>OX376171.1:7574599-8774599 GCA_947363495.1 Euzophera pinguis
AGCATGCAGTAACCTGTGCAATGGCTGAAGACACAGTCTGTTGTGCCACGAAATGACCCTCATTATTGCCTATTGGACGCTGGTATGATCCAGTTGCATAAAAAGATAATGCAATCAATACCTAGAAGAAATAAATTAGTATATATTTTTAAACAAGAAATAAATGACATCATTATCATTTTAAATCTTTGTTCAATTTGTTGCCGAACATTGTATTGAACAAATAAATATAAGGTCAACAAATAATTATGTTTTCTCTATATAAAACATTTATTATTATCGTAAGGTGCTTAAGCAACACACAAAATAGTAAAACTATAAAAGTTATTGTGTAAAAGTTATATGCAATATTAGTGATGCAATTAAGTAAACAGTAACTTACCTTAGTCTCCACAGACAAGTCTGAAGATCTTAAGGGTGTCTTCATGAGAGGCTTTAAGTCATCGCATAGGTTACGTGCTAAAACTTTTGTCAACCGATAACGTTTTCTAAATTCTTCTTCATCCAAGTCGAAGGGATCACACTCCTCACGAAAACGCATACGTCGCCTTTTTCGTGATCTACACTCTTCGGAGTTATCGGCTTCCAAGAACTCGAATATTTCCAAGTCCAAATCCATTTGGAATCAAATTAAATCAATTGCAGTCAGTCACTATAACGTTCACGTTCACTTTATATTTAATTATTTTTCGAAAATAAGTTGATTTACTTTACTTTTTTGAGCAATTAATAGTAAATAATGTTGTATCAGTTGCGAAAGAGGAACTTTTTTAAGATTGCTAAATTTGACATTAGAACAATAATGCTAGTGGCCAAAAGTCACGTCATGGTACGAATTGAATGAACGAAATAGAGGTGACGTCACCAAAACTGCTGAAAAAAGTAATATTGTTTCAAGCTTGTTTTAAACACCTTGTGGTACGAAAACTCGATGTAATATTAAAATAATACTGCTATAAGACGTTGTGGTTGACCCGCAGGTCATAATTTTAATTAATGGGAAGGATGTATCTGATGGAGTGTCAGCAAACGATCAATGTTTGGCTTTATTTTTGTGAGCAATAACAGCAAATCCCCCCGCTCTGTGATGTTTAATTTGCTCCTTTTTTTTGTTAAGAGGTTTGTAACGGCACTAAAACTCCTTTCGACAAGATATGACGAGGGAAAAGCTATTAAAAATTTCCTTGCGATTTCCCACAGTCCAGGATATTTTTCGGGTATTTCTGCTTGCAGCCAAAATGTTGGGTAGCCTTTTCTAAATTTCACCTTCAGCTCCTCATTAGTGCTTAGCTCGAGCAGCTCCTCTTGTAATACAACATTGGCCACTTCCGTTTCATCAAATGGATTTATTATCCATGGTGGTATATCCATCGTCAGTATATCTTCAAAACCTGGTTTTGAAGTCATCATGCAGGGCACTTAAATGTTGACTGTAGGTATGGATATCCTCATCAATACATTCTACCTGTGACAAGTTTGGAAATTGAGAGAATTCGCGCCGACTAATGTTTTGCTTCATAAATTTCAATTTCCCAAGAAAAGCCGAAATTATCCCCTTTGTTTTTATTAAATTCAGGCTGTCCCCTTGTAACTGCAAGTTAATATCATTAAATTTTTTAAACAAATCTGTCAAATACGCAATGTCTGCTTTGAATTTGATCAAGTTTTCTTTTAAATCTGGATCTCTACTTTCTAAGAACTCTAATATGGAATCGAAAACAGAGTAAAATCTCGTTAAGCATGCACCTTTCGACAACCAGCGTACTTCAGTATGTAAGAGCAGTCGTTGGAAGTCTTCATCATTTTCGTCGCACAATTGAGCAAATAAACGTGTATTCAATGCATTGCTTCTGATTTTGTTGACAGCTTTTATTACAAAATGAAGAGATTGGTTCAACCTGTCACTTAAATGTTTTGCCACAAGATGTTGTCGGTGGATTACGCAATGAATAGCTGTAAGTCCTGGTATAATTCTTTTGAGATGACTTATAAACCCACGATATCGCCCGACCATTGCAGGAGCTCCGTCTGTTGCCACTGAAATAATGTTTGTAAATGGGATCGATTTTTCCGTAAAAAAATTACTCAGGACATTAAATATTGATTCGCCTTTAGTGTCAGTCTCCAAAGTTCTGGCAAATAGCAATTCTTCGTGAATTTCTTCCTCAACAATAAATCGGACATATGCCAATAGTAATGCTTCATTACTGGGTAACGTTGACTCGTCCAGTTGTATAGAAAAATGAGTTTTTTGCAGATGATTGCACAAAAAGCTTTCGATATCAGAGCTCATTTCATCAATGCGTCTTTGTACAGTATTGTTACTTAATGGAATTCTTTTTAGTACGTCAAATGGAGATTTGTGCAAAACAGTTTTTAAAACCTCTTCAACAGCGGGTAAAATTAATTGTTCTCCGATAGTGTGCGGTTTTCCAGATTTTGCTATAAGTAATGAGATATTGTAAGATGCCCGCAAGCCATCATCGTTACTTTGAGATGTTGAAGCGAACATACTGTGCATGGTGGGTCTCTTTCCATATTTTTCTTTCAATGTTTGAAAATATTTTAAATCTTTACCTATTTTATCAGTATGACACCTTTTTAGATGATCTTCGAGCTTTGATGGTTTCATAGAGTCATTGCTCAAAACTTTGTTGCATAATAGGCACATGGGCAATTGGCTAGTAAACTTTTTTATGAAAATGTCTAATTCGTAAACCATTTCGAGGAATAGGCTTAGGGAACAGATTACATTAATCAGATCTTTAGATAAGCAAGTATTTTTTAAGAAAATCGCAGAAAACCCAATGACTTTCATTTTTTAGCAAGGTTGACGTATGACGTAGCCGGATAACTTCCGGCTTTTCACATTTAATTTTTTAGGTTGGCAGCACAGCGTAGTGAATTAATATTTTTTGTTTGGTAGCGCTAACTAAGCGCTTCACGTACTTGTCACCCATGTCAAATGTCATCTCTGTTCAAGTAAACATAACCTAATTACATTCATTCATACATTATAATGAAGAAGCGGTGTCCAATTATTGAAAAATCAGATGTAAACGGATGAAGAGACTGCAGTAAAGTCTAATAAACAGGCCAATTTGCAATAGATACGAGAAATGGGATATCTAAATATTTGGCGATTGTAAACAAACAAGAAACCAACTCGCGGCTCCCAGTTCATCTTGACTTTGACATTTGACACTGACATATATATTTTTTAATACCTTAGTAATTTTTGCTTTCTTGCAGTTCGAAATGGCCATTATAGCTGCGTGACGTCATCACTATAAAATCTTTAAAATTAAATAACAAAATAAATATAATTTTAAGAATTTTTTTCGTTTAAATTGTATCTCCGAAATAGTCTATTCTATCAATAAAATATATAATATACACAATTTATTTTTTAGTTGACTAGCCAATTGTTTGTCTGCCTCTGATGGAACAAAACCATATTTCAAATAATCGACACTATATTGTCGACATTTTTTCTTTGCTGTAGCCATGTTTCGTGTCAGTTACCTTACCTGTAAAAAAAATGTTTTAGTAACCAAGTTTTTTTCTGAATATAGGTATCACACCGCAGCCTTTGTCAGCACGCGGAAATAGAATTACGGCTTGTAAAGGGACCAACTAATAAACCGCTGAGACAAATACAAACGTTTTCACAAAACGGTATCAATTTTAAAGTACATAATTTACCACTAATTTTTAATAGTATAAATAAAAATTAGTGTACTCAGTATCGAATACTGATCATATTTGTGTAGGAAAAAATAAACGTCGAAATCCCAAAATTGTCCATAAAAACGATAACTAACATTTTATTAAATCAATGAGTTCACGCGCTCCGTGTATTTGCGTATTTTTTGTCTGCGGCTTCATTGTTAAAACGTGACAAACAGGCATCGAAGTTCAAGCCCCGCCCTTTTCCCGTCGCCCGCGTACCGCTCGCTCTTTCCGAAAAGGAATAGTTTTGATAAAATAGTTACTTCAAAATCAATTTAACATGATTATGAAATTACTGTTTTATAAAATTAGTAGTTATTTGCAAGAAAAATTACAAAATTAATTGCTCTGCAATATTGCTTATTCGGCCTTTTTAGAGAGGCAGTGCTTCTCTCGTGAAAAAACAATTGAATAAAACGTGCTGTACATAAACGTGTAATAAACGCGATAAAACCGTACATATTAAAATAGTTTAATTTAATGAAAACGTGCTGTGTTTGTCTTCAAATCGAAAGAGGACAATTAAAATATCTGTAAGTTACTAAGTTACCTATCTATACAGGCCGTTGTGATCAACCGACTAGTACACGTAAACAAAATACTTAAGTACTATAACAAAAAAAGGTAGGTTACTTACTTTTCTCCGGCACTAGCAAACACAGATATAAATTTTCTCACAACTTTTTTCCAAATTCCGCCTTGTTTTCGAAATTCCGGAAACAATGAATGCGTTTGGTTGCCTTTGGCATCAAGTATTTATAGTGTTGATCAAGTTCATGTCTGAACAAGCATTAAGCATTGTCGGGCGGATAGCGCTTTGCAAGTCTGTACACGAAATTGTACGTAATATCGAATACACAAGTTTAAACAAGTAACAGTCGCTTGCCTTATTAAAATATTATCTGCTTAGATAGGTACTTAAAACAATGTAGGTAGGCCCTTATAAAAACTATGCTTACATTTTTGCTCTTTACTATCAAAAGCAGATAAATTTTCGTGGACCCCCATTAACATCTTATGGACCCCCATTTTTTGTTCACGCCTACGTAGACCCCCAGCAAGTATCCCGTGGACCCCTGGGGGTCCACCTGGACCACTTTGGGAATCACTGATCTAAAGAATAGTGTCAAGTGTGTATAAAAATATTTGTAATATTTAATATTACAAATATTTTCATAAAGATTAAAATTAAATTTGAAAGTAGAGTTTCATGTATATTAAAAATATTATTCTTTTCAGTTCAGCAGCTGTATTCTCCAGCTGCACTTGGCATAGATAACTACCTTCAAGTTAGAAAGAGAGTAAAAGAGCAATTTGTTAGTTTTTCTGACAAATTCCGCACTAAAATGACAGAATTTGTTAGCGATCCCAAAAATATGATTTTCACAGAAGACCTGAAGAATATGGTGCACATTGCAGAACCAACAGATTTAGACCTCATAGTGAATATGATTAAAAAGTATTTATTTTTAATATAGTATATATCTGTTTCCAATAGCAGTTACAAATATCATAAAAATCTATTGAAACTAATTACAAAAGTATACAGGTCCCTACATACTTAAGTTATTAATTTCTTTTTTCATTTATTACACAACTATTTTTTATGCTTCATAAAAATTTGGTCACGCTTCCATTCAGTGTCATTGGTTTTAAAACTTATTCAAATTTAGAAAATGAGAATATTGATTATGGATTATTTTCAGATTCAATTCACAATCAACAGAATTCCGTTTTGGTTCTTTTGTATTTGGGCCAGTTGTAATGAGGATGTTTCACTTTTTAGATGCTCCAAATGAAGCTTTAAAGGTATGTGATTTAATAGAGACCCTGCTTACATCTTTGTCTTAGCATTTTCATGGTTGAACACTCAGTACTATTTCTTTCTATCATTTTGGAGACCAGTATTGATTTAGGCATTCTACTTTTCCACCTAACTACCTACTATTCCATCCTAATATGTTAAAGAAAGTTTATCTTGAAATTTTGTATAAATACACATAGGTAGGCCTACTGACTGAGAAGGGACTCCTGGAAAAAGCACTGACACTGCAGTAATACCATGGAGTACAGAGTTGATAAATATTACAGCATTTGATAAGAAAATGATTTTTTCAGTGTTTCAATGACCCAACCAACAATGGATTTTTTGACCAATTGGTGTCCTACCAGTTACTGCTTGACCTTTTGTACAATCATGAGATGTATGACGAAATGTACAAAGTTTTTGAGGTTGTTAAAGAGAAACAGTTAAATATGATGAAATTTCCTAAGTATTCTGTGATATTAGTATTGGCTGCTTGCTACAAACAGGTAAGTTACTTATTTTAATATTTAACAAAGTAGTTCATACAATTGTTTTCCGTAGTTACATCCTCAGTATAGTCTTTATAGGCAAGGTACTGATAGGATGGCACGGGTTGTATTTAAGTATTACAATGATACAAATGCAATCAGAGTTCTGTAAACTGTCTCTGGGTTTTTTTGATGATCTTAGCATTTTAGTGGTAAATGCATGTGGAATATAGCCCCAGTAAGAAACAAATGTTTAACAAAATTAAAAAATTAAATAAAACTTACATCCTGGTGTCAAGAGTTTTTCCCAAACTGCAATTTGGCCTATGACATGGTTCCTTTTATGACAACGAAATGGCAGCTGAGAACAGCATAACTTGCCTTCCATGGCATGGAATCATCTTTTTTATCAGACAATCAGGTGACAAGCCTACAAAGTTATAACTAAACTGGAAACTATGAAGATAAAGAAAATATGCTTCCTGTGGGAGTCAAAAAACAAAATCAAACAAACGCCTTAAGCACTAAAGTTAACTTCTACATGAGGATCTTTCTATCATTTTACCATGATAAAGATGTGGAATAATTATATGGATATTTTTTACAGAACACGAAAAAAAGTATGGAATATGCTTGCAAGTTATGGTCAGACATGACCAGTGTTGGTACCTCACCTGTTAGGCGGGCATCTGCATTTTTTGCTGGTATGCCCATTTATTATCAAGTCTTCATAACATATATGTATATATATATATATATATATATATATATATATATAATAAATATATATATATATATATATATTTATTATCGCATTATATAGATAACTTTAATTAAATAACAATTTAGCTACTAACTCATTCAGTGCCGAAAGCGCCATATTTACTATGTCATTTAAACAATTTAAAATTTATATTTTGTTATGCAATGTTACGTTTTAATGATTGCATATACTAAAATATAGTTGACAGTAATTATAACTTGGATTTCAGCATTGGCGTTAAAGCAAGGGGCACCACACATAGCTTTAGAGTCAATATCAACGCAGAAACAACATTATGTCACCATTAGGAATATAAAGGTACTTATGCCTATTAAATAAAAAAATATATAAGGAAATTAAATAATAGACCAGAAATATCTAATCTACATGAACAAACTATCGTATTTATGTGACTGTACAGTACAACATTGATCAATGTAGCTTTCTAAAAAAAATTGCAGCTAAAATGCTTGTTGCATTATTTACAATGTAAAATAATGGATGGAGGCAATACAAGACTTTATTAGATGCCCAATCAAATTAGTATGGAATTAAGGGAATACCTACATAGTCTTGAAAGCCTTGAATTATTTTTTGTACTGCCTGATAGTTTTGAATTCTTATGAACTCAATTAATTTGTTTGATTCCAAAAAAAATTTTTGGGGGTAGTAGTGTATTCACCATGAGCCAAAGACAAATTTAAAAAAAATACTTTTTATGTTTACAGGTTATGTCTCTAGCTGACATGGGAAGAGTGGAGGATGCGCTGCCAGTGTTAAGATCAATTTTGGATGTGGATTCACCCGAACAGCAGGACAAACACACATTTTTTGAGGAAACGGTGTGATCTATCATTAAATACCACTTATAGAATAGAATGTCTATGGGAAATTTTATAGTTAAATTCTTTAATTTAATAATTGATTTGATATTACTCAAATTATGAGATTAAATTGGTATGTATGTTTGGTAGATATCAAGAGTACAGCAAGCGGTTGAGAAGTCAAACAATAAAGATCTTCAAAAGGAATTCCAAGATGTTGAGAAGGCCCTTAGAGATAGAGGACTTGTTGACAAACAGGTAATTTACATCTAATATATTCTGTTAAAAAACCCTATTCGATCTGAAATGGCCATGTCAAGTAGATCATGTATCGGAAAAGAAAAAATAAATATTAATTCGGTCCATTGAAATTTTAAAATCATTGTAAATAATATGCCATAATTATCAAAAAATAAGTTATATTTTTTATGTTCTTTCTGATCCGACATGGTTTTTTGAACACAGTTTACATGAAACTATTACAAATCTTTGTTTTAAAATTCTGTGAAAATAGTTTTTATTTATATTATATAAATTTTATATTTTTTACAGACTCTTGACGGCCTCATATGTTCCGAGATAACAATAAAGTCAAAGAGTGCCCCACGAGGAGTAACAACGTTCCAAAATAAAAGGTTACCATTCGGACAACGCCAAAGGAAGACTATTAACTAATATTTATTGTTTACGTTGTATATGTATACCTACTATTTTAGGCTTATGACAAATTTAGTTTCACGTACGAGCGACGGCAATTAGTTGAACTACCTATTTTTACCCGTCTGCGACAGAAGGAGGATTATGTTTTTGTTGCCGCTGGGCGAAGACACTAGTGGCACTCCCAGCGTTCTTTATACATGAAACGACCTATACGCCTCAAGCATTAATGAAAATAAAATTTTATGTTAGACCTTATTTTATTGACTTGAGAAAACATATTGATGTTTGTATACTACATACTACATATAAATAAGTATATATTGTTGCCGATATAACACTTTTTATCAGTAACTCGTCTGATGGTTCTGGCCGCATAGTGTCTGATATGTATGAAATTTTCTGCCATGGTAAAAGTATTTGCCCCATATGTTAGTATTTTATATACTTTAAATTGAGCTTCTCTCTCATGATAAATCGAAATATTATATTTATATAGGCTTGAATTGAAAGTAAAATGGATAATCTAAAATAATTATATGTTTAAAACTTGTACACCACCATACAGCTGAGGATGCAACCAGGAAAACGCTAGGATAAAGAAGAATGTCGTAATAGTTTACGGTCTATGAACGTCTAAAGATTTACTAAACGTCAATATTTAAAAATTAAATTCACTAACCTTGAATTGTACGAAGCTGGATTCAAGATGTCCTTTGTATTGTGATTTATCACTTCGAATGTTACAGGATTTCAAAATGACTTTGTGTTAAACGACACGTGAACACTGTCGGACTGTTGCCAATCAAATGACGATATTATTTGAAGATCAAGTAGCTTCATTTACACTAAGTTTAGTTTTAGTTTCACTAGATGGTGCTGCCTTGGCGTGGATGACGCATAGATCATAGAAGGGATATTACAGATATAAAATTTGATTTGTGATTATTCCTAGGCACAAAGTCAAATTAGAAGAATAGCCTGACTAAATATAATGGCTGAAATGTAGGAGTAACTTCAGTCGATTATGTTTTGGCCATATCATGATATGATCGTAATTTATGACTTCGGGCTGGGTGGGTGGTCCAGAATGCCCCGATGCGTCGAAAACACGCAGAACGAACACCCTTTCATTTATACACACTTTCTATATATTGTAAGTGATACAAATAAGGCCTACCTAGATTCAAACACTCTTATCTTGATAAATTATTCTAAGAAGGCGATAAATTAAAGCATGATATTATTCTTTGATTTATAATTTTTAAGTAGATAATTATGAAAACATAATCTTATATCAAAAATCACATAAAAAGAGGTTATTCGTAAAACTTAGCTTTAGGCCTTTTTAAAACAGTAACTTAATAAGGCCTACATACCTAATTTACAGAAATATTGTTATTAGAGTATTAATTATGTAAAAAATTGTATTTGGGTATCTTCTTTAATGTGTTTCCATAAGGTCCTCGAACAACTTTTTAAGTTATTTTACTAAATATTTTGCTTAAATTGCTAGTCAAATTTGACGTTGCATATTAACAGGAAATCAAATTAAAATAATATAATAACTAAAAATATTTATAAAAAAACCGTTTCCATACATTATATTTATTGCTAATTAACATATTTTCTCAAAGTTATTAAATATTGAAAAAGGACATAAGGGAAAAAGCTTTTTTAACAGTAGTCTTTATTTAGTACAGTATACTTACTTATTAAACGTTAAATGCAGTTATAGTTAGCATATTATAAAAAATACAATTTAAAGTCATAGTATCTTGTTTTTTATGTTATACAAGTGGCCCGGTACGTGCTTCGCTACGTATAAAGTGATAAATGAAGAACTGCTCGACCGATTTTGTGCAAAATTCACATAAACCATCTACTAAATAGTCCGAACAAAGCCTAAACATTTGGTTTGGATAGGTGAGCCCGTTCTTGAGTTATAAAATTACAACGAAAAGTGGCATTGATTTTTATATATATAGATTGTGATCAGTATACAGTATTTGAAACAAAACTTCAAAGAATAACTTATTAAAATTAGATAGAAATTAACACAAATTACTAACACGCAAATGAAAACGCCCATCCTTCTTTAACGACCGGCTACCTATTGTCGCTGTGAGCGGGATAGCTCGTGCACTGTTTTTTGAGTCGTGGCGCTTTTGTTTATGCGCATGTGAAGAATATACTAAACGAGTTTTCCGAACTATAGGCTTTATTTTAGCATAGGCCTTATTTGTATCAAGTAAGTACCTTATTTATGATTCCATTAAATATTGTAATATTGATACGACACGTCATCCCGTGGTAGAAAGAATTTTGCATTCTCTTGTTGTTCTTTTGTTAAATGAATGAGTTGCGTTCTGAGTTGTGCTGTGTTACCATTGGGTATAATTTTTTAGTTGTTGTAAACTCTAGTTCATAATTTAATGACCTGTTTTAGGCCAATTATCTAAACATATTTAGGTAATGCTAATTGTGCGTCAATATTTATTATCTACTAGGTATTATTGAACGGAATCCAAGTTTCTCATTAGTAACAATTATAAACCATATAAACCATACAATTATTACCTAAATAATTATACCTCCATATTAATTAATTACATAAAACGATGAGGATTAGATTATTTTCTTTAAAATAATGAATGAACAATTTATAAATACTAAAGACCTCATATTTCGCTAATGTTAGTTAGTACTTAATCATCATTACCAGTTGATATAAATTAAAGAATTTTTGCAAATATTAATAATAAAATTAGAAAATTAAAGCACATGCCTAAAAATTCTGGAAGATTCCAATTGATTTCGGGTTCAAAGCAGAAAAAAATTCACCATTTGGCTCTCCTGTACAATGAGAACTTGTATGGAATTCCTAATTACACCTAGTTACGTAATTATCCACTAGGGGCGCTTTACATATTTGTCATACAGTCACATTCGTTACTTGTAGCGATGGCGATTTATAAATATCTCATGATCATGATAGAGACACTCTTGTTTCGACATTACACGTACTGGAGCCCTATTTTTGAAATGTATGACCCATATGCCCAATGAAATTCATTCGATATCGAACAAAAATTATTCGACTCGCCGATTTTGCGTGACTGACAGTTTCAACAATAGCACTCCTGATGTATTTAAAAAAAAAAAAAAAATTATGAACTAGAGTATATTGTATTAAATTGTAGATAAAAAGGAGTTAAAAACTACTTTTATGTATGATTGAAAATATCATTCTGAAGGAAATAAATAAATGCATTTTTTTAATCCAGACTTTTTAAAATTGCAATTATTTCCCATGTTATACAAAAAAATCGTAGTTGCATAACCTTAGTAAATGTTCCGTGGGTAGCGTTGCCAGGCGTCCGGATAAAGCCGGACATAGGCTTTTTGATTGCGTGTCCGACCAAAATAAACATTTTTAAAAGTCAAAATTACCAAACTAAATTAGTTAGATATAATGTTAGTGCATTTGGAAGCGGAACGTTATTTCGGGAAAAAATTATATGTACCTTTTTACAAGCTTTTATTTAGTTTCACCTGTCCCGTTCTGTCTGTCGGTCTGTAATCAAATCTTTCATAATCATAATCATAATCATTTATTCTTTTGTAAACAAGTTTATAATCTTGCAAGTTAAATTTGATCCACTGCCCGGTTTCCGATTGAGCTGAAATTTTGCATGCATGTATAAATCGGATGACAATGCAATATTATTATGACATAAAGCTGATCTGATGATGGAGCTGGAAGGTGGCCATAGGAACTTCATAATTAAACGACGCAACCTCATCGAGTTTGGGCTCATTTGATTCGTCTTGACGAGTACTTTAATACTATATGGTAACCAGGGTCTGATGATGGAGCTGGAAGGTGGCCATAGGAACTCCATAATTAAACGACGCAACCCCATCGAGTTTGGGCTTATTTGATTCGTCTTGACGAGTACTTTGATACTATATGGTAACCGGGGTCTGATGATGGAGCTGGAAGGTGGCCATAGGAACTCCGTAAGTAAACGACGCAACTCTATCGAGTTTGGGCTCGTTTGATTCGTCTTGACGAGTATCTTGGTTGGCGTGACTATGCAACCCCAACAAATTTGGGGAAATAGTTCGTTCCGTTTGTTATGAATGCGGATTATGTCTGATTGATTAGATGGACCCAATGCCAAGGTGAGCTCGTAAATATAAATAAAATACATAAACTTAAGTGCTCAAAGCAGCACATAATTTGTGAACGTACTACGGACTACATAACGGAAAAACCATAGATTAATAATTGGTCTCCGCGGCGCTAGACCAATTATTAATCTAAGGGGAAAACGTAGTAAATTTTGAATAAAAAATACTAAAAAGTAAAAAATAAATTAACTTTCGTATGAAATATAACACTTTCAAAGTTTTAGTGTTAAAAATATTTGAACTTTTTAGTTAATTTTATTAACAAATAAAAGCTTGTTTTTAAAAAATGTTTTTTTTTTCTTTAATTTTATTTCGTTGGAAGAAAAAAGGACATTCGCTACTCCCGGAAACCACACGGCTAACACCGGGAAACACAATCCCTCTAAGTATATGTGGGAAATGGAAATGTGTAAGTAAAATGCAGGCACGGACTTTTGAATCTTTTGTGCAGGAAAGAACGTTGCAGGAATCATTATGCGCCCGCTTTCCCCCTATTACAGCAGAAATTAAAGACTTCCCCGTTGGGAAAAGGTTATAGGTACATTTTCTATGTATCATACGTGTTTCTAAGTTTTCGTAGTTTCAAGTTTACCCTGCTTTCTTGTTTATCAAGAACATGTTCTAACTGCTGTACTTAGTTAAATGTCAGCGATTAGGCTGAATTATCTGAATGTCATGTTGGGATTCAGGACGTCACAATTAAGTAAAAAAATATCTTTTAATAAATATTTTTATGTTTTGTTTCTCAAAGATAGTTGATTACCTCATCAAATGCAAATTACGGGCTGGCTCAATGAAATCCCATTTGTCCCCAGTGGGGACACATGGAAAGTTTTTTAATAAAAAATCCCATTCGTTCCCAGTGGGGACAAAGCGGGTGGTGACGAGTGGGATTAACCGAACCTTAACATACGTAACAGTACCAATAAACCATTTTTCTTAGACAATTCTCGAATTTGACTTTATACTTAGATACCTAAAGAAGAAAAGGGGATATAGGTACTTAGATACGTATTTTTAATAACAGGCACTGTACAGTATAGAGTGCATATACTTATAGATAACAAGTAGTTCCTGAGATTAGCGCGTTCAAACAAACAAACAAACTCTTCAGCTTTATAATATTAGTATACTTAGATTAGATAAATCTCTAAAGGTTCTCGTAAAAACCTTAAATGATCTCTCTGTCCAACCAACAGATGGGTTAGAAAATATAATGTACCTTGTTAAATAAAGAGTTGCTATCGTCGTAGTAATTTTTAACGAACTTAATTTAATTTGCATGATCATTGTGCAGAAAGTGGGTACTCGTGGAGCTCCGTCGTCGCAGGAAATATTCTTAGACTTGGCAACTTCGATAAGTGGCGGTATCGATCGCTACTTTATTTAACGCAATGCAAACAAGCCAATAAATTAGTGAAGGTATTTATTTGTTTACTCGTCAAGCACAGTAAATTTTTAATCTATATATAAATATATAAAATTCAAAGTCCTGACTGACCTACATATCAACGCACAGCCCAAACCTAGTCAAAAAAAAATCTAAATCTATGGGTACACCGATTCTGTTAAAACATCTCAAGAGCAGTGATCATGAGAAACGAGTGAATACCTGTTTTAGGATTTTCCGAAAATCCACCCCTAAGAGGGGTAACGGGGTGACTATGTGTTAAAATAGACAGTGATATCATGTTCATGGTTATTCAGGTCGCTGACTACGAAAAAAACCCATAAATAGTCCCATGCGCCCGATTCAAAATAACATCAACTCCTACATGGGTGCGACGATACTGCCTATTCTATGAGTGACTGACATACGCGTATTATTTATCACGGCGCAGCCCGAACCGCTGGGTCATTTGGTTCTAAAACTAGCACATAGATTCCTTTTGCGGTCTAGGGGTGTACTAAGGGGTTCACTACGCCAGTTCCAAGCACGTTCTATCTTGTAACACTTTAACTATGACGACTTATACATTATTACTTTCATCGGTAGTTCAATTCCCTAAATTTTTATTATGATGAAAAATATTTCACCCATGCATCATTTCACCTAAACACTTTTAATCCTAAGTACATTTCCTCATGCTGCAATTCATCTACGAGAGTTTGCCCTAGGAATATTTTTTTCTAATTACGTAATTAATGTTTAAATAAATAAATAGGGACAGATAACACAGGTTGAGCTAACCCCGCACTAAGTTGTGAACTTGTGTCGCGGGATACTAATTCAACGATACTATACTTTATAAAGTAACATATAAATACCATCCAAGACCCAGAAAAACTTGAAAAAGATCATTTTTCCAACTTGACCTGGCCGGGGATCGAACCCGGGATCTTTCGCACCGCAAGTTGGCGTACTATCCACTGTGCCACGGAGGTGTGTCAATAAAGGTAGGGTATTTATAAGTTAACCCTTGATCAAATGTAACGTAGATGAAAGGGGTTTTGACCAAATAGTTTTACATAAAATAATACTTGGATATAATGACTTTAGGTAAAATGAACCACCGGTGCAATGTAATTTGTTAAATAGAAGACTATAGCTCAAATAAGTGGACGATCAGTAGTCATAGTTAAAGTGTTACAAGATATAACGTGCTTGGAACTGGCGTAGTGAACCCGTACTAAGAAAGATTTTTTCTAAATTCAACTCTGGTGTGAACTTTGTATGGAGAAACGAGATTAGTTAGACCAACTTTTTTGAAACTTCTCTAGAGTATTGATCATGATAAATGAGGAAAGACCTGTTTCAGGATTTTTCAAATCCTAATAAGGGGACAACTAGGTGTCTACGTCTTAAAATCAACACTGATATGATTTTAATGGTTGTTAGGTCGTTATTTTGAAGGTCCACGTGCCCGATTCAAAAACCATAAACTCATACTCGGCTGCCTAAACTTGAATTTTTTATGAAGAAAAATATGTTATTTTTTATTAGGCGGGCGAAGCCGCGGGCAGAAGCTAGTAATAAATTAGATGAAAAGTCGATATTTTTTTAAATGCGTATTTTTAAGTTACACGTCCGCAGAAAATTGGTCAGAACCAGAATCGTTTATTTTGCAAGAATGTACCTAACATGTGTAAAAACGTAAGTATGTTACAAAATTGGTCGTCCAGTGTAAGTACTAAGTAAGTATGTCTGCTAACAGACGTGTAAAATTTATTTAAGTACATTTAGTTCAAGCAATTTTCGTTACACGCTCTTTAATCTGTTCTGTGGTTACACGATATCAGTATTACAGAGTGGTCTTATTATCTAGGATAAGAGGAACTAAAAATTCACGACGTTAGATTCATTCATAGACCCTCAACATGTAAAATGTAACCGCGATTTTCCGTAAGTTTTTTGGGGTGACGCGAGAAATGGCCGGATTTTGTAAAACCCAGTAGAACCGGAATCGTTATGTCAAGGAGATTGGCAGGTGCTATCAATCAGCAATTGCTTCCATCAATCTACCTTCACAAATTAAATTCTCATCTTGTTAATTATCAAGATGTCAATTATCAGTGTGATTACGCTGAACATCGAATTTGTGTAGTTTGCTACATATATGTTGTATTTATGTGCCAGTCATTGGGTTGAGTGACGCCGTAGGAATGAGGTTTTGATTATCTAGAATTAGGCACAAGAGTTATTTTACAAGAATTCATCATTTTACAGATGTTCCTAGGTGATGAGCTATATATAGGTATTTTTTTTATTTATTTTTTTATTTATTTTATACAAACACTAACAGCACTTACAGTTTCCCAATGCGTGCTGTGAGTTAGGACAGGACATATTACACAGGTTTATGAGACTCATACATTATACACGAACGAACAAAGGATTTCAGCTTATCATAAAATATATCTACGTTTGGCAAATGAGCAATCAAGGCGCCAAAGAGTACCATGGCCTGGTTAGTGGGCGCGTACCGCGCGGTTTCCGTGGCCGACGTCGCAGCCACGAGTAGTGGCCGGTTGCGTAATTGCCTATAAACCACTGGGGTATAAAAGCTGCACCTAGCCAGAGCCGGTGGGTTGTCGATTTTTCCATTTAGTAACAAGTAATAATGAAGGAGTATGCTGCATTTTCGTCTAAGCTCCAGTGTATCTAAGCCTACCATACCTGATACATACAGCGACGGATATAAGAAGGGATAATATCCATACATTTTTTTATATAAAGAACGGGCGAATCTCTTCTGCACTCGCTCAAGCATTTGCCTGTATTTCTCCTCGTGAGGATCCCACACTATGGAGTTATATTCCAAAATGCTACGCACAAACGAAAAGTACAGAGCAATAATGACACGCCGATCAAAGAACTGATAAGACTGCCGCATAACAAAGCCTAATGCTTTATAAGCTCGCTTACAAATAATATTTATGTGAGTGTTCATAGTCAGCTTAGCGTCCAATAAAAGACCTAGATCTCTTATTTGTGTGACACGTTGCATTGGAGTATCTATAATTGTGTAGGGATGAACGATTGGAGAGGGTGATCTTGTAAATGTGATTGTTTTACATTTAGAAACATTTAAATCTAAGCAATTATGTTGACTCCACTCAACCACCCTATCTATATCCCGCTGCAACGCATCGCAATCCTGGGCGTTATTTACACCCATGAACAGCTTCACGTCATCCGCGAACAGAAGGCATTGCGTCTCTCTGACCACCATGGGCAGGTCGTTGATCATGAGGAGGAACAAGGTCGGACCGAGGGTGCTGCCCTGAACTACCCCAGAGGTAGCCTGGTAAGGTTCAGATTGAAAGCCAAACAGTTGGACATATTGTGTCCGATCAGAAAAATAATCCTCAAATAGTCTGAGAAGTTTCGGGGTGAATCCCAAAGCCGATAATTTATGCAAAAGCGTAGTTATCTGAACACGGTCGAATGCTTTTTGGTAATCGAAGTAAGCTGTATCTACCTGCTTATCTTCTTCCATCTGCGTTGCCACATAGTCTACAAAATTAATAAGATTAGTTGTCGTCGACCTACCAGCCCTGAACCCATGCTGACAGTCATTGAGAAAAGGTTGTACCTGGTGGCCAATTTGAAAGTTCAAAATACACTGAAATATTTTATCTAACGCTGACAGAACAGCTATAGGTCTGTGGTTATCAATAGAGTTTTTTGAGCCTTCCTTAGGTATCGGTATGACTTTTGATATTTTCCAGAGCCTGGGATACGTGTCTGTTTGCACAGCTAAATTAAATAAGTATTGGAGAGGTACTTTTAGGACCTCGATACAATCCCTAATCAGAAAGGAGGGGATGCCATCAGGACCAACAGAAGACTGGTTTTTCAGTCTTTTGACTGCAGTGGTGACCTCCTCTAATGTAATAAAGTCGATATGGACACGAAGAGAATCAGATGTGGGCTCATTCGGCGTGACATTTGAAGGCTGATATGGCAAAAATACAGACTGAAAATGTTCAGCAAAAGCACAAGCAGCCCTGGAACCACTTACCTCTTCACCTTTGTATTCAAAAGAAGTACAGTAATTTCTAGTAGAACGCTCACTCCTTATAAACTTCCAAAAATTTTTGGGATCACTCTTTATATCAGATTCAATACGCTGGATATAGTTACTATATTCTAACTTTATTAACTCTTTTGCCCTCCATCTATAATATTTGAACATCTCCCTA
Organism: Euzophera pinguis; assembly: GCA_947363495.1. NCBI lineage: Eukaryota > Metazoa > Arthropoda > Insecta > Lepidoptera > Pyralidae > Euzophera > Euzophera pinguis. The sequence goes on from OX376171.1 coordinate 7,592,714, forward strand.
TTGTACTCATTACCAATTTTTTTGAATTTCTTTAGATGATAGTATTTTTGCTTAATATTAGCTATGATTTCTGGTGTATACCATACAGGATACTGATAATTCCGATTTTGATAAATTAAGGGTGTTTTCTCTGGGACACAACATTTAAATACGAAAAATAACTTTTCGTAAAAAATACTTAGTGCTTCGTCCATATTGGTAGAAGAGAAAACGTCGCCCCAATCTATGAGCGCTAGTGATTCATAAAGCAGATGAAAGTTAGCCTTCTTAAAATTCCATTGAGGAAAGATGTTTTTATATTTCGATTCATAATCGTAGGCAGATGTAGGTACTGAGTCAGTCACAGCTGCGACGCCGGCCGGCCGGGGCACGCGCAGCGACACGCCCAGTGGCGGGTGATGCGCGTCCGCCGGGACTATAGGTACAATGTCGTAGCGCATTTGTACACAATTGCCACCCAGATTGCTCAATACCAAATCTAATAAGTTACCATGGTCATTTTTCAGATTATTAAACTGCTCGAGTTTACAATAAGACAAAATATATGAAAATTGTAAAAGTACGTTATCAGTGCACGAATTAAGATTAAAATCACCTATAAACAAAAAATCTGACTTAGAATACTTGGAAACTACATTTTCTAATACATTGAAAGTTCTCAAATATATACTCTCAGGACTACTAGGTGGTATATACACAACACATAAAATAATGTTTCTGTGATTTATATGGATTCGTGCTGTAAGGACTTCGAGGTCTTCCGAATATCCTTCGATGTGAGTAATTTTCTCTAATTTGTATTGTGAGCGTACCGCTAGCAGGATGCCGCCCCAACCTACGTCGCTGGGCCGGTCATGTCTTATCACATTATATCCAGGAGGGAAAATCTCCGAATCGTAGATCGAACTAATGAGAAATGTTTCTGTTAGTATAAAAATGTCTGATTCGTCACTTAGAATACCTTCTTTGCATTTTTTTAATTTCGTACGTAGTCCCCTTACATTCTGATAGAAAATAGAAATACATTTAGGTTGCTTTGGCTTTATCGTTTTCTTTGCGAAACCCATTTCTCCATGGTTTCACATGAACGCCCTCAGCCCATATTTCTGGAGTCATATACTTTTTTATGTGCTTTGTGGGAATAGTCAATTTGAAGGACGTGTAGTCTCCGCGGGGTTTCAGCGCTTCAACCGCACAGTTATCCTCAGGGAAGGACCTGTTTAAATGCTGTAGAACCTGGTCAGCTGTAGTTCCGATTTTAACATAAAATAAGTGCAAATATGATTTCCTTTCCGCAGCTGCAATCGCATTATCGGAAGTTGAGACGGCCGTACCACGAACCACGTTACGAAGCGAATTACGATTTCGTTGACGCTTCACAGTAGTCCAATCGTTGGTATTTCCTGGAGCTTCGGCCTCATCTACTAAGACCATAGGTGAAGCAGGGAGTTGTACTACCATATTCGGTGTCATCTGAGGTGATTCAGGAATACCTAAATCCGCACCAACGCCGGCCGATTTCGCCTCCGCAAGCTGCGAAATACATTTCGTAGTAGGGGCGCTGCTATTTGCGCTTAATGTTAATTTGTCCATGACAGTCCTCACTGGTGGCTTGCGCGCAGCGATCGCCGATGACGCACGGATACGGGCTTCTCGGATTGGTCGCGGACCTCCTCCTAGCGTAGGATTACCCTCGACTTCACTGCCGCAAATTGATTGAGATTTGTCTTGGCCATTTGCAACAAATTTTTTGATGAGGATATTTTGATCCAACACAGTTTTTTCGAGCGATGCTACTTTATTAACTAACGAGTTCACGACCTTAGTTAACTCGCGGATAGCCATATCGGAAGATTTAGTGGACATTTCGATTTTAAATCACGGATTAACGCAGAGGTTAGAGGATCAGCTGTTACCTCGTCAACAGCGCGCGCGTATGAGATATCGGGTGGCTTGTTGTTGGGCTGAGAGACTAATCTTAAGTATATTATCAACATGTAAAGTGGAAGAAATTAGATTAGATTTATATTAATTACTTTTTGTATGTAGGTATTTTATTACAACAACTCTGACACTAGGGTGTACATGGTCGACAGACAATGTAACCTACACGAAATGATGATGATTACAATAAAAACATACCTCTACGATAGTATTCTTTTTTCCCTCAGCCATTATGTAAAAAGATCTTGCTACATATTTACCTACACAAAATTTCAATCGGCGTTAACAGGCAGAGATAGTTAGCACACATACACTAATACGCTGGAAAATACTACAGTAAAACAACAATGTGCGTGCATTTCCCCGGTCCGAACCGCGTCAGCTTATTCAGTGAAAATTGCGGTTACATATGACGTAGCAAACCATTCGACAAAACGCTTTGTTGTGAACAGTCCCACTATATATATGCTTCTAGGTATATTCTCTATAACCCTAATTATGTAATAGGTAATTATGTAATTGTACCAAACAGGATCATTAGTAACAATGGCAATAAATCATTATAAAATTGAATATTAGCGATTTTTTCGGTTGCACCCCGATTCCTGACCCTGAAGATATAGGATTATGAGAGAAGAATAGGTCGTGGCTGAGGGGTCATTAGATGAACTCTGTCACCTAGGTGTACAGTTGTGGTAAAATACGAATGTATACATAAGAATTAGGGCCGGCCGTTTGTTTGAAGTCAATTTCTTGGAAATGCTTGTGTAATCCGCTTCTAGAAGAGAGATATAGCTGGTATATATAAAATCTACTTACCACATTAACTACGACGACAAGGATTTGCTTTGTCGCATTTTGTGACTTCCATTGGAAGAAAGGGAGCGATCTATTCTTAAAATAATACGGCGTGGCGTACGAATAAGATTCCTTACTCTACTAAGAATTCCCGGTGTGCTATCGTAATATATTTATTTAGTTTATCACATGACAACAGTACACTGAGCATGACAAACGCATTCCATAAATCAAGGCGCAGAGAATGAATAACGGTGTCACTTTTGCTGAGATTCCCGTGTCCACGAAATTGCTGGCAACCCGAAAAAATTATAAACATTTTATGGTATTAAGTTCCCGCTAAGTAGAAAAGAAATGAGAACGTGATTTGTACGAATTTTCTTGACACATATGAGCTGTTTGTATATTTGAAATCCTGCTACATTTTCCGGTAGGATTTCCTGGTTGGAGGATCATAGGTAAACTCACTATGCATAGTAAAACCCGCGAGATCTCAAAATCTTATATCATTTTGACTTGAACTTGTTTTGTAGAACAAGTAGGTAGTATGCAGGGACTTAGTAAAGATACCTCGGTTAAGAACATATTTCCCGAAATTTTCTTGAGAGCAGAATCCTGGGCGTGCACAATTATTATGAAAGGAAACTGTTAAATACAATGATACTTGTAAAAACAAAATTGAATGGTCCTACCTACTACATACATACTACTACTACTAAATACGAGTACGATACAGCATTTCCAGTCATGAATTGTTAAATATACCCGATGTAGAGAATTCTAAGCATCTTGAGCTAGGATTCGTATGTATAATAAAATGCATATGATTTGTGCTATTCGCCTGATATGCATAACATACCTATAAGTACATATGTATCGCTACGTCCACATTACCATACTATAATATTATAAATGCGAAAGTCTGTCTGTCTGTCTGTTATGCTTTCACGGCCAAACCGCTGAACGGATTTTGATGAAATTTGGTATAAATATAGTTGAAGAACCGGGGTCAAACATGGGCTACTTTTTCACGCAGGCGAAACTGCGGGATGTTTTCCGTCTACTATGTTTTTGAAGTAGGCTAAGGCTTTTGATATAAATCTTACATTTGCGTGGGCGCGCGCCAAAGTGGCGGGTGGAAACAAGTTATGGGTAGGTACCCATAACTTGTTTCTGAACTAATCAGTACCTACTGATAAGTTCAGAAACAAGAATGATTTTTAAATACTTATTTTATTTATTAATACTTCGTCGATCCACAAGTAAATAACAGTCATAGGCACAGTTAAAAACTGCTGTTAAATTACTGCTAAAATCTTTAATTTAAGTAGAAATTCACCTAAGAGAGGCTCGAAATTTTGTTTTACGGGGACCTAGTTTTGTGATTCATTCACTCCAGCACCATTTCTCTTATTTGAATTCAAAGCACACTTTGAATCACTTGAAACCTTATAGGTTGACTATACAGCCACAATCATTCAATATATTATGCTTTATTTTCATTCTATTCACTCATATTGCTTCACAAGTTTTGTATTGAATTGAACATGAACAATGAAATACTAAGCGCGATAAATAATATCATTGTGAACTAGCTGTGGTAAAAGCCTATTTTAACTGGCTTTAAATATAATTGGTGGAGAATCAATTATGAAAATTAATTGAAAACTGCGTAAATTTTATATACGACTTGTACAACTGTGCCGAACGTGTCTCGGTTCATGATGAAAATATCAGCGGCTGTTAGATACAGTGGTCTCTGGGACAAAGCTAACACGAAACGTACCGTCTTAGCTTGTTTTCCTTGCATTAGCTCCCAACCACAGGAATACACCGCCATCGACATATCTCCTTCCGCACTGAACAACATTTCTCCTCCGAAACAATATATGAACAATGGTAGCACACCTGTTACTCCCGTCAATATTGTGTTACTTAAATTCCAAGCATTTAAAGTCTGCAGAGTCGTTACTAGAACAATCGTCATCATTATGAAGTGACATCCAAATATAACTTTGTATAATGCTCTTATTTTTGCGTGATATTTCATTAAAAATTGGTGATGTTTCACACAAAATCTTAGTTTCTGGTCGATAAATTTTTCCCTATCGTTGGTTATTTTTTCGTCGTATGCGATCTTCCGAATTTGATTTAGTGTTTCTGTTATTGCGTAGATGTGACCGAGCTCGTGAGATAACAATGTGACGAATAAAACGATGTATCCTGTTTGATTGATGGCTGAAAATGCTGTGGCGGCGGATGTCAGGGCAAACGCTATTTCGTAGTAGGGACTCTCTTTTGGTTTGCCGAGACCTGTGGATAAACGATAATATATATACATATTTATTTTAATTGTATATATAAATATAATAAATATAGAATAAAAATTTAATTTAAAGTATATGAGCCGCTTCAAATTAGATGTCAACAAATACTAGAGAGTTCTACAACAAAATATTACTAAAATAGGTATATAGCTAATTAGTTTTAGGTCCATACTTGATATCTGCTAATTGGACCAAGAAAATGAATAGGACTATATTTGAGTACCTAATATTTTGTATTGATACTTTACCTAAAATGTCTCCAGGGGTAGTCGGCAAGTATCTATCATTGCCAAAAATGGTTAGCAAGATAGGCAGAATTAAGTAGAGCACATGAGAGATCATCTGATTCAGTATGACTAAATACGAAATATATTGTCCATTTTCTAAAGTTTTTTTAACCTTCGTCTGTATTGTTTCTTCAGTGATAGAATTCAGACCTTCGCGACTCATATTGAATATTTTCTTCAACCTAGTGCTAGAAAACATAGAAATGAAGAGTATTAGGTAACTTTTTTGACATACTTTATTCATACGTATGAGTATACGTGCTTTCTTCTACACGTCCCGGGTTTGTTCTGATATTGAAATAATTATATCTACTTAATAAAACAAAATATTTGAGAATATTTCCCAAACTAGAAACAACTAAACAAAATATGATTCGATAAAGTAAACACGCGTTACACTGGACGACAGAGGCAGCATAAAGCAAGTGTAAAATGATAACGTACCTTGAAGTCCACATAAAAATATATTTAGACAAGGGGATACAGGTAGAGCTGAGGCAGTTCATAGCTTTGAAGCATTCCAGTTTGTCAGAGAACACAGTAATCAAATACACGCTTTGACTGACTGTGCCTACATAAATGAAGGCCCCTGCGCATACGCACATGCCAAATATTGATGAGACTGAAATACCTGGAAGCCATATTCGATATTAGGTAAGGCTTTAAAGACTTAGACGCTAAAATGCTCAACGAGTAATATAAACAACGCGAAGCATGATAGTCGTATTAGTGTTATAAGTTCGCCTATTGCGCTATACAATTGTATTTTGTACAATAAAGTTTAAATAGTTTTAAATTATCGGATTAGAAATTTTGCAAGAAGACCATCGGAAGAAATAGTTGAATAACATGATTCCATGATTTGAAGTTTCATGTCATGTTTTCAGGGCCAACAAACCTTGCGCAACCTGGAGTCAGAGAATCATCCCTCAAATGGCTAAAGGTTTTCCAAAGCAAGAAATTTTTCTTCTTATCAGGTACACTTGTGTTCCAAATATGAATGGAGCTTTTACCAAACATTTAGTTTGGACAAATGTCCATAGATATCTGACCAAGATGGTACGTATATTAGAAGGTAGGCACGTAAAGGTTTAACAACTTACTGCGATCTGGATCACCAAAAACATTATGGACGCCAACTAATATTTGTATAGAACTAATCATATTTTTTGAGGCATCTATTGGATCTGCACGAGCTTGTATATGTTTAGAAATATAACGTTTAAATAATAATTTCAAATTCATTTTGTTGTTAGCGTGTATTCTGCTGATGAGTTAAAAAAATATTGTTTTTTTAGTTCGCTTTTAGTTTTACTATTGATGAGACCAATTACACATAATAGTCTATTTACATTTTATCGGACTCACTATAGTTGATTGTTCATTAATATTTATACCTTTGAATGTTCATTAATATTTACTCGTATACCAAATGATTTCAAAGTGAAATTATTCACTAAGCCTTGTCATTTGTTTGCAGAAAAAAAAACATTAACTAATTAGAGAAAAAACAAATTCAAAACCAATGAATGTACAGTAGGTTCAATCACAAGTATAAATCAACCAGAGATCATATAAGATTTAAAAATAAAATTGCTGACTGATATCGGGGCATCTATAAGCACGAAACACGTTCTTTTTTGAATGCGGGGCATTAAAAATGGAAAATTTAAGAACTATATTCTGGGTAGGTTAAGCGGTTTAATGACGTCATGACTAGACTAAATTATGCACTGAGAGATAACATGGACAGCCGTTAAGTTTTTACCAGACTACGGCAAACGAAATGAGCCCAACTTTCTTGTCTTTTAATAATAATATAGTATTATGTCGTAGGGATGTGACGACCCCATCGCCTACTGGGTTACCTTCCCAGTGCAGTCAGTCTCCGCAGGGCAGCTTGTGGCGAGCTGTTGGCGAGTGGCGACACCGCGGACCTGAGTGCTCTCAGGGGAGGCCACGGTCCCTCACCTCCGACCTTTCTTCGCCAAGGTCGGAGTAGACACCGATGAGGGACAGGACCCCTACCTCTGCCTTGCCTAAGCCGGCCGGCCAGAGTGGAGTCGCAAGAGCTATATGCTCGAGGGTGGAAGTGTATTGCACGTAATGGCGTAATAACGGGGAAACCCGCTCACGAGGCAACTCGCGATGGCGAAACCAGAGCCGCACCTCTCGGCACCCTTAGCCGCTCATTCCAATGTTGCCCCTCTGTTGCCAAACGCAGCGACTATTTGGGGGGCCCATTCACTGAGTGACGAGTCACCGCCTGCCCCAAATAGTCAGTAATCATGATTATGACAGATGTCCGAATCTCTATTACAATAACCCAGTTTCATCTCCACTCAACTTCATCACCATATCCTATATATCCTCTTCATACATTAAAAATAGTTCCTACTCCTGCCGAGACCTGTTCATGGACATGTCATCTATTGATATAGCCGAGGACGGGGTTTGGCAGGAGCACCACATGACATCAACTTCTCCAAAGAGCCTCTACGCGTTGGATCAATGTTCTCGCGCAAGCCTCTCAAAGGACCGGGGCAGCCCGTGAATCCTAAGCGGAGATACATATAGTATTATTTTTTATTTCTCAAAATGTAGAGTTCGTCATAAGGTACGACGACTAAGGAAAAAACGTAGAATACGGTAATCAATTAGACGAGTAATTAAAAATAATTTGAAAATGTTACAGGTTATGTAGAAAATTACAATAATTGTTTGTTACTTACGACTCGCGGGCACACCACTATTATCTGTAACCTCTACGTAACAAAGCCAAAGCAAGATTTTATTAACGCAGACGCTAGCGACCGCGTAAAGAGTTATATGAAATTCCTTAGTTACTTTACTAGGCGCTGTACAGGTTCGGCATACTAAATTCGCTAACGCCTGCGTGAATAAAATCTCATGGTTGACGTACTGGTGCGACAAAGGACACAATTGCAGAATCAGGAAACCCGAAATGCAACCAAATTTAGTTTAGTAAATCTAATTTTTTTAAATCAGCTAAGCCCAGTCGTATAAAACATTACTACCTAAATAAAACAGAATAATGTGAAACCCTAAAAATTGATGGAATGGTGATAAAGACGCGTGTCAGAAAAAGTGAACACTGAAATGAGGATGTCATAGATGAGTGAAAGAGATATGATCATAATGGCACATTGTCTCGGTCATGTCCCAGCCCATAATAGAATAGGATGGGTCTTGAATGGGTGACATATTAGGGGTGATTACTTCGACATCATATTAGCCTCAGCAAAAATATGATGGGGTTCAATAATCGAAATATGTCTTTTGTTCTAACTAGCTTAGGCATATGTCTCGAAGTGATGAATAAACTCAAAAACTACTATGCCGATTTCAAAAATTCTTTCACCATTGGAAAGCTACATTCACCCTGAGTAACATAGGCTATATACTGCAGGCGGAGCTGCGGGAAACAGCTCGTGGTTGATAAAGTTACACCTTTGTATTTTTCAAATGATCGCCACTATAGAGGTTTTTTGTATGAGTATATGTATAAGAAATATATATGTCAACCACAAACTATCAGTGATAGTGCTGACACATACTGATATTTATGTTTCAAAATATAGATCTTTTAACTTGACCGGTCCTTCTTTGAAGTACATAGCTATGACAGACAAACAGATCCTTAAAAACTTTAAATAACTATTACTCTTAATTTATGTTTTATTGGACACACCACGTGTAGAATAGATAAGCACAAATCAAATTCAGTTTAGGTATTTATTATTATCTAGAGTTCAGTATTTTGTTGAATATTTAAGTATTTATTTTATTAGATTATTTATTTATGTTTTTGTGGGGTTTACTTATATGACGGCATTTTTACAGACTTTCTTTGATCTTGTAAATTTGGCTTAGATTGGGCACGTACCAAATTGGGAAACTTGTAAGAGGCTATCATTACTGGCGCTAAGAGTATTACAGAAATGAGGGTTTCTTCGGTAAATTAGCCATTCCTAAATACCCTCTGAAAGGGCCTTAAGCAATGCATAAAAATCTAATTAATCAAATCAAAATTATTGTAATATTCAAAATTTGCTTTTTTTTTTTGTTCTTCACATTATAAATAAACAAAGTTTGTAGAAGTTGTTTTTTTTATGCTAGAAATATACATATTTTGGTTAGGTTAGTAATCAACAAAAGTTTCTTCCAAATGTGTATTATTTTTATACGCAAATTACTTTAAATATGAAACATAAATAAACAATTTAATAAGACATGTAAAGAAAAAGGAGATGCAGAAAACTTTTATGGAATGTTGCGGTTTCGATGCTCTTTGTTTAAACTGAAGTGCGGCTTTTGAGTATGTTTTTCATTAATTTCTTTTGATTCGAACAAGTTTTTTTGGAATATATCAATGAAATAGCAAATGACACAAAAACTCCTGACTACATTCGCAATTGGCTAGTCAACTTTTTAATGAAAATGCCTTAGTAATTTTTACTTTTTAACTGGCAGTTCGAGATGGCCATTAAAGCTACATGACGTCATCACTATGAAATCTTTTAAAAAAATATATGTATAATTTTTACAATTTTTTCGTTAAAACTGTAACTCCGAAATAGTTTATACTATAAATAAAATTCATAAAATATACAATTTATTTTTTAGTTGACTAGCCAATTGCTCACTTATAAGTGACAAAAAGATTTTGTTACGATTCTCAGAGTGTATTATATTCATAACTCGCAGAGTCATTGCAGTTTAAATGCTATTACCGTGTCATAGAGATCAATATACAGTGATTGGATATGACGCTGTTTTGACGCTGTTTACTTCAAACGCAAAACATCCAAAGACGATTCTTTCTGTACGAAACCAAAGTTACAAGGTCGGTAAATCGAAAACATTCCTGCTGACATGTCAATTAGGGAAATTTGTTATCGTTATCCATTCCCGACTTCTAGGTATTGGGAAGTTTGTAATTGTTACTTAAATATGCTACGCTTTGTAAGTTTCTATGGTGATTGAGGAATTATCAGCTTAGAAGGATTCTATCCATACATAGACGAACAAAAATGGTTAGCTTACAATTTATTTTTATTGACTACTAAGGGCCAAAGTGCGCGGTAAAAACCAGGTATTACCAGTCGTCACTACTAGCTACCCCACTGCGACAAATGTGAGAAAAAATCTCATTTGTTAACCAGCGTTGATTTTACTAAAATCTCAGAAATACTTTTTAATTTCATCCCCGTAATTAGTTCATACTACTTCACCGCCGACATTATTCCCATTAGCATTGGCGTTTGCAAATTATAGTGCAATACCGGCTAATTACAATTTCAATGTCCAATAGGTGTCCGTTCTTGATTGATGTTAATTACACAAAGGTATTATGACTCTACATCAATTATTATATAAATCAATTATTGAACTCATAAATAAGGCAAGAATTATTTCTTTAGGTATCCGTATCCATATTTAATATTATAAGTGCGAAAGTCTGTCTGTCACGCTTTCATAGGCAAACCGCTGAACGGATTTTGATGTAGTTTGGTATGAATATATGTAGTTGAAGATAGATGTATATACTGTATACTGTACCATTCACAAAAATAATACATCTTGATACTAATTTAAACAATGTGTCCAAAGGCGGACTTATCGCTATTGCCATTTCTTCCAGCCAACTAGGTCCGGGGTCAAACATAGGTTAATTTTTTAGCGCATTGCGGAGCTGCAGGAAACGGCTAGTATTTGACCGCACGGGCTAGAAGTTTCAATACGAAGCGGAACAAATATATAGTCACTACTTAGTGACTCATATTTGCGACGCATGGCGTCTTGAGCAGCCTCCGCCGCGGCTCCGGCCTTGAAAACTGTCCCTCTAAGGTGAATCCCATACTAGAGTCCTTCCCCGTTCCCATGGGACTAAAGTTAGGTCATCGGTTGGCTGTCGGTCGACGTCCGCGCAGCAAGGACTACAATGGCGTTCGACAATGGCAGTCCCCAGCCTTAATCCGACAGCGATTTGAAAGCTGCCATTGTCGAAGAGTGTTCCGAGATTGATAGCGCGAAGGGCGAGTAGCCATTTACCCAATTCGTGCTCCGAGACAGAAAGCAGCCTTGCGCGGTCTTGGCCTTTGTACATAGACATTTAATTTTTTGTGTAATCTGTATTTCAGTTCTTGGTGCAATAAAGAGTTTTTATTATTATAACTGAGGCAATTTTGTATCAAAATATTATAGTATCTCTGCATCAGCGGATCATCCCAGAGTTTCTGGCGGTTTGGTGCCTCTGAATTTTCTCGTTAGGGCAGAGAGCCTTCCAGGCTTCAATTGCGTCCGTAGCTCAGTGTACCTCTATTGATGTATTATTTAAAAAAAATCTACATAATTCAGACACACTGTACGGACGACAGAAAAGCCGGAAGGGCAACGCTGGAGACTTTTGTAACACCGATACCACCAGATCTAATTGGCAAACAAGCTTGACACCAGGCATTAGTCTCGAGGTTTAAATTTAGAATTTTTTCTAAAGCAATTTTGAGGGTTCAAAAGGTTTCAAGTTTCTGTGTTTTCAAATTGGGCAGGCTCTAAGGATATAGGTTAATTTTGGGGTAAATAGGCAGTATTTAAAAATGGTATATGCTATGTGTGAATTTAAAAGGCCCAATCTGGTAATATTATAGAAATAATTAATTTAAAATATATTTATAAATTTCAGGCGTATGTATTTGGGATTCGTTCAGCAGGGTTGACCTATCAATACTAATAAAAACATTCTTCACATCAATTTTGAACAGGAGGATGTCCAGTTGCCTAGCAGTCTTTAGATAAAAAAGCACAAACCGAATGCACCGCTGCTTCAGCACCTCCATGACTGCCAAATCCTTATTGTATGGGTTGAAAGTGGTTTTTTAATTTTGAAGAATTTTTTTTATAGGCCAATTTCGATGCTAGCCTGCGTAGGGTACATCCAATAGCGATGGGCCGCATACCTCCGTCCTTCTTGTTGAAGGTTGAAAGGCGCGCCCCAAAAAAAAATTTTTTTGAATTCATCCGAAAGGTTTGCTGAAAATACAAAATTACAGAATTTTGATGTCCTAACGGCATCTCCAGCGGACACACCTATCAAATCTTTGAGATGTTGAGGAGTTAGTCCGTCGATGCCGCCAGCAGATCCATTGGGGAATGAAGAGACTTTAGACGCCATTATGCGTCTAAAGTCTCTTCTTTTGAAAACATTTGAACTGAATCGGCCGAAGACAGTGGGTTTGGTGGTGTGAAGGTTGAAAAGCCGAGGTATGTTTCTCGCCGAGGCTTGTCAATGTCTCGGCATTATTGGGCGCTAAGGTGTCATTGGAAAAAAGGATTTTGGCTGCATTTCGTAACTCACCATCCATTGCCTTATTTTCTATTGATTTTATAATGTTGTATGGTTGTATTGTGATTTTGTTGATATCGGAAAGGTTTTGAATTGTTTTTGAGGTAGGTACAGTTTAATTTTAATAACGATGTAAGAGATTTACTGGTTTTGTACGGGACATGAAAATGGTTATATGAGAATGTTAACAAATTTTGCCATGATTGCGGATTTGAGAATGATGTTTTTGATTTAGCTCCTCTCCAAGTAAATCGGATCCAAGTAGTCTGTAGGCAAATATAAGACAATGAGTGTCACTTGCGTGTTGCCGACTCTCAAACAATTTTGTAGTCTTAACCACTTATATGTTGCCGGTGTCCATTGTCTAAGTAGTCTTAGTAGACCTCTTACCATCAGGTCCATATGCGCATGTGATACTCCAGGTTTGCAGGTGTCTATAGACTATTGCGACGTCTTACTTTAGGCAGGCCGTATGCCTGTTTGCCTACTAAATTGTTTAAAGGTCCGCAATGCGCATGTTGTTGCAGCCGTCTATAGACTACTGTGAAATTTCACAATTAGGCAGGCCGTATGCATAGTTGCTTACTAATTTGTTTAAGGGTTGGCAATACACACATGACACTCCATAAGATGCAGGTGTCTTTAGACTACTTTGGCCTTTTAGCTGGCAGGCTGTATGCTTGTTTGCCTACAACATTGTTTGAGGGCTTGAGGGTCGACAACGCGCAAGTGACACTCCTTGCGTGTGGCCGACCCTACGACTACTTGGAACTTAATACATTAATATAGTAAAATAATCGCGAGGTCTATGTTCGTGGGGAACAACTAGTTAATGATGGGCTAGAAGTGAGGTTTTCTTATGGTGTTAAAATATATTCAGCTCAAGGATATATTATTGGAAGTTCAATGGCTCCATTTCATGAAAATATTTAATCTCGGAAACGACCTTAGTGACATTAAAAAAAGTAATGACCTTTTAAACGACCGGAAGTTAATTAAATACAATCCATTTATTTACAGTAGAGGTACAATAAAATGGAACTAGGGTGCGGTTTAGAGTGAGCTTATCTAGTTGAAAATAAGAATGTCGCAGATATATACTCACCCTACGCTGAAACTAAGATACCGAGAGAGTCAGTTTCACTCGTCAAGGGTTCCGTACGAGTACTTTTAATATTATTTGCTAATGGGAATTAAAATTACCCAAGATTATTGATTGATACAGCTCTATAATACACAAGTGTAGGGCACAAGGTAGTCATACAAGGTCTATTTAAGTTATAAGAAATCTAAAAAATCATAAGTTGCACATTTTCTCTACTACACTTATGTTATACTTGAGTTAAGACTTATATTTGATTTAAGGAAGTTGATCTACCTTGTTATTTTTACTTTGCGCAATTTCAAGGCAATAAATTAAAATGATATTCTTTTAAAAAACAATGGTAATTGATATTTTTCTTTTTTCTAGCCTAAATGTTATTATTAATCTTTTTAACCTAGCGCTTTCCCGATTGCATCTTTAGCCAGTCGAAAAAACTAATTTTAACAAATGAAGTATAATAAATAGGCTACTTGACTGTGTTCACTTTTTAATAAGATTTACATACACTAAAAAGTAACCGATTACGAAAACAACAACAAAATTGGTAATTAATTAAAGCAGTAATTAGCATTTAAAGTTTTCTAATGAAGAAAAGTGGGAGCGTGGTAGGGACATCTCGCTATCTCTTTTGTTTGCACGAAATCAAGTGGCAGTGACGTCACTTCACCATTAAGTGCGTCCTTTTCTTGTTTTTTGTCAGTTTCCCCTTCCACAGGATTTTAAAGGCTTATAACTTATTTATTATTGAACTGATTCAAAAAATTCTTTCTGTTTTCAAATTCAGGGACTCAAATTTGTGATATTGAAATATTTTTTTTTTTTTAGTAAAAAGAGCCTATTTTACTTGATTTTTAAAGTCCACGTATACGAAGTCACGAGCAAAAGCTAGTAGTACTTAATAATGATAAAAACGTTGAGCCGAATATACGAAACAGAGCAAATTACAAACCCAATACCACAAAATTCAATTAATATTACCTAATTGGTTTTCTGTAATGGCCCCTATCAAATTCACGGCGACGACCGGAAAAATGATACCTATTTAAAACCGAAAATAACGACCGTTTTTATGTGTATTCTAACTAAATCACCCTGTGAACTTGTAATATCTATAACTTGCGTAAATTTAATTAAGTATTCCTATTATTAATCTATTCGACCTGGAAATGCCGGCAGAACTATTGAGATGACCCATTTAGGGTGACTAGCTCTTCACTTCTATTAGGTTAGTACTATTTAAATTCTGTGCTTCCATAGTATATTTTCTTAGTAAAAGTTAGAACTCCTTAGCTGACATCTACCTGCACCTGGTTTTTCCAAGTAACTACAACAAGAGGTCTTTTAAAAAGGGCGTCAAAAATATCTAGTCGGCAACGCGAAATACTTCTGGCATTGCAGGGGTCTATATGTTGCGGTAACCGCCGTTTTCATCAGGTGACGGCGAACCTGCCTGTCGTATCTTTATTGTACATAACACAAGTATTTTGTATGTTACAAAAGCATGACAAAACAAAATGGCGGACTTATCCCACTTAGAGATCACTTAGCCAACCAGCGAGAGACAGGAGAGGATATGCTTACCAGAGGAGTAGATGCATGTACAATATAATATTCTTATAAAGAATATACATTAAATAAAGGTTTATTTAATGTAAAACTGACAGTTTTTATATTTTTATACGATTATGTAGGTGTATTGTACCTATAAATAAATATAATATGTTTTAATACATAATGATTCTCGTTTGAATTGCAATACAATCGTGCGTCGGCCGTTTGTACCTATTTGATTCATTCGTTGTCCCTCTGAAGTCCCTCGGGAACCTGCACTGATTCTGGTTTAAAATATTTATAGCCTGCCCCTGCTCTCTTCGCTGCCTGTAAATAAGTCCTGTAAATTCATTGCTACGTGTTTATGTGAAAGAGAAACGTAAAATAAATTCACTGCCTCTGTTTAATAATAAAAAAGTGGAAATTAAAAAATAAGATTTTTTTTTTTTTGTTATAATCTCTTTCTTGCTTTGCCTAATCTTAGAAACGGCTGGAAATTAAATATTGTCTGTTCCAAGATGTATGCAAATACAATCTAACTAGTGAGAAATGCGATAAAAAGAGACGGTATTTTACAATTTTCTTTTTACATGTAAGAGGGGCAGTTTTATACATAATTACGTGTACACTAGTTCTTCACACTTTTAAAATACTTATATTGTCCAATTGCTAGTTAGACCATCCTATATTATATATATTTTTAATTTGACTTTGTTTCTTAGGTTATTTGAGGTTTTTATGTAATGTAAGTGTAAGCCCGAGGAAGCCAATTTACTTATGACCTTAGAAATGGCGGCACTAGTATTTGATACTCGTATATTGTGTGAACAAAGGTATTTTTTTCTAAAGGGTTAGTTCAAGGGAAATATTTGGCGGTCTCTCTGAAATAGAGCCATTTGGCTGGTAGCCAAAGCGATTATACAGTTATGAGTTTGCAAAAAAATAATAATAACGAAATGGCTCAATAAACATAAGGTCAAGGCCTGGATAACATGAGTAGAAAAAATATTTTTTTCAAAAACTTAAGGTGACATATGATGTAAAAGTAAAATAGGTAAAATAATTAGGTTCTTATTATGTATTACGTTACGTTTATTTAATAATTTTATAATTTAATATCTTATTCCATTAAGTTACCGTGAAATATCCCTTCTTTGTATGGTATTTCCAGCTTTTTGACTTATTCATCATCATCATTTCAGCCGCAGTCAGTCCACTGCTGGATATAGGCCTCTCCTAATGATTTTCATAATGACCGCTTGGAAGCGGCCTGCGTCCAGCAGCGTTTTGACTTATTGTACACATATAGCAATGATTTCCAGAGATATCAAAGCCTCTTTAGATATATTTGATTTTATTCAGCTCTTTGTTAAATACTTAATTTTATGTGTTAAAACAAAAAAAGTAATAAAGTATTATTTGTATTTATGATTTTATTGATATAAATAAATCTAATTGTTTAGACCTTTATACATTAAGTGGGTTTAACATGTACCACATGGTGTTCAAGTTCCTTTTTAAATAATCCTTAGTTTTAGACATATTTTAAACGACTGACAAGTAGCAGGTAGCGCCCGGATCATATTAAATTCCAATATTATAGTCTGAAAATATCCATAATTTTTTATTTTTTTTTTCTAATAGCTTGCAATGAATATTTATTTATTTTTTAATTTTACATTTCAATTTATATATAATATAATATCCATATTAATATTATAAGTGGAAAAGTCTGTCTGTCTATTTCGCTTTCAAGGCCAACAGATTTTGATGAAATTTGGTATGAATATAGTTGAAGATCTGTCTGCGTCAAAAAGTACCCCATATTTGACATAGGCTACTTTTTGACGTAGGCAGAGCTGCGGGAAACAGCTAATTTAAAATAACTCGTACAAAAGTTACCATAAGACAAGAGATCACACTGCAAAAGTCAATAAAGATCAATTTAAAACATCCCATATTGCCATTTTCCATTTTAATACAAAATTTGAATAAGTTTGAAATTACTTTTGTTAAAAGTAGCGTTCATTCCTTAATTTCTCTTACAAGCAATACCTTATATTTATATATATTAATTTGCTATTACCTCAATAATTATTGAGGTAATAGTGAATTCACTATTAAGGTTGAATCGGAGAAGTTGTTTTATTACATAATTTCCACCCCTGAAAATCGGCAAATATCACGATTGTTGTATGAAATGTCCCCATAAATATTTATCACGGTTTATTAGATACAGCCTGTTGTCATACAGAAGGACATTGTAATAGGGTCCCAATTTCACCCATCGGGTGCGGAACTCTGAAAAAATCTGAAAATATAAACATTCTGTATTCTTATCTTAATATGTTTTTTCTATAATATTTTCTTGAACAATTAGTTGCCAATTATTTTATTACAATTTTATTATTCAAAATAGCCCTGCGACATGGTTAAAACTTTGAATCAAGAATTAAAATTTTATTCATTTCAACATTGCTTGTTATTCAAATTACTGCCTCCGTGGTCCAGTGGTTAAGGCGTTCGCCTTTGGCCCGGGGGTCGTGGGTTCGATTCCCACGGGAAGCATACTTTGTTTAGTTGTTTCCAGTTTGGTTAGCACATTGCAGGCCGTGTTTCGGAAGGCACGTTAAGCCGTGGGTCCCGGCCGCCATCTGGTGGTCGTTAAAGGAACCACGTCAGAGGCCGAGAGGCGGTTCCGCACAACTCTGACACCAGGGTGTATATGGTCGATTGACAATGTAACCTACACGAAATGATGATGATGATTCAAATAATTATTTAAAAAATCTCGGCCATCGACTCCAATGAATATTATTTCGGAGAAATAAAACGTTTTTTTTTCTGGGGTTACGGAACTAAATTCAGAAAAGCAAAACTTATAACGAGCAAGGACTTCTTGCTGATTGCTTACTTGATCATTTTAATTTTAATAATTAAAATAACTGAAAATACCACGGTATTATGCTGCGATGAACTTATTTTTAGAACTAATGACAAAGATAAAATCTTAAATAAACAGTCTGACTGAACTGTCGTCCATTAGAACACAAGTCGGCCTAAGCCACGCCGTAGACAGTCTACGACAAGGTCGTAGACTGTCTACATCGTGTGTAGCAATCATAGAAAATATTAACACACTACATTTCTGCTTTTATTTTTTTACAAGTGAATGTTCAGTAGAAACGCCGGTGATCACAAAATCTTTTTTTTATGTTACATAACAAAAGCCTTATTGTAAACAATCACCTAGAAAATGTTACAGAGTTAGAAATAAGGAAGAATAACGGCATATTTACGGGCCACTTTCTGGATGCCATAAACTTAATCTTATAATCTTGTTTTAGTATTCGAACATATACTTTCTAACTGTTGACTTGTAAAGGTATTTTGCTTTTTCTTAGCTTCTATGATTGGACTTCTGATCATTGATAACTCGAGTTCATTAGTTGTTCCGTCGGCAGATAAAAATTCTAGTGAACGAACGGACAGCGAAGGCTTATCCCCTCACTCATAAAAATATAACTCACATAAATCACTAAAATAAACCCACATTAACTAAAATATGTTTTATTTTGTTTTTTCACGTTAAATATAGTTAGGATAGAAAGAGACCAAACATATAATAGTAAAAATAGGTTTAACGAGGAATAAGCGCTAGCGGTATTAGGGTCCTAAAGTGTTTATTCGCGTCTTAGATTTTGAGCACGTAACTCTAAATATAGAGCGGGAAAATAATTATTGAAATGTGTGGTTTGTATGCTGGTAGGGACCACCGCTCTCAGAGACCTTAATTATAATTTAAGCACATTCTCCAAATCTATGTTAACTAAGGAATTGTGTATAATCTTTATTAATGAGTATAGATTTCAAAATTTCCCTCGAACTCCGAGAACTATTTCTTTTTGGGTTTGAAGAATTGGGTCGGCGTTACATAAGTGTTATTTGACAGCATTTTCTTTTAAATGTCTTGACGAAATACATCACAGTCTAAGCACATGATATTTTTCCTTTTAATAAAGGACCCGCAGATAATGGGGCGATTTCTTGCACAATATATATTGTGCCTGACAGGAAAATGGACTGTATTGTCGTCAGAAATGTCGCAGATGAATAGAGCCCACCTTAATTTTTGTTTAATATCAGGTAACTGGAAACGTTTTTGTCTGGTTTTGGACCTGTACTGTAACTGATATTATTTCCTGGACTTATGACTTTTTAAGCATCTTAACTGCTTTCACAAAAAAAAAAACAAAAATAACTCAATGGAAACACCCTTCGAATATTTACAGATTGACACCTGTGATTGGCACAAAACAACAAAAGTTATTTTAAAATTTCTCAGAGGAATTGTAACTTATTCTTCTAATTTTAAATATTAGTATTGTTTCTGGTTTTTGGTAATACTTGATTTGAAGATTAGTCAAGTCATTTTTTTTTCTCCTTTTTGAGTATTTTCTTTCCTTAACGACGATCGCAATTAAAACTTTTGATTAAAAATGAAGAAATAACGTCACCCTATTAAAAAGGGTTGGCTACTGTAAAAATAACTGCTAGGACCTTGTACAAAAATTACCTGCGGTTCGGTACATTTCCTTCTAAATTAAACGCGTTTACAACGTAGTTTTTATGTTTTTTTATGCCTTAATAATAAAAATTGAAGGAGCTTTCTAATAGTCCCATTACGTCGAGAGATACTTGCACCTTTTCTTGTTGTGGTTTAAAAAGTATTGAGCAAACTGGTTCTGTCGGAAGCCACATCCTTGAAGTTGTAGACCAGTTGTCTACCTGGGTCAGATGATCCAGGGTGGCAATTCCAGCTTCAAGGACGAGGTCTTTCGTCGAATCCGACTCGGCTGGGCGGCGGTGTTCGGGAAGCGACGTAGCGTCTTTTCGTCCTAAATACCTCAGTCCCTTAAAATTACGGTCTTCAACCAGTGTGTGTTATCAGTGATGTCATATGGGTCCGAAACGTGTTCTTTGACTATGGGTCTATAAGAAAGTTCAAGTCCGCCCAGAGAGCTATGAAGTGGGCGATGTTTGGTGTTTCCCTACGAGATCGAATCAGAAATGAAGAGATCCGTAGGAGAACAAAAGTCACCGACATAGCCCAGCGGATTAGTTCTTTGAAGTGGCAGTGGGCGGGGTACATAGCGCGGAGAACCGATGGCCGAAGGGGTAGAAAGGTTCTCGAATGGCGATCGCGTACCGGCAAGCGCAGCGTTGGACATCCACCGATGGTCAGATGACCTTAAAAAGGTCGCAGGCAAACGCTGAATGCAGACTGCTGCCAACCGATCGTTTTGGAAATCGTTAGGAAAGGCCTATGTCCAGCAGTGGGCTGACTGCGGCTGAAATGATGATGATGATTGAGCAAACTATAAAAATAGATTGATGATGTTTTTGACTTAATATGTAAAAATTAAATATATAAAATCTAATCTAAATTACGACATTATGTAAATGGATTAAAATGTTTTTGCATGCCTATGATTAGGTTAGAAGTGAGAAACAGTGAAATATTGTGTACCACCATGTATTACCACTTTTAATGCAAATAAATGATTTTGATTTGATTTGAAACAAACTACTGTTTTGTTTTTACTAAAGGCTCGATTACGAGTACTGACGGATTCGGAATTTGCTTAAGGGACTGTAGTCAATATCTCTTATAGACTAACGCCGTGTTAATTCATTAATTTTTTATTCTAATGTAATTTTTAATATTAATTAATTCATTATTTTATTTTATTTTTAATTAACTATTGTGCTGAATTTTATTTGTATTTTATTTGCATTGAATTTTGTTGCTAATATGGGTGATGCCTGAAATAAATGAATTTTATTTTATTTTATTTTTTTAATTTTTTATTTATAACTTATTTTTAGTTATTTATTTATTTATTTCGTGTTCACGATACATTGGAAACTTAACATTAGGAAAACTGTGTACAAGGGTTCTACTTATTTCTAAAGAAATTTCTTTCAGCAGACCCGCGGCAGGAACTACGAAAGAAAGAGGCAAAGAGGCGTACAAGAAAAAGAAAAAAAAATACAAAAATAATAGGCTCAATTTAAACCTATTTTATAATACTATATGTATAATAAACTAAATTATAAATACAATTAATATGCCTACTAATATATATGTCTATATATAATACGATTTATGAGTTTAAAGAGAAATAATGATCTTTTACTCGCTTCTTAAATGTGGACAGAGTTTGGGACTCTTATAACACATTTTCGGCGAATATTTCTGGCAAATACTCACCTAGTCAGAGGCTAGAGAGGTGCAGAAAATCTCTGACACAAGGACGTGTATCAAAGAGCATTGAAACGAAATAAATGTTCCTTTTTTCAATGGTATGTACTTGTGTAGGTTCTTCAAACAATTCTTTAGCAAGGTATGGGTGGTCAGTTAGGCTAGATCTTTATACAGCTTCAATATGACTTACTTTGCGATTCAGAAAATATCCAAAACTCCAAAAGGTTTTAGCGGTCCACGAATTTTGATGAATGTAGTTAGTAGGTTAAAGATTTTAAATTTAAATTTTCAATAAGTTACGTAACTTAAGTAGTGGTACATGAGGATTCTATGACGACAATAAATCAAATACCTACAGGATATTGTGTCATTGGTGACATCTGCCTCGTCCACATTTCGACACAGATTAATAATGCGACCTAAAATTATTCGGTGCCCGCTTGATGGATTTACATGGCTTTAGAGTCTGGCGTCAGACTTGTACAAATAGTCGAAACATCTATTTATATTTTACCATTACAACGCTACCTCTTTTTATTTAAATTTCGAATGAGATTTTAAGGCATCGATGTATAGTTTTGTCCTAATAGTCACATTAAATTTAAAAAAAATGCAATATGTCGAATGAATATATTGTCTATGAGATGTTTTTGTCCTATCAACTTTTATACTTTTGTTACGAAATTTTATAATTCCTAGAAGAAGATTTTTGCATAAAGGTAATTTTTACTTGGATACTGCACTTATTTTTACTTTTTAGAAGATCTCTGTGTTGAAGAGATTACTTGGGTACTGCACTCTCTTACCTATTTCTGCCGACAATTTGCAGTGCTTGGGTTGTTGTGTTTCGGTTTAAAAGAAAGGCCAATGTTTGAGTACATTAACTTTATCACCGGAAGTAACTTTAATTTGAAATAATTAAAAAAATAATCTAGAAGTAATACTCTAGTATTAAAATTGGGTAAAAACTGGTATTCTTACCCTTTTGACTGGCTCAAACCAACCTAAGTTAAAAAAATAAACCAAATCAAGTATTTTTCTGAAGCTTCACTCATCTCACACATATGACTAGCGTTCAATTAAGCGAGACTATTCGTAGGGTCCGCATTTTTACTTTTACGTCTCCACTTTGCCCGGTCTTTAGCATCTTGGCAGAGAGTCCATCCACTGGCTCAAATATATTTAAGTTAAAATAGTCAGCCGCCACACCTAGACGTCGTCAGTAATTGAAAAAGGTATTCTGACAGGAGTTACTGTTGACCTCAGGTGTTACTGGTGTTCTTTACTTGACGTATTAGATTTGTAGTTAAGTTTCCAATTTTAGGCAAATTTTTAATGTATTCTATTTTTAGACCTCTGTGGTGTAATGTTTAAAAAGGTTCGATCCCCGGTCAGGTCAACATGGAAAATGATCTTTGTCTTGATTGGCGTGGGTCTCGGATGTTTATATATGTATTTATTTGTAATAAAATATAGTATCTTTGAGTTAGTATAAGCCATGAACTTTGGGGCTAACTCAACCTGTGTGGTTTGTCTCTATATTTTTATTTATATTTAGATGCCACTCTGAATAAAATATATCTTCTTTGTCTTGCGTTTTTTTCGTTGCATCCTCTCAAGCTGTTTGCTTTGGAGTCCAGGGTTCGCTTTCCTCAACTTCACCCGGTCTTCGGCATTCTTGAAAGAGAGTCTACTAGAACGAATATACCTAACTGTATTCTGGTAAGATTTACTAGCTCAAATATCTCCCAAGTTAAAATAGCCGGCCGCCACACCTAGACAGGTCGTTAGTTCGGCGTGATGTATTACAGTGGTCGTCGGCTGTAATCTGTGTCATTACTGCACTGCCTTGATCATTGATATACGAAGCCGGTAATTTGTCAGATCTTGGTTAATTCTGTAATTTAATAGCGTCGGAAACCATTTGTTTAATTAAAATATAGGTAGTTATTTTGAATGTGCGTCAGTTGCCAATAACGATTTTTGAGAGTCTTTTTTTAATGTTTATTTTAGTTGTTTTTACTTAGCTAATTATTTATTTATTATAAGATTTTTTCTCACAGCTATACCATCGTGAAAATGTAAAAAAATACATTGTCATAATGCTTGGTTAAACTCGTTTAAAATTCGTTTTCAACAATTTTCTACCGCTGTCTTCCTTAAACTTTTCATTTGAAATTATTAAATTCTACCATTTTATTGAAAACCTATAATTTGACACGGGCCTCCCTCATCACAGAAGATGTCATTAAAATGGCTTCATAAAATAATATCTTCAATCTTATTCTTAAAATGAGATCTTTAATGCTTATCGTAAGTATGCATTTCAGTTGCAGCCACATTTCAGCCGGCTGAATTCCTTTTGAAGTGGAACAATGGTGCCCGGAGCTTGAATTTGAAATATTAATGACTGTCCTACATTTTTGCGGAAAATATTTCAATTTTCATAGTCCGCGCTTTTTAAAACTCATTTTTACAACGTTAATTCTCACTCACTGAAATTTCAACGTGCATTATTTTTCTACTGAAACTAGAACTAAGTACATAATAAAATAAATATTACCTTACCTGCTGTATCTGTAGCTGTATTGTATGGTATGAAGATTTACAAATGATTTTATACAACAAGTTTAGTAACTATGCAATAAATAGTCAATAATCTATCAAGAAGTTACCGACTTGTAAAAAAAATATACTTATATATACTTAGATTGAATCATTCTACGTAACAAAATGTAAAATAACTTTATTTATCTTAGCGTTTTACAGGTAGCGTCTCAAGCCTTGAAGCCCAAGGCCCATTCAGTTTTTTTTTGTTTGAATTTTACTGGTTCCTTTGAGAGTCTTGCGCGGAGATATTAGTCCAACGCGTACTACGCGTAGAGGCCCACTGCAAAGTTCCCGGATATATCAATAGATGATATGTTCGTGAACAGGTCACGGCAAGAGGAGTGATGAATGATTATAGGCTATGTTTATGAACTTTGGATGGATAAAAACTGGGGTTTTGTCATAGAAATTGTACACCTGATGATTTAACTGACTATTATTGTTAAGAATATTTGTTCTTTTACGATCGGTCACTGAATCAACTGATGTTCTGAACATAATCGAAAATTCAAACCATGACGAATATTTCGACTAAATTAAAATTAAGTTGACAAAAGACAATCACAAAATTTATTCATAACCTTTTAATATACAATCATTATAGTAAATTTACAAATGTAGTCGAAGCAAAGTAAACAGATGTATCCCTTAGTAGTTACTTTAAAGGGACTACGAAAGGAACTATTGAGAACAAAGGTCCACATTCTTGTAGGTATATCTATCTTTAAATAAACTTACTTAATATGAGTGCTTATACCGTAAATTTACTAGTTTTTACCCGCAAGTGGCCCACGTAAAAAGTACATACTTTTATACAAAATAAAATCACATTATTCAATCGGTTCCTTTTGACTTAAAAAAGAGGAGAATCTAACAAGCACACTTTCTATAAAGTGTCATGATATGAGGGGCATGCCAAAAGTAATTAGATACTCTTTACTCTATAATTAAATACTGGCATGTGAAAAATGTAAAATACAAAACATATTTGAATATTTTTTTTTTCTTCAAACAAGGCATATGTTGCTAAGAATTTGGCGGAAATTTCTTTGGTACAATGGAAATTGGTTGACGTGATTTTCGCGCTATGCTTTTATATGGTTATAAAAAGATTAAAACTACAAGAATGTTTTGAATTTTTGGTGAATTCTTTTGGTGACTCTATTTGTTCACGGGCAACATTTTTTTATTGGTTCGCTGATTTTAAAAGAGGGTGGGGAAGTTTTGAACATGAAGCGAGGACCGGTTGACTGCCAACTGCAGTCACTCAAATGTTAAAGCAGTTGAAAATTTGGCCAGGAGAAACCGATGAATTTCATGTGTAGAGCTTGAGTGAGAACTGGGCATGAAGCAATTACAAAGAGGAGATGCCATAATAAGCGTTTTGTAAGAAAGTATTTGTTCAGCTACACGGGGCGGAAGGCAGACGTGCGGGGTGCTTGGTTTCGGCCGTGGCTCGAACCATGGAGCACGAGCAATGACAAGCTCCGTCCACTTTTGTGTCGGCGAGGCGCCAACGATCACATCACTGCGCCATTTCAAACGGCATCTTATCTTTGTAATTGCTCCATGGAACTGGGTATTGGATCAGCAGTAATGTAAACCATTATTCTTGATCATCTTTTTCTCCGTAAGCGTTGTTCGAGATGGGTGCCGCATAAACTGACCGATGAACAAAAAGCCCGTCGGGTAGATTAGAGCTGGATTATGTTAGAGAAATTCGACGGAGGCAAGTAAAAAAGCGTATATGACAGCCTTATTGGTGGCAAAACATAACTGTATAATTATGTCGTCAAAACAAAACGTCAATCGACTGTTTGGTGCCTTGAAGATAAACGCACACCAATAAAATGTTGAAGAGCGCGCAGCGCGCGGCATCAGATGGCGGCCTCGTTTTTTTAAAAGACCTGCTATATCGCTACTTTGGTGCTATAATATCAATGAATAGCTAATTCTAAATAGTATGAGTCAGTTTGGGGTCCAGCAATATTATCATCTTGGAATGACAAGCGACCGAAGTAAGGAATCCGGCACCTTTAGCACCTCGACAACGCCCCCAACAAACGTTGCCAAAACACTTGATTATTTTTTTATTCAAAAATTATGTCCATTCTACCTCACCTACCATATTCTCCTAGCTTAAGACCTTGCGTTTATTACTTGTGCGCAAAAATTAAAGAAAATTTGAAAAGGAAGATATTTTAGAAAAAAAAAGATGAACTAGCTTCCTATAAATTAGAAATTTCTTAGATAACTGGAAAAGAGTGGTCAGAGGCACTTTCCAAGTAGTATAAACGCATGGAAACGTGTATACATGCTCAGAGTGAGTACTTTGAAAAAATAGATAGTAGTAATAAATAATATGTATTATATTTTTGAGTATCCAATTTTTTTGCCATGCCCCTTGTTTACATATAAATTTCGATATCTTAATAATTTATACAAATATTGTAACGTGCTTATTATTAGTTAAACCACTATAATTTTGCGAATTTATACCATATTTTACAACACTTGGAGGTAAAGTATTACTTACCTACAATTTAAAGGAATTTCGTGTTTATTTTCAATATTATTTATTTTTGTGCCAATTAACACCGACTAATTAGAGATCGCCTTTGAATAGTTCACAATTTAACGATCGTCAGATTACAAAATTCGGTTACACTGCAGTAGTCAATCAGTAGATTCGTTTCACAATTTATCGATAGTTAACAATCTTTCTAGAGAAATTTTAAACTAACAAATACATAATTTGACAACAGTGACAGATTTTTCGAAAACATTAAGTCAGTCGATTGTCACAGAATTTTTAAAATAGTACGTTGTGATATACAGTTTTATATTTGTAAAATACTAATGTCGTTATCGTTTTTTGGATTGATACTGTAGCTAAACCCCCTGGTATAATTACATAAAAGTATATTCTCATGTCGTTCAGAAATCTGTCAAAGTTCACATAAGACTAAATAAACGCGAAGAACGTCAAGCAATGATCTTCAACATCTAGTACACATTATAATTTACGATATTCAACGATATGCTACATTTATTTATTTAGTTATGATACAAGTAGCGTTTTCTTTCCCGATTGTTTCTTATGTTACTACTGTACAGCTACTGACGTTGTGATCAGCCAAATACTAATAAAATAAAATATCAGTCATCATCATTTCGTGTAGGTTACATTGTCTATCAACTATGTACACCCTGGTATATTTTTAACATATTATTTTTAATCAAAAGTTAAATATTCTCACAATAGAAGTGTAAATAAAGGTACAACTGTTTTTAAAAAAAGTCATAATAAAATATTAATACATAGGTATAGTAAATGTTATAATAAATTAATAATCAAGTCTAATTTTTTTCCTTAAATCAATATGTATATCTATTTTATGCGAATAAATAATACCCCTAAATAAATGTTTATAGGATAACTCTTGTGGCATATTAATATTTTATAAGTATGTGTATATTTTATACTAATATTGTTTTGGGTGCTCCATGAGAGTATTTAGCTATTCACAACTTACTTATTACTTAACTTAAATCTAGGGTTTTACTTACTTTTGGCGTTTTCTTTTCGTTAGTCATATTTATACAAAACAATTCCTAGATATATAGATAAAGTAAAAGCCATGTTATGATAGTGTTATTTATATATTTATGACAATAAACAACACTTTAAAGTTTTATATAATAGTTTACTACCAATATTTTACTATCAATTTCGTCAATAATTTCGGAACAATATCGTTATAATTTTAACAAGAAATATCCATGGCGTTTACACAATTTCCAAGTGTTTTAAAACAATTATTGTGCTGTAGATCCCATTCTTTGTAAAAGCCATGTTATATTAGTGTTTTTTATATAATTATAACAAAAAACAACACTTAAATTTTTTAAATAATAGTTTACTACCAATATTTTACTATCAATTTCGTCAATAATTTCGGAACAATATCGTTATAATTTTAACAAGAAATATCCATGGCGTTTACACAATTTAAAAGTATTTTAAAACAATTATTATGCTGTAGATCCCATTCCCTCATTTTGAAGATTATAATTTCCCTTTTGTCTTATAAGATAAATAGATATTGTTTATTCGTTTAAACCATTTTGGTCAAATAGAACTGTACCCATATTTTAAGAAAAATTATAATCCGCACAAAGTCTTATTTTAACATCAGTCAGTATAATCTAGTCCATATAGTTCACTTCAGTTCCCATACAGAATGCTCCGTTCGCTTTGACGTCACTGTTTACATAAGAGTCACAATGATAAGTTGGAGGGGATGAAACAGTTGGTGTATAAGAGGGGGTTTGAAGGTTCGCTGCAGTAGAAGGGCAGGCGGGAGAGGCGGAGGACGCATCAGGAGGAGCGTCCTCTTCGGGCAAGGTGCGCAGGCGCGTTAGCGATGGCCTCCCCCGCCTTGCTCCTCACACCGGCGACTGGTCTCCGCTCGCGCTACCGCTTGTTAGGTAATCCTGCGCAGATTTTGTTATTGATTTTCCACAGATTAAAGAAATTACTACAGATAGAGTCATCGAACACTTTTGTATGTCACATTGGGTTCTAAAAATTGACGTTCCAAATTTAAATCAAAACAAGAGATTTTAGTGAAAGATATTCAAAATACAGGTTAACTTGGATTTTTTCTTGTTTGAAGTAAGATTTGTAAAGTCTTCCAAATTTTTGCTACAAGCAGACATCGTAGAGCATGCTTCGAAAGTGCTACGAATAAAAACACTTTCTATGGTTATTTCCATCATGGTATTGTATATAGCATAGTACGTAAGTTTTTAATTGTAGAAAAGAATTATTCACGTTGTCTTGACCAACAATAAAGCTCACATAAGTTTTCGACTGGCAATTAAAATAAATAAAAAAAAATTGCCAGAATCGGATTCGCGTCTAATAGAAATAGAATAATGGCATCCGATACCTACTTTTTGAATGAAAAGATCTGACTGTCACTACAATTAGATATTAGATTCCGGGGTTAAGTCTACGTCTACCCTATGAGTTCTTGAGTTATCAGTTTCTTATTTTTTATTTGATTATATCAAGATCGCCCTGAACTGCACGATAGATATTTCAGAAACTTAATATATAATATAGGCTTACCGCATGGAGATGCCTTCCGTCGTAATGGAGAGCTAGTGAGGTCCTCGGCACCAGTAGTGTGGTGGTCGTGGTCTCCGAAGCAGCTGACTCCCTCTTCGATGGATGGTTGTATAACCTATCCCATTATCTAATTAGATAGTGATCTATCGAAATTTGTGGCTCAGATGTCAAACAAATGCTGTGATACCGTGGCCGTCTATTGCAATGAGGGGCGGCCAAATATTGAGCATTAGCTTTTTCCCGCAGCTCCGTCTGCGTCAAACAGTAGCCTATGTTTGACCCCGGGTCTTTAACTATATTCATACCAAATTTCATCAAAATCCGTTCAGCGGTTTGGCCGTGAAAGCGTAACAGAAAGACAGACAGACAGACTTTCGCATTTATAATATTAGTATGGATATCAAAATGCATCGTAATTGTATATCAGTAATGTATTGTAATTGAATATCTTTTTACTAGGCAATGAGACCCCATGGTATAACTGAGCCGCCACCTATTGAGACGTCTGTCATGCATTTAATTTAATAATTGTAGATACCTTTGTATAAGACTAATTTCTGTAAGTGATAGATATTTCTATAATAAATAATTTTCTATACTAGTAAACTAAACATTATTAGATTCAAGAGTGTATATAAATACGAGAAACAGTTTAAAAACTTTAACGACGGACATTATCGTTATCTGTCGCGTCCACTATGAATATCGATTTGTTATCTTCGTCGCTATCCTTTTGAAATTTTGACTTTTGTCTAAAGGCGTATGAAACTTTTGTTAATGAATTGTATGAATGAATTGTAATACCTACAATTAAATCACAAGAGATAATTTAAGGTAAAGGCTAAAATGCCTTTGAAAGTTGATATCAGTATCTTTTAATACATAGAATAGTCCCTTATGATCTTTCAAACCACAAAATGAGAATTCTTTCTTCAAACTCATCAGAATGACAGTAGGAAACCTTAATCAGGTTTTATTCAAAATAAGTTCTAGGATTACTCATAATTTACTTCGTGTTATCTTAAAAATCCTGAAAGACTCAGAAGTAGCGTACATAAGATGATTGTGACGTAAGCTTTTAAAGTAAGATGCGCTGAGTACCGTACTCTTTATATAATGTGCACGACATGCGAGCATTTTAAAGGATTTCTTCCATCTTGTCATGGCAACAAAAAAGGAGGGTATAACAAGATTTGTACCTTATTATATTATCCTCAACTACACCATACAAATGCAAATATATCTGGATCGTCCTGAAGAGGTGATCGTTTTTACGAAATACTTTAGTGATAAAAATTGTGTGACATGAATACCAAATAAGATGTTATGTTTGTTAATAACATGATTTACTTACCATTTGAATACATGCGCTTTATATTTAAGGTAAACATTTTTAAGGTTCCTTCATTGGGTTCATTACGAAGACTTTCTTTTAGCGATTTTTTGATTAAGCGTCATTAATAGAAGGGTAACCTCTATGTCAATATAGAAAATATCGTATTCTTAACATTTGTACCCTTTTTTATTAGCTATTTTGTATCCCACTGCTGGGAAAAATCCTCCCCTCTATTTTCCAGTTGTATCTATAAAGTTTTAAAGGAAGTCAAGTATTAACTCCTTTCTCAATCAAGTATTCTATTTCGTTAGTGATCGAATTCAGCATAATCTATTCTAAATGTTACTCTTATAGATCCAGGGGTTTTTAAGATTTCGTGTTCGATACAATTATATTATATAAATAAAAAAAGAAAAATTGTATAAAATATAATTTTCACACAAATTCGGGTGCAAAGCGTTGGCGTTAGAGTGAAAATAATAACCAGAAAATAAGCGGAGTAAACATTAATATATTAAAGTAACAAAAACAATACACATCCAAATCCACATTACATCCTTGTAATATATTTCTTCGTAAATGCAATTAGTCCTTTCCGGTAATTCCCTTGAATATCCGGAACCGATTCTTCAGGCATCTTCATACTGTGAGCCTATTAAGAAAAAAAGGCGGTCAAATATGGATTTGGAAATAAGAGGTTAAAACTTTGAGTGCAACGGGAATCAATATTTTGTGAGTAATTGGGCCCGGTCACAGCAAATAAAAAGAAAATGTTCGCCAAATTGATGTGTATTAAGAAATTAACTGTATTTTTATAAACTTAACACATTTGTCGTTTTACACTTATGATATACAGTAGAAAGCAGAAGAAAGTGATCCTATTACAAATAATTAAGTGATCATAGAGGGCCACGTTTATCTGCCCCCGACTGTTTCATACGATCGAGCCCAATTCTCAACAGCACCTTTTTAAAAATAATAAAGTGACTTTCTACATGTAATATCTATTTAGACCTCGTAGCGCTCAAAGGATGCAGAAAAGTTTTAAGCATGTTCTAATGGAAAGTCAATACTGTACGTGTTGTAATAAAATTAAATCCAAAAGAAAAAATGGGTGCGAAAAACAAAACTGAGGGAGCATGCATAGAGTATTTAAATTTTGTTAGGATAATTAACCTAATTTTTAATTTAAAATCCTTTTCTTTGTATACATCATGTAAATAAATATCTGAAAACTATTAATTAGATGTGACTGTATTACACTCTTTTTCATTATGATTTCCTTCGCATATTCAACTTCTCTTTGAAACGAATGATAATAACAATTTTTTTTTTCAAATATAGTGAGTTTTAAGATAGAGCAAAGAATAGTTTTTGTCGGCGTTTCAGATGTTTTCGTTGTTTTATTGTTTTAACTGACACCTATTATCTACCTATTTATATATTCGTGTTTTTCGTAGTACCTATGACACTTGTAAAATTTCGATATGTGTTGTTTAGTGTACAGTACAGCCTTGGCCAAATCATCCTGAGCCTGTAATTAATTGTCTTATAATAATATGAGTATATTATAATATGAGTGAAATTGTTACTTGCGTTAAATTAATTTTAATTTATTATTATTACGGTGAGTACAGTAGAGGGGTCACATTTATCTGCTCCTATCACTCAAAAGAGACAACAATACACTGAAATAGAAATTGATCCGTAATGGGAGTCGATTTTGACTATGTCCGTAATAGGAAGCGTAAACTTGTAGACTAAAAACACTGACTAGCTTACCGAATGCTCTCAGTTCTGGACCTAGGAGACCAGTCTTTGGAGTAGGAGGCGCCTCTTCGCCGCCCCCCACCAATAGTCCTTCCAGTCTTCCACCGCTCCACGTGGTACATGATAGCATGCCTGACTTCCGTGTTCATGAAGCAGTAGAAGAGTGCTACTGTGAAACCCTGTGTGAGAATTCTACAGTTAATTGTGTATTTATTAATCAAACTGTAAAAAAATGATTCGCTGCGCGTGCAACAATCCTCATTTATCCATACTTTTGACTTCATAACCAACCTTAACAAGATTTTCATTTTAAATTTTATTTCTCAATTTCTTTCTTCTACAAAAAATAATTTCATCTTTCGAATCACCTTCTTTGCCCGATTTGTTTTCACTTCATTCTCATTTTTATTTCATCGATAGAAGAAACATTTACATTGTTTCAATTGTATTACTATTTGTTACAAAGGTAAAATATTGTGAAATAATAAATAAAATAATTGTGAAGTCTCAAAAATCTATGTTACTACCTCCGAGAATCGCTACTCCACTTCGTGTGGCAGGGCTCCCATTGAGTGCTAGGACGGCTGAGATACAGATCCCGCCACTAAGCTTTTAAAAATCAGAAGGCAAGAGACATGAATGTGGACGGTTAAGGCTGGAAAACATCGGGGAGAGGACAGAATCGCCAGCACAGAATAACCGTTTTGATTGGCGATGGAAAGCTAAGATATTGCGATACTGACGACCAACTTCTTACATGACACAAGAAAAGTTCGGACGGTACCTATGGTTGTGCCGTTGGTCATGCATGAGTTATAGCTAGAGTGAGAGCCGTTTAAACGGCTTCAGGCCGCTTCAATAACCTAATCGTACAACCACACATTGCGTTGTTTAGCCAAATATTTGTTATTGCATCTTTTGCTAAAATACCTACAAATACGTACGTAATAAGAGTTATTTGGGAAAAACATGCAATGGCAAATATTTGGGCAAATAGCGCAATGTGTGGTTGCGCTATCACACTAGTGCCTGTTACCACAATACATGATGAAGTCAAGTATGATTTTATATAATGGTGTTTTAGGATAATTCATAAAATATTACAGAAATTCGAGCATGCGAAAGTAGAGCGAAACTTTAACAGTTTATTATAATTCTGCTAAGTTCTTTAGAATTTCCATAACATCCAAAGCTCGTGAAAAGACTACGTACAATTCAAGTTTTCATGGTTATGAATTTTTGCGATAATGTGTTCTGTCATTAAGTAAGTATATAGTTTTCGCATAAACGATTTTAATTACGTTAATAAATAGTTTTTACAATGTTAATTCCCACCAAATAATTCCCTACAAAAAAATATTTAATTTAAAATTACACATTTATATCCATACTTTCCTTACTAATACTATATGTGCGAAAGTCTGTCTGTTACGCTTTCACGGCCAAACCGCTGAACGGATTTTGATAAAATTTGATATGAATAATGAATATATTTGAATATCCGGGGTCAAACAAATGTTACTTTCTGACGCAAGCAGAACTGCGGTAAACAGTTAGTGGATTTATAAATTTACAGTACAATTAATTTATTCTAAGAGTACATGTTTGGATCGACATCAACTGTGTGGTTAGACAGTACAGAATTACAATTAGGCCACTACATGCAGAACCTAACCCACCTACATTTGGTTTATGTTAATACAATGTCAGGGTCCGAAAATAATGTAACGTTGACCTTTTCAACTTTCAACAAGTATGAATAGTTTAACCATTCAAATTGAGTATAATTAGCGAGAATATTTTATAACACCAACCTAGTGTTGAGCATCCATCCATAATAATATTATAAATGCGAAAGTCTGTCTGTCTTTCTGTCTGTCTGTCTGTTACGCTTTCACGGGCAAACCGCTAAACGGATTTTGATGGAATTTGGTACGAATATAGTTGAAGACCCGGGGTCAAACATAGGCTACTTTTTGAGGCAGGCGGAGCTGCGAGAAACAGCTAGTAGTTTTATAAAGAGGAAATAAAGAACTTATTTATTTATTGATGCTAGGGGTTGCCTAGTGATCTGAATTAAATGTCTTCTTCTTCTTAGCATTTCCACGGACTGATTTCCACTTTCAATAAAAATAGATAGATAGATATACACGTCCAATCACAAAATTAAATAATAGCATTAATATTACTTTACGTAAAGAGTGTTTTATGCAGAAGGTTATTTTGTTAGAAATACAAACTATATATTTAAATCATCAAATTATAAATAAAATAAGGCCTTCCTATCTTAATATCTGATTTAAACAAAGCATGAGATTCCAAAGTTCAAAGCCTGACGTTAGAAGTTTTGAAAGCAGCGATATTTTGAAGGCTTTCACTGTACTGAGGTAATCCGTTTATGTTAAGGGATGATCCCATTGAAGTTGCTTTTTCGTACAATTTAGTTCAATTCACAAACAATTTAGTAGATATTATGTATGTTTTGGAGACCTACACATATTATTTTTAATAATTTAATTTATATTGTTTGTCTCGTAAATATTTACGAAATGTTGTGAATATTATAATCCATGTTTTTCAATATTTTAGTTAAATTAAAAATAGGTTTTTACACAGTATATGTATAATTATAACTTAATTAGGATTAACTCAAAGTTTTCCAATAATCCGTCGTCAAAATATCTACTTATTTGTTTTATTTAAATATTCATTTATTTTAAATTTATTGCACTAATTAAAAAATTAAATAAATGGCATTATCTAATTAATAGTTAACCATAGAACGTGACTTAAAGTACGATTGTCGGCGATAGAGGAGTAAAATTCACCCAACAAGTAAATTTAAAAAATTTCAAATTTAAATAGCGACACAACTCAAAGTTGAATAATCTAGCAACTCATACAAGAGCCGGTAAAATAGGAAATAAATCAAACGGAACATTTTCTTTGACGACGGTTGAATGCATGAATGGCGAAGTGAGGGATCGGTTTCGCATCTTACGCTGATATAAAATGTTTTATTTACTTAATACTATATTAGACTTAGTTTAACTTGAATTTATTTTGATTATATTTTTTTAATAAATAATAAAAAAAGCACTTACCGAATTTTCTTAACAAGTACTTAGCTTTCCATGGTTTTGCATATTTAATTTTCGCATTGAAAATATGTCAGTAGTTGTTCATTCTAATAATTCATAAATACCTGCTTAGATTTATGCATTCTTTCATTGGACACAGAGTAAGGATGAAAAATCACTTCTTGTTATTTTTAGAAATAAAATGATGAATTTATCTTCATAAAATTACGGAATTATTAGAACTTAATCCGTATTCAGATGTTTTGATATAAGATGTGTTCACTAGAAGACCCGGAAGTAAATGCGTCACACAGATACGCTAGTACCTACTATTAATAATTATGTGAGAGAGATTTGAAAAATACGAGAAGTATTATCACATTTTGTTACAGCAAGTTGGTATCGATAAAAAGCAATCATTAATCTTATTAATTACCCGAACGAATAAGCAATTACACGGTTCAGGGGGAATAAACAATTTATTAATGTCTCTGTCATGAACAAATATCCTTTTTAATTTTTCTGCAACATGGTATTTGTCTATTATATTATTCTACGATGATGAACTTATTGTTGATAACGATTGTAAAAATATCGGCATCATGAAAATATTGGTCACACATTTCCATCAATCCCCTATAGTGATTGAATTTTGAAAAATCCTTTGATAGTTACACTGACAAACTAATTATTGTGTCAATTTTCTTACAGTCAAAACTTCGGCGCTACGAAGTAGGCAAATCCAAAAAGTGCTGACTGGACATCGTAGCACAGGTTAACGTGGGCTGCCAATGCTGCCGAAGACGGGCAAAGTGGAAAAAAGTAGGAAAGCGGACCCTGGACAAAGCGAGGAAATTAAGAAAGTTATTTTGGTGAAATTGGTACCATGTGGTAAATGAAAGCCCACTTCGTTTTCTCAATGGCATGGCGGAATTGCCCGATCTCACACCTACCGCAGCAAGCTGGTTGTGAAACCAGGATGTAAATGTTTGATCTACACAGGACGGATGTTAAAATCAATGATGATGATAAACTTACTTGTGTGGACAACATCAAGGCTCGAGCGTAGTCAAAAGCGTGGGCAAACCAGGAGTCGTCACTGGGACCGCAAAGCACCAGGAGATTCGTGATGCCCAGTAGTGGGATAAGGACGAGTAGTGCCTTTGTGGCCTTCCTATATTGTTCAGTCTCCAGTGTGTTCGCTTCTCGGAGTTTCGTTATAAGGACCTGCATGAAAAACGTTTATAATTCATGATGTGAAATGCTTCTACAAAAATTTGACCCGGCTTTCAGTTTTGTCTTTTGCTCGATATTAATAACGTAAAAAGGTCTGCATTAAAATATTCACAGAATATGGAACGGTACATTTTGACACACTAAATATGTTATAGTTATAAATTACTGATCTCGAATGCATTGCTAAAAAAATTACATTTATTTATTAGTTTTTTATATAAGCACGTTCTATTTTTCTGTTACCCGTAGCTCCGCCTGCGTCAAAAAGTAGCCTATGTTTGCCCCCGGGTTTTCAACTATATTTATACCAAATTTCATCAAAACCCGTTCAGCGGTTTGGCCATGAAAGCGTTACAGACAGACTTTAGCACTTACAATATTATTAAAGTATGGAAGTATGGATAGTTATATAAAATATTTTACAACATAAACCACATTAATCATTTGCTTTATAACTTTTTATTTTATAATCTCCTGTGGTCGGAGCTACAAGTAAACGAACCAGCAAGAAATCTTTTTGCTCATTATAACTTGCGATTGTCAGTAATTTTGTTATTCTTGTGCCGACCTCAGTAAAAATTGCTAAAAGTTTTATTTCCACTGAAATTAAAACATTTATCGCAGACTTAATTGGGGTTGAGTTTTTGAAAAATATAATTTGAAGGGATAACAAGCGATGTTTTAATTGCATTTTTTTCTGAATTACTTTCTTGTTACAAAGTTTTAATCACTTCATTAAATTATAATATTAAAAATATCGTAGTGAAATTAATTAAAATGCATCGATTTCACAACACAGATAGAAATCTATTATTCTGCTTACTTAAAGAACTTTATTCTTAAAAAAAAATTACATTTCATTTAAAATACGACTATAATTACACTTATAAGTTAGAAATTTTAAACCGGTCGCGATATGTAACTTAAGAGAGCTCATAATTTTACAAAGAAATCAATCAATCAATCAATCAAATATTTATTTGCATAAAATGTAGGTTTTACAATGATTTTACAATATAAATAGGTACCCAAATACATTTTACCTTTGTAAAAGGTGTGCAAAAATACATAATAAAATAATACATTTCAAATTCAATTTAATTTCTAATGTCATAAAATGTCAAATTCAAGTTTCACAATCAATTAAATTAGTATCATTTAAAAAGTCGTTAATGGAATAATAGCATTTTTTGATTAATAATGTCAGTAATTGTTTACGAAATTCTATTATATTAAGGCTTCTAATTGATTTTGGAACTTTATTAAATATCTTTGGGGCCATACCAAAAACACTCGACCCGAACATGGCAGTACTGTGTGTTATGTGTCGAATTTTTTCACTATCACGTACAGATCTGATACACTCAAATTTATTCATGTTACATTTCACAAAGACGGCTAACTCATATATATACATAGAGGGCAATGTCAGTATTTTAAGTTTTTTAAAATGTGGCTCACATGATTCGGGTGGACGAATACCACACATCGCTCTAATACACTTTTTTTGTGCTTTAAAAGCAATTTCTTTACCCGAGGAGTTACCCCAGAAAATGATAGCATACCTTAATGTCGATGCTACATATCCATGATATGCAGTTAATAGTGCTTGTTCGTATACCACCTATTTAAGCATATACAACGCATACGAAAATTTATTTAACTGTTTACAAATGTGTGAGATGTGAGTTTTCCACGACATGTTATTATCAATGTATAGGCCAAGAAACTTGGTTACATCTGTATGTAAAATAGATTTTCCTGAATGACATATATCCAATTTTTTATCATTTTTATTTGTTCTTTGTCTGAAGGACATCAGTTTAGTTTTATCTAGATTTATTAGCAAATTGTTACTTCTTAGCCATTGAATTACTTGATCCAATGTCGAATTTATTTCATTCTCATAGCTGTTTGGATTTTGACATTCAAAAATTAGTGTGCTATCATCTGCAAACAGTACCATTGGATGTTCTATGGATTTTGGCAGATCATTAATATATATGATAAACAAGAGAGGGCCTAATACACTCCCTTGTGGAACACCACATTTAATTTCTCTGATATCAGAGGTGAATGTGCGTTCACATTTCGTATCGTGACAGAGTCTTTTTACTTGCGTTACTTGAGTTCGTTTGTGTAAGTACGAATTAAAAAGATTTAGGACATTTCCTCTAATTCCATATTTATACAATTTGTCAATTAAATCATTATGGTCAACAAAATCGAATGCTCTGGTCATATCCATGTATAAAGCATTTACAGGTTTTACTTTGTCAACGTTTTTAGTTATTATAAATAGGAAGTCATATATGGCTTCGTTAATGGTTTTATTTTTCCTAAACCCATGCTGTTCCTTGCAAAATAAATTACGACTTTCAAAAAAATTATATAGCGCCTCATACATTACATTCTCAAATATCTTCGAGATGACTGATATTAGTGCTAATTGCCTGTAGTTGCTTACACTGTCTCTATTGTCCTTTTTATGCAAAGGTATTATTATCGTGTGTTTAAGCTTATCTGGAAAAACACCTTTCTCGATACAAAGATTAATTACATGTGTCAAAATAGGAGATATTATATTAGAAACATGTTTTAATATTTTTGTATTGATGTCATCGTAACCTGTGCTATTAGTATTGTTTAATGAATTAATTATTCGATATATGTCATAAGGAGTTACAGGTCTCATAAATAATGTTTCACAATTATAATTTTTCAATGTCATTTCTGATTTGTCACTTTTAGTCGGTACAATCTGGTCAATAAAATAATCATTAAATGTATTAGCTATTTCTAAAGGATCGTCTATATCTCTATTATTTACTAAAAGTTTTTTTATTTGTTCTTTGGGATTACTGTATTTTGTTCTATTAATAATATTCCAAGTGGCCTTAGATTTATTAGCAGAGGTATTTATAAGATAAGTATTTTGTGCTTTTTGTGTCAATTTAATTATTTTCTTCAGTCGATTTGAGTACTGTTTAAAGATATTTTTATTTTTAGGGGTTGGTTTCTTTCTATATTGCCATAGTAGCTGCCGTTTTCGTTTGCTACAAGTTTTTATTCCTCGAGTAAGCCAGTTTACCTTTCTTTTGAAAAATATTTTTTTCTTTTCAGAGGGAAAACAGAGATCGTACATTAATTTAAACACGTCATAGAAATTATTGAATGATTCGTTTGCATCACTACACTCATAGACATCATCAAAGTAAAGATTCACAATACATTCTTGAAACTTTCTGACATTTTCTTTGCAGTAGTTTCTCTTGCTAATATAATAATATTGGAATTTATATGTTCGTTTTACTGGACATTTAATGGTCTGTGCTGTATGATCAGAAAGTGCCAGATCCACTACTTTAGTGTCATTACCCCTCAAATTATGCAATATATGGTCAATACATTTTCCGCTATCCAGACGTGTAGGTTGGTTAATACCTATTTTTAGATTATATTCATTAGTTATGTCAAATAGATTAGTGCAGTCAGTGTTATTTTTTAATGTGTCAATATTTAAGTCACCACATATTATTAACTTATATTTAGGTTTACGACCATATTTATTTAATATTTCATTTAATATTGTGAAGAAAATGTGTAAGTCTTCCTTTTTTACTCTAGGTGGTCTATAAATACAAAAGATAAAAAGTCTATGGTCAAGTAGTTCTATTCCACAGCATTCGACAATACTCTGAATACTTAACTTTGAAACATCACGCATTTGAACAATCGAACATTAACTACTTAGCCGGTTGCTGTCTCTAGCATCTTTTGACGTAGCAAAGAAACTAGATGCCATTGTACAATATCCTAAAAACACACACCCTTAGTACATACATACCTACTATGTACTTATATTAGTACATACATACTTATTTATTTATTCATGTAGGTACACACTGTAAATATATATTGGAAACTTTGTGCAACTTATAACATACATACTGGCTACGCAATCTGGTATCGCAGGTATGCGTTGGATACGGGCTACTTGCAACCGGTCATTCTAGAAATCTTTGAGGGAGATCTACGTACAGCGGACGTTGTGTAAAAATAAATATAACTCACCCACATTATCCTAATGAGAAAGAATAGATTGAGGGCCAATCCCGCCAGGGCCGGCGCCTTGTGAATCCAATCCACTTGGTGCTCGTGCATCCAAGTGCACATTTTCGTCTCACTTGATAGCGCCAACTGAAAATAAATTTCTTTAGTGATCTTGTATTTCTTTAGTAGCTGGAATATGTATAGGTAAAGCCAGTGAGCAATTTTGTAGAATTACATCCAATCTGTTTCTGATTGAGTAATTAAATAAAGCGCTTCCGGTCCAACCGGTCCTTCTGAAAATCATTGGAATAGGCCAATGTCCAGCAGTGGACTGACTGTGGCTGAAAGGATGACGATGACAAATCTATACCACATGTTTTTTTTATTTTCCCAATGTAGGAAAATACTTGGTGCGCAAGGATTATATAATAGCATTATTATATTATAAATGCGAAAGTCTGTCGGTCTGTCCGTATGTCTGTCTGTTACGCTTTCATGGCCTAACCGCTGAATGGATTTTGATAAAATCCATACTTAATATTATAAATGCGAAAGTCTGTCTGTCTGTCCGTCTGTCTGTCTGTTATGCTTTCACGGCCAAACCGCTGAACGGATTTTGATGAAATTTGGTACGAATATGGTTGAAGACCAGGGGTGAAACATAGGCTACTTTTTGACGCAAGCGGAGCTGCGGGAAACAGCTAGATTACAATAAATAATAATAATATTATTCCTGCAGCTATTTATATATATTTTTTATTTTGAGGCAATTGTTTGAAAAAATTATGATGATACAGAAATCAGATCAGCTGTTTATTTACCTCTTTATTTAGATACTCAACTCTTTCCTAGTAAGTGAACAAAAAAGGCAAGTAAGGGTTAAAGTCCTTCTTCAAAGAGTTCTTCGGACGCCTTCAAATTAAAAAATAACTAATTATTCCGGTGGGTATTTTCAAGAGAAAAAACGGAAACGAATTTAAAACGAAGCTAAAGAGCCTTTAAAGTGAACTAAATTGAAAAACATTTTAATAAACTGCAAAAGAAAAGCAGAGATGTCGCCCTATTTAATTATTAAATGGGGTCTTTGATAGATTTCCTTACTAAGTAAAGCTTACTCAGTACTTTTTCCAACGTGGTGATTAATCAATGACGATGATTAAGTAATTAAGAACTTTGTAGATGAGCGTGTGCAAAGTTGAGGAAAATTCGTCAAGTTTCTTGTCGAGATAAGTATAGGGCGGTATACTTGCACAAGGCGTAGAATAGGTATGGTTATTTAATCACCTATTTTACTATTCCGTCGAGAACTTTAGTTAGGAAAATCTACGAATTTATTATGCACTAGTTTTTTCCCGCAGCTCTGCCTGCGTCAAAAAGTAGCTTAAATATGTAATAGTTATAAATTACTGATCTCGAATGTACTGCTAAAAAAATTGCCTTTATTTATTTATGAGCTTTTTATATAAGCACGTTCTATTTTTCTGTTACCCGCAGCTCCGCCTGCATCAAAAGTAGCCTATGTTTGCCCCCGGGTCTTGAACTATATTCATACCAAAATTAAAATCCGTTCAGCGGTTTTGCCGTGAAAGCGTAACAGACAGACAGACAGAGAGACAGATTTTACGCATTTATAATATTATATATAGCGCATGTTACAGTTTTGTATCTATATACGATGCCATCACAATCTCTTTCGAGATTTTACGTGCATCGGATGTTGCCAATTTAAACATTTAACAAGTTAATATACATTATATATAAGTATAAAGAATAGTAGGTACATATATTTCATAAGTACAAAATTAAAGCATCCATCAAACCATCACCAATGTGAGACCATTTACCGACATCGCGTCGTCGTCCGGTGAATCCAAGTACCTACTTGGCTGCATCGGACGCATACTGCAAAACCAGTTATGATTAACTCGTAAACAACTTTTATACAGAATGATCTTTTTATCTACACTTTTTTAGATTGCGTGGTCGCTCGTTTACCTTATCATCGTTTGTTGACGTTGTAATGTAATTTTAAAGTTTAGTTGTAAAGATTCACGTTTTAAAATTAAATTGGTATATTTAGTACAAAATATTTATTTAGTTTAAGTTTAATGTTTTTCTTAGTAATTTGTGTTTTTAAATAAACTGGCAAATTATTTATAAGATCGGGTATTATGTACTGTAATGTTCTTTTCCCGTATAAATTATTATATTTGGGTAATATTAGTTTATTACTTAGCATATTTCTTGTATTTATTCTGTTTGTTAAAGGTTGTCGTTCCTTCTTTAGTTTATCTTTAAAATATTCTTCTTTCAGTAAAGTTAATTTTATTTTATCCTGTATAGGTATTATTTTAAAAATAGAAAATAATTTTTAATACTCTCCGTTACATTTAATTTTAATTTTGCCAGGTAGGTACTATTTTTTTTAGGATTCGCAGTTGTAATGCATAAATTTTATCAATGTTAGTTTTACAAGTTCTGCCATAACTTAACAATAGTATTATAGTAACTCACCCCATCTGGTCCAGTAGACGGTACAATTGTAACAAAACATCGAGATATCGTCCATATTGTGATGAAAATCGCCGGGGCTCCTACGAAGTAAAATGTTTTATTTTGACATTTTATAAGTTAAGTATACACGACTTAAATACGCTACAATTTTTAACTTCTCATCATTGCATATGGCGTTCTCCATGCGTAGATCAAACGTCGATATCAAGGTTCCTCAACTAGTGAATTACAGCTACAACTATAGAGCCCAGTCCATTTTATTGCACCGAGGAAGAAACTACTACAGGTAGGCTTCTAGTCAAGTCAAGTTAGTCGAATGATTTACTTATTTTATTAGTCTACTTCGAGAGTTAACAACCACAGTAATCTAAACATAATACCTAATCAAGAAACCTGTCTAGATGGCTAGAATTGAAAATGTTAACTCGATGCAGTGTCTCCAACTCTATTTGTCAAAATTACGGTGTTGCTAACCTAAAAATACAGCATATGGCAGAAAATTACGAAATCAAAAATTAAAAATATGGCAAATTTACGGTAACTTTAGTTCACAAAAAAAAACATTACGTTCCGGGCGTTCAGCCTTTTTGTACATGGACACATTCATACTTTTAATCATTTTATCGCTAGGATGGAAATCTACGCAGTTTTTGCCTGTTCTTTTAATGAGTTGTTGCGTAAATAGATTGCCAGCAATGGATTTTGTTGATAATTGGTTCCTTTTTTTTGTTTCCAAGTCAGTTAAGTAGCTGAAAATGCGCTCGCAATCGGCTCGCAAATAAGTTTCGTCTACTTGTCTATGCATACAAGTTGATTGTATGGGGAATACCCCAGGGAATGAAACAATGTTGTCATTTTAAACCATTGTTTGAATGAAAAATCATGATACATCATTTTTAAGGCGCCACTTATAAAGACGAAATTACGATGGAAGTGAAGGTGTCTACGGTAGGTAGAGATATGTTCAAATTACGGCGTTGTTGGAGACACTGTTGTGTTGTTACCGATGTTAAAATACAACAATTTAAAACACAACTT
This sequence comes from Euzophera pinguis, assembly GCA_947363495.1. Classification (NCBI taxonomy): domain Eukaryota; kingdom Metazoa; phylum Arthropoda; class Insecta; order Lepidoptera; family Pyralidae; genus Euzophera; species Euzophera pinguis. The sequence goes on from OX376171.1 coordinate 7,637,134, forward strand.
TTTATTAAACAACAAGGAAACATTTGTCTAAGACAAGCAATCAAAAGAAAAAATTATGCGCGAAAGGTAATTACATGTTATGACAACGAAATATTATGAAGTTAAAAATTCCCAAATAATTACACCAAATAAAATGAAATAACTCTCAAATCTCAGCAAAATAATTAATTATCAGTAAGATATTTTAAAATTATAATTCTATTTATTTTTTTAAATATAAGTACCATATATAAAAAATTACTGCGATACCAGATACTTCAAAAGATTAATTAAGATTCAAATAACAAAAACTGTAATCTTATCTGTCTCTATTGTTTACGAAAATCTTAATTTAATATAAATGTTTTTGAATAAATGTAAGTACCTAAGTAGACATTTAGTTGTTGAAATAGGTAGGTACTTATGACAAAACATGTTTTGTACTCACCCCATCCAATAGTGGTATAAACTTTTAACTTGATGTTTTCAGCCGTGAATGTTTCTACAACTAACATATAAAGATATAGACCTGAAACAAGAGTAGTTTGTTTAATAAAAATCGACATCTAAATTTTTTTTACTCTTTCACCTAACACCTGCACTCGGGACGGCCCTTTAGCAGCCACAAAGTGTCAGAACACTTTTCGGGAAAAGTTTGACGGAATCTTTGGAATGGTATCGGCACGCCAAGATGAAGACTTTACTTTCATGATCTCGTGTTGAAAAACCGTATATTAATGTAGAGAATTGTAACAAATAGCCCACAACGTATTTTCAGCAGGTGTCAAATTTGCCCATTATTATTTATTTTCTTACGTAAACGCGTGTTTACAGAAATGGTCAGGGAAATTACTTTCACTAGACAACATTTCAGAGTAATAATTGAGTGAAATAGTATGGCACTTAGCCAACGAAATAACACAAGTTCTTTGAGGCCTATAAAAGCGTGTTTTTTAGTGGTGCTTATATGTCATAGTATCATTAAACTGTACTTCATTTTATTATCTGACCAGACACTGAATAACTTTCTCTTATGAGGAAAAATGCCTCAAAGGGAAATAAATATTTTATCTTCATTTCTTATTACTTCCATGCTTTACTAAGATTGTAGAAATGTCGGCGCGACAGTTTTAAATGTAAAAAAAAATCTTTTGTAGAGATGTTTTCGACAATTGAAATCTTCAGATGTCAATAACTTGCATTTACAAGAAATGTTTTATTGAATAACATAATTTTACACATAAAAAAGCCACTGCGTCTGCTTTCAGTTGTCAAAGATGTCACGAACACTAATACTTTTTTGACAGTCGTTAACTGTCTCTTTGTTGTAAATCTACAGATATTTATCTTAAAATGAATCCCTATATTAAAATTTGTAACTAAGTTAGAGAACAACTTAAAATTTGTCTTTTTAGCTTTCAAATATGAATTTTTTTCAACTTTCTTAAGGAAAACAGAAAGTTTATTATTTTGAAAAGAACGAATTGTTTCTTTGAAAAAATAAATTTCGTCATGAATGAAAGAATAAAAATATGACTGCGTGCTTAAGTACTTCAACTCTCATAAGTACATAAATGTTACACGTCACGCGGACTACGCACATTTAATTACTTTGAAAGTATTTAATTATAACGTAATTTAAGGACGCTCGTGACACACTTTAAAGGGTTTATTAAGACGTAATATTTACTTGTTAGAAAACACGGATGTGTGAACAGCTTTAATAATACTTGTAGATGGTATTACACTTTTCCAAACATCTATAGGCTCCATAGCAGCCTATCCTTTTAAAAAAGTTACAGAAGACAGCGTAGTCGTAAGCCACTTTGCTCTCAAAGTGTTTTTAATTATGCTGGTGTGGCATACGACCACGGCTGTCTTCTATACATTACTAACTACTGAAACAATATATGATATCAATAAAAAAATATTGTCTTGTTTCATACATTTTACAGCGTGATTTTGCAGTAGTCGGGTTTAAGTTTTTGAACCTATTTTTATTTAATTAGTTTTGTGATCCATTATGACACATTCTTTTGTCCACTGCTCATATAGAGAATCGCTTAAAATTTTAATAAACTATACAGCCAAATGACCAGCAAAAACCAAGACACATTAAGTATTTGGTTCTGCTCGATTTGAAGACAAATATTTCTAATTATTTTTTATATGTGCTAATTAAGGTATGTCGTTAGATCAACCAAACGACAGTAACACATATTTTTTGCCATAATTGCTTTGCCATATAGAGGGCGCTGTTTCAAATTGAACATGACGTCACATAGTTTCACTTAGCTTTCCAACGGTACTCCATTTGTTTGATTATCACTAGTAGTTTAGAATAAATATAGAGAACCGACAAAGTTTTCGATTTGTTTTCAAATTTTGAATTAATATGACGTCCATAGCCTAGAACTAGCTGATAACTAAGACGTTTCCAACGGTACTCGATTTGTTTAATTATCACTTAATTAATTTAGAAGTAAATCGCGATTCGTATATTTATATTTTTTCCTCTAGAGGCCGCTGTTTTAATTTTAACATGAAGTGACATAGCCTATGTCACCCACACAACTAAGGCCTTTCCAACGATACCCCATTTGCTTGATTATCACTAGTAATTTAGAATAAAATCGCGAACACAAGCGAATTCGATTTGTATGAAGTAAATTTTCAAATGTTCAGAAAAAAGGGCTAAATCAGTACGTCGCAAAAATATATACATTTTTGCGACGTACTGATTTAGCCCTTTCATTTGATATCTCACAAGGCATCAAGAAAAAAATATTTATTTCCCCACTTTATGCCCTCTAGATGGCGCTGTTGTAAATTTGACATGACGTTACATAGATAAGAACCAGCGGATAACTAAAATCTTTCTAACGATGCCTCATTTGTTTAATTATCACTAGTAGTTTAGAAGAAAATCGGGAACAGATGAACATACATACAAACATACAAACCGGTCAAAATCATAACCTCCTGGTGGCTTTGCCGTAGTCGGGTAAAATATATAGTCAACGAAATCGTGTACTTAGCATGTTCATCGTCATAATCATGTCTTCAACCCATATCACAGCTGTCTTCAACCCACTTCTGGGTATAAGTCTGTCTACGAACTTTCTCTTCCTAAGTGAGCATTTGGCACAGACTTCAAATTAATTAAAATGTTGATAAGGAACTTCATTTATTAACCAACAACTAATTAATTATTTCTTCCTTTTCAAGTCAGTTTGAAGTCGGTTCAGATATTTTTACAAAATCTTTTATGTAAAGATATTTCTATACAATAATTTGTAAAGTTATATACAATTACTATGGTAGTCAAGCTTAGGGCCTCCGAAGGTGGGCGCGCTGCTAACTTCGGCTGCTAACAAAGTATGAGGTATAGTAATACTCACCCTCAACTAACATCCAGAAGAAATTTGTAAGATAGAAGTAGTGCATGCATATTACTAGTATCATGCAGGATGTCTGGTCCTGCTGGGCTTCGTCTGACCAATTCTAAAACAAATAAAAATACCATTATTTCCAGTACTTTATTAGACCAGTTGCAAGTATAACCCAAAAGTTCCATTTATGGATCTTGTGTGTACAAATATGCTAGATTGATTCTAAATTTATTCTAAACTAGCTGTTTCCCGCAGCTCCGCCTGCGTCAAAAAGTAGCCTATGTTTGACCCCGGGTCTTCGACAATATTCATACCAAATTTCATCAAAATCCGTTCAGCGGTTTGGCCGTGAAAGCGTAACAGACAAACAGACAGACAGACTTTCGCATTTATAATATTATAGTATAGTATGGATTCGTAACATGTTGTACGGTACTTACATTTTATATTTTTGGTACACTATAACCATAGATTAATAATTGGTCTCGCGGCGCAGCGGAGACCAATTATTAATCTATATAACATATTAATTTGTCTTATTCGTTTTCAATGCCTGTCACTGTCGTGTTATGGCGTCAATTACATATTACGAGTATAAGTTTTATAACTGATTCAAGTTTAGTTAAGACAACTACCATTTGGTGGTCGATTAAGAACATTGTGGTTCTACCGGGGGGACTCGCCAATCCATACTAATATTATAAATGCGAAAGTCTGTCTGTCTGTCTGTTACGCTTTCACGGCCAAATCGCTGAACGGATTTTGATGAAATTTGGTATGGATATAGTTGAATACCCGGGGTCAAACATAGGCTACTTAGGCGGAGCTGCGGGAAAAAGCTAGTATTACATAAGTCAAAAATAAGCGCGCGGTTATAGTCTAGTTTCGGTAAGTAAGTTAATATCATTTGCATTTAGTGCGATCGGCCCCCTAATCTGGTTTCTCTCAGTGTTATGGACGTCAGATATCAATCGTTTCATTGTAATCAGGGTACCAGTTACCCCAATATCAAGCTTAAAAATTTTCGGAAAATAATGTCTTGGATGATGATCTAAGGGTCACATATTAGATACGAGCTCATAGGTTCAGTCGTTTTTGAGAGAGTGTTTGATACATATACTCTGTTTGGACGTTAGCCTCAAAACAAACTAGATTAGTATGCAACCGGGAAAGTGGTAAGATGAGATTAATTATTGCAAACTTAATATTTTCTTAACTCCTCACAAGTATTAAATTCCGTATGAATATAAATTAACTATTAAAACTGATGTAATAACATCAATGCACTAAATGACTAGTTAAAATTACTTTTAGAAACAAGTTACCCAAAACTTAAATAACATGATTCATAAAACTTTAAACGACTTAGAAAAGACGACATATGAAACTTAAGACGTTTTTAAAAGTTTATTCGCTCTAGAAAATCATTAAATTTTATAGTTATAACAAGAGTGTAGAGAAATTGCCATAGATGATATGAAGTAAAGATATTAGTTAGGTATAAAAATTTTATAGCAATATTAGGTAGCTAGTAAGCTTTTTCAAATTTTTGAAGTACTATGAGGACTAAGTCAGGCAAGTCAATAACTAACCCCCTTATTCATAGAAAAAACGAACGTTTGTTAAACCTTCATTAACTAATAATGTCTTAGATATCCTTTTTAATTGAAATAACGAGATTAAACTTATCATATATTAGTTAACTTGGTCTTATTGAACATTTCTTAATTTTAATGAATAAATAATTAATATACAAAATAACAACGTTAAAAGAAAAACGTCATACATACAGTAGACATTATTTTTATTTTTAATTCTACTGGGCCCACCCTTACATCATATTCTCTTATTGTACAAAGGTTGACTGTAAGAGATTGCTTAGCAATAAGTCCGCCTATGCTCCATATTGTTAACAATATTATAAATTCAGTTTTATGATTTCCCAGATGTTGACACTAAAGTTATACTTATTGTATTGTATTGTCATATGTACACAAGAGTGTACAGGACCATACCCTACTCATAACCCACTTGATATGTATGAATAAATACATATACTTACTTGTAAAGCTAAATTTAATATCCAACTGCATGCTGATAATATATATGTTGTCATAAGATTTGTGTGTATTGTATTTCTTAGACATCGGAGGTCCCTGAAAAGAAAATGTCATTTAAGAATTAATGAATTCAAAACATATCAACTTACTTAATAAAAAATTGTGTTTATAAAGTTTTTTTAAACATAAAAGACAACACATAAACAGTCCGCAGTCGACAAGCTGGATTTTAAAAATATTATTAAATTGAATAAAATATTATTTATAAAGACACTTTATTAAGGTAATTTTAAGAACAAAAACGCAGAGATGACAGTGCTCAATGAAACACAAAATTATTATTTATTTAAATTAATAAAAACACTTTTAAATCAATCGTGTTTTTTTAACTGATAAGTCATTAACCAATGACCACACGGAAATTGGTTCGCACTGTGTTAAAATTGACTATAAATATATAAAATTTTGCTATTTCATTTTTGTTTTATTATTTATCCATTTTCCAAACCAGGAAATCATTCATCTATACACTCGGGGAAAGCAAAAATATTTGATACGCAATGTTTTTTCAACGGGACGATGTTTTGATTTCATATCTGTTTAATTTCAAAAGCCCAAAAGGAATATTTTGCCTATGGTAACAACTGGTGTTTTTTATAGGTAAAAACAAATTTTGATTATCAGTAAACAACTAAATTGCTGCTTAAAGTCTAACCAGGAAAATAAAACCCTACATTGGCGTCGCGCGTCACATATTGTAGGTGTCATATCAACAACAAAATTATTAATGTCATTTAAAAAATAGAAACCAACCCTTTTATTCGCGTCGAATTATATCATACCATCTTTTATATAACTTTTCCCTCATTTGATTTGAAAAAAAAAATTATATAGGAACACGTTGTTAAAAAGTTTGTAGGTACAGTTGGCGTGAATCTTGTGGTAGATGGAACCCTAGGATTAATCTGTGGGCCGAAAATTTGCTTTGCTGTCATGTTGGTAAGTAACAGCGAGTAAGATAGCTGCGAGGCTGAGAGGCTTAATTGTGACGTCAGTGGACACGTTGTTCGACAATTCTGTACAGATTGCGTAGTTCGTGTTGTTGAACCTATCTATAGATTATCTGTGGACTGGACCATTGGCCGTCCGACATGTTTACTTACGTTTAAAGCGGTGTAAGGCTGAGAAAGTACCCTGGCTAGGTAGATAAATCTAGTAAACTCCGTGGGGGCACGGTTTTCGGCATTGAACCGGTTGCGAAAATGATATGTTTGAATCCATTGATGATCTATGGGTTGAAGCATTTGTTTTGTTTAGTTACTTGCTTAAAATATAAGAAGACAAACACAGCGAGTGAGAGGGCTGCTAGGCTGAGCAAGTACCCGGCCAGGTAGATGAGGCTTGTGACGTCAGTGGGGGACACGTTGTTGGGCAGTTCCGTACAGTTAGCGTAGTTCATGTGGTTGAACCAACAGAATATTAGTCTGTGAACCATTCGCCATCTAGCATGTTTACTTACTTAATTATAAGACAAACACAGCGAGTGAGAGGGCTGCTAGGCTGAGCAAATACCCGGCCAGGAATGGCCTTGTGACGTCAGTGGGGGACACGTTTTGGGCAGTTCAGTACAGTTTGCGTAGTTCATGTGGTTGAACCGATAGATAATTAGTATGTGAAACATTTATAATGTTTACTTACTTAAAATATAAGAAGACAAACACAGCAAGTGAGAGGGCGGCGAGGCTGAGCAAGTAGCCGGCCAGGTAGATGAGGCTTGTGACGTCAGTAGGGGACACGTTGTTGGGCAGTTCTGTACAGTTTGCGTAGTTCGTGTGGTTGAACCATTCGCCGCCTTCCAGACATAGACGGGATGCGTTTTCTAGAAAAGTAAAATATTTCTTAACATTATTATCAACGATTAGGTCTACTGCAGATCATGTCTCCATGACCATGTTGGAGTGCCCACTGTGTCCTGCTACGTGTAGTGAAAGTGATCTTCTGGGGACAACAACAGGTGCGGCCCAGGGGGTAGCATATTGGGCTAAACAAGTTTGAAAGTTGTCGACACGATGAAGAACTATTAGGTTGGCAGTTCTATTAACATTACATCAATAGTAATCGAGCTAAATTGGAATAAAAAAGGGGGACTTTTGTGTCCTTATTGTGAATATATTTAGGCACAGGATACAAAACTAAGCAGCTCCCTTGTACTTTCTTTTCCTCTTATGTATAATCCTTTACATTTTTATGGTGTACATGAATAAAGTAAATAAATAAATAAATAAATAAAACTAGCACTAATATTGACAGGCTTAGGGCTTTATTGAAATGGCGGATTAGCACACGTAACTAGAAATAAATAGATATTTGACCTACACATTCTAATACGCAATATAAATAATGATATTTTTCCATAGTGTCCATCTGCTGAATCAAGGCTATAGAGGTATATTAAAAAAGCGTATAGCCACACGTCAGAAGATATAAATAGATATTTTACCTATTATACATATTTGAGTTTATCAAAGATTCTATGCAATAGAATAACCATAGATTAATAATTGGTCTCCGCGGCGCTACGACTAGATACCGCGCTGTGAACAAAAATCAGTTTTCAGAATGCGGCAACTTATTAGGAAAGTGTGTGTAAAACAATGTGCACTAGCGTCGATTATGGTGTTGCCAGCTACTTCATTGGTGCCCAAACAATGGGAAAATTATTAATTGCTGTGGTCTTGTTACGGATTGTAAAATGTAGCTCAGGAAATCCTGTAAAATGAAATTAAAATAAAACTGGCCAAGTGTGAGTCTGTGAGAGTGAGAGTGGAGAGGGTTCTGTACGATTTTTTATTTTTCTCCATTTGGGCCTCCTAAACAAATTTAAAATTACCTCATAGTTTTTCTGTAATATAAGCATCGAAATTCTGGAATCGATAGTTTCGGAGATAAGGTAGAAGAAATGGTTAATTTTTGTCTACTTTATTTTATAATCTAATATCGAATCCTAGAATTGCAACAAAAACTTTCATTTGATTTATTATTACACAGTACAGTATGTTAAACGTTACTAGTAATTTTCTGTTTAGCTTGGAGCTAATTGATTACTTACCTCTTTTTAGGTGTGACCCGGGTTTAAATACAAATAAATAAATAGACATATACATACATACATATTATCACGGCCTTTTTCCATACGGTAATGTCGAACATCATCGAATAATAATCGATTTTTTGATAGTTGAAAATATAATCTAAGGTATTGATAGTGATCATGTATCGATTGTATCAATATCGATAATATATTTTTGTAAGTACAATATTTTTTTCTGTATGAGTTGAATGACGATGATTTGTGTAATGCCCGCTGTACATCCCGCCGCCGAGTTCCGGTATAGCTGTATAGTACCGGTACCTAAAATGCTCGGTATTTCAATTGTTAATCCATTAATCGATTAATTTCGATAAATTGTCAAAAATCAATTAAATTTATTATACCAATACTTTCGATACCCTAGATTATTTAAAAAAAAATCGATTAATCGATTATCCGGCAACATTACCCTACGGGGTACCAACTACCCAAGGGCTATATTTAGAATATTGGCAGTCGTAAAGTAAAAATGGAATCAAAATAGTGATAGGTTGCTAGTCGCATCGTCTACTGATAGATATGGTTTCTTCGACTTTTGCCCACTCCCTCGGCCGGCTTGTATGGTCTGCGCGGGAAGAGAAGCAGCTAGTACATTCCACGTATTTACTTTTCTCCCAGACCAGCATTGAAGTAATAAGATGCTATACATAAGACAAAATTGAAGTCAAAATTATAACATCCCTCTTTTGGTGTCGGGAGTTAAAAATAAAAATCGAAACCTCGGGGAATTTGGGATTTTTTAATACACGGCAACATTGAGCACTGAGCGGTACTTCGCTTTATAGGTCGCTTAGGTTCGATTTAGGGTTATATTATTTTCGTGAGTAATTTATTTCCATATTTCGCAATTATAACATAACTTACCATCAGGTATGTAATACCAGTATCTTTCTTATTTCTTTTAGTATTATTCTTACACAGTTTGACTACGCAAACTGCACATTTTGCTTCTGCTTTTACATTAAACTTTAAATTTATCTAGACATCCAACTCACTCATCGGTTGCGGCGTGACTGACGCGGGTATGCCGCAAGTACGCCGAATTCAGCGTAGTTTTAGTTGCTGCATTTTTCTAGTATGCCGACGGTATCTAGTCGAGCGCGCGAGATCAATTATTAATCTAAGAAAAATAACGTTATTTTTTCCCAAGTGTAACACTGCTGAGCAAAATATACCTAAATTACGTTAATTTTATCCCTTATCGTATAGTTGTCCCACTATCTTGGTCTGTTTTATTTCATATTTTATAACATACAATTTAAACAATAACGTTAAAAAACATGGATAAGAGACATTAAAACTTAACCTACACAAAAATCCCTAGAACAAGCCACTAAAACAAAAAGGTGGATTTATTAAAATTTGTCGAGGAAACATCGACATTGCGGCCCGGTAACTGCCTCAGTAAACATTAGTAATGGAAATTGGCCGCGGCTGTCGCGGAAGTGCGTTGTTCAAAGGCCCTATTTTCAAAATGTGTGACTCACTTAAAATCGCTGAGTCGTTCGTTGAAATGATAAACCTAAACTTTTCGCCGGTTGACTGTATTGTTTCCCTTCTCAAGACTAGACAAAATAGGTAATTGAATTGTTTAATTCAATTTAAAATAAAGACTGACTGGCAGAGAATGCTCTTAGCATTAAGTCTGCCAATTGTTATATTTAAGTGTGCCACTTGTGAAACAAAACAATTAACTATAAATTTAAATAAAAAAAATAAACATATACAATAAATTAATATTATTATGAAAACAATCGACACGTGTTCGTTTTTACTGAATTACAGATTTCGAAAATATACCTCTAACTGCTATAAAAACACCACAAAACAATTGAAATGGAATAAGTATACAATGGTAAGATGTTTGATAGTACATGGTATGAATAAATGAAGAAAGTAAATATTTTTCTAGTTTACACTTAAAAATGTGGCGGGCTCCCCTGCTCGGCTGTCCCTGCATGAGGCTAATATGGCCCAGCCACACGATGAAGATGATAGGAGTGTTGTGGTGGGATTCTTGAGTGAAATTCAAAAATCTTCTAAGACTGCACAGAACTTTATTTATTGTATTACAGATTTCCACATATTAATCAAATTGATAAAACTGAAGTTAGGTACTTAGAAATAAAAATACAGAAAATGGAAATAGAGCTCTTCTTACGAGATGAATATGGAAAGCATTGACGTTCCTTTCTCAATGATGGAAAGTGATGAGATGACGTGAAAGTGAAAACAATTTGGATAAAAAAGGTTATTCGAAAAATTAAATGATTTTAAAATGAAATTGTGGTGAAGGATGGTTATGAAATGAAAAGTATGGATGAAAATGAGAAACGATTCAAGCGCATCGTTACAAATAAGTATAATGACTTTTAAGTAATTGTCTTTGTTGAGTACCTAATTAGGTAGGTATCTGATAAGTAGATTACTAGTGATAACGATAACACACGTCATTGAACTCTATTCCCGAAATTTTTACAGAAGCTAAGCTTCGGGGGAAAAATTGTTATATTTACAGCCAAAAATAAAACAAAATGTTTTTTCTTAGGAGTTGGCGCCGCTTCCTATAAAAATGTATTATGTTGGGAGAGAAAAAATAAATGACATCAAGTGTGAAAGTTCGTGAAAGTCGTCAATTTCCATTCTCGAACTAAGAGGTCCCTCTTATGTTTATGGATATTGCTTTATTTATTTTCCCTTATTGCTATTTACTACTAGAATAAGACATCTCTGATGCGTGTCGATTTCCAGTTCAGGGCCTTAAAATGACGTCTTCTAAACGAAGAACAGATTGATTGTTTATTTTTCAATTATTCTATTTGTGTACCTTTAACTGCTTTGTTTTGTATTGAAAAGCTGCAAAAAAAACCGTTGTTTTACCTACATTTTACTATTTCTCAGAACATATTTCTTTCCATGTAGGTAGTTTTCTTTGGTGCAATAAAGTGTCTTCTAACTTACTAAAAATACTCAAATAACAAAAATAAAAATATCTTAGTTTCGAATATTTTTTAATAATTTAATAAACCTTGTCAGGTTTATGCACATTTACCAGACTATTATTGTAGATTTTTGTGATTAAAATAAATAAATAAATTACATATTAAAATATTCTAAAACAAAATATTATAATATAAAATGTATTTGTAAGGTACGAAATTAGGTGTTTATTTCCGTTTACGTCTCTTTAACATGTGAAAAATTCCATCACCAACAGTGTTGAAGGTACTTATTCGCATTTATTAAACTCAAACATAATACTAGGTATTACTCTTACTCCGCTGGCTCAGCGATCTGAAGAGGAGCTTGCCTTCCGAAACGAGAGAGCGCCAGAAAAAATAATAAAACTGAAAAATGGTCTTCTATTGTCACATATTACCAGGCAGCATGAAAAATCTGACACCAGTGTTGCCCAATACCACTCTCGTTAAAAAAATGTATTTAATTTTAGTGTAACTAAAAATGTAGCTTTGAATTTAGCTCTAATAGCTGTAGACTTGGGTATAAAATTCGAAATATTCCGAACAAAAGGGGTTTTGTTTCGTCTCATAAATAACAGGTAATTGTTGGGCCATCCAAGTCTTTGTTCTTTTTTTACAAAGCTTTCAGATGTAAATGGCGGTAAAGAATTTATAGAATGAACTATTCAAATTTTTTACCACAGAGAGTAAATAGATTCATATGCAATATGTAAATTAGAAAAATCCCTAACAGATTGAACGAATAAATAAAACAATATTGGTTTCCCGCATGCAACCAACAGTGGAACTCAGAAGTAAAATAGCAAATATTGTTTTAAATATTTATAGGAAAACAAAGCGACGATACTATAAAAAAAATTTACATACATGTATATGTTTTTAGATTTCGTTCCTGTCTTTCCTATTTAAAATACGTAAAGTTATTTATTCTCAATTGTGATTTATGTATTTGGTATGGTATGCTCAAATACATAGTAATAATAAAAAAAATAATATTTTGTATGATGGATAAGTGGATAAGAGCTCCAAAACATCCTTGACATTTGAATAGAAAGTTAAACTTCAAGTAGTGCATTATATGTTTTATCTAAAGAGTGTAAATGGGTGACCCCATTTAACTTGGAAGTAAACAAATATATGATCTTATACGACTCTACGTATCTATAAACTTCTGCTTCGATGCTCATATTAAATTAATATCACTCGCGTATATGTATTGTATATTCGGGAAAATTATTCAAATGAAGATAAATTAATCTTTACTACTCATATAACTTAGTATTATTATCTATTCTGAGATATAAGTATAGTTGATGCGGGTATTAGCATAGGTAGGCAAGGCTATAATAGTGAAAGCATAGTATTTTGAAATGAATATTTTCTCATTGTTAAATTCATTATATTAATGTAACTTTATCACATAACTGAAAATGGTGAATTAAATCCTGAGATAGTTCCTACGAGTCAACATTCATATTTTTTTTTTTAATTTGAGTGATGCATAAAATGTGCAGTAATATTTTGATATGAACATTTAATTGCAGAAAAGGTTAACTGCAAATAGAAAATGATTCTGCTTATTCATGTGTTGTAGTGGCCCATAGTGCTAGAATTACTAAGCTGCGTGAAGAATATCTTATGTCGATTCAGCTTGACTCATCGATGGCTAACCTTCAGCGATATAGTTAAGTTAATATTTGATTGATTCAGGCGTTACTTTGCGGAAGTTAAAGTACAAGCATTTATCAAATTATTTTGCGTGCTTCCGACACCAGTTAGTTCATGCAAACTATTGCCGGTCGGCACCCACTCATTACTGTAAATCTCAACATGCCCGCCACCATTAGTTTTGCCTCTACTCGAGGCATTTAGGATAATTTGGTAAGTTCTTGTTAGTTGTTATTGCCAGTTTAATCAACAGACCTAGGTTTCATTATATATACATATTCTAGGATCATTAGAATGGACTAGAGGATTCCTCTACTGACCCAGACAATAACTTCTTAAATAAAATTTATTTAAAATACACGAGAACAAGACACAAAAGTAAAGTGTTTTTAAGTACCATTAATATAATGTTCATTGTATTTTTGTATTTATTGTAATATGGGCAATTAAGATATATTGTATTGTAAATTGTTTTGTAAAAGTACTTACGCGTATTATCGTAATGGACTCCTTGGAAAAAACTGAAGCACTTCTGCACTGCGACCGTGTTCTCCGGAGTGGGGTCCCAGCAGAGCAGTCCATCGTAGTACGCCTCACAGTAATTCGCGGGCAGATCATGGTTCTTTATTTCACAATTTACCCTTTGAACAGTGTCGTTGACCGCGGACCCGTCAGTACCATCGAAAGTCTGTAAATCCTCCAGTTTGCCGACTATCTAAATCACCTCCACAGGAAACTAGCCCGAAGCTTTGGTTTATTCTTTGGCTTGATCACTTTTCACTTTCACACTCACACTTAACTATTAAATATCAGTTCTTCCATCACTTAAATCTAAAATCTCAAGTGTTTTGAGCGTCTCGCCTCCCCGTGGCGGAGTCTGCGTAGTGCCTTAATGACTTCAGTGAGAATGTTAGCATGATAAGGATGTTTGCAGGCGGCTTGTGATCTAACTTATCGAGTGATAACGCTCCGAGAGTAAACATCGGCAGACTATAGGAGTATTTGCGTGTCGTGCATGGAACTCTGCTTTCTGTAATTATCACTGGCCCATTTACAACGCTGTCCGTGAAACCTGGGAAAGATAAAAACCATCATGTTTTCCTTTTGATAACGATGCGTCAACAGTGCAGTTTGTAGTACTCTATTTGACCTTAATGAACTCACAGTTATGTCTTTCAAATAAACTAGTATCATAATAATTTTGTTTTGTAAAACTATATCTTGGTGAGGCAACTTTGCGTTGTTTGTACTATTGGAGCCTGTTCATTGAACATTATTTAGAAATTGCGAAACAAAGGCTTTATGTACACACGGCAACCTTTTTGTGAGGTTAAGGTCGTTCGAAGCAATTGGAAGATTTTGAGAACATTAAAGGTAAACCGATAACTTCAATGTCAAATTGGCTTTATTGTAATTAGTAGATTATGCATATGTGATAAATCTTTCAATGTAGAGGTCTTTGTAATATATTGGTAAAAAAAAACGATAATAATATTGTAGTGGGACATGATTATCTCAACTAATAATATTTTAACAATAAAAAAGAAAATATATAAGTCGTAAAATTTAGGTGCCGCTGGAAATTTCCAAAATTTACGGGAATTTTACCCATTGACAATTTACGGGATTATTCCAAATATGCCAAATTTAACGTAACCATGTTCAGCATTGTGCAGCTTAGAATTTCTTTAAAGAAAATAAGTGCTGGATCTCACAAAGGGAATAAATAATATGAACAATGAAATGTTAGATAATGCTTTTAGCTTGGAGTCGCTCGGTCCTTCTCTAGAAATATAGGCTTTTTTTTATTTAGATTATGACTGACTTATTTTATGACAAATCTCTAATCCGACTCATCTAAAAAGTGAGAGAATCAGCCTCTGGCACATGTGAATTAGGTAAGTGACAGACATACTAACTCGTAACCTTTTACCATATGATTGCAAATGGAAAAGCTATAAATTGTAAAGCGAGCTGAAACCTGCAATCCAGTTTTCTATAGGATCACGTATAATATTACAATTTACAATACATGAGAAAACGTGGCATAGAAACTGAAGTGAAACAATCAAAATGCAGATATTGCAAGCAAAGCTGAATGCTAATCAAGAGTGCAGTCCAATTTTGTTTGTAACAAAATCAAGAAAACTATGAGAAAAGCTGAGAAAAAAATAACGTATTGTATTTTTTCACTGCTGACTATTTTGTATTTTATACTCAATCTAATAAAGATTAACTAATTAATATGGTTACACATTAAACTAAAGTATTTTAAAATGGTTTTTATTGCATAGGTATTTATTACTTTATGATTTACACGGTTGGTACCAAATAAAAAGTAGGCCATGTCCAACAATGGGGTAATATAGAAAATCAATTCAGACGTCTGCCATTGTTTGCCAAAGGTACAAGACCCTGATCTCAGCTACTACCTAGAAGATCCCTTGATCCATTGGGTACTCGTAGGTAAACAACTGTAAAAAAGTTTGGCACCTAAAAGTAGTGTGGTATCAAAATAAAGACGTTTCAAACAAGATTACAAACATGTAGATGGGTTATGTTTATTATTTTGTGTATAGGATTTTTATTTTGTGAAATCCCAAATTGAATTTTATACTCTGCGGAAGAATAGTTTTTTTTTTACTAAAAAGAGCTTGTTTATGATTTACTGTATCAAATTTAAAGTGAAGAGCGTTATAAAAATGTGTTTGTTCTTTTTCACGAGCAAACAAAGATAATGAATTGGCCCGTACAAGAACTACTCGACAATTATACACGTAATAAATGAAATACGCATTTTGCATTTTATTATCCAAATATTATTAAAACTTATATATTTTTTATTTATTTTATTTTGACACAAGCAGTCATAATAAACAATTTACACAAGAAAAAAATTACAAAACTTTAACGACCACCAGATGGTAGCCAGGAAGGTGGAATACGCGACGTGTAAGTATTTGTAGTAGCTTATATTGAAATCCTTTTCAAAATTCCAATTTAATTAAAAGATAAAGATATCTAAATAAATGACCTGAGTCTAGATTATCTTTAATATTGAATATTAAAATACTGCATAAATTGTCTCAATATTAAAACTAATTTTTTTTTTTTTAAATATCTATGTGTAGTCAGTCTAATGGAAGTGTAGAGGAAGCGAGGAAGGTCTGTAAGGATCGTAGCAAATGGAAATCCGTAGTCTCTGCCCCTACCCCTACGGGAACAGGCGTGATGGTATGTTTGTACTCGTAGGATGTATACATTATTTCATTATTATTATACTTTTTTTTGCGCCGCACTTTTTTTCTGTTTCTCCATGGTACAGAATGCAAAAATGAATCAAGTACAATTCCAGCAGTTGGCTGAAAATTATTTTGCAAAGACATTTGCTTGCAAGACCAGTCATATAAGCTAAAGGCGACTATAAATATTTCAACCGAACAAGTTAAATCTGCTCTATCTGCAACAAAAGAAATAAAAGAATCATAACACCCATACTAATATTATAAAAGCGAAAGTCTGTTTGTCTGTATGTCTTTTTGTCTGTTACGCTTTCACGGCCAAACCGCTGAACGGATTTTGATGAAATTTGGTATGAATATAGTTGAAGACCCGAGGTCAAACATAGGCTACTTTTTAATGCAGGCGAAGCTACGGTAAAAGCTAGTAAGAAATAATTGAATCTTTATATGAGTTCTTAACAATAAATAAGAGTCCACTTATAAACTATTTTGTGCTTAGGATCTAAAATTAAGTTCTAGCTGAAAAGTTACCTAAGATTCCCCGGACCACGTATGCCCGTCTGCATGGGAATGTACCTAATACTTAACAAATGTTTCTTTGTTGGTCTAAAAATACAGAAATAATTTGGTTATTTGTAAATATTTTGTTATTATTAAATCATAACATCGTCTTTGTAAATGGAAAAAAGGCAATTATTTTTCAGTTTATTTAAGTACAGCAATAATGACTTTGTGAGAGAAACATTTTTTGCTAAGACAAAGCAAATATTAGATGAAATAATTAAAAGAAAGAAATGTTTAATTTCATCCAAGGTACCTCTACAAAGAAGTCTATGTAAAGGGGACAAGTCTTTTTCAAGTGAAACGAGATAAAATGAAATTTATCTGATATATGGGTTAAGACTAATCAAGGAAGGTACTAGATGAGATGTATTAGCGGTAGTTCATTTCTTTTTTATTTCCAAAGTAAGTATATGTATAAGTTCGAAATCATAAATGTTTTAGCTACTTATAACCTTTCGGTCTCTCCATTTGATACTAATGCAGGATCCTCTGTTAAAATAACTTATTGCTCTTCAAAATCAAATTATTCTTGTCTTCTTAAGAATGGAAGGTATAAATCAATATTTTTACTATGGATTTTTTGAACAGAAGCGTTATCTGATCACGTAATCCGTGGATACAAATCCATCTTTTTAATTTAAGGCAGTTATTAAAAATCTGTAACGTAATATTATTACATTAAAATACACAGAATTGTTTGTATATTTACACAACCACATTTATTTGTTCCAAGTTCGTCCTAGCGTGTATTTTTAGTTGCGTCGTCAGCTTACGCTTCGAAGCCTAGGATACGCTGTAAGTCATGGTCCTAGATTTAATTATAAAGCACTGGTTTAATTATAATGGAGCGACTGTCGTCTGACCTCCCTAACCCTTTTTACAGGGAAACCAGACCAACAGGAACATGCCCCGAGGTGTGTTAGTGGCCAACACTGTCAGAATTTTTCAGGCTGCCTAAAGGCATCTGACACAGCCACACGACTGCTATCTATCGACAACAAACGGGACCAACGGCTTAATAATAATAATAAATAAATAACTCTTTATTGCACCAAATTGTAGAAAGTACATGAATATTAAAGTGCCTTCCGAAGCAGGGAGAAGCTCGAGATAGGAAATGCCACTAAATGGCGACCAATCCAATAGTGGTCGCGTCTCGCAGTCGCTTGACACGCGCATTTGGTACGGATACGCGGGTCGCGCTCGACTATCTAGCTCCTCAAATTTATTTGTTGCTAACTGTTCTAAAACGTCTAATGTCGAAATTGTCCGTAATTTATTCCAACACTTTCTTGGCGTAGTCGGTAGAATAGGGTTACTAATAGATACGACTGGTGGACACGGGGAACGAAGGAGAAAAATTGTGCAGTAATTAAACGGCCCCTGAAATATGCAGTCCACCAAACCAATGCAATAGCACAGAATTAGCAATAGCAAGATTTGCAGCGCAAATTGTCGGCAGTCGAGTTTCCGCTCGTTTGTGTCCATTTCCGCACGAACGGGTCAGTCCAGATTCGTTTGCGATGAAAAAAATTATTGCCCGATACGTGAATAGGCTTTAACTAGGTATTTCGTTTGAATATTCAATAGGTATTAATGGATGGGCTTTTGACATTTCGATTTAATTAATTTCATTCATATCGTTTTACAGCGGAAGATTTGGATTAAAGATTAAGGAACTCATAATAACTCCGGAGACAATTTTATTTTATAGGGGAATCGTAAAATATACCTTCATCTCATTGAGAAAAAAATAAAGCATCACTTCTTGGCCGACTTCGAGCATGTCTTTAAATGAGACCGGGGAAATGCGGTAACAATGATTAGGCTGACGCACAATGTTACTAGTTACTACGAAGATAGCAACTTGTTAATTGTCTAAGCCATTGTTCAATCACTATCCCCAAGCATAAATAGTTAATTACTTTACGAAACAGAGGTTAGGTTGTGAGTGTGGAGACCTTAATGTAATATGAACACAGTTCTCAGTTCCTAAAGTAAATCCATTACACCCCACACCTGAAAGGGCGCCATTAGGCATTAAGTCAGCCGTAAATTGAAAGGGAATATTTCCAGATGACATTTGTTGGGAATGTTAACTTCTCAATAATTTATAGGGGCTTTAAAGGACATATTTAAATATGAACTGTTGTAATTTAAAGACCAACTTATTTTAGTCAGCTTATTTTTATTAAGTTTATCTATTTCACATTGAGAGCCTCTTAATTCCCCAGAGAACGCAAAATGAGACACTTTAAAAAAATGAAAACAGTCAGCAACATTACGGACTTGAAAATTATTACTTATTAATTTGTTTCTGAAAACAGAAATTTTATTATACAAAAAAATTAACCTAAAATCTTAAAAAAACTAACTAAAAGTAAAAACTTAAAATTAAAAAATAAATACTAAAAATTAAAATCTGAGCAATATCCGTGTGGCATGGTGCCAAGAACACTGGCTGCATTCCCGCGTTGAATTGCAATTGCAATTCTTTGCGCTAGGAATGAGCCAGCCCTCTTGTCACCTACGGCGTCAGCAAGCTTAGGAATTCTGAAAATATATCCTAAATCGTTAGTTAAAAAAAATATATCTTTCATTCCATAGGAACTAAGACTCCAGCAACACGCAACAGCTATTATTAAAATTTCTTTGTCAAAATTGACAATATATTGTATTATCAATTTGATCGACACCTCGGTAATTATCCCATACATATAACTTAATGAAAGCCTTCCTCCCCCTGGAGATTATATAGGCTTTGGCATGTGATCAAAGGCTTTGATCCCTCAGTAATAATGACTATACACAACTAAATTAATCACAGTCACAGATTTGATAATTTGTGAAATTTCAGGGTGACTCGTGTCATTATCCATTTAGATTTGTATTGAATGGTTTCAAACAATTATTTAATTAATAAATAATCATTACGAAGCTTTAGATAGCGCTTTATCGTTTGCATACTCAGTTGGATGCTTACCTACTTTTCTTCTCTACGTCATCCATGTTTTAGGTCTATAAATATCTTTTACATATCGTTAGTTCTCCGGTTTTCGTTAAAAATATTTTATTTTTAAGTTATAATAATTCCGATCCATAAAAATTAACAAACCTAGAAAACACCTATTTTCGTTATGTGCTTCGGTAGCGGAAGAGTTTTAAATTCGACCTTTTTTACCTCTACCATGAGATTAACTGTCAAGATTTTATATGTAAAATCTGCAAACCGCCCCTGGTGGATAGTAAGGTAACTAAGAAATTCCATCCAAAATCTTAACGCAGTCGCTAGTGTCTACGTCAATTAAATCTCGTGGTAGAAGATTCAGATTATCTGTGTTATAACTCTGATCCCTGTTTAAAACTCTGACCCCTGTGAACTTTGTTATATTACAAAACAAATAAAGGGGGTAATGTTTTCGGAAATCCAAGTTAAGCTGGGTTTGCTAAGCTATCAGTTTCAACAAAGATAAATTACTTGCCGGCTCGCTTTTCACAAAAGTAACTGGTTCAGACTGTTTATTGCGGACGTTGAAATATAATGGCGACTTCTTGGTGCAGTCAAACTTGAAATATTTAGAGATGAACTTTTGGCAGAAGCAATATTATTATTACTAAATATATGCAGTTAAATTAAATCATAAGTTAAGATCTTTAAGACCGCACTTTAAAAAGTATAGAACATATTCTTAGAAATAAAAAAATGTACCTAGATTCAGGATTCAAAGCTATTTGTAAGCTTGCTTGTTTATTAATCGTAAAATACAAATCAAAGAACAAATACTTAATCTCTAGGTTACGCAGCCTGTTTCTCCTCGGTGATAATTAGTGGTAGTTGACTGAACCAAAAGTAGACGGTATTTTGATTCTAGTTGTGGAGATCAGATGCAGAAAAAAACTTATTTTGAATTATCCGAATCGTAACATTATTATTTGCTTAACTCTAGGATGGAATATTTGAATAGTGCCTATAGTGCAATAGATAATTACATAAGATAACTCATTATATTCTTATTAACTGATATACTAATTTACAGACTTCAACTGAAGACCAGCGCTGGCTGTCGAATCTGCCAGCTTATGCTGAGGTGGGCGGGTCTTTTTTTCGGTAAAACGTACTTACTGTGTTGAATATGTTATGTGGTATTATGTAATTTGTGTTTTAAAAATAAATTTATTCTTATTCTCAGACTTCCAGAAAGTAATTTCATTTCCAACTCATTCTTTACACTTTGAATACGCAATGCCGCATACATTTTTAAAGTGTGAATCCTACACCTTCACTAAATGTAGCTTTTCAAATAAAATGTACGAGGTTTAGGAAGCCATATGTTACATGTAAATTATATAAACGTATCTGTCTAATATTTTATTTTATAAGTGTGAAAGTCTGTCTCTCTTTCTGTCTGTCTGTCATGCTTTTACGGCCAAATCGCTAAATGGATTTTGACATTTTATCATAGGCTACTTATCAAACATAGGCCATTTTTTGGACGCAGGCTAAGCCGCGGAAAACAGCTAAATAGAGCTAACTATAATATAAATAAAAACAATGTCTTTCGTCGTCTGTGACTCATCGAAAATATATTTTATTTTATTAGGTAATTTCCTGAATTAAGAAAGGTTTCGTCTCATTATTATTAACTTTCCCATTTGAGAATCATCAAATATTTTTATCATTTCAGTACATCGTCTAAACATCTAATTGAAACATGTAATTTCAGCATGAATTAAAACTTATCTACCATAAAATGTCTAGACGATTCAATTACTGAGGGTCTTTAGTGACACAGCGGGGATAATTATTTTGGAATATTGAAGTTTATCCACGTTGGTCTTTTCTTGTTTTCCAGAGATGTACTTTTATCAACATTATATACTGATTTGATTAGGTTTTTGTGTTACAGTCATTATAAAATTTTACAAGATATTTAAATGATTCAGGCGTTACTTAGTAGAAGTTAAAGATACAAGCACTTTCAAAATTACTTTGTGTGCTCCATCCCAAAAATGTTTTGTACGAGTAGTTGGCCTTAGTTGCACACAAAGTAATTTAGTAATCAGTGCCGCCAAATCTAGCACCATGACTTATAGCGTGCCCTAAGCTCCGAACGTAAGCTGATGATGCAACTAGGAAAACACGCCTGGCTGATGAAAAAGAAACAAAGTAACTTTGGAAGTGCTGGTGACTTGAACTTCCGCTAAGTAACGCCCGAATAATTAAATATTCTGCGATACTTATGTAATGATTAATGTGAGTGCTTACCAATTCTCACGCGAAACATCATCGTCCTACACTATTTTCACTAAGCATTCGTTTCTTGCTAGTAAAACAAACGTACACTTAATAAAATAAATAAATCCATACTAATATTATAAATGCTAAAGTCTGTCTGTCTGTTTGTCTTTCTGTCTGTCTGTTACTATTTCACGGCCAAACCGCTGAACGGATTTTGATGAAATTTGGTATGAATATAGTTGAAGACCCGGGGTCAAACATAGGCTATGTCGCTAGGTCGCAGGCGGAGCTGCGGGAAACAGCTAGTAGACAATAAAGAAACACATTCCAAAAATACTATTTGAAAGTTGGTATTTTAATTATTCAATCCTCAAACCATCAGTACCAAATTAGAGTTTTCCAAGTTGGCATCAACAACAGACGTTGCTTTCGTACACTTTTACATAAGTTTTGAACTTGATACTACCTCATTACAAGGCCAAGTATAATCTTTACAAATAGCATAAACAAAATACATAGGAAAAGAAATTCAATATAATAAAGCCACGCTGGAAGGTCTTCTATTGGTATGGGATTATAATAAATTATGTTAAAAGTTTACGCTCTCAACTACATAAGTAACCTAAATAGATATGCCCAGCGCGTCGTCGCGTTGGGCAAAATTTCACAAAACTTCAAATGATTTGTTTTTTATTCTGTAAAAATTGAAATGTTTATTGCAGTAAAAGAGAAAAAAATATGATTCGTTTAGAGAGATGATATAAGTAGATATAAGTATGAAGTGAGTAGAAAATGATATTGCATGTTATCTTACTATATTTATCCAATCATTACTAAGATGGCGCAGCGACCCAAAGTGAGTCTTGGTCTCAGTTAATAAGGATCTCCACTTATCATTATGAAAAATAAGTCGCTAAATAAAAATAAATAAGTAAGAAATAAAAATAACCAGGCGATAAATACCCTCGATCAAAATCCTATTCCACCTGAATGGTACACCGTTATATCGTATGAAAAGACTACGCGGATCTCATATACCAAATTTCATCAAAATTGAAGCATGTTCAAGTAACTTTCGCATTTATTAAAGGAGAAAGACGAATTTAGGAACCCCTTTTTTGAAGTCGGTCAAACGTATCCCTTTATACCGCTTATACCTGAAAGTAGTTCTGGTGAACACGGCTTATTCGTCCCGCAGTAGAGGAATTTAATTTGTTTTTAGGTTAACCTTATTTGAAGCGTAACAATGAGATTTAGTTACGCAGTCAAAGGGTCAAGTCAAAGTCTAAATAAGCATCTTACGCAGGTTTGCTTCTAGAGATGTTTTTCTTATCTCACATGTTTTATTTTATAATAGTAAAAAGTTTAAGTAATGCATTGTCTGCCAGTTTACCTTAGGGACATTGTTGGCGACAGATTTTAGCCCCAGCATTAACAACCTTCGCTAATACTTAATTAGTAACTCTTCCTCAATTCTTTTCCACTTTACGATTATTAACCTGCTTTACTACCGATCTCAAACCGTTTTCAAAGGTCTTTTTCGACATAATAAATCGCCGTTTTCTTTACCAAATTTTTCGTCCCTTTTATGGCGGCTTCGTCATGATTTTTAACCTGTTTGCGACTTGCCCATCCCAATCCTAAGCGCTGTACAGAACCACACAATTGCTTCCTGTCCCTCAATAAATATTATCCGCCTCTTTTACAAGTCTAAAGAATCTTATTTAAAAAAAATTAAACCTTCTGTTCGTCTTTTTAAATTAAAGTCTAGGATTCACAGGACTAGATCACAACATTGATTAATAAGTTATGCGCATTTTGCCTGCCAGTATTATCACTGAACTTCGTAAAAGGGTGAACTTTATTATTTGATATATTTTATTACTTTATTATATTAAAAGCCTGCATCCCAGCGCATAGTGCAGTAGAAGAGATTCCCGGACTATGGAAGTGGAAATAATTAAATCTTATGGACTAGAGTGCAACCGAGCGACTGCGTACTATTCATAATCTTATCAGTGACGTCAGCCGGCAAATCCGTTCTATGGATAACTATACTTATTTGTATAATGTTATGTCTATGTTGAATTATAAAAACAAAGTTCAATAAATATCATTTGCACCAGGGCCTTTCACGTCAAAACCTTTCACTCTGAAATAGGAGGCGGTTTCAAAAAACTCATTGACTTCGTAAACAAATGAAAAAAATCATTGAACCAAAGCCTGCACACCAGCAGGATGTTCAAACCAACTATTTAAGCATACAATTAACTTGCATATGTGTGAAGTGACACTGAGGTACATATGCAGTCACGCTAAGTATTCGGCATTTTAAAAAAATACTTCACGAGTCGAAAAGCGAATTGGATTTTTTTCTAACACGTTATCTAAGACTTGATTTGATGGTTGACTTAATAATACTTACATAATATTTAATTTAATATACTAAAATAATATTCATAAGACATAATATTATCTGCTTAGATGGTTGATTTTAAGTTCTCTTGTGCTAAATAAAATAAAATCAATAAAAAAGTCTAAAATTATAACAACGAGAGAACGCGAATTTCATAAGTGGGTATGTGTTTACGTGGAGGATCTATCTTCACACCAACTGCATCTCAATAGAAAAAAATCTTTTACAATCTTGGGACAGCGAACAAAATCGGTTTAAAAGGTATTTTTGTTCAGATAGGAAAAGTAGATACTATCCGGATACTTAAGTAAAGTAGGTGGAACCAACTATATTAATTTAAATACAGTCAAGCTACGAGCTCGATGTAAGTAAATTTAAGAGATACGTCCACATAGCATCGTCCAAATATTTTGAATCGGGCACACCCTGAGTGTCGACTATGATGATTTATTACATGAAACCTACATTATATGATTTATGAAAAAGGTTTATTTCCTTAAAAAATCATTATTTAGGTCTCTGCACCGCTCGCGCAAGATTTCTACCCTCATCAGGTTGGCTACAAGCAAAGAGCATCGAAATCAAACACTGAATGGCTAAAAGAGATTGCATTAGCGATAAGTCTGCCTTGGTGCTCATTTTGTTTTCAATCCGACTTAATCATTATGTTTGTAACAGCTGCAATAAAGTGTTCATTCATCCATTTCTCAAAATAAGTTAAGGTAATTATTTTTATGTTGTTAATATCTAGCGATTGATGTGATCTGAGATAGCTAAGACGGTGATTAAATTGTACCTATCCTAGGTTCTGAAGCTATATCGGATAGTTTTGACTGCTCATCTAATCACTCAGAACTATAAGAAGAGAGATAGAACCAAATTTCATAGATCCGATTCAAAATAAAGTAAGAACAACATCTTTACAAATGTAACATTAGGGTCAGATCTCCACAGACATCCATCCATACTAATATAGGTACTATATCCATACTTCCATGCTAATAATATTATAAGTGCGAAAGTCTGTCTGTCTGTTACGCTTTCACGGTCAAACCTCTGAACGGATTTTGATGAAATTTGGTATGAATATAGTTGAAGACTCGGGGAGAATAAGTTTATTGTGATAAATTCATCACGGACAGGAAAGATCTTACAAAGGTACAAGATGAAATAAGTGCGTGACAGACGTCAAATAATATCTGAATCGAGAGCATACAATCACGATTGGTTTCATCTAAAGGCTTTGAATGGGATATGAACCGCGCCTAGAGTTTGAGCAGAAAGTTAGCTGTTCGTGTATTACACGGGTTTCCAAACTTCCCATCGCTGGAACCACGGCTGTTGATTGCTAATCAAATGATCACTGGGTGAAATTAATCTGACAGCAGCGAATATTAGTAGACATATCTTATTTTATTACACAGCTAAGTATTATTCATTTGCATTTTTACATTGTGAATTGTAATGAAGGATCCCTTTATAAGATTTAATTTTCCCGACGAAGCTCGTTGCGTATAGGTAAGTATACTAATATTACAAGTGCCAAAGTCTGTCTGTCTATTAAGCTTTCACAGCTAAACAGATTTTGATAACATTTGGTATGAATATAATTTAAGAACCGGGCACAAATACAGGTTTTTTAACGCAGGCGAAGCTGCGGGTATCCGCTAGTTGTGTATAAAAATGATGTTAGATGACAATATCACAAATGGAAAAACAATCCTTATTATTCAAAAGCTTTTTAAGGGGTTCACCTGTAGGTAATAGAATAGGCCAATTGTTTTTGATTTGGTATATTGCATTTTCCATAGCCAAAATATCGTTGCCTGTGAATTGTGAACCATTGTTGGATATGATAGTTTGTAGCCCGTGCACGTTGACATAAAAAGAAATATGAACTGACATTCCATATTAATTACGCTTAGCAATTTAATAATCGACCGCTTGCCTAGTTAATTTTCTAATAAAACACTCTAAAAATGGATGTTTCAAATTGTTTCATTAAATTTTAAATCGAATCACGCTTTGCTGAAAAATCAACTCCTTCCAAATAGTAAAGACAATTGAAATAAAAACATCTGAATCTGAATCCAATTTCTTTTATAACCTCTTTTATACGACTCAATCGGGGTAGAGATTTCATCAGATATCAATTTTAAACGAAACGGGTTCAGTCCAATAACTGACAATCAATGAAAGTTCAATTTGGAATAAACGGAACGATTTAATTTAACAGTTATATATTTAAATCGGTACTTCAATCTAGGAATTATTATATTTTAGAGAGAATGTATTAACTCTTACTATTACTACAACTAGCGGTTTGACCCCGGGTCTACAACTATATTCATACTAAATTTCATCAAAATCCGTTCAGCGGTTTGGTCGTGAAAGCGTAGCAGACAGGCAGACAGACAATTTCGCATTTATAATATTAGTATGGATACCGCTAAATTATTACAAATTTGCCCAGTAACGATTGTATTAACTTCTGCCCGGAGATTGCTCTCAAATTTGGTATAAAAATCTCATAAATAAAAAAATGCTTGTTTGTAATGTGTTGTTACATCTTTTGAAAACAAATACAAAACAGAACCCACTCGCCTTAACTAATACTAGCTCTTCTTAAATATCGATATGAACAAAAGAAAGCGTGTAGCAATTGTTTGAAAACTGGAAACTTGAGCGCTCACAGCAAATATGAGATAAATTTAAAACACGGCAGTGTTTTCGGCAAGACGTGCAATATAATCTCTTTTGCTCTCTACCTTTTCAGAAAGGGTTATAATTAACAAGTAAGTACAATGAGTGCGAGAGAGGTGGTAAAGTTGAAAATACATTATTTACAGCAGTAAATAATGTATAAGAGTATATTGCAATTAACTAGTTCGTGCAATTTGATATAAAATGTTTTTGCTAGAATTAAATTTATCCGATCGGCACGCCATACCGAAATACAAACTTTCCCCGGCTATCAATTTGCAGAGTAAAAAGTTTATTTACTTGATAATGTTAATCGTTCAAGGCTGAGGTAAGTAAGCCAAGTATTATTGGGAAATTTTCGTAGAATTTGAGAGAAATATTTTCTTCCAATTAGTTTTTGTTTGCGGCGAGTAGGATTTTAAAGACGAGAGAAGATCTTTGTAGTAAGGATTAATGAATATAAATTAACCTCGTCTGTTCTATCTATCTGTTATATTGATCTAATCGTGAAAGTTGTAATAATCATATGTGACAATATTACTTCCCAGCAAAATGTTATTTCAGCTTCACATTAAATTAAGTTTTAAAATGATCTAACATTATGGACAGTATGGCTACATATTTTTAAAACTTTACATGGGAAGTACTTCAGCCATTTATAAACAACTTGTTGTTACTCGAAGCTCCACTTGCGTCAAAAAGTATCCTATGTTTACCCCGGGTCTAAAAGAATATTCATAGGTACCAAATTATCAAAACCCATTCGCACCGTTGTTCAGCGGGTTGGCTTTGCAAGCGTTACAGACAGACAGACAGACTTTCGCACTTATAATATTAGTATGGATATGAATAGTATGGTTATATTGCAAAAAAATAAAAATTAAACAAATTAGATTAGCTCTATATAATCTGTGTGCTTGTATATAAACAATTAAAGTGCCAAATAATTTAATGGGAATAAGCGATACTTTAGTCAATTATTATCTCAATATCCAGATTTACTTACATTAAAATAAACTTTGGTGGGTAGCTAAACATTAATGGGAAAGGGTTTAGAAGGGTCGAGTTAAAAGGTCAACGTAAGTATTATACAAAATGAACAACTTTTACTTTGAGACCTTCAGGATGTAGGCGGGCATTTTTTGCTATTGAATTCCGATTCCCATAATGTAAGGTACATAAAATAATTTATCAGATTTAAAATATGTAGGTATTTTATATTACTCAGTACATAGAGTTGTGCGACGTGCAAATGCACTCTCTGTCAAGGATGCCGAAGACCGGGCAAAGTGGAAACATAAAAGTAAGAACACAGACCCTGGGCTTTGAAGCAACCAGCTGAAAATGGGATCGGGAAAGCGCTAGGATGAAGTAGAATAAAATATTGTATTCTGAGACGCATTTGCACCGCCACTTCAGGAAACCTGCTACATAAACAAGGGCGTATATAATGCTCATCTTTTCTAGAATAAATGGGAAATGAATTTGATTTGCGATTATCTTAAATATACTATAATGTTTTTTTTTTTAAATTTATTTATCATAACAAATACACAATAAAGTTATAAACATAAGCTAATGCCTAAAAACCCAAGTGGTTTGATAAGGCGCTACACATTCGCTTTACAAGAATAATCTTATAAGAAAAATTGTTATTTTGTGAATGTTGGATAGTTAGGTCACTATCTAGCGTGTTTGTGCTGAATTTGTATAATCTATGGCTTCTGTGCGAGTACAACAAACTATTCAAAATAATAATAACGCTTAACTTACAACAGCCATTATTGTTCTAGAAAAAGTAGGTAGTCTTGCAGCAAGACACGAAAACTGAAAGTAATACGCAGTATAAGTATTTTATGACCTTATTATTGTTCACTTTCACTATATGAAAACTATTTACCCTATTTCTGTGAATGTCGACTATGACTACTTTTTCTTCATCCAACCGTGTTTCATAGTTACTTCCCCAGCTTATGCTTCGGAGTCCAGGGTAAGTTAAGGTTGTAGACTATATCTAGTAATCTCATTTAAAAATTCCTCAAGGTGTCCTTAAAGAAATTGCTTTTGGCGATAAGGTAGTTTGTATAGTATCATATGGAACATAAAGAGATCTTAACTTTTTTTCCTCAAAGTGTTTCTCCTCTCCTAAAGGCATGACATCATTCAGGCGGTCGATAAAAAAAAAAGAGTCAAAGCTTTCATTGGATATATCGGCTACCAGGCTTCGAAGCTAACAGCTTCTACTAACTACTTAGTAAGTATAATAAGAGATCGATGTGAGAAAGGACTCGAGTATTAGAACAATATAATTATTATTTTGTACTGTGGCTTAAACAATTACTTTCCATCAAGAACAAGCTGAATCAATATCACTATATATAGTAACAATCTGTTAAACAATTAGCTAAACACGGGACATTGCAGCCTACGCATGCAAATTACTCCAATGTGCTAATAGATTTGAAAGCCGTTGCTGTGTCCACTAAGAGGCCATTAATTAGTATGGCCGTAGAGATAAACAACCCTATTACACGCAATTACTAACAAAGTACAGGCCACTGCTGGACAAATATATCTAATTTCTGTGCCTGTGAGAATCTTTTGTCTAGTTTGTTAGTCTGCAGTAGAATTACTAAAATACTTAATTGAAGTATTTTTTTCCTTTTTATGCAAAGAACTAAGTAGGCAAACAGGCGTACGGCCCACCTGATGGTAAGTGGTTACCGTAGCCTATGAACGCCTGCAACACATAAGATGTCACGAGCGCGTTGCCGACCCTGAAGGAATTTTTTCGCGCCCTTTTTTTGTCAAATCGTTTAGAGGCAAATGATTTTAACAAAGAATATTTAGTTTGATCATGTCAAAGTATAAACCCAATACAGACAGCCCACTTCTGGCCCTTTTAGGACATTAAATAGGACCATCGATTTTCTAAGAAGATGAAGATTGTCCGATGGAGAAACATCATGTATATTAATGTTTCTGACATAGTAATTAACATTGGTCCATCACTAGTGGCTAACAATATCTAGGCGAAAAAGATAGTACTTACTATATATTTATTCCCTGAAAATATTAACCCTTTCCTTTTCACACGGCTATACGCTAATACGTTCAACCAATAGACGGAAATTTCCAGATAAATATCCCCGAATAAGCGATAAGTCTTAAATCATTTCGCTCGAATTAATCTACAAAGCTGAACTTTCCTGGTAGGGTTCGTAAGTATGCTGTGAATGTGCCAAATCAACCGTGCTGCAGCCGGGAAATTGTTAAGTAATCATTAGAACTCCAGGAAATTTGGTGAAAGGATAAGTACCACGCGAATAATAAAATTGTATCAAAGTGATAATATCTTTCTAATCGATTTCTAAATTTCTTAGTTTATCTAAGTAGTTTCGAGCAGTTTTTTATGGCATATTCACTTACTCCCATACCCTTTAATTTCTTTTCTTTTTCGACCTTTCGTATTTTTTTAAAGTGCAATAACAAGATCTCTTATTTAATAAACATGCAAATCGTCTGCAACTGCGAATGAAAAATACCAAACCATAAATCACACTGCAACTAAATGTAATATTCATAGGAATTACGATTTTAGATTTAATTCAATGTTTCCCTTAAAAACAAAAGTTAATTTACATAAATACCACATGCATGGTGCACGTGCACGTGTACTTCATACTTCCATTCCATACTAAATAGGATACAAAATGTTTATTAAAAAAGTTTCTAACCCTGTCAATACGCCAAGTATGACTCTCAGTCTGGTAATATTGAAGAGTGTTATAATCCTTCGCAAGCTACGTTTGTTTGACTTGTATTTTCCATCTAAGCATTCCTTTTGAGTTTCCCTACTCGAGTATATCATCATGTGTGTAAGTACCTCTATTTATTTATTTTATTTTTTACCATACTGAAAATCTATTGTTAAATAATTGTTATAGACTGACGGCATAGAATTATAATTCTTTCACGAGACAGAAACTTTTTTATACTTGTAAGAATGTGAAATTATTCGAACCGATCTATCGTGTAATCAGCTAGAAAAAGTTACATAGATTAATTATGCCACTTGGCAGTTGAAGCAAAATTTAGGTACCTAAGCGCCATATTTTAGTGGCCCTATAGATTAAAGATACAATTTGAATATAATAAAATTACTGATAGCTTGAGTGGATTACGCTTAAAAAAATATAAAATTTCAATGATAAAATAATTTACTGATGAGATTTTGATGGCTTAATCCAAGAGACAGGGCAAGTATAACGAAATAAAATATTACAAATTTTCCTATTTAACAGCGAATGTAACAATTTGTATGTAACCCATTTATATAATACCAGCAGCTCCACCTGCGACAAAAAGCAGCCTGATGATGTGTCAGATGTTTGACCCCGGTTCTTTAAGTATATTCATAACAAATTTCATCAAAATCCGTTCAGCGGTTTGGCCGTGAAAGCGTAACAGACAGACGGACAGACTTTCGCTTTTATAATATTAGTATGGATAATGTTGACCGTTCTAGATTCTTTGTGATTTCGAAAAATTACCACACCATCTATATCTATGTCTATACATATAATAAAATTGTAACAGGTCGATGTTTGTACATTGAAGATTTTTAGGAAAAAACAATATGAGGGGTCATTATTACAATTTTTGTATGGTTTATATATTTGTAATCGCATCACACGAAAATTACTGGATAGAATTGAATGCGGTTTACACAGTGGTGTTGCTAGCGGTCCCAACTTTAAAACTAGGCTACAATTTATCCCGAAGTTTTCACCAGTTTCCGTATGACATTCGATCAACTAAATTGACCCCAAAAATGTATGGCGTGCATACTATATGAAAGATCAAACTACACTAGCTGGTTTCACTTGTAGGAAACATACATGCATCGTGTCGAGCTGGCAAGCACTACTGAGAAATAAACGAGTGCGCGCATTTTTACGTTGTCATCCCCTCCAAAGTTCAAGCGGCGCGACAGCCGTTCATCTCAAGATCCACAATGCTATTCTCTTTATTGATCTTTGATTAAACATATTCGTATCTTCTCAAGCTAAGCTAACCAAGAGCTTACAGTGGTGACCCTTACAACTCGCGGACTAATGACGTTTCGTGTTCCGAACGCACGTTGAAACAAGCAGTGTGTCCGACTGCCATTTGGTGATCATTATAGGAACAACATTAGAGGCCAAAAGACAGTTCCGAAAAATTCTGACAACAGGATTTACAGGGTCGATGGACCATGTAAGCCACTACCGTCTGATCTAGGAGCCCTATTTTTTAAATATACGAGTCACACAAAATCGGTGAGTGAATGAAAATCGTTCGACTAATCGATTATGGACATACAAATGAAAATCATAGGATATCGATTGAAAATGATCTGACTCGCCGATTTTGCGTGTTACATACTTTTAATAAATAGCACTCCAGACGTATAGAATCAATGATCCGGGTGTGAAAGTTTCTTTGGCTACCACCAGTTGGAAATCAGGCAGGAGTGCTATTCATATAAGCTACTTTTGAGAGGTATGAGTATGACTCACCGTAAATGGTGGTCTAAGAAAGGTGAATCGAATGAAAATCGTTACTTATCGAATCTCTGATTATGTTCAGCTATCGAGAAAGGAACATTTCTTTGTGTCCAACGAAAATCATTCGATATCGAGTCATACTTCTCAAAAATAGCACTAGGTGGAAAACGTTCATTTACAAATCACGATTGTTTCATTTTGTCTCCCATGCGAAACAGGATTCCGTTACAGTATTTTACATATTGAGATCCTGAACCTTTTAAATATTCGTTTTGTGAAACTCTGCAACAACGGATAATAAGTACTAACGCAGCAGGAGTTCGGTAGCATCACATAAAAGGTAAAGTATGTAATCAAACGTAACGCGGACAAAGTCGCGGGCACAGCTAGTTAATAATAATGTAGAAGTATTTAATTTAATGGCTTTTTAAAATTTTGGCTACAAATTAAAACAAGTAAAACTACTTTTTTAAGTATTTTCTTTAGTTTATACTTACTTGTATTTTTAACATTATTCTTAGTGTGTTGCCAATGTTGTAAAGAAAACCTGTAACAAAAAAAAATATTTATTAGGTATATGATTCGATTAAAATATTGATAATATACTTAATAATATTTTTAATTATTGTGGGAACTTATACGTAGCTAATAAAGTAAATATGTAACCAAATATCTACTTAATGATATAATTTATTATGGAATTGCCATCAGACCGTTAAAATATATTTTTTTATTTTTATACACCATAGTAGTCTGCTTATTGTATTTAAAAAAAATCATCAATTTTTTTATTAAATGCCGCAGACATGCCACAGACAATGTCTTTTGATCTTTTCTATACTATAATAAAAGAGTAGAATCGACGTGTCTGTACATTTATTATTTTGGCTAGAAAATGAGAGGGAACGACTAAAGATGAATAAAAGATTACAAAAAAATGTTTTATATCAATCTTGACTGTCTGTCTGTCTGTCCGTCTGTCTGTCTGTCTGTCTGTCTGATTACGCTAATCTCAGAAACTACTGGACAGATTTGAATTTAGTTTTCACAAACTGATTGGTCTTAGCTCAGGGCAATATCTAATCTTTGTTTCAATAAAATCGGACATCAGGAAAGAGAATTATCATCAATTAAAATTTTTTTTCAATTTCTCCTGATAAATTTTTTATAGCAAAGTAATAAGCTGAGTAAGAGGTAAGTCGTCAAAATTGCCTCACTGTCAATATTCTATAATCTACATCTACATATAATAAAACTGTACTGTAAGGTTAACTCTAAACATCTATCTATAAATGTAATAAAACTGTAGTAATTGAATATGAAATGAAAAAATTATTACTAGGGCCCTTTCACATCGGAACACTGCACCATTTGAAACGCCATCTCTTCTTTGTAATTGGTCCGTGGAATATTTAAAAACTAACAGAAGCCAAAAATATGATTTTTGGAATTTTTGTCTGTCTGTTGCGCATCTTTCACGCAAAAACTAGAAACTTTTTTATTAAATAGTTAATAGTCCTCGGCAACATATAGATACGCATTAATTTTGCCAGTTCTCGAAGGACATCTACCAACTTAAATTGACTTTTAAAATGTATGGTGCGCATACTATATGAGAGGTCAAACAACATTGGACATTTCAATTTTTGGAAACATAGAAACGTAATTTTTTTCCTTTTCGACAGAATTTATTATTGCTTTGTAATTGGAGTATGTAATTATTGATGGTGGTGTTCATAATGTGAGTTATTATCAAATGTATATCATTACGTAGTTACTTAAATGTTTTTCATTCATTCACAACGAGTGGGTTACATGTTCAATCGACCATGCACATCCAGGTGATAAAGTATTTTCAGAATTACTTTACGGTCTCTGACATGGTTCCTTTAACGACCGCCGGACGGGACCAACGACTTAAGAATAGAAAAGAATATAGAATAGAATATATATTATATATATATATTTATTGAGAAAGCCATCAAGTACAGCAAAGGACTTAAGCATAAGCTACATGTTTATAATGTACGTGACAGACGTCTCAATAGGTGGTGGCTCAGTGATACGCTAGACATGCAGGCATGCCTAGCACTGATTTTCAGCCACCACCTTCTGCAGAGTCACGGAACAAACGTGCTTTCCAAAGCACGGAATCATTAAAGCAGAATTTGGTCATAAAATATTGGAGGGCAATCGCGCTAAATGGAAAGACATTAACGTAACCAAAACCTTGCCTCTGACGTGGGTTCTATATTATGACTTTTCAGTCATTTTTATAGAGTGGGGTTACGTGGTCAATCTAACCCTGGTGTTAAGGATTTATCGGAGACGATTTTCGTCGTCAGCATTTTTTCGGAGAGCCTTCGAGCTCTGACGTGCCTTCTTTATAACGACTTTTCAGTCATTCACATTGCTTACATGTTTAATCGACCCTGCACACCCTGGTGTCAAAGTTTTCGGAAACGCCTTTCTGCCTCTGACGCGGGTTCTTTATTATGACTTTTCAGTCATTCTTATCGAGGGGGTTACATGGTCAATCGACCCTGCACACCCTGGTGTCACGACTTTTTTGGAGACGTTTTTCGGCATCTGACGTGGGTTCTGGATTATTACTTTTCAGTCATTCTTATCGAATCAGTTACGTGGTCAATTGACCCTGCACAACCTGGTGTCAGATTTTTTTGATAGCGACCTCCTGAACATTTTAAATAATTATAACATCAAATATTTTGTGTAAAACTCTGCAATGACGGATAATAATATTAATAAGTACGAAAGTAGGTATAATCGAACATTATGCGGACGAAGTCGCGGGCTCAGCTAGTCTTTCAATATGGCTCTTACTTTCGTATGTACAAGTAAATTTTTTTAGTAAAGTTATTTAGTGAGATTTAGTGGAGCTTTTGGCAATAAATAAGAAAATCACATAAATCTAATACTGTATCTTTCCAACACTCACGCTTTTTCTCGAACACTTTGCGAATAATACTCCACCATTAATAAACACAAACACTCAAAAAAACACAAATTTTGGAAAATAAAATATAGCGCCGACACTGCTCTTTTCAGCTTCTCGCCAAAAGTCCGACTTTTGATCATAAAAACTATTTAAATCCCAATTTTATATATTTTTTAATTTTTATTAATAAATACCATAATCGTTCTGCCTGCCTATTTGATAGGTACTAATCCATACCAAACCTATCAATATTCAAATTATTTACATATTGAGTAGTCATATTTTCGATTACAGAAATCTGATATTCTGATCAATATGTTATATATTATATATACAAGAATATAGGTTAATTGGTTAAGATTTATTGAATCAAACTTTACTGCACAAATTAAAACTTACAATAGTACTATTATTTTACAATTGTCCTATTTTTTACAAGTTTAACGGTCATGGACACGAGGTTTTTAAGGCCTTTGTTCAATATTTCCAGCAAAGTTAACCTTGCGATGATTTTTTTCACACTTTGTTTTGAAGTCAAAAAAAAATAGTAACAAATTTCAAATGCTGCTTTAAAAAATAATTAGACATTCTAACACACTTCCGTGAAGGTAATACGAGTTGTTGTTTTATAATATTGAAACTGCATAATGTCGTCATGATTTTAATTTTTTTTTACGCGCTCCATATATATAATATTTCATTAATTTTTCGGACCTGGATACTAGTCTTAGTTCATCTTCTTCAGTTGTTTAAAAATAAAAAGTTTCACACGTGTAGGCGAAATCGCGGAAGTAATTTACATAAACATAACTCGCTTAATTTGTTCATAAGATTATTTTAATTATATCTGTTCTACGACATCGCGAATGTAAATCATGGAAGTTGATGTAGTAATAAATCCAGTAAAGTTTGTTATAAGTATTTTAAGGATTGGTACGTATTCATACTTATAAGTGCGAAAAGCTGTTTGTCTGTTAAGCTTTCACGGCCAAACCGCTGACCGAATTTTGATGAAATTTGGTATGAATATAGTTAGTGACCCGGGGTCCAACACAGTCTACCTTTTGACGCAGGCGGAGCTGCGGGAACCAGTTTTTGTACATAAATGATCGTGTTCATCTATTAATCCTAATATACACTTCTGGATGGGAAATGTGGTTTGCGTCAGCTACTTTTCTTCGTGTGCAAATTATTTTAAACGATCTAACAATAATATGACATGTACTTTCAGGATACTTTGGGGTGGTGGTGAGAAATACTATAAGTACATGACATATGCGGTAAATGTTCCTTTAGTAACGGTTCCCAGTAATCACTGTAAACAGTGTTCAACACTTTTTAGGTAGGTATATTAAAATGTTTACTATGACCATTTTCAGCTGACTGGACGAAATAAAACATAAAACTACTAATAAAACAACTGTTAGCAGAACAATAAAAACTCTAACAATAACCGAATTTATTGTTATCATAAACATTCCGTGGCTATTAGACACCAAAACATTTCATGTAATATTCCCGTGATAGGATACCTAATGTCTGCCATTGCCCACGCTGCTCTGAATAAGAATATCTTGTTTGTTTCTTTGTAATAAATTCATTGTTTAATCTAGCTTCTAAAGACATCAGAGAGAAGAAACAGATTATCAATGGCGGGATCGCAAGTGGGATCTCGTTTAGTCAACTAACGATATAATTTCACAAAAAATGTGTTTTCGTTTAAACACTTTAGGAAAGTTATTCGATGTCATAAGTAAGATTTTATTTATCCCATGTACCACGTTAATATTGTGTGATTTTGTTACTGAATGTAAAGATATAAACCTTACCTTGTAACAATTAAAAAGTCCATATGAAATCTTGGTAAAAAGGCGTTACTTGATACACAAATATGGCCTCAATTGGAACTCAACAATTTTTGAAACAAACAATAGCGCAGAATAGGGAGAAGTCTTGTGTCGAAGCACATAAGTAATTTGGAAAAACCGAAATGAACATGCTAATGATTTAATACAATTTATTTAAGTAGAACAGTTTAAAAATACACATTGAGTTTTTAAACATCAGCCAAAAAACAGTGTCTTTAAAACGTGAAACTACACCACTTTCGAAAGAAAAAAAATACTGAAATTCGAGAAAAAATGTTTTCATTACATTCAATTGTTTTCATAATTGGTCTAATTTCATCAAAGAGCATTGAACTGCATTCTAAATGAGTTTGTCTGGTGTTTAAAAAGTAATCCTGTACTTACATTTAATATCTTCTACACCTACACTTTCCGAATTCAGGCGACGGTCATAAGCTTATGTACGTGCACCCTATTATTCATTATTATATCACGAGATGCAAGCTGAACAGAGCAATCCTCATAAATTTTCTCCGGCACTCGTAATTTAAATGGGTTTTGCTATTTGAGATTGTGAGTTGTGATTGTGAGAATACACTAATTGTGGGTTTTGCGGGGTTTTATTGTGGGTTGTTGGTTCTTTTATATTTGCATCAAAAGAAATGGAAACATGATACTTAAGTTTCATTTTATTTCTAGTTCTTTGAATTACTTGCTTGACTGGAAGAAATCCCATTCTGGGATAAGTCCGCCTTTGTGCACAATTCCTTTTCCTTTTTCTATTATATATTATGTATTTTTCTTTATAAGTGCAATTATGAGTTTCTAACTAACATGTAACTTAAGTTTTAAACAAAAGTATCGTATATAGTAGTATTATATCATTTTCTCACAGTTACTGAATTTCTTAACTTAACATGTTATGAAACTATAACTTAGCAAATTTCAGTTTTATATTAATTGCTCTACATTTTTATTTGCCAAGAGAAAATCACATGAATTATTTACAGTTTTAATTATTTATTTAACCTTGATTGTACAAATTACAATTTGTAAAGCACCTAATGCTAAAAGCATTATCTAACAGTCAACCTTTAGTTTTCATGTATGAACACAACGAGTACTAACTGCTCTTATTTGCAATCCTATGTTCAATAAAGATTTTAATTAAAAAGCGTGGGAATGCTGCCGGAGTTCTTGGCACCATGCCGCAAGGACAAACATTAGATTTTAATTAGTTTTTATTTAGGTTTTTTTTCATATTAGGTCTTAGTTTTTATTTAGTTTTTAATTTTATTACAAATTAATAACGTTAATAAAGTATCTCGCCTTTTAATTAAAAATGCTTAAAAGAAGTCAGGCCAGGCAGTCAGTCCTTTGAGACTATTTTTTTGGTATCATTATAACAACTTATAAGGACAGAGAACAACAGGGAATATATTGTTTAATAACTTACCGATTTTTATAGTGAAAAACATATTTAGATCCCAGTTTTAATTGATCGAACGAAGCGTCCTTTAGGTTCTGTAAATAAATTAAGAGAATGTTCGTTCATTCTATCTATGACAGATACATTATCTTTGCATGTTTCAACTACCCGGATTCTTGCGCGTATGAGGATCTCCAAGCTACTAATTATAGAGCAGTTAATGTAGCCACTGTTGAGGAGCTCGATAGACAAACGCGACGCACGTATCCGTAGCGAATGCGCGTGTTAAGCGACGGTGTGACGCCACCCTTATTGGTTTGGTCGCCATTTAGTGGCATTTTATATCTCAAGCTTGAGTTGGTCCCAGTTGTTATCGATAGATGACAGTTGTTAGGCTGTGTCAGATGCCACTGACACACTTCGAGTCATGTTCTTGTTAGTCTGGTTGTCCTGTAAAAGGGTTACAGTGGTCAGACAAATCTAGGACAATGACTTACTGCGTACCCTAGGCTCCGAAGCGTAAGCTTAGGATGCAACTAGGAAAAAACACGCTTGGACGAAGAAGAATGTAGCCACTATTCAGGACAAGGCGAGTCCCATTTTAACCAGCAGACGAAGTACTCGCGGAAAGTTTGTATATTTCAGACAAAACTTGGTTTAAGTACTTTATGTTCTTTGAAATCAAGTCTTGCCTCTATCATCGACTATTTCTCTTAAATCTACAGGTTTAAATTATGGTGGTCGAAGGTATGGTCCTGAAGTATAAACATCTTAACTCTAAAGAAGCTTGGAGTTGGTAAAAATAAAACAGCTACTTCTAAAAATCTTGATTTAAATTTGCTAAATAAACATTTCTCCTCTTCAACTTTATTTGATGGCAATGACAAGACAAACACGTTAAACCATCTATCTTCACTTCCAACTCCAGATATTTCTCCATTTTCATTTAGTCCGGTAACCGCTAGTGACGTTCAAAAGTGTTTACTATCAGTATCCTCAAATGCTGTCGGATCTGATGAGATTAGTCGTAATATGATCCTGCCAATCCTTGATATCCTACTTCCCACTATCACGAGAATCATGAACAATTCCTTGTCCTCTGGTACTTTTCCATCTGCTTGGAAAAGTGCAAATATTACTCCTATACCAAAAAAAGCGAACCCGACAACCTTTTCAGTATTTCGACCAATTTCAATACTTCCATTTTTATCCAAAGTTTTGGAACGATTAGTCCAATTTCAACTTCACTCCTTCCTCACAAAAAAACAACCTTCTAAACCCTTACCAGTCTGGTTTCCGTGCAGGTCATAGTACGACTACTGCGTTAGTGAAGATCGCGGATGACATCCGCTATGGAGTAGATAATTCACAGGTTACGGTCCTGACTTGATTTTAGTAATGCTTTCAACACTGTGGATTTTGATATTCTTGTGGGTCTGCTACGAACACTGAACGTATCTCCTTCTGCTATCGACTGGTTTCATTCTTATCTGCATGGGCGCCGGCAGCGGGTGCGCATTGAGGATGATTGTTCTGCTTGGTGCTACACGTCTGCTGGTGTTCCTCAAGGCGGCGTTCTATCTCCTTTACTATTTGCCATCTTTATCAATTCAGTCTCGTTTCAACTCTG
The DNA here is from genome assembly GCA_947363495.1 of Euzophera pinguis. Lineage (NCBI taxonomy): Eukaryota > Metazoa > Arthropoda > Insecta > Lepidoptera > Pyralidae > Euzophera > Euzophera pinguis. The sequence goes on from OX376171.1 coordinate 7,677,943, forward strand.
CACTTCCTACCACCTATATGCAGATGACTTACAAATATATTGTCATGCCTCTGTAGAGGACCTCGCAAATGGTATCAATAAAGTTAATGACGATCTTTCTCAAATTTCCAGATGGAGTAAATCTCATGGATTTATTGTAAACCCAGCAAAAACACAAGCCATCATCATAGGTAATGCATGGCATATTTCTAGACTAGACTGGTCCTCCCTTCCGTCTATAATGTTTGATGGGGTTAAAATAGACTACAGTGACAGAGTTAAGAACCTAGGTGTCATTTTCGACAGACAACTATCATGGTCTCCACAGATTGCGGAAGTAAGTAGGAAGATTTTTGCTTCGGCGGGATCACTTACTAGGCTAAAAAACTTTTTACCTATAGAAACGAAAATTTCGCTGGCGCAATCTTTACTTCTCTCTATTCTTGATTATTCCGACTCATGTTACCTTGATGTTACTGAAGAACAATTGAATAAACTTGAGCGCCTCCAAAACTTTTGCATTCGATTTATATTTGGACTCCGCAAATATGATCACGTCTCTACTTTCCGCGCACAACTCAAGTGGCTTCCGATTAGGCTTCGTCGTAACTATCACATCTTTGTACTCCTGTTCTCAGTTCTCTTTATTCCTTGTTTTTTATTATTTATCCTGAAGAGCGTTTCACTTTTCTGAAATCAGATCAAAACCGTCCTTTGCGCAGTGTTAATGACCTACTTCTCAAAACTCCAACCCACTCTTCTGTGTCTTACTCCAAGTCGTTTACGGTACGGGCTGTTCGACTGTGGAATGCTTTGCCTGTTAATGTACGCATGGCTCAAACTATTACTAGCTTTAAGAGCCAGGTTAAGGAGCACTATCTGTCCCTTCAAGGTATGTAGAATATATATCATATGTATTTCTTATTAGTGACTGTCCCTTGTTCCCAAATTATATCTGTGTCTGTGTTGATTTATCTATACAGTAGACATTATTTTATTTTTTAATTCTACTGGGCCCACCCTTACATCGTGTTCTCTTACTGTACAAAGGTTGGCTGGAAGAGATTGCTTAGCAATAAGTCCGCCTTTACTCCATATTGATTTCCCAGATGTGGGCAATAAAGTTATATTGTATTGTATTGTAAATATTTTACTTCTAACATTATTTTTTTAAATCTTTGAGTTTGCTTAAGCGATAAGTCCGCCTGTGTACTCATTTCTCTTCTTGTGGATTGGATTCAGCGCTTTATCTTTTATGTTTGTAAATGGTGCAGTAAAGTGTTCATTATCTAATTCATTCTTTATTTTACTATAGTTTGGATAACAGTATTAATATATGATTGATGATGAAAAATAAAGACGTAACAAGATATACAAAGGTTTCATAATGTCGAACTTATGTTGTACAAAACAGAGTCGACAACTTAATTGAAGTAAGTTACGGATCTCGCCCCGATTGACACAATTGCACTTGCTACTTCAGCTCAACTAAGTTCGGTCTTACCAAGGAGCATATTACAAACAAAGATACACATATATGTATAGTTATATTCTGATGAACTTGGTAACTACACTGTGCCGACAAAGCTTACAATATAACAAAGAGAGAGCGCGAATTCGGTAAGTTTGCAATCACTGCAACTAGGTATTTGTTTCCGAAGTGACTACAATTTTAGAAGTACGGAAAAACGGCGATAATCTCAATCCCATTATTTTTTTGGAATGTCATTATTGTTTTTAAAATTGACTGTACCTATTTATGGTGTTATAAAGTTTAAATAAATGAACGAAGTGGCTTTCTAAGGGATGGAATATTCAGTACTCGTCAGAAGTAGAAGCCTAATACAAAATTCGATTAAATTTAATTTTCTGAAGAATCGCCTAGCATGTGAGCGAACATTAGATTTTATAAGATATAGGTACAATGGGTATTATAAGATCATTATTGTGGGCATCTTACAATGAACATCCTTTCACGTACTAAAGACGTTGACTGGTATTTTCATTTAGAGCTAAACTACATTTTCCTCATAATGTTAAAGCAGGATATTCTGAGGTGAAGAGGATCTAGTATATTTAATTGAAAGAGGTCTGTTCTTGAGAAAAGAATGAGGTTTTTGCAGGTAAAGAAGACGAAATTATGTTAACGTAGCGAAGTAGTAGTATAACTTGCTTTTATAATTATAAAGCTATCTAAATTAATAATTTACCGCATATGTCTCTATACACAGGTATTCCACTGCAAAAAAACATTTTTTTTTCTAGATAGAGTTCTTAGCTCGACCAGTTGTTGAAATCCAGGGGACATAATGCTGTACCACCAATAAAATACCAGGTTATTTGATTTGAATTAAAAATATTAATAATTTTTCAGCGGCTTTTGATTTATTCCACTTGAGACACCCTTGGTGATATCACCAATGGTTATCAAGTTGCTCACCGTTAGAATACCTCTATGACACTTAAATGTGTTAAAGATATAGTTATGTGTAACATAACACCTTTTTCTTTCTTGTTAAAAGTGAAGGATAAAATTCCAAATTTAGCCGCTCCAATTTGATTTCACATGACAGACATGTCGTTCCAATTATTTAGGATTAGGGCAGACATTAAGTATCTTCGTCTACATCAAGGCACGTTTCTCAATAACGGAAAGATTGAAGAAGCGTCCTTACAGGCTTTACCTGATTTATCTTTTTTTATTCATATTTAAATCTCCGCCTTGTTCTCTGAACGGAGGCAAGATATTTTCTAATCTACGGTTTTATGAAATAATGTTGGTACATAAGAAAAAGTTGAATGTGATGCCTAGCTAGCCCTACCTATATTGTCTATATAACTTTTTTTTCTAAATATTTATTTATTTATAATATACACTAGCAATACATGTGTATTTGTAACAGTCGCGCATGTCAATCAATAGTAACCGTGGCGTTACTGGGATTGGTCGCTATTGTCGGTTATTATCGCTAAAAAGCAGATCATCTGTGTCGGATGCTTGCCGGAAAATCTGAAGTATATAGTAGGCGCGATGTTAGGACCATGAGCACCCTGAACTCTGAAGCAGAATATGTATAACAGGGAAATGCTCTCATAGGAATTTTATATTTAAATGTTTGCTACACTGAACTTTGTTTGCACTTCCCTTTGATTACAATACAAAGGTGTTTAATTACTACCATACATAATGTTTTTATTTCTACACTAATATTATAAAGAGGAAAGATTTGTATTTTCTTGTGTATGTTTGTAATGAATAAACCTAAAAAATTACTGTGCCGATTTCAAAAATTCTTTCACCATTGAAAAGCTACATTCACCCTAAGTAACATAGGCTATATACCGCAGGTTGAGCTGCGGGAAACAGCTAGTATGTTATAAAAATATAGATGGCGAGATTGTAAGGCATCGATATAAACATATACATTTTCTGTTTTGTTAATAAACTAGAAGCCCATCCTGACTTTTTCCGGGTCACCTATAGTTTTCCTTGATAAAAAGCCTATCCAAGACTGAAATAATTTTTCAAATCGGACCAGTAGTTCCTAGGATTAGCGCATTCAAACAAAAAACCAAATAAACAACCAAATTCTTCAGCTTTATAATATTATTGGTATAGATAAAAAAAACTTATTGTAGGATCTATAGTTTGTAAAAACATTTGTCAGTTCTGAAGAAAATGTCATAAGCACTCAAAACACCGTTTAAATGAGCAACATTCTCAAAAAGTATCTGAAAAATATTAAAATTCCATCTCAATCCTGCTAAGAAGTACGTGAAGCTATACAGTACGTGATGAGGAAGCCGACGGGCTCATTAACAACGTGTCATAAAGTTCTGCCATTCTCGGCCGAGACTTTCTGATGTCTTTGTAATCAAATCAGTGTTTACCACATTTCTTAGAGGAAACTTCTTTTCTTAGACTCTTAGAAAAATTCTCAAGGAAAGTAGTAATAAAAATTATCTGTAAAGCTTCTCTTTTAGATTTAAGAATTTGCCATGTATCCATACTAATATAATAAATGCGAAAGTCTGTCTGTCTGTCCGTCTGTCTTTCTGTCTGTCTGTCTTTCTGTCTGTCTGTCTGTCTTTCTGTCTGTCTGTCTTTCTGTTACTCCTTCACGGCTAAACCGCTGAACGGATTTTGATGAAATTTGGTATGAATATAGTTGAAGACCCGGGGTCAAACATAGGCTACTTTTTGACGCAGGCGGAGCTGCGGGAAACAGCTAGTGTGTAAGCTAGTTAAGACCTTTGACACAGAAATTGTGATCACACTCGCAATTTTTGGGTATTGATGACTCTGTGATCTTCGTACACCTTACTTATCATGGCTATGGTATTCTATCTTGTTTGTAGTAATAAATAAATATACAATATTACAACATATTCACTACACATACACACACCATACACATTATATACATTATATGTGTAAGTTTATGTTTTGATATTTATTAAAATTATTATTTTTCTTCTTACTCTTTTTGACACCTACCGCGCACAATTATTAATATCTTTACTCAATTTTCCGTAAGGTTGCCTTGAAGAAATTGCTATTGCGATAAGGCCGCCTTTGCGCAAGGTTATTTTTCTTGTAATTGCTTGTATTTAACAATGTATCCTTGTTGTTCAATAAAGAGTTTTTGTATTGTATTGTATTGTAGACGCTAGCCACTGCGTCAACAATTTTGTATGGTAAAAAGGTAACTAAGAATGTCCTAATGTTAAGTTTCCAATGTATATTTACAGTTTGTACATGAAATAAATAAAATAAATATAGAAGTTCTATATTATATTTTAACGTGGTCACTAGCGTCTGCGTTAAGAAAATCTCGCGGTAGAGGTACTGGCTACGTGGCAATTCGCTACGACGAATTTTCGCGCGAAGCTACTGAAGACTAAACCGTTGTCGACTAAATAGTCGTCGGTGGTTTCACACGAAAATTCTGCCGTGGCCAGGCTGTTGGAGTTAATTTTTTATTCGTCTTGGATTTGGTCTTAATTATTTTTTGTAGAATCAACATAACCTTGTTTGAAATGATGCAAATGATTCAGGAAAAGGAAACATCCATACTATAATATTATAAGTGCGAAAGTTTGTCTGTCTGTTACGTTTTTATGGTCAAACCGCTGAACGGATATTGATGAAATTTGGTATTAATATAACTTAGTTGAAGACCTATACAGTATATATAAGCTACTTTTTAAACAGACGACAGGCGAAGCTGCGAGAAACAGCTAGTAAGTTGAAATTATCTAAGAGTTTATCCTTTCATCAAGTAAGTAATATGTAACTTGGTTTCGACTATTGTGTTAGTGAATTTCCTTTACCTAATTTGCACACGGCAGTGTCGGGAGCAAGGGAGGCAGTTATTAACGGAAATCTTATTACGGTACCTTCGTTTTGTCCGCGCCTGCTGAGGTGTGTTTATTTAATTTTAATTAGAAAGTTTTCTCTTTTGTGTAATCTTTAATTGTTAAGACCTTTGTGGCATAAAGGTGTTTTGTTAATCATATTTTAATAATAGAATTAACGTACCTTGTAGTCAAAAAATAAAATTATGTAGGTATTGAAATTTTTAAGAATGTTTAAATTCTTTTGCTTAAAAAATTATAAATATATTTCTTTCAAGTTTATTTATTAGAAATTAAATAAATAAATTTCAAGTTTAATAATTTAAATTATTGTATACATAACTTATTATTATAATTGAAATACATGAAAAATAAGTGATCTAACTAATGATATAAACATTCATGAAGTCCGAATATGTAGTTTCCGCAATAAATCATATGTGACATGTTGCTGAATCGATAATACGTACTTTTGTTATTTGGCAAGTAATAGATTTCAAGATAGATTTTCCTATTTTTTATCTTTGTTGCACACAATCATAAGTTACATACAACAGGTATAACTTTCTATTCCCTCTTGGTCAAGTAAATAAAACTTGAGATTGTGTAAATTGAGCTCTTATCTGTAAAGACAGGCCATCAAACTATCAACTAGTTACAGGCGTTCCCACTGCGACTTGTTTTAGTATTCCCATGATAGGATCATATATTAACTTCAAGCTTTCATCGTTGACAAACGCATCAATGGTTGTGTTATTTCTTTAGGCGTTTCGTCATAGATAGACAAGATATCCCCGGCTTAAGTTTTATGTCTTTTGGCTTTAGGTTTAACTTTGAATATCTATCGTGAGTAAACTATATTTTATTTATTGTATTATTATTATTCTTTAGTCCTGTCTCTGGCTTATGAGTTAGCTTAACGATACATTTGACGCAACAATCTTCTGTCGTTATTTTCAAGAGCGTGATCTAATCTACTAAATATTTGGATATTTGCTACAGTGGCCTTCTATCTAAGAAAGAATAAAGACTATTCTTTCTATTCAAGTTTAAACAAATTTAATCGCAATGTTTAAATTCAAAATTACCTCTCTCATCTGAAACTTTCCAGTTTAGTTTTCTCAGCTGTTCGCTTCGGAACTCAGGCTTCGTTTTCCTACTATTTCCCCTCCAATTCGCACGATCTACGGCATTATAGGTTGTGAAACTAACACGCATATGCTTGTGACGTCGAGCCAGGAGTGCTATTTTTGAAAAGTGTGACTGTCGAAGTCTGTGTGAAAGTCGAATATTTTTTGTCCGATATCGAATGATTTCCCTTAGTTAAGGATTTTAATGTGACATATATGTCATACATTCATATTTTTTAAAACTCCAGGGCTCCAGTTCCATTCAATTAAAAATTACGATAGATTTTCACAAGAATTGACTAACACAGCTATATCTTGATAGCGAAACTAGTGAATGGACTACGTTTGTACACTCACCCATAAATAACATAAAATGTTAAAAGATCTGAGAAAATGCTAAATAAAGATGGTAGAATCAGATAAATCGTCCAATTCACACTCGAAACAGGCGGATGACGCGCGTGGTAGACATAATAAAAGGAAATCAAGGCATTGTGCGTTTTATTGGCACTAAATTTATTTTACGGCCGTGAGCCGATCCGAGTGTAACGCCTAGCTCGGTACACACGTTTCATGTTGTGAATGTGATTCAGACCGTAAGGTCGGATGAATGAGGGATTGGCCGTTTGAATTAATGACTGAAGTTTATTTTATAAACATCAAAACGACGTGGACGAAATGTTTTACTACCAGCCTCGTTGTATAAAATAACTTACTTTAGTAGCGTTACTCGTATATATCCCACATAACTATTTCGTAATGAAGATTTCGGAGTACCCCATTTCCTTCTCTCAAGCATCGATAGGAAATAAAACAAACAAATAAGTAGATATCTGGTATATACAAATTTACCTTCGCTATTAAATAAATTCGATAATAAAAAATGAAAACAATAAAATAGCGAAAAGAGGTCCACTAATGAAATCAGATACATCAAAGCAACCAAAATTTTACAGAGTTAGATTAACTCCATTTACTATTATTATATTAATTAATCAAAATGACATTACGAATAGGTATTACAGAAATTAGTAACGTTTGAAAAGGCTATGCAGCTAATATGTTACAGCATTAAAATACCAATTCTACTGTGCTTTATGCTGTATTGATAAAATATGTTTTAATAGACTCAATTTATTTCAATCCCACTAGTCCGTAGGAATATTTATTATTACCAAATACACTGGCTGTGAAAAAGGGATCTTAAATTGGCAGCAACTCACTAGTTACCAAGCCAACTGGTTTAACTTTTGAGCAAAATTCTACGAGTCAAATTACATTTGGCTTCTACACTCGTTTAAGTTTTAAGCCTAGTTTGATCATGTATAAGTTTATTATAGGTTTGCCAGCGGCATTTCTAGTTACAAATAAGAACTAGGTACACAAAACACCGAAAAATCAGTGACTTAACGTCTCCGACCCTAGAGCTTGTGCTCTGTTCAGCGCAACCTCCTGCCAGTCGGCTCTTTGGAAGGCTTCGAAGTCATCGCCCAAGTTAAGTTAATATCAATATATATGAAAAGTGCAAATTCATTATAAAATTAGCTTTACGACTTCAATTATTATTAGCACTCAATTTACTTGGGGCCTTATTTCCAAGCGTTACGGAATAGAATGTGGTTGCATAAAAAAATTAAAAAAAGCGAAATAGGATTTTGTCAAGACTACTTGTAGTTAGAGCAGTGGGATCAAACGTGTTCTAATAGGTAATCTATCTATCGGCTGGTTCCGTTTAGCCTTTTAGACCGAAAAGTTTTACATATAGTTAAATTTAACTCAAAATAAAGTTCTGTACGCACTCGTGGCATGATTACAATTAAGTAGCCATTAAATTGTCGTTAGAGGGCGGCTACCATGTGTAACATGAGAATACATTTATTTCATGATTGATGGTGCTATTCATGAGCGACATGAAAAACCGGCGAAGTCGGCCTCTCGCACCGTGGGTTCCGTGCAAATCTGTAGGTATCGCGTTCACGAGAAAGGGTAGTAAGTTTAAAATTATTAAAAATATTTTTATTATATGATGTAACTAAATTTTAATGGTTTTCGCAATTTTTCCTTTATCTGTGCTAAAAGAAGTTGCTTCGTACCAAACTTCAAGATTCTGAGTTCACGGGAAGGATCCTGTAGGTTTTTAATTCCCTTGCGAGTGTCCAAAATTTGCGGAAATTTGTGGCATAAACGGCTGTATATTTTGATTGCGTTAGCTTAGAAGTTTAAATATTTTCACAGCTCCAAGGGACAGTAGACCTGAGTATCAATCTAGAATTTGATATAAATTCTAGATTGATACCTCCACGCGTTCCTGAGAATAAGGATCTTGACAGACAGACGGACGGGACGGACGGAAAACGAAGTGATCCTTTATGGGTTCCGTTTTTTCCTTTCGAGGTACGGAACCCTAAAAATATGTCAAGATTATAGAAACAGATATTTTTTGGTCCCGGCGTTTATCAGATAGTTAATTATAGACATTGTTTCCCCTATGTTATTGGGTTTTAACTGATATTTATCAGTATGAGCAAAGAATAAATACTAGGTGTAGGTACTTAATCACAAATGGTCTAGGTAAGTTTATACTATCTCGTACTCTTTGTAAAGTGTGTCTAAGTACCTTAGTCCAGATTTGACTTTTAAGTTCATTAATATATAGTACTAGCTGATTCCCGCAGCTCCGCCTGCTTTAAAAAGTAACCTATGTTTGACCTCGGGTCTTCAACAATATTCATACCAAATTTAATTAAAATCCGTTCAGCGGTTTGGCCGTGAAAGCGTAACAGACACACAGATAGCCAGACAGACTTTCGCACTTATAATTTTAGTATGGATATGGAAGAATGAGGAACCTAATATCTTAATAACTTCATTCCTAAACAAAAATGGTATTATACAAGTCCGCTTTAGATTCCGAGGTCTGCTCAAATTTAATACTGCAAAACATTTCACGGACGTGTATTATTTTGGGGTTAAAAACGTCAATACTACAACCCTGAACACGGACGGCACTAAACAGGGATCTTGAATAAAACATAACTGTGCCGAAGTCGGCTATAAAATCGATTCAGTATCCCAACAAATCCCCTTAGAAAATACCAACCAACAGACTGCAGGCTAAGCTAGGGTTTTCACAGTTTTTAACAATTTCACATTTTTCCATCTAGTTTTAGCGATAACCTGATGGTTACGTTATAATATGCATTGATTGCCGTCATTCTTCTGTTCATTCAAGCGTGCTTTGCACAGTTTTTTTTTCATCGTTAGCTACGGTTCGAAGTACAGGGTATGCCTTAACCATGGTCCTAGATTAGGCTGTTCTAGACAATGAGCCGTGAAGCAGCTTAATAAATACTGATATTAGTTTCTATATTGATTCGATAGGAAAAGAAGATAGAATTCAACAAGTAAAGGATCTTCGTTAGGCAAAAGTTCCTTGAGATTATCATGATTAGCAGTGATTCCGCAATCCATTTTTAAACTTGTCTCTGCAGAAGGCTAGGTAGCTCAAGCCTTTGATTATGTTGGTTTAATATATTGTGAAGTAAATAGTAAGTATTATAAACAGCCAGGAAAAAAAGGGAATTTGAAATTTCGACAACCCTGAAATGTTTTTGTGAAAAAGGTCTGAATCAACATCAGCAAAGCTTAGTTTGATACAAACACAAAGTAAACTTATAGATCCAATTATTTTTAGATTAGGTACAGTAAGTAGGCAATAACATAGGAAGAAAAATTTACATTTTATGTTAAGAGTTTTGTTTAAAAAAAATCGCGTCCGGGGCCGAGACGCGGTTCCGACAGACTTCGACACCATGTTGTACAAGGTTGTATAACCATGTATTACTGGATGAGATTTTCTCTCCTTGTAAACGCTGACTGTTGGATGATGCTTTTAGCATTAAGTCCGCCGATTGTGCATTACACGTGTTTGTAATTTATACAATAAAAGTTAATTAAATAAACCAGGGCTTTGGCTGCAGGCACTACCATCTGCCAATTTAGGCACGTTGGTGTACAACGACGCCTTCCGTACGGCAACAGCTCTACGTTTAGGGGCAAATTGCACGGGCCCGTCAACGTCCTTGGACACCACTGACATTCATGCTCCAGGAGCGCCGGCCGTTTAGGCTCATGCTGCCCTAAACAACATCATCAATCGGACTCTTGCCACTATCCACGTTCCTGCAGTTTTGGAACCAAACGGTCTGACTTGGGACGAAGGCAAGATACCAAATGGAATGACTTTGGTGCCCTGAAGATTGGGTCGGCCGCTTGTGTGGGACGCAACTTGCGTCTACATGCTTGCTCCGTCTCATCTTCAGGGTACCAAGTTAAAGGCTGGTGCTGCTGCAGCTTAAGCAGAGATCCTCAAAGGGCGCAAATATGCTGGTATTAGTAGTAACTACATATTTGCGCCTTTTGGGGTAAAAACGTTGGGACCGTGGGGTCCATTGACTCATGAGCTTTTTCGGCTTTCGTCGAAAAAGCTGATAGAGGTATCCCGTGACCAGAGGACTGGTAATTACCTTGCTCAAAGGATAAGCATTGCCATTCAATATGGCAATGCTGCCAGCCTTCTCGGTACACTACCGCAAGGTGCGACGTTACGGGACTGTACAATTTGTAAAAAATCTGTTTTAGGTATTTATTAGTTTAATTTTATATAATCAAAATATAAATTTTACATTTTTATGTTTTCCTTAATCAAATGAATTGTAATTTGACAAATAAATAAATAAGGAGCTACCATTCGGTTACTCTCTTAATAAATGAACTCAACTGCAAATTATATTCTGATTATTTATTAGATGAAATAAATAACTTAAAATGGAGAAAACGTATTTTGAAATAAAGTATATCTATACTAATATTATAAAGCTGAAGAGTTTGTTTGTTTGTTTGAACGCGCTAATCTTAGGAACTACTGGTCCGATTTGAAAAATTCTTTCAGTGTTGGATAGCCTATTTTTAGGGGAAGGCTATAGGCCTAGCGAAGTCGGGACGGGCTGCTAGTCTATAATAAAAAGAATTTTCCCAACAGCAAGCGTATCCAATTTTATGGTGCGGAACCTTCAGATGAAACGCACTGTAGGTCGCTTTTAATTGAGGATCAGAGTCGAACTAAGCCTTCCATTATCTGATTTTAAGAGGCATTAAATAGGATTTGCAATCCACAATTACATGATTGTTTCCAGAATCATTCGATTTAATGGCAACATTAGCAAGACATATTAAGTAAAATAAATAAAAATAAATATATAGTGACAAATCACACAGATTGAGTAAGCCCTAAAGTAAGTTGGAGACTTGTGATATGGGATACTAATTCGAAGATAGTATATTTTTTAACAAAAACATATTTACTTAAATAAACATCCAAGACTCAGTCAATCAAGTTCATTTTACATCATAAGTAAGTAAAAGTAAAAGGCTAAATTTTGACTCTGAATCAAACAGTTCAGGCAGGTTTACCAGAGTTGCGGTAAAATGCAGTAAGGAGTGTTAAGTTACAGCTATCGCATAACAAATGTTATTGGAGGAGTGATATTTTTCAGATCTATGTGAAATGCAAAAACGGTGAGTCAAATGATTTTTTTCGACATGAACTCATCATACCTTTAAAAAATATCATACTATTTGAAATCTATGACTCTGATCACTCTTGTATATAAATAAATTAGACTGTTCTAAAGGTAACCAAAACAAGCTAACATTTCGACGGCCCTAAAACTTTGTTAGTTTAGTGAAACCTTGGCAGCGTAACTTAATAATATAATAGATTAATTAACAATCTCCGCGTAGATTACTCTAGTTGAGTAACTAAACTGTTGGTACGTACTAGTATAGTTGCGCTAGAACCTTTGTGCTGTCAGCGCAATTTTCTGTTAAAATATACAATACGTTAACTTAAAAAAATATAGGGAGAAGACGAATTCTTTAACATTTATAAACGTATGGAAATATATGATTCTGATGTAAAATATGGGTATCGATATAAGCTCTTCTTAGTTGTGTGCTACAAAAGTCTTTTACCGTTAAATATACTTACTATTATTTGTAACTTTTTAATTTAATCTTTACTGAATATGTATTTCCATCACGGAATTCCTGGATGAGTATTAGAAATGTTGAAATATCTTTCACTGGTCCTTTCTTAATCACTTACTTGATTTCCGCCGCTGGTTTTAGCACAAAGTGGCATAAATACTTAAAACAATCGAAAATACATACTAGTTGAAGTCAATTAGGTCATATTTTTTACTTTATACGTTTGTTCGTACAAAAAGTTCATGTAATCATTTTAAACTAAGTAATCACATTGTTAATTTTCTAGGAAACAAAACAACTCTCTCGTTTTATATTCTCAAGTGAGAACAACAGAGAGCGAATCCCTTCATTACTTATTTACCTCTGTTTTACCCACACGATCCTTTGTTAAATTGCCTTAAGCTAAAATGGTGATTATACTCATCCGACTACGTTAAAATTATCTGAATACCGCCATTATTACATGTACTTACGTTAATGGCTGATATAAACCCATGTTAGACAAATTTAATTACGTATTTTTAACTCCGCTTTTCTAAAGTGAGCTCAAAGGCCTCCTATCAAAACATTACGGGGCATATCGACCGTTTAAGAGTTGGGTACCTCTCATTAAATTTCGTCAATCTAACTGAGTATGTATGTTACCTACAATAGTTTTTTTTTTTTTTGCATTAGGAGGTAATGTACATTTTATTTAAACGGACCCTGGGCTTCGAAGCAAACAGCTGAGGATGCAACAGGTAAGGCGCTAAGATGATGATGATAGTAATGTACATTTTATTTGAAGAAATAATCGAGATACTACATTACATTTAATACCATGAGATCGTGAAAATATTATACGAACATTATTTGCCATTAGCTTAATGAACAAAACGTATTTGAGTAACTGAGTATATTATTCTGCCTCGATCCAAAAATCAGATCCCAATACCTTGTAAAATAAAATTATTTACAAAACTAGAAGATAAAATGACGCATTATTAAGCAGCTACAACTATGCATTTGTTGGTTCTAAGTAAGTTCTAGTTATGCTGACTGCTAACGATAAAAGTTTCTGCTTTATGAGTTCATTACACCACGCTACTCCTCGAAGATGGATAGATATTTTACTCTGACATTTATTTTTTGTACATTTACAAATTATTTTTTTGATTATTCATTCCACATCAATGATTTTAATTATGCTCCCGACCAGACCCTATCCCAACTGGTAAACGAATGTCCACTTCGCTATTTTCCCGGAGGCATGACGGAACTGCACAATCTCACGCCTGCCGCCTTGCAGCAAGCTGGCTGAGAAATCTGGATGTGGATGTATTTATTATCCGCGCTGGATGAATACCTGATATAGAATAAAATGGAGTTAATATTCCGTGAAATCCTTATGAAATCCTTAGAACCTTCCTAGAGCTGGCAGATGCTGATCTAGCCTCAGTAAAAATTTGGATAAATGTAGGAAGACAGTGATGAAAAGATTTTTCAAGAAAATTGTTTTCTAAGTCCCTCGTCTTTAAACAAGGGACACGACTTTATAGCTGAAGTACGTTAAAGTAGTTAATAGGATTGAAAAGGATTTTGAAAATGTTAATGGAATTTATTGAATAAAATCAGACTTTGCTACGGTTTTTAATGCAGATGATATACTGAATTTTGAAGTTAAATAGTTTTTTGCTAAGCCTTTTCAACTAACGTTAATGGAACTTTTTTGCATGGTTATGCCAAATTTAGGTATATTCGTACGGTCTATGTGGTTCTCAATTTTCAAACATAATATACGTATAGAAAATAAAGAAACTAATAAACATTTTTGAGTAATCAATGCGTCTTTCATGAACAAAATGAATCAAAGTTAAATGAAATTCAAGAAATGCAAAAAGAAATAAAAACGGTTCCTTAAAATGTATCATTTTAATATTCTTTTTATAGTGATACTTTGTGCATGCATTAGAAAACACAAACAACTTTAAAAATATGTATTTCATTTTGCGCTCTCAACATTTTATTTTTATCGCAGTCGCCGGGACACATACAATTTATCGTACAAAATAATGAAGGTTTTCTTCGGTTCAAACTTGATAAATATAATACATACAAGCGGCGACTTACTTCATTTTAAAACATTTTCAAGTCAATGCACCCTTTATGTTTTTGGTGTTATTCTTATAGCCTCTGAGGTAGACTGCATAATATTTTTACACAGAATACGAATGTTATTCTTCAGTGCAAAGACTGAGGTCTTCCATTTCAAAAGTAAATATCTCTTCTCGAGTAGAGCAGACTTAACTGAAGCTCCTGCTTGCGACATGTAAAGTAACATAATCTAACTAGGGTATTTTATAAGCAAAAGATCCAGTGGAATATAAAATCGTTACATTTTTTTTTTACAGGTATTCTAATTTAATCTAACTATGGTCAAAAGTCGCAAGTGTCGCGAGTTGACTGGTGTCATTTGTGATCCCAAAGTTAAAGGGCAGGTCTACGAAACCATGATTAGACCTATTCTACAAGACGACGGTGAGGCGTGGCCCATGCTTGAGCGGTATAGACAATTTCAAGTCACGGAGATGAAAATGCTGCGATGGATGTGTGGAGTGACGTGGCAAGATCTCGTAAGAAACTCCTACATTCGGGGCAGCCTACATGTAACATAGCAGACAAGCTCCAAGAAAGCCGCTTACGATGGTAAGACTTTTCTTAAGGAAACAAGCTAATTACGTGGGGAACAAGTGTTTAGCCATGCCGCTTACACCACGCCCTGGTAGAAGGGGCGCGCCCAACAAGTGTTGGCTTGACGTTGTCGCAGGGATGTATAGGCGTGTTAATGGTCTCAGGTGGAGAAAGAATAGGAAAGCCGGCCCTGGGCTTCGAGGCGAATAGCTGAGGATGCAACCGGGACCTTTCCGGGAGATAAGAGAGAGTCGCAAGATATTAAAAGACACGAGTTAGCTAGAATGTAAATATTATCCACTTATTTAAAATGTATTGCTCTTAAATCCGGCCTTTCATGGATTATGTTCGGGCCCTTAAGATTCCTTTCGTAGCGATAAAGTTAATCCATGGAGCATAATCTGCAATAAATAAAATTTGTGTAAATATTAGTTTAATTTTTAGGCAAAAAGCGTGTAACGTGACTTTGCCGTCTCTTTTCTCTTTATATTTTTTATTAACAAACGAATTTTGCAAAAACATGTAAGAAAGATACCTTATAATCATCAATAGGTTCTAATATTATCTATTGCGTTCTAATACATTATCAAAAAGGTTTTTCGGATTGGTTGGACCAAAACTAAACCACGACCAAGAGTGCTGATTTTTGAGAATGCTAAACCGGTGAGTAGATTGAAAATCATAGATTTCTGTTATACTTGTAGGCCCGCCAGGTTCGACTGCTCAGAATAAAGGCTTTTTACCCGACTACGGTGAAGCCACCGGGAAGGTTATGATTTTGACGGGTTTGTAGGATGTAAGTTCATCTGTACGCGTTTTTCTTCTAAACTAAAAGTGATAATTTAACAAATGGGGTATCGTTGGAAAGGTCTTAGTTATTCGCTGGTTCCTATTTATGTAACGTCATGTCAAATTGACAAAAGCGCCATCTACAGGGCATAAAGTAAGGATCTGAAAATAAAATTTTTTCGTTGATGCCTTGTGGAATATCAAATGACAGGGTTAAATGAGCACATCTCAAAAACATATATATTGTTAGCTTTAGCTAGTGGGTTTGCTTGATTTCTTTTGATAGTTGAACATTTTCATTATACAAATCGAATACGTTCGCGAACCTTGTTACCCTCTAGAGGACAAAAAGTGTAGGCAAAAATAGAAATATACGAATAGCGATTTACTTCTAAATTACTAGTGATTAACAAACAAATGGAGTATCGTTGGAAAGCTAAGTTAGACTATGTGACGTCACGTTCAATTTAAAACAGCGCCCTCTAGAGAACAAAGAGTTATGGCAAAAAAATATGTGTTATTATGGTTTGAGGTATCAAATCTAAGGGCTTAATTGGCACATTTCAAAAATTATATATATAGTTAGCAGCTTGTACTGGTGGTTTTGCTTGCTTTCATTCAATAATCCATACGAATATTATAAATGCAAAAGTCTGTCTGTCTGTGTGTTACGCTTTCACGGCCAAACCGCGGAACGGATTTTGATGAAATTTGGTATGAATATAGTTGAAGAACCGGATTCAAACATAGGCTACTTTTTTGATGCAGGCGGAGTTGCGGGAAATAGCTAGTTAGAAATATTTGTCTTCAAATCGAGCAGAACCAAATAATGTGTCTTGGTTTTGCTGCTCATTTGGCTGTATAATTTATTCAAATTTTAAGTGGTTCTCTACATAAGCATGTGTCGTAATGACCCAAACCCAACTAAATAAAAACAAGTTCAAAAACTAAACCCCGAAATCACGCTCTAAAATGTATGAAACAAGACAATAATTTATTATTGATATCATAAATTGTTTTAGTAGTTAGTCATGTACAGAAGACAGCGTAGTCATAAGCCACTTTGCTCTCAAAGTATTTTTAATTATTCTGTGATTATTTTATTCTGACAAAGATGAATAAGGAAATTAGATCTTCGTCTGTCCGTTTTATTTACTACAAACTGCCTCCGTGGTCCAGTAGTTAAGGCGTTCGCCTTCGACCCGGAGTTCGTGGGTTCGATTCCCGCGGGAAGCATACTTTGTTTAGTAGTTTCCAGTTTAGTTAGGACATTGCAGGCTTGAATCACCTGATTGTCTGAAAATAAAGATGATTCGGAAGGTACGTTGAGCCGTTGGTCCCGGCTGCCATCTGGTGGTCGTTAAAGGAACCACGTCAGAGGTGGTTCTGCACAACTCTGACACCAGGGTGTACATGGTCGATTGACAATGTAACCTACACGAAATGATGATGATGATTTACTACATCCACCGGTAAAAATTTAGCGGTATATTCCAAAACCTCACGCTTAAAATACACTTTAGTATAATGTCTATATTTTCAAAGAATCTTCAAAAGAAATTCCTCTTTTGACACCCTCCAGGACCCTTTGGGTCGAAAACCGTCCGAAGTGCCTGAGTCAGCGTTATTGAAAACAATACTCGAGCTTCAGAGATCGACCCGCTTGCTCTTGTAAAACTTTGATGAAGCAATCTCTTTTGAGTTTTATATGAATCTTGTTTTTAACAAGATATTTTGAAAATACATATTTTATTATTGATTTGGTAGAGCTCTTTTTAAATTTCAAACTTGAATGAATAAGTGAAGTCAATAAGAATGGTTGTTTATTTACAAGAAATAATTTTGATTTTAAAGTAATTGGGTATTCTACTCAATTTATTTTTATCTTTAATATGAAACATTTCACTATCAGAAACTGAAAACAGTAAGGTTTATAATTCCGTTCTTAAATAAATAAGTTATAAGCCTTTGAAATTCGGTGAAAGGGGAAACTGCCAAAAGACAAGAAAAGCATGCACTGTGTGTGCAGTGACGTCACTGCTACTTGGTTTCGTGCGAACAAAAGAGATAGCAAGACGTGCCCACCACGCTCTCACTTTGAAATCGAATTACTGCCATAATTAACAAGAAATTTTGTCGTTGTATTCGGAATCGGTTACTTTTTAGTGTACATATTGTTTCATGAGCAAATATTTTACAAGTATGAATACAGTCAAGTAGCCTATTATGCTTTTCGAAATCAAATTAGAGTAGGTAATAAAGTATACTAAGTTTTGTCATAATCATAATGTGATTTAGTCTAACTGCGATTCCCAAGTAAAAGCATATAGGTAAGTAATTTGTAGCTTCTGAAAAACAGCCTTCTTGAAATACTTAGTGTCCTTTAAAAATGTTATTCTATTTGACTGTACTATTTAATCAAAAAAGATGTTCTTTTGATGGTCTTTAAAATATATTATTTCACAGATGTAAATAAAGTTTCATAGGTGTAAATAATGTGCTTAAAACGACCTTAAAATATAAACTCAGGTCACTTATTGATATTGTTTACTGTACAATGGGGTCAGAGAATGAGCACAATGAGAAAAGGTCAGCCTGGAAATCGAGGTTATGGAACTAGTCGAGAAATCAATGCGTTTTTATAATTATTTAAGTGAAATAAGTTTACCAAAGTCGAATAAGTTTTACTCCAAGGATAATGCCGTTATTAGCTCTCGTTGAAGTTTACATTTTACCACACAGTTAACCTGAGAATATACTGTTCATTGACGTATAATTCTGATATAAGGACTCTGTCTCTAGAATAAAAATGTTTACCATTCATTTTTGTATGTTTAGATTTACTCTTGGATAGCAACGATGTTGGAAATAGACCCTAAGTGATGTTCAAGTTATCGACTACTCAGTATAACATAACCTATATATTAATAAATAAAGATAAGTTAGATTATCAAAATAATTTCTTCACCGATATAACAAAATTGAACATCAAGCTTCATATTTAAAACGTTTTTCATGCAAAGATAGATAGAACCACAAAATTATTTTTAACTGTTTTAACCTATTTAATATATGTAAATGATGCAATAAAGTGTTCATTCATTCATTCATTTTGCAACACCGCATCACAGCACTTTTAAAGTTAGTTGCTAACAAATTCAGCACAAACAGTCTCTCGCCATTTGAGGCGGAGAGAAATGCTTGCTGCATTTCTGAATGTATGCAGTATCCACTTAGCCATGTAGATTTTAGTTTGCTATCGGAATTTGTTTCATTCAAAATTCTCTTTTACCGCGTGAAGAAAGGCTACCTTTACACATCGCGATAGAATTGTAATTTACACCTTTGCTTGTTCACCTTGTTGATACCAATGTGTTACAGTCAAGATATTTTTGTAAATTATTTTTTTGTATTTTACAAATTTACAGTATTATTTTAATATTTTTTAAATATTAACGAAGATTTTATACAAACATACAAAACAAAAATCACGTCTTAATAAAAATAATCTAAAAACATTATTAGTAAAGTTTTTCCCAAATTAACCTACCAAGCCGGGGCGGCGTATGTAAGGCGAGACCGTACGTACGATTATGTATGTCATATACACCTGTGTATATAAGACACTCTGTAGTTTCACCTTTATTTATTGGAAATGAGCACTGGACTTGAGCTCGTGCAGCACGTGTAGAGTTAATGGCGGCATTCACTTGATCTTTCATCGTAAGGTATCGATCGATTGAACGCGTAGATATTTCACTGGGGAGGTCCAAGCGATCTCCTGGCCCTCTAGACGAAGGGGAGTCAGTAGATTGGTATGACCAATCATTATCGCTTGCGTTTTAGCTACATTAATGGCAAGCCTCTCAACGGGATATTCAGTTCGATAGAGCATTTAGAGTTCTTTGGATTACCTTAACTGCCTGTTCGCTTTTTATGGATGACTTGATGTTTATTACTCAGCAACGTCATCGGCGTACAAGGCCAAGTGGGGCCCGATCTCTAGGGGATGATAATAATAAAATAGACGTAGGGATGTGACGACCCATCGCCCACTGGGTTCTTTCCTAGAGCAGTCAGTCTCCGTAGGGCAGCTTGTGGCAAGCTGTTAGTGAGTGGTGACACCGCGGACCTGAGTGCTCCCAGGGGAGGCCGCCGTCCCTCACCTCCGAACTTCCTTCGCCAAGGTTGGAGTGGACGCCGATGAGGGACAGGACCCCTACCTCTGACTTGCCTTAGCCGGCCGGCCAAAGTGGAGTCGCAAGAGTAATGCCATAATAACAGGGAAACCCGCTCACCCGAAACCATTACATACCCACCAAATAGGAGGGGGTAGTGGTGATATACCTGTTCTGCCACTTAACCGGCTGCTAAAATCTATTGGATTAGTCATAAAACATTAAAATAAATAAGCGTCGCTAACATGTGTAAGTATTTTTATGAGCTTATTAAGCTCATTAAAAAGCTTACTAATGTTGGAAAACTTTAAAGTTTGAATTCCAGGAATCCAAATCTTCGAATAATTTCTAAACATAAAAAGTTTACTGGCGTGAGAACCAACCGCCGACCACAAATTGAAACCTGAAGGCTCCGAAGCTTACAAGTTTCGAACAAAGTTATGTCTTCAGGTAATCCTGTCATAGCTCAAGAAAACGGCGAAAGAGATTACTGAGAGCAGACTCCCGGGGTTTTTTGAGAGATTGTACAATACGGCACCGGTGTGTACTTAATAATGGGAAAGCGAGAACGTAGATTTTTTCAAATGCAATTTGTAGATAAAGGTTTTCTTTAAAAAAATCTAAATTAGAATTGTATGCAACACAACAGAACCCAGGATACACAATCCTGGCATCGTATATTACAAGGAGGCCCAATCAGTGAGAAGTTGGCTGAAGAAGAACATAATAAACATTGGTTCTATTTTTGTAGCTCAGTCTACTTAAAACTGAATGATACTCATGGTTTTGGCAAATAAAAATAACTCGAAAATAAATGAAAATCTTAGTAGATTTTAATTCTTCCCAGTTAAACTGAGTCACAGATTTTGAAAATAGATTTTTAGTTAGACTAAGACAGTATTAATAAATTTAAGATAAGCTAACTTACTAACATTTTTCTTAGATTGTTACCCCGCTCATACCTTAATAGGTCAATTTCATAAATTCCTTTATCAGTGGATTTCCTTTCTAATAAAAATGACTTACGGCCTTAGCAAACGGCTAATCCTTCTTATCACATAATCAGGTATTCCAGTTATGCTCTGACGAATATAGAAACTAACCCCATGTTTCCCATGGGATTAGAATCCCCAACCTCCGTGATATTAATGCAATTCCATTAACGTGAATGGCTAATACTTTGTTTAGCTGCAAAAAAATTACTTCATGATAACAAACCATCAACAACCACCACGAAACACGAAAGAAGGCATCTAATCGTAAATCGTAATTAATAGGCGGAAAACTGGGGCAACTGTGGGTAATATGTTAATGGAACAAGTGTTTCGACTGATAACGGTACGTTTGTACTCGTATCTTAAATCCTTCACAAATGGCGGGTGTCGAGGTACTAAAAACATGTATTTGTGCGGATTTCAGTAAGGCGTCACTTGTTTTACAAAGCACCAATTACATGCCTTCTGCATTAGAAAAGAGCATACAGACGTCTGATTTTTTTCACAAATCTCAACTTTGTCTATGATGGTGCGAGAATCGACTCCTTGTACATCTAATCGCTATAATGCACGATGTAGTATGTACTATAATTCTATTAAAAACTAGACGTTACCATTTCGGGGCAATGGGTATCCATTAAATTATTAACAAAATAAACTATTTAGTGTTGAAGTGCTGAAACTTGCCGCGACTTGCGAACTGTAAACTATGTGTGCAACAGTATCCTGTAGGTATACCGTACCGCCTTTCCCAATACGAAGTTGAATAGCTTGAGAAATAGGAAGACATTATTATACTGCAGCTGAGAAACTACTGAGAAATTATTATAAGTGTTTTAAATCCCCAACAACGTAACAGTATACACACAGGCAAGTTTTTGTACCTTCAAGCGTGTGGTCAAAGTCCAAGGGGCGATACATATACCTATTATGTAAGTACCTACCAAAAAGTAAGACGTTTAAGGGAACATTCCCTTTACTTGTTTTTAAATTTTCTTAACCTTAAGAGAGAGATCTATTTTCTTTATACAGAAGTAGTGAGACGATTTCAAAGGAGAGCTCGATAAAAGAAGCGAATAAATGATTTCCAAGGCTTCTTGTTATGACAACCCTTGCGTTGGTATTTTCATTGCTTTTGAAGAAAATAAATATTGTACTATTTGTATCTCATAATTATTAAAAACTAGGTGCTTCCCGCAGCTCCGCCTGCGTCAAAATGTAGCCTATGTTTGACCCCGGGTCTCCAACTATGTTCATACTAAATTTTATCAAAATACTTTTTAATCAAAAAGCTAACAGACAGACAGACTTTCGCATTCATAATATTAGTATGGTAATTGTATGGTATAATATGGTAAGTATGGTAAAGTATGGTAGGTAAGTATGTTATGTATGGTAAGTAGGGTATTAGTATGGATATAAATTATAAAAAAGTCGAAGAAAGATGTTTTACTTTTGAGAATTATCATTTCAGCTAAACTAATGAAATGAAACTACTAGTAAGTATTCTGAAAAATAAGATTTTGGTTTGAAATAATTTGGATTAGGCAAATTCGGTCGCATTCACAGATCAAGGTAATAAAATAAAGGGAAAAGGTTATCTAGCAATACAATTTGTGGTCGAAATGATGATTGATGAAAACTATGCTGAAATAATGACGAAAAAAGTATGTGTGCCTTGTATCTTCATTTGTTGCCATCGTTTAGAAATAAATTTTCAAAGTAATTTTCCACATAGCTAAGTGACCAACATAATTCAAATTGGCAGATAATAGATAAACGACAACATCCTTATGTCAATAACTAAAATCAAACAAAATAAAATAAAACTCCAAAACTCTTTATTCCTCTAGGAGCCCTATTTGAAATGTATGACATATATAATATGTCGAACAAAAATCCTTTGTTAACGAACGAAAATCATTGGATATCGAACAAAAATTATTCGACTCGCCGATTTTGCGTTAGTCACACTTTTCAAAAATATCACTCTAGATGTTCAATTACTTCTATACCTACTCATTCCAGCTCTATGCATCCATACTAATATTAAAAATGCGAAAGTCTGTCTGTTTGTCTGTTACGCTATCACGGCCAAACAGCTGAACGGATTTTGATGAAATTTGGTATGAATATAATTGAAGACTACTTTCGACGCTGGCGGAGCTGCGGGAAACAGCTAGTTTAGAATAAATCGCTTCTGTACACAGTTTTGGCACCAGTTTCACCATTATCGGACTCTAGTCTTGGCTCAGCACTAATTATATCATATCGATTAACAATTGTATGGGATTGTATGGTGTTTGAATTCTAAACACGTAGAAGCAGCCTGTCTCTATTAGTTGCCTGAACAATTTTGATGTTGACAGGACTTGGAATATTTTACAGATTATGGAAGTGCATGAAAAAAGATACACTATTCGTAGTTGATTTCGTGTCTTATTATTATTATACATTATTTTTATAAGGCTCTACTTAACTTATTTATTTTATTTTATTAGTTGTAATCTTTAATTTCTTCGTAATTATTAAGAAATTATAATTACTCGTAAGTTTGTATCCTAACCTGAGATTATCTATCTATTTATTAATGACACACTATTTTATGCACTAAAACACTGTTAAAATAATAATTTTTATACAATGATGAGACAGAAAGATACTTAACACGCATGGTAGGGTATTCGAGTTTGCCGCAGTCACGGAGGATGACGTATGCAAAATTATTCAGTCGATCTCTTCAAATGCGACGGGACCAGATCAAATAAACCGAGCTATGTTGATCCCGATCCTCCGTTTCGTTCTCCCTATTATTACGCACCTTATTAATGCCAGCTTCTCTGAAAATCATTTTCCATCTACATGGCTTGTTGCCTTTGTTCGCCCGCTTCCTAAAATCTCTGAACCCGTTCAGATGAATGATATTCGGCCTATCTCTATCCTCTCATTTTTGTCCAAAGTTCTAGAAGCATCTGCTTTTAAACAGTTTTCCAAACACTTGCTAGATAATAATATCCTAAATACTCATCAATCTGGTTTTAGGCCCGGCCACAGCACAACCACGGCTCTGATTCGATTAACTGATGATATTAGGGGGGGGATGGAGAACAGGAAGGTAACAGTTATAACTCTTATTGATTTTAGTAATGCTTTCAATACCGTTGATATTGACATCCTGTTAGCTGTCCTTGCCCGTTGTAACGTATCATCTTCTGTAATTGCTTGGTTCTCTAGTTATCTTCGTGGGCGCCGGCAACAGGTTCGTAATGGTACAGATACCTCTGATTGGTGCGATCTTAAAGCTGGTGTTCCACAAGGTGGTATTTTGTCCCCTATCCTCTTTTCCGTTTTTATAAATGTTCTTTCACATCACCTGTCTTGCTCCTACCATTTCTACGCCGACGACTTGCAACTTTATACACAGACGAACACGGATAACATTGACCAGGCAATTTCTTTATTAAACGAAAATTTGAACGGTGTTTTGGAATGGTCTATCAATTTTGGAATTCGTGTAAACCCCGTGAAATGCCAAGCAATAATAGTGGGTAGCTCATATCACATTAATAATATAAATTTTAACAACTTGCAGCCGCTAATGTTTGAAGGTAAGGTGATTCCCTTCGGTCCTGTAGTAAAAGATCTTGGTCTACACATAGACAGTAAACTTTGTTGGGATACCCATATGGTCCAAATTAGTAGTAAGGTATATGGTACTCTTCACTACCTGCAGCGTCTTAAGAACTTTCTGCCCGTCAAAACCAAAATTATGCTGGCTCAAGCGCTTATTCTACCCCTCATTGATTATGGTGACGTGTGTTATCTGGACTTAACCGAAGAACAGCTGAACAAACTAGAGCGTCTCGTAAATAATTGTATTAGATTTATCTTCTGTCTCCGAAAGTATGAACATATTTCGGAATACCGTTCTGAGCTTAAATGGCTACCTATACGGCAACGCAGGAATTTGCATATATTATGCCAACTTCATAATATTCTTTACAATCCACTGTCCCCTGATTACCTCAAAACTGATTTCAAACTATTGAGTTCCACTCATGAAAGAATCCTGCGTTCCTTCAACAACATGACCCTCGCTACTCCTTCTCACCATACCGGGTTTTTCTCCAATTCCTTCGCTGTGACGGCTGTTAGACTCTGGAATAATCTTCCTGAGTCCATTAGAACAGTCTCCAGCCGTGCCAACTTTAAAAGGCTTGTCTACGATCTCCTACTCTCGCGGTTACGGGAGCAAATTTAGGCAGTTAAACATGAGTAAATTTTGAGTTGCTGCTATTATTTCGTTGATATAACTCTTAAAATTAACTGTATTTTGATTATTATTTCATCGTATATATGTAAGTATATTATGTAAGTACCATAAGTAAGTTTATTATCATTCCAACTTTTTGTATTTATAGCTATATATTTTTAAT
Organism: Euzophera pinguis; assembly: GCA_947363495.1. Taxonomy (NCBI): domain Eukaryota; kingdom Metazoa; phylum Arthropoda; class Insecta; order Lepidoptera; family Pyralidae; genus Euzophera; species Euzophera pinguis. Next base: position 7,703,526 of record OX376171.1, read on the forward strand.
ACCCACATGACGATATCTGTTTAACCCAAAGGTTGACTGTTAGATAATGCTTTTAGCATTAAGTTCGCCTATTGTGCTATACAATTGTATTATGTACAATAAAGTTTAAATAAATAAATAAATAAATAAAAAGCCAATAAAAAATTATAAAAGAGTTTAATATTCTGCTAACTTATTGCTGCTGACAAACTTCTCATAATGCCCTGTCACATGTTTCTGTTGCTTTCTTCGCATACCTTCAGTTTTTACTTTTGTCTATTGCTGTACATTTTTCAGATGATCAATTTGTATACAAATAGGTATTGAGCAGCGATTATTATGCAAACGTTCGTAAGATGAAAGGCGTTTTACATCTCGCAGGCGTGCGGGACACGAGATAAAATGTTTACTTTGTCATCGGTGTGTATGCAGAGGAATGCTTTGCAGAATTTTGGAGATTTTGTTAGCTTTATAGAGCTTTATATAACCATCTGACAGACTCATGCTATACTGATTTTAAATCGCTTGTGTCGGGATTTCAGAAATGACTGGAAATATTTCTTTTTGAAATGTTTTCTTTATAAAATATTTTAAATATGTGATGCTTTTCCTTTATCGCGAACTATGGTTGCCTTTTGCGCAATGTTTTTCTTGTAGTTGCTTGTATTGTAATGTTTCCTCATTGTGCAATAAAGAGTTTTGTATTGCGTTGTACTGTTGGCTGGTAGAGAACAAGACCAAACACATTCTGTTAAAATTGGCTTAAAATGTAGATATAAATATAAAATTAAAAATTATTTTATTGTAAATAGGTACATACCATCACTACTTTCTTCTTTCTCTTGATAAAACGACCAGAGAATTACCAGATGTAATTTTATTTATATTTAGAATTTATTAATTATTTTATTAAAAAACAAAACTGCTGCGTCTTGACACCATGAGTTTATTTTTCCTTTACAATAACTTTCACAATGCCGCGAAATTAAACTGACACTAGTTTAAATAACATTTCTATGTGGTGGGGTCCGATGTTTACAATTTGTTTAACTGTTATTATTTTATAAATAAAAGTTTTAATAATGATACAAAATTATAAATTAATATTAAAATATTATTTTACACTAATTTAGTATTTTTTATTTATTCTAAGTTTATACAAAAAATATGAATGAATAAATGAATGAACACTATCAATACCTTCTATACATAAAGTAAGCATTTGAGTAAACAATCATAATAAACAAATATAATTAACAAAATAACATTATATAATACAAATAATTATAGGGCTTTTAGTTAAATCTAACACTCTTTACCTGGAATAAACAAATAAATATATTAAATAAATGTCAATATGCATAAAGTCTATCATTATAAGTGGGCTATACCATACTAAAAAATAATCAGTTCCTTGAACTCTAAATACCGTCTAAGCTAGTTGATTGTTCAAAGAATATCTCAGTTATCCGGAGCATCCTAGCCCGCACTTTTAATACACGAGTATTTAGTATACGAGTATAATTTAATATACGAGTATTTAGTATCATTCATTGTCTGACGATAAGTTGCTTGGAATAAGTCGGCAAAGAAATCAATAAAACTGGTGGGCAAGCAGGAAGTGGACAGTGCGAATAATCTATTACTAAAATTAATATTGTGTTTTTAAGTTGTTATTTAAGTATAGTATAGATGTAAATACAATTATAACGTAAGGGCAACCTCAGGATTTATACGTGGGGCGCACTATAAGTTTCCGGAATGAATATGAAAAAATACTATTAAAGGTACAAAATTAATTTATTGTTTTTCAAAATAATCTCCCTTGGCGTCTATGCACTTTTTCATTCGATGAAACCAGTTTTGGAAACTTTTGTGCCACTCCTCTGTGGTGACCTCTGAAACGTGTTTTTCATACTCCTCGACAGCCTCTTCTGGTGATGAAAATCGTTGACCGCGTAATTGGTTCTTAATTTTTGGGAACAGAAAAAAGTCACAAGGTGCCAGGTCGGGACTGTATGCAGGATGACTCATGAGTTCTACATTATTCGCCTTCAAAAAGTCGTTTGTCTGTCTGGCCGTGTGAGAACTAGTATTGTCGTGGTGCAGGATGATACGGCGTTTACGGTTATTTTTACGGAGTTCGTCAATAACTTTCGGCAAACAAATGGTCGTGTACCAGTCACTATTCACTGTACGACGATTCTCTAAAGCAACAGTAGCCACGTGTCCAGTTTTATTAAAAAAAGAAGCAATCATCCGCTTAGATGCACTTTTCACGCGCGCCACTTTGGTTGGTTTCGGCTCATCTTGAAAGACCCATACGCTCGATTGCTGCTTTGTTTTGGGATCGTAGCAATAAATCCATGTTTCGTCACCTGTTACTATGTCCCACACCAAATTTGACGCACCTTCGTTGAATCTGGTAAGCATTGCACTGCACCAAGTGACGCGGTCCGTTTTTTGAGCCTCGGTCGAGTTGTGTGGGATCCACCGCGAGCACAGCTTTCTCACACCCAAATGTTTGTGTAGGATTAATTGTATTTGACTCATGCCTATTTCTAAGGATGCGCGAATTTCATGGTAGGTCACATGCCTGTCTGTTTCAATCATACGGCGCACAGCATTGATGTTTTTGTTGGTCACAGCGGTGGACGGCCGACCATCGCGAGATTCGTCACTGAGATTGATACGACCACGCTTGAATTCTGCAAACCAGCTATAAACAGTTGTCTTGCATGGTGCTTCATTGCCAAAAGCTGTTTCAAGCCGAGCGATGCTCTGTTGAGCTGTCAAATTACACATAAAATCGTAGAAAATCATACTACGAAAATTTTCCCGAGTTAAATCCATGTTGATGCAGACACACAATTTTTTAAATGGCGCCACAAGGTAAAAACAAAAGACAGTCAGATGAAACAAACTGCATTCTACAGCCAAAGAGTTCTATTTTCAAATGTTGCAATAAATTTTTAAATATTGTTTATGTAAGTGGCCAGTTCCGGAAACTTACACTGCGCCCTATGTATTAGATCTAGAAAGTGTATTGTAAATTTAATTGGTAAGTAAAACAAAAATAGTTACCTTTTAGGATTTTTTTTATGTGGCTCGCTGTACACTACATTTACAAAAACCATCAGCAAAAGTAGATGCAATAAGGATCAAAATTAGATTTAATTGTAGGTAGGACTAATCTTCGTGACTGTACTCCCAACTCAAGATAAATGCATTGATTTCATACCTAACTTCCTAAAAGGAAAAAGGAATCCCTTTCACATTTTAAATATTAGCTTTGTTGTTCATCTAGCTGCCTGTCTGTCAAGGCTGGACCCTTTTCACGCTATGATCCAGGATCTATACAGACAGAAAGCTTTCACGGAGATAGCCATAGGTAAAGAAATAACACATTAGGTATTGCTTTAATTTTTTCTAGAGTCAAGACTCTTGTCTTTATCTTTTTTTTTTAATTAAATGTATGAATTACATATATTTGTATAAAAATCATTGTAATTAATTAATTAATGATTCTTGATAAATAATATCTATAGTTATTGTGAAAAAGTTAATAAAAATTACTGTTTTAAATTTTTTTATGAAGATGCTTTTGCTTGTGAAGATTTGCATGTTTAATTGCTTGTCAATATTTTTTTATTTTCTTTATTTAAGACAATCAAAACCTTCGAAACCTTTTTTTTTGAAAAAAAGTTTGCTGAAACACGATTTTATAAAATTTTCATAAAAAGTTCAGTCGAAAATGTAAAAAAGGCTTGTTTTTTTAAAAATTTTATTAAGTATAAAAAAACAGCCAGATTTATCCGGATGCATATGTTCATCTGCGTTCAATCAGAAGAAAAAAAAACAAACAAAGCTATAAATAACACATAGAAATACTACATACATCTTACATCTGAGGCCTTCAGCAAATATCAGTCGCATTGTTTAATTTTAATTTGGTACAATAACATAATGAAATAGAATACAAACTTTATCTTATTCAAAAATAACAAAAAATGTCTGAGGCACGCGTGTGTAACAATTTGAATAAATTGTTAGATTTGCCAGGGTTTTGCCCAGCCCCTGAAAAGATAGTAACATAGAAAATGATTGTAGACAGTCAAACTTTGTAATTTCTCTGACCCTGGCTTATGCTTCGTAAATAATTCATGGATAATTAGCCCGCACTTAGGCAACCTTTGACAACCAAAGCGGAAAGATTAAGCTTGTGGCTCGTGGAAATCAGACGATAGAGTCATGTGGGTCTGAAAGGGCGTAAATGCAGAGGCTTGGTCTGTCCTTGATGTTAACAATGGTTTGATAAAAATAGCCAGTAGTGCCCCTATTTGTTGGAATTTGTCACTATAAAAAATTTATAGTATTAAGAACCTCCGCCTTTTTAGACTTTGAAAGTCGGTTAAAATCTGAATGGTTAACTTTGTTTATTAGCTATCAATATTAGTGAGATGAAAACGCTAATTTGTTTTCCTGTTTCTGTGTTTTATGTATATACGTACAATTAGAGTTTACTAACTAGTGTTTCATATAAAAACAAAGCACCTTGACCACTCCTTTCTTCAATAAATCTGTACACTAGACTTGAACATAATTCATGCCTTTCTCGTATGCTCGTATATTATTAAATTTTCATTCAATAGGTATTCGTCCTACATTTTTTCGTATTTCCATTTAAACTAAAAAATCTGATATATTTTTCATCATCGTCATCATTTCAGCCGCAGTCAGGCCTCTCCCAATGATTTCCAAAATGATCGGTTGGCAGCAGTCTGCATCCAGTGTTTGCCTGCGACCTTTTTCAGGTCATCTGACCATCTGGTCGGTGGATGTCCAACGCTGCGCTTACCGGTATATATCTGATATATTTTTGTTATACACTTACTCCATTCTTTGATTATTTATTTCTCTTCTTTTTACAATACTTATTGTCTTAAATACATTTGCAGAGATGATTTATATAAAAGTAATGCTTGTTTGTCGCCTGTCTGGCATGAAAATGCCAAACACAAGCCGATTACTGGAAGTAGCTGTTGTACCAAAAGGCGTCAGTCAGCGAAATGCTCTTCCGTTTTGTATTAAACGATAAAATATTCTTGTAACAATTTGATCACTGGAAGGAATGTACTATATTTATTGATTACTATTTTAGATATTGTCTCTTTCGATATTTTACTAGAATGGTTTCGTAGAAATTTGGCAAATTTGTTGATCAGTGTATGACGTGCTTCCCTAACACACTTCAAACATTCCCTCTTATTACATTGTCAAAATATCCTAGTTATATTCCTTCCATATTCACTGAAGTTGTTTCTTAAACAATAATTACTGTAAGGAATGATATTACATTAAATTAAACTATTTTAATACGGTTTTATCGCGTTTATTACTTATTTATTTACACCTGACGTTTCAAACACTTTACAGCGTTCATGGAAAAAAAACCGTATTAAAATAGTTTAATTTAATGAATAACAATCGCGAAAACATAGGAAAACATAATGATATTACAGTACATAATAGTAGCGTTTCTAATGTAACTGATGCTCTACTAATGACCAGCATTCCATTTTATATTCATTTTACACTGCTCGTTTATTGTAGTCCATTTGTTAGCTTCCAGCACATAGCCATAAGCTTTATGCAAGTGTGCATATTGTAGGAACTAGGGGAATATTAGCACAGTCAAGTATACTAACATAAATTAAATGCTTCTTGAGCAATTAAACATTATTTAAGCGAACGCCTACAATAGGTATGCATTACGAGTATTGTTATCAAATAAAGTTAGGTACATACTTTGAAAATACCTCATTCTTGAAATACACTATTATGTTTTATTTGTTAATTTATTTTCTAAAAGTTTCATTTTCAAATTAAATTATATAATAATAAAAATATACAAAACTGCATCGGTTGCCTTTTTTCGCATTTTATAAAAGATTTGTAACGTAAAGAAATATTGAGAAAATTGCGTCTAAAGTGGAAAATTTTAGATCTTAGATGGAAAATTAGCTAAGTACCAATGAAAAAACAGATGTGATTTGGTTCTTTTCGATGCAAGAATATTTTATGAGCATCTGCTAATTTCTTGTTTACCGTGGCTATAATTTTAATGTATTATTGTTATTATATATTATTATACTATGTTCGATAAACCGACGGTGGAAGGGGCGCGCCCAAGAAGAGCTGGCTTGATGCCGCAAAGCAGGACATGCGTGCTAACGGACTCTCTGCCAAGGATGTCGAAGACCGGGCGAAGTAGAGACGTAAAAGTAGGAAAGCGGATCCTGGGCTCCGAAGCAAACAGCTGAGGATGTAACCGGGAAGGCGCTAAGATGATGATGACTTAGATGAAATGACTTTCCATTAATAAGTGGATTAAGCCACGACGCGGAGTAATGAGTGGCTTTGTTTATTTGATTGAACAAAGGAAATAAAGACGGATCGCCGCCATTTGTGTTGACTGTGACGAATAAATCAGAAACAGGCCGAAAGAAAGCCAATATAGAAAAGGAGATGTAAAAATAAACAAAACGTTAGATGCCTATTGTTCGGGTTACCAGAATATGAAAAGATAAGAAATTAAGAAAGTCAAAGTATTTACTATTCTATTTTGTGCATAGAGTATCAACACCGTCTTTGTCAATGATTTTGTGTTAATAGTCAGCCGATACAGATTGGGTAGATAGAGTAGGGTGACCAATCAAAACAAAAAGTTACACGTCAAATGGAAATTTCTTGATTTTTTTGCCACGAAATCTTTATTCAAAATATTTCTATTAGGATTAAAAAAATAAAAGGCAATTTTTTTTCAACATTTGCTTTACATTCGTCATTATGAAAAACTGTTGACCATTTGGCAATTCTAGGCACAATTAAAGAAGAATCAGAATTCTTATGAGATCTGTTCATGAAAGGAAATATTTATTGGGTTATTCTATGGTTATTCACATCGAAAGAACGCAAGAGATACGAATATTTCCGCCTCAATACGCCATTTACTCCATAGTCACGTTCTTATCATTTCGGAGACTTCTTTAAATGCGCTTATTCGATTTGTTTCAGCATTTTGGGGTTAAGCAGACCATGAGCTCTATATTAAGGATTTTGAAAGGTCGTCATGATGATGATTTGCTACGTCTTATAATTGGCGCATCTGATGTATCCAGTGTTTTAAAGAACTGTTCTTTAAAGAGGCCTAAATACGTTAGATGTATAGATAGATACTTAGATAGATATACATTTTATTGTACCAATCACAAAAGTAAAATTAAAAGAAACTATTAATAATTCTGTGGCCTAACATAAGATTAATATATAGCTGTTTCACGATAATTTAGTTATATAAAACGATGCTATTGGGTCAGAATGATAGAACATAATGATAACTTTTTGTCCCTAAAGTTTCTGCCTTGAAATAAATTTACCAACGAAAATGGTCTTAGAAATGATATTTTGCGATAAACAACACTTGTTTTGATATGCTAGCGCAAGTTATGTTAGTTCATGTTGTCACTTCGAACTATTCCTATAGCTAAAGTTACTTTAAAAATCCTTAATGTATCTGAGAATGTAGGTACTATTTCAACTCCTCAGAGTAAAGCGATACTTCAAAGAAATTTAAATAACTTTTATTGTTTTAAAAGGACAAATAGCCAAACAGAATATATTCCCCGAATTATTTTCTAGTGGAAAGATAAATTGGTCATGTTTGGGTCGAAAAGTTTCGTTCAGTTTAAATTGACTGGATTCGCCGACCAGTTGATATTGAAACGTTAAACCATCTTTCAATTCCACGGATGGGACGTTTAATATTCAAACATACTGTTGTAACGTGAATGTTCTGTAGCTTTAAAAACAACACTGGAATTTTTGATAGAAAAAATGCTTGAAATTATCACAATGCCACCAAAATTCTTTTCAACAATTCTTTAAGACATCCTCTCAATTTTGGCGTTTTTTTCTAACCTAAGTAGTAACCATCTTGACAATATTTTACTTTTGTAGTTTCTATGGACCATTCGGCCGACCAGATACCGGTGGAAGGATGCGGTGCTGGCTGATTTGCGAGAGGTGGAAGCTGACAAGTGCAATAGAGAGTATTTATTTATTTACTTACATACCTATCCCTACTTCCCGAACTCTGATGTCTATTTGTTTGTAGCATCTTTCATGTCAGTTCCATGGTGATCTAATTTAGTTCAAACTAGTTATGAAGATAGTTTGGATCTCGGAGAAAGTCTGTTCTGTGCCCTCCCAGCTAATGTTTTAAGCTGCAAGAGTACAGAGCTGAGTTTCAATTCGGGGAGGTGTAGCTACTCTATCAGTTGGGCACGTAGATAGGGACGGAAATGTAGGAAGTTGCAGTGAAGAATGTTTGAAGTGTAGAACCGGCCGAATACTAGCATTAAAACCAGTGTGGGGAAATATATATAATACTTGGTGTGTAATATATACTTGGGAGAGGATTGATGTGACTTCCTGTTGGGTTCTGAATATGTTTCTCGTATCCTTGCAATGGTGTAGTGACTTCCGTTTGGTTTCTCATTGTGTTTCTCGTATCTGCTTCATGATGTGGAGACTTCCTGTTGGATTCTGACTGGGTTTCTTATATCCTCGCGATGTTGGTGTGACTTCCGTTTGGTTTCTCTTTGTGTTTCTCATGTCTGCTTTATGATGTGGAAAATTTCTGTTAGATTCTGACTGTGTTTCTCATATCCTCAGGGTGGTGTAGTGACTTCCGTTTGGTTTCTTGTTGTGTTTCTCGTAACTGCTTGGTGATGTGAAGGCTTCCGGTTAGTTTTCTGACTGTTTCTCATATCCTCGTACTGGTGAAGTGACTTCCGTTTTCTCATTGTGTTTCTCGCGTCTGTTTGTTGATGTGGAGTTTTCTAGTTAACTTTTTTCTGTGTTTCTCATATCCTCACAAAAAAAATAGTAACTACTATTTGGTTTCTCATGTTGTTTCTCGTATCTGATTGATGATGATGTGGATGCTTCCTGTTAGATCTTGACTGTTTTTCTTATATCCTCACAATGGTGTAGTGACTTCTATTTGGTTGTTCATAGTGTTTCTCATATCTTCATAATGTTGGTCCTGTTTAAGCCCGGTAGCCGTAATGATGATGGCCACTTGCTGACAATAAAACTTCCTTTTTGTTTCTCAATGTTTGGTTTGTTGACGTGGAAGCTTTGGATCTCGGAGAAAGTCTATCTAATTATTAACGCGATGTAGCAAAGTGTAATTTGAACGCAGTCGCGGACAAAAGGTAAAGAGGAAATTATGAATGCTGGATTACACGTGGAAGTTCAACGACCAAGTAAAACGTGGCAAATTTTAATAAAATAAATTTCTACATTCCCAACTTTTTCCTTTTCTTTTAAAATTTTTGATTTAGCTGAAGGTCAGAGATCAAATGAGAAAAGGAAATCCTCCATTGAAATATTTTTATGAAAATGTATGTCATAACAAAAAAAAAACATGTCATAAAACGTCTTAACACGAGTTTTCTAAATAATATTGGATTTACCAGGGATTTTCTACCACCGCTTTATTGTGCAATAACAATACAGCGATACAAATACAAAATACTTTCATTTTTAAATTACATACACCTAAATAAATTTTACATATATTCATGAAATAAATTCAGAAGCATTTGAGCTTGACGAGAGTAGGACTGTAAAATATTAATATCTTCAACTCTAATATTATATTTTCAATCTTCTACACATACTCATATATTGACATTTAGTCATTATTAAGACATTAGTACATTTAACACGAGCACGTCGAAGGTCCTCGGACTACGAATCTGCTTTTAAAATTAAACGCTCCGAAAACCGATAAATCGCGTGATTTTCATTTGACTCACACGCAGATTTCAAATATTGGGCTCCTAATAAGCGGAATTCGACATGCAGAATAGTGGCAAATAGAGAGAGAAACTTAAATAACCCATTTTAATACATAAAAATAGCCTTTGCGTTTACATCAAAAAAAGCAAACAAGAAAAACAAAAAAACAAAAGACATTTTTTTTTTAAGTTACCCGAAAAATCGAGGTATTCCTCGAAGCGCAGCCATTTTCAAGCGCACCTAACAAAGCGTACCCTAGGAAGTAGTAAATGCAACAGTTTTCCTCTCAATTCCGCGTCACGTTGGGATTTTAACTATTTACGTGATCTACAGTCTAATAACATAAATAGCCTTTATGTAGTTTCAGATTGTACAATAAAACAGGCTTTTCCAACGAGCTAAGAATAACACGTTCACCTGAAAGCGCACACTATTGCTTTTCCATTTGTGCTTTTAAGTAAAATGTGTAGCGGTGGTATAAGTATGCAAATTCGTATCGGATCGCTTCGAAATAACTTAATTGATTTCATATAGATTGTATTGTTAGCAGCTTTGACCAAATTGCTTTTATACGGCAAATGTGCAATAATCAAAACGTGTGCGGTCTAAAAATTTAGTGCCAAAATCGAAGGACAAAACTGAGCTCATACATAATGGGCTGTTTAGAACGGAAGAAAATATGTGCATTATACAAAACGTTCGAAGAACACTAAAAATTCAGTGCCAAAATTGAAGGACCAAACTAATAATACATAATGAGATAGGTTGTCTACTTTTTATCTAATTTTTACCCAACTGGGTCCTAAGTAGATATTGAAAAGAAGAAGGAAAAGATAATCTTTGAAGAAAACAGTGAAGCTTTTGCCCAGCTTATTTTTTTTAGATAGCCTTTTCCGCATTAATCTTACTTACTACTCAAATTTCAATGTAGGTAGCTCTTTGACATGTTAATTTGTGTAATAATGCGGTCAAACATAGTACTGCCGATCGCGCTCTCTGGTAAAAACATAATAATATGTGGTCACAATCCACAGCATTGACGGACCGATGAATAAGAAGAATATTAAGGTTCACAAACTTTTATCAGTATCACCGATACCTATCAGTGAGGTTCATCGCTTTATTGACAAGATTTTGTACATAGGGCGCACTGTAAGTTTCCGGAACTGGCCACTTACATAAACAATATTTAAAAATTTATTGCAACATTTGAAAATAGAACTCTTTGGCTGTAGAATGCAGTTTGTTTCATCTGACTGTCTTTTGTTTTTACCTTGTGGCGCTATTTAAAAAATTGTGTGTCTGCATCAACATGGATTTAACTCGGGAAAAATTTCGTAGTATGATTTTCTACGATTTTAAGTGTAATTTGACAGCTCAACAGAGCATCGCTCGGCTTGAAACAGCTTTTGGCAATGAAGCACCATGCAAGACAACTGTTTATAGCTGGTTTGCAGAATTCAAGCGTGGTCGTATCAGTCTCAGTGACGAATCTCACGATGGTCGGCCGTCCACCGCTGTGACCAACAAAAACATCAATGCTGTGCGCCGTATGATTGAAACAGACAGGCATGTGACCTACCATGAAATTCGCGCATCCTTAGAAATAGGCATGAGTCAAATACAATTAATCCTACACAAACATTTGGGTGTGAGAAAGCTGTGCTCGCGGTGGATCCCACACAACTTGACCGAGGCTCAAAAAACGGACCGCGTCACTTGGTGCAGTGCCATGCTTACTAGATTCAACGAAGGTGCGTCAAATTTGGTGTGGGACATAGTAACAGGTGACGAAACATGGATTTATTGCTACGATCCCAAAACAAAGCAGCAATCGAGCGTATGGGTCTTTCAAGATGAGCCGAAACCAACCAAAGTGGCGCGCGTGAAAAGTGCATCTAAGCGGATGATTGCTTCTTTTTTTAATAAAACTGGACACGTGGCTACTGTTGCTATAGAGAATCGTCGTACAGTGAATAGTGACTGGTACACGACTATTTGTTTGCCGGAAGTTATTGACGAACTCCGTAAAAATAACCGTAAACGCCGTATCATCCTGCACCACGACAATGCTAGTTCTCACACGGCCAGACAGACAAACGACTTTATGAAGGCGAAAAATGTAGAACTCATGAGTCATCCTGCATACAGTCCCGACCTGGCACCTTGTGACTTTTTTCTGTTCCCAAAAATTAAGAACCAATTACGCGGTCAACGATTTTCATCACCAGAAGAGGCTGTCGAGGAGTATGAAAAACACGTTTCAGAGGTCACCACAGAGGAGTGGCACAAAAGTTTTCAAAACTGGTTTCATCGAATGAAAAAGTGCATAGACGCCAAGGGAGATTATTTTGAAAAACAATAAATTAATTTTGTACCTTTAATAGTATTTTTTTAACTAGCTTCAACGCTTGAAGTTTCTACACATTTCCCTGTGTATTGAAGTCTTATCTATAGCGGTCAGCTGCCCGGATACATTAGTAGAAAGCATTCGATATTTACTATTTTACGTTCAACACCTACTCTTACATAGATACAATTTTGAAATGATTTATGAAAATTCACAGATTTTTTAAGGCTTAAAAATGTTAAGTATTTAGTGTGTTCAAAGAATTGGCCTAAAGAGAATATTTGTCTTAGATATATTTGCAAAACCTACGAAACGACAGAAAAAAGTAAGTATACTCGTAAACCAATTTGGAACGACTCCTGTCGTAGAGTTTGACTGCAAAAAATAAATTTGTAATGTCATAGTAGATATAGACCAACTAAGAATACGATACAACAGTGTTTCAAATAAATAAAAAAAAACAGTAAACAAAGATTTTCATAATATATTTTTAATGAATACCTATAATAGACAGGAAATTAAAGGAAATTATATTTTCCGTAGGGATAATTTTATTTCATATTACGTGGAAATAATTATTATCTTGAATTAATTAGTTCCGTTTCCTCTTACAATATTCAAAATAATGCTTCATCGTTATACTTATTTGAATTTGATAATACCCATAAACGTTAAGCCGTAAAGCTGCACTCAGAAACATTATGAGTACTTAGACAATTTTTTTTATATTAAAAAAAATATCTTATGAGGAGCATTTTTAAATCTGTACTGAGAATTTGCTTACGTGAAACTATACGAATGAGAATTAACTTCTCAAAATATGAGTTAAAAATTGTGCTTCTGAGTGAGGTTTTTGGTAAGTTATCGTACTCATCCTTACACTTTACGACGTAAAAGTAAAGTTGTTTTTTGCATAAACGTTTTTTATAAAATCATTGTATGACTACAATTTGTGCATTTTATGGAAAATCTGTAAAACGACTCAACCTTGTTTGAAATATGTAAAAAGTATCGGTGGGGAGGGATCAAAAGATTCTTTCAACTGTACAAAGCTTGACGGTTAAACTGGCCACGTGATCAAGACCGGGGGTATCTTTAACAAGTTGGCATGTGATAGCTCTTATTAGCTTGGTCGTTTTGTAAAGCCCATCGGACACGAAACGGCACTCAAGCACGACACTTGTCACGGGTTAGTTAAAGACTGCACTTCTATATGGTAATATTTTATCAATACCTATAACATAAGTGAACACACAGGTACTGTAAAATAAAGTTACTACGACAAATTAGTGTGACCTAAGTGATAAGTATAAGCGGAACTAACCACTTCTCACTTCTATATGGTTTTGTGTATAGAGTTTTTATTAGTAATTTTTTTTTAAAATACATTAAGTATCCTTTTGGATTTTTGAGATAGGTTTTGAGTTCCGTATATTCCGACTTTTCAAGTTTTTGAAAGTAACCTTCACATTTTAAGTGTAAAGATTTAAATGTAGAATAGATTACACATACCTCCGATCCAGAGTAACTAGTAAGTAATAGTTTGTATGTATTTGAAATGATGGTAAACCAGTTTAGGTATAGCTTGCAAAAACATTGTAAAAAATGAACTTTAGTCTACCCATTAGGCTACATTGTACTCTATCAAAGTTAATTACTTAATAAGCTGGCTATCATTGTCAAAGGACGTCATAAAAGGTTCTGGGCGACAATAATTTGATTGATATTTAATCATTGAATTTAATTATCTGCAAGACTCGCGATGCTACGAATATTAATTAGATTTTAATCAAAGCGAACGTATTTAAGTAACACGCATTTCTATGATATTTGAATATAATGGAATTGTATTTTTTTAATAAGTAAAAAAAAAACATAAGTTTAAGAAAGATTTCGATGTAATCAGCCAGTATCTTAAAAGTAATTTATACGAGTAACATGATTCAGTAATATTTTATAACTGTTTGTTTTTGTAATCAATTAGGTAGGTATTTGTTTGTAGTTCAATTATTTATCTTAATATTGAATTGATGGTCCTTTAAAATACCTACGGCAATAACTAATTTTCAGTTCAAACTATTTTCCGAACTTTGCAAAGAATAATCAAGGATGAGATGGCGACATCTTTACCATTCTAAGGAAAGTTGACATAAGTTAGAAATATTATCCTAATTAATTAGTAATCCTTATTTTGCAAAATTTAATCGCTCACACAAAAAATTTTTCATTGTCTTCTACAAAAGTTAGTGAAAATGAGACTGGTTTATTTTGCTTTGTTTCTGTAGGAGTAATATTAGTATCATAGATTAATAATTGGTCTCGCGCGCACTCGACTAGATGCCGTCGTCGTACTAGACAAATGCGGCAACTAAAACTACGAGAATTCGGCGTACTTGCGGTATACCCTCGTCAGTCACGCCGCAACCGATAAGTGAGTTGGACGTCGAGATAAATTTAAAATTTTAGTTTAAAAACAGATGCAAAATGCCAGTTTGCGTATTCAAACTATGTAAGAATAATAGTACTAGAAATAACTCTTTCTTGTTTCGTCTTTGCACATTGTCTTACACACACTGCAATATAAAGTTGCCGCATTCTGGAAACTGATTTTTCTTCATAGCGCGGTATCTAGTCGAGCGCGCGCGAGACCAATTATTAATCTAAGATTAGTATCATAATTTTATATATCAAACTATGTTTAACAATACCAATTTTAATTAAAATAATTAAACATGACAAATAGTTTTTGCTCTTAAATCTTTAATTAATTAAATTGTTAACAGAATAAACTCTTACCTTCTGTATGCAAGCCGATCATCTATACTAGCTATACTAATATTATAAATGCTAAAGTCTGTCTGTCTGTCTGTTACGCTTTCACGGCCAAACCGCTGAACGGATTTTGATGAAATTTGGTATGAATATAGACGCGGGGTCAAACATAGGCTACTTTTTGACGCAGGCGGAGCTGCGGGAAACAGCTAGTTTTATATAGGTACGTACACGCTTCAATTATTCTTCATTCTTAATATATATTCACCTCAACTCAAGATAACGCAGATATGAATACGCTTTACATGAATACAAAACTTGACATGTGTTTAGCTTTTGACGATAAGATGAAATTTCTTACGAATGAACAAAATGAATGAATGTTACATGGTGTGAACACAGCAAAAAAGGAACGCAAAACGGAGTATATTGTATGGAAAAAATAAGTTTTACATTAATGGGCGGCATTTTCGATTAAAATATTTTAGTGTATTTTTTATTTATGTTTTTTTAAATTAATTTGTATTTCAAAACATAGGATCGTGGTCAAACGCTGGACATTTTCAAAATGAAAAAAAAAACAGTAAAAAATATATTGTTCTACATTAATTTAACTTTGTATTACCTAAATGTAAATGTTTAAAGTTATCGTTTATAAACTTTGGTGGTTGAAATATATGATAACTTATTATTTAATATTTTATTTTATTTCAAGTCGCAAAAACTTTAAATTTCATCTTTTTAACAGATTTCCAAAATCCAAAATCGAGGAAGTTTTCAATTTGGCTGAATTTTTATGAACACTTTTGACTGATGAGAGTTCAAGTAATGATATATCTATATAGATTTACTCTTAGCAGCAAACTTTGAACGTACGGACAACAGTTCAGATAAGCTTTTAAGGAGCTTTACCCTCAGGGCAGCTAAAAGCAACCTTGGATAGCGGGATGACAGACGCGGAAGTACCTACACTGTTTTTAATTTACAAACAGAGGAACAGTTTTGTATAGTATATGATGTGTTATTATTTATTTAATTAAACTTTATTGCACAAAATGCAATGTGTCCAGTACAAAAGATTTTAATGTTATTATGACAAAACAAAAATAACGGCCTTGAGCGCATATTTATGTTTAATAGAAAATTTAATTGTTTCTTTTTAAACAACAGGTTGCCTAAAAGCGGAAAAATTAATTCATCAATTTTGTTAGGAACAAGCCAAGTAATTCATATTCGTAACTCCCATACAATGCAGATTCCACACAGCTGCAATTTATCACATTTATAATTATCTCAGTCTCTATTTAAACGCAATTTAAATTCTTCTTATAAGACCTGAAGTGGATCTTGGCATCCAAAACGAGGGAGCGCCAGAGAAATAAAATAAAATAGGTACATGCATAGCCAAAAAACAATTATGAGAAAAACAGAAATGTTTATTTGTAAACTTTCTTGAACAACGGTAGACCACTCCCCAGGGATTCCATGGGCCAACCTCAGAAAAACGAAATTGTTTAAAATGGCGAGTGGTTATTGTTAGTTTAGTAAATAGAGTAGGTATGGACAAATATGTAATAATAAATTTTACAGCAACATTTTTTTTTTAAATTTTAGGTGTTCTCAGTTCTCTTCTCCAATCGCATTAAAATTGTTTTAAAGTAGAGGAAGAATCAGTTTGGTATAGCTAAATCAAAGTCTCTACAAATTTACTTAGGAGTAGGTTCTTACTTACAAAGTAAATTAGATAAAAGAATCTCAATAATATATGTAAGACATTATACATTGGATTATTATAACTTTACAGCTTCTTTCATTATCACAATTATGTAAGACAATGAAACCACTAGTAAGTAATTATCTTACAAAGTAATTCATTCTGTACTTAATCTTCCTAAGAAAGACATTTTATTGGGCAGTAATTAATTACATTAAGTAGGCTTTTAAAGTAGATCACAGTCTTACGAATCATGTCTGGTTACATCAACTCCTTGTTAATTAAATAAAGAGACTTCAAAAGCAATTAGCACCCTTTAATTCATCCTTTGAGATCGTCATGCTGACATTTTAGAGCCGTCAAGGCACTGTGGTGCTTTCATAGGCTTTTTATAGTCGTCATGAGCATTATTTTGACAGCCATAATGGATTTTAACCCTTATTTTGTTGAAAGAGTTTGGTGACAAGAGGTTGGAGACTGTGATTTGATTCTTAACTAAACTTGGGCATTTTGTTCTTACTTAATGATGAATAGATTAGTTTTACAATATATCTCTATTGCCTATGTTTATATTACAATAAATACAGTTATAATATAATTAATTAATTGATTTTATACAATTAAAACGACACCATTCCCCTAAGAAAGGTGGCATTACTGGCACTGATATATGTATGCCTTTTTATGGACGCCATAGCTCCTAATTGCTGTTAATCGAAGAACAAGCCTTCACCTTAAGGTGTAAAAAATAGTTCGTAGTAAAGCGATTTATGCCAGTTAAGCCCTATTACCACTACTAGTCGTTGTACTCAGCAGGTGGTTTTAAGCCACCATAGCCATACATAATAGTCCAACACTACCTGTCCTTTATCTCAGATCCAACTGATGCGATTCACCAACGATTTAGTGTCCGGTATTAAAATAGATATTGCTCTCTTTCTCCTTTTTATTTCGTTTATCCATAATTTCATACTCGTTATCATCATTTTTTTGCATTTACGGCCAAACCGCTGAACGGTTTTGATTAAATTTGATATTAATATAGTTGAAAACCCGAGGTCAAACATTATAGCTACTTTTTGACGCAGGTGGACCTGTGGGTAACAGCTTTAATTTAATATTTCCTCAGCAATTTATGTAAATTTAGAATATTTTGTAAGCTAACCTTATGGTGGACGGGAATGATCAAAGTAAATTGATTTCAATGTCCAAAGCTGTGACTTGTATGAATATTAATAGAGACCCATGTTACTATCCAATTAGGGACATAGAAGGAAACTAACAGTATCCAATTAACTGATAGAAACATGCACAAGAATCACTGCGTATAATGAAAACTTCCGCACTGTCTCTGGGTTGACTGGTAGAGAAATCCTTTGGCTTTCAGTCCTCCCTTTACATTATTGCAATGAAGTTAAATAAATAAAAAGTTACTGAAAGTTGCCATCTATTGCATGAATTGTAAAATTATTGAATATATGATTGAATCACATGCATGGTGTATGTTTTTCCTTGCAAAAAGGTTTACGGATGTCAGACGGCTGTAGCTTCATTGTAATATATCTAGTACCAGGGTCAACAGCAAACTCTGGTAAATTATGATAGGTTACGATCAAATTATGATATTTTGTGAAAATATAATTAACGACGCAGTCTATTTGAAACTTAAAAATTGGATTAAAATAAACATTTCAAATTCATAAGGTCCCTATTTCTAAGTCAAACAACGAACGTTTCACCACATATTATTTTCATAAAAGACTGTGCTCGAATGAATTATAAGGAAACCGCGGGATTTTGGAGCTCGATATGCCCTCAGGGTACAACCTAACCGAATAATGGAATATTATGTGAATTGGCCGCGATACGACCAAAACAATGTTCTTGCCTACGTTTCCTTATTTTTAATCCGAGATTTTTGTGATCTGCTTTAATACAATGGAACTTTGAATGTATAAGAGTATTAGTTTATCATCTTGTATCAACATTAAAATATTATAGGCATAACCCGCGTGTTAAAATATTATGACAGTAACAATTATTAATCTACGGACAGTAAGTATCTGTACAGATGTGCGGTTACCATAGAAAAGTTGTAAAAATATGTACTACAGATATTCGTATTGTAATATTTTTATTTCAGAGTAGCAAAACACCCTTCAAATATCCAAAACAAACCAGTAACAAAAGGTGAACAATTTGAAAATAAAATTAAAAAACAAAGCTGTCGTGTCTGTGGCAGCCCACACGATTGAAAACAAAACATAGGTACGTGTTCATATCAACATAGAAATGTTACAAACATTTCCTGAATGTTTTGTCCTCGTAATCGTCACTACGGAGCTGAATTTGACATTTATTGATTATGGAGAGATCGCACTCGACTGGATGAAAAGTAAGGTGATAATGAAATACTTATCAATCTTCAGATTGAAGGGTCTCAGTGAGATCTTGCTGTAAATCTTTCTGTAAATTGAAACTTTTCGTAAACTGGAAATGGGAATGCAAGCATGGATTTCCCGAAACTCTCAATAGATCTGTCCCCCTATCATGATGTTTTTTTTTTTTTTATAGAGACGCTGACTGCGATTGCATTAAGATTTTATTATAAGAATTTCTTTTTTACTTTACTATAACTTACTGGATTTACATATTTCCCCACATGAAATTGTTACCATATTCACTAGCGTCTGCGTCTAAACAATTCGTGGTAGACGCACAAATCAAATTCAATGAAAACAAAGAATTTCGGGAAATTTGCTTTTAGCTCACATCAAATCAAATAATTTATTTGTGCAACAACGCTATGTTTTGCCATTACAGTATGGCGTACAAATATTAAGTCATATAAAAGATTAATAACATCATTCTAGTTACTCGTATGTCAAATGAAAATAGTCTACGTAATGACAACAATACAACTACTTTTCCGTCTAGTGTGTTTTCCCGTTGCGTCTTCAGCTTCTGACTTAGATCCCAAGGTACGCTTTAATTATTGTCTTAAATTTTGCGGTACTTGCATTACAATGGAGCGACTGCCGTCTGAGCTCCGTTTACAGAGAAACCAGACCAATAGGAACCTGATGTTTTGTGACAATCACCAAAATAGCATTCAGCCCAACCATCAACTGATGACCAAAGCATGGAATCATCATTATTATTAGACATTAAGACCATTCAAGCCTGATATTTCCTAACCAAACTGGTAAAACTTAAAGTATGGTTTCTGTAGGAATCAAAACTACGGGTCTCCAGCTTTAACCACTAAACCACAGTAACAGCCGAAAATGTATTTTCCATATTCAGCAACAAATAAATTTTTACTCAGGTTTTATGATTATGAAACATTCATAGAAATGATGTTCCTTGTTATGGCTTTTCGACCATAAATTTCCATCGACGCATCTGTTTTAATCAATACAGTGTCTGACGAGGTATCATAACTGAGTTGTACCAAAATAGACATTTATATCTAAAATATTGGATTTAATATGTATCTTAAATAATAATAATTATTATAAGTAATAATAATTTTTAGTTAAGTTTAATCAGGGCTTACCTTAAAAAGTGCGGTCGTTGTTATGATACGGATAGAGCTTTATTTGTTTAGATTAAAAATAAAAAAGGATACATCATTGATTACATAATATTGTTTCTGTATGTAATTTTCTAAGATACTTACTTATTTATATTAGATATCTAGTAGATATTTGAAGTTCAGCGGACAGTGAGTACATTACCAGGTAAATATTCTCAAAGATACACTTTCAAATTTATTTTTTTGTAGGCCGGTAAATTTTACCAAGAAAGCATCAATAAGGACTAAGTAATTCCAGCGTTTATGAAAACAAATTTAAATAAATATCAAGACTTCATTCTAATACCGTGAAATGTTTAGCATAAATTGTTACGAATTAAATAAATATTCATGTAAATGGAGAATGATTTTACGAATACCCAATTTGTGACGAGCATTTTTGAAAAGGTAAAATAAATTTCTGCTGTCATATAAATATCCTTGACTCAATTTAACTCATTTTGCTGATACCACGGATGTTTTTGAGGGTAATAAAATGGCGGGTTGGATTGCGAACTCGCATGCGAAATGGAAAATATGATTATGAGGCCTGATTCGATATTTTTATTCGAATATTTTGAATGCATTTTTGTCGTACGAGTATATCTTGAGTATATGTAACACATGACAGGAGTATATGTAATAACGTGAAGATTATCTGCGCATCTTTTTTGGCGCGGTTTTACGTAATTTAAGCATCTGTGGTCATGTTTTGAAGTGCTTTAAAAGAAATATGACCCGCTTAAAGTCGTGAGAATGATTTCGTTTGATTTTCTTTTGATATAATGGATGAGTCAAACTACTTTTATTTCAATCCTCGGTTTTGAGTGAGTCGATTCATTTAACAATTTTCAAATGATCATTATTTATTTAACATAGTTATTAGCAAGCTACTATCGTGTAAATTGTTATTCATTGCATTAATATCTGTCGCTTCGAACGTATAATATATTTATTATATATTAATTTTAGAGATGAAGCGAAGTACGCACACTACAAATATATTTTTTATAATTTTTAAATTAAATTATAACTGATCCCTGGATTCAAGCACTTAAAATAGCAAACACTTTTGTTTAAAGATTAAAAAACACTCCAGATAATGTCAGCGTTTAATTAATCATGGATTAGTAGCTACCTCGGTTGTATCGTTTACAAACCGATAAGGAAAACGTAAGAGGGGCATTGAGTGGGAAAAACAAATACAAAATTTTATAATTAATATCTAGTATTTAAATTACGATATTTTCCCACCCTCAGCAAACGTTTATTGATAAACCCGTGTCTCAAAAAAAATAAAAAATAACTGAGCATTCTCACCCACAACAGCACAGCTAATGATGCGAATTCTTTCCAATTTTAAAACTCACGCTTGTTAGAAATACTTGTAGAATATAAAAAATAAAATCAGAATATCCATTTATTCATATAGAGCGACTTACATGATCAATCAACACCGTATACCCTGGTCATTAATTCAATTTTGTGGAACCGCTGCGAAAAAACCACACAAGTATTTCTTCCAGCTCTGAAATTATTTGAGTTACATAACGCCGATATCGAATTTCGAATTAAGGTGATACTTCGGTGAACACTAGCGCCACCGTCATTTAAAATTCATTATTCTCTGAAAACACAAGTTATCAAAAATCCCTCTGCTGTAATTAATGTTCTGGATCTGATGTTAATTTAAATCATATTCAATTATTAAATTATAGTTCCATATAGTTACAAATTGCAAAACTGCTAAAAGTGGCCGTTTTAAGCAATAATGCAATTTGTAACTATAGGGAATTATAATTTAATAATTTAATATGTTTAAAATTAACTTCAGACCCAAAACCTTTATTACAGCAGAGGGATTTTTGATAACTTGTGTTTGCAGTGAGTAATGATTTTTAAATGACCGTGGCGCTAGTGTTCACCGAGGTATCACCTTAATCAATAAAAGCGATGTAGGAAAAAAATAAAGGCGGTGACTAATAGCCCTGTCCCTCTGTCCGTCTTCGGCCCTACATCGACAGACTAATCGGTTCCGTTCGACGACTCTTCGAGAGTTTGAGATGTTATTAGATAAATGGACTTTCAATATACGAATGTGGTAGAAATGTAGAATGTCTTTCAAATTTTAAAAATGAAATATGTGTTTAAATTTTTTTTTTCGAAATTGTCCATAGACGCACTTTTTAATTAAAAACACTCTATGGTTTAACATTTAACTCCATTGTAGAGACATAAACAATTAAACATAGTTCATGGTATTGCACTTTCACGCTAACGGCTTTTTCGGTAAAATAAGCATCAGTTCGAAAAAAGTAAGCCAAAATTCCGCTTCTGTGTGAATTGGCCCTATTGTTAGCAAAAAATAGACAAATTGCGATGTCAGTGAGAATTGGGGAAATGTCGACATTTCTTGCGTTTTCGACATCAGTGACATGTCGTGCATTGTGGGAAATATGAGGTTGATGCTCTTTAGTGGGGTGCTAGATTTACATTTTATTTATTGCCTTCTCGATAGACCTATTTGAGGATATCGATAAAATAAGTTATGGATATCGCGTGGTATCTGGCTTAAGTACAGATTTTTTTTGTTTTATTACTTCGGATAAGGCTAGTGACTGATTTATAAACAAAAGTGGTTATTAATAACAGTAGTTATTACTAAATACGCAGAAAAAAGTTTATACCAAGGTGTCTCAAAATGGAATAAACCATTTTAATGACAGATCTAATGAAGAATGATTTAATGAAGATAAATAGATAAGAAAATTATTAACAAGAATGACATTGTATTAGTATTATTTTTGAAAATGTATCACATTGGAAAAAGAGATGTTTCTATTGCATTGTGAAAGTGTGCGGTTTTGATGATATATTGACATTTCTGATATTGCAATAATTGTAATTTAAGTTTTTGTACAAGTAAAGGAAGTTATCTAAATAATGTAATTGCCATCAATTACTATTTACCTACATTTATACAAATATGTAAATAAATGAGGAGTAAACATAATAACTTTACAAGCGAAAGATATGCTTTTATATAAAATAGTTTATCAATAAAAGTCAGCATTAATCAAAAGAACTGTACGGGAAGATAACAGTGAAATATTGCGTTTAGCGAACTAAAACGACAAAATACGCAAGCGAGGAAAATTAAAAGAGAGAAAGCGTAATTTTCCTAAATAAAATTATACAAAATCGGATGGATAATACCGTCGTTGACCAGCCGTCTACCGGACGTAAACAATTTATCTCTCGCACCACATATTGGTGTCGAGACGGCTGGCGACTCACACCTCCTTTGAATTCATCTTTTTGTTCAATTAGGTAACACTTTTATTTGCTGTTCGCGTAATTCATCCATCGTACTATCACATTGTTACTACTACTATATATTGATATATATCGTACTATCTAATATCTATAGTTTTGCAGGACATGGAAATGTTAAATGTTTTGTAAAGTTTTAATAAAATAAATGCATCATCATGACCTCCGTGGTCCTGTGATTAATTAGGGCACGGAAGCATACTTTGTTTAGTTATTTCCAGTTTGGTTAGGACATTGCAGGCTTGAATCACCTGATTGTCTGACAATAATAATGATTCCATGCTTCGGAAGGCACTTTAAGCTATGGACCAGCTTGCCATCTGGCGGTCGTTAAAGGAACCACGTCGGATGCCAAAAGGCAGTTTCGTAAAATTTTGACACCAGGGTGTACACGGTCGATTGATCATTCGATATGAATGAATGAACTAGCGAGTCTCGCGCTAAGCTCCGCTCTATTTACTACTCGTTCTTATTTCGCTTCACGAAACGATGTCTATGACCGATCTTTCAAAATAGCTACTTGATTGACTAAAAGTAATCCCTCCTTGGGATAAGTCCGCCATTGCATGCCAATTTGTTTTCCTTTTTCTATATTTTTTACAATAAAAAGTTTACTAACAGATCATACATCGCTGTTAAAGATAACCGTCTCTGAGCTTATTGGGCTAAGGATTATCGCCTCTAAATGGTTTGACTTACGAATAGAATTTATATCGAGGCAGACCTTGAGATTTAATCCGGAGGATAAATGAGACAAATTAGAAGGTTTTTAAAATGATCTGTTGAACAAAGGGGTCCCTCGTAGATTTCAATCAGAGCTATTCAAAAAGGCCCACGTACAGTGTCATTTTGAAATTAGACTAAAGTTTTTCAATTTTATTTAGATACTTTTGTTAAGTTTTCTAATTCATATAAATAATCGCTATTAGCACATACAGCTGATGGTAAAATAAATCGTACTACTTTCTCGATAATATTTGTCAGAATATAATACAAACATAAAAAATCTAGGTCGACGAGCAGAGAATCATTCGTTATTTAATATTACGATATGGTATGTCGCGTCGTCTTCATGTAAATCGATTCAATTTTCCTATCAAATATGAACGCCATATCTACTGTTGGTTGCGTTGATCGTACGTCGCATCTGCTGGTTTGCACAAGTATTTTGTGAGGAAACGGATAATATCTGATTTTTCACGAGAGAATTCAATTTGTAGGGTGAAATTTATTGTTCATTTATAGTTCGTAAAATATATTATGAAATTCGTAAAATATTTTCACTTTCTTCTGTATTAGAAGGCTTGTTCTGTATTAGAAAGCAGTACATTTTTATAAGGTAAACCGCAGCTAACGGCCTGGGTTACTAGGGCAGTCGCCAGTGCGCGTGGCTTGGTTAGTGCATTTGCTATGTATTTGTTAAGAAAATTCGCAGTCGCAAATTCTCCCGTAGCCAGGCTGTAAGGTATATTCTCTTTAATCTATAGTTAAACATTAAGCTTACAAGGTCTATTGACTTCGTTTATGCTGAATTTAGATATTCTAAATTCAGTAAGTACTTCGGCGTGTGATGTGGTTTATTTAACGATCGCTAGAACTTAAAAAGCTTCATAAATTTAATTCCAAGCAATCTTTAAAAACGAATTTGTACATTTATATTTGATCTTAACATTCAAACGATACATACTTAAAATAGAACAGGAAGGCATCGATATAAGAATTATTTATTTTTTCATACAAGTTCCAACACCTACATTTCAATAATAATTTCACCAAAAAGAGCAAGTAATTTACTATTTTAAGGGCCGATTTCACCAAAGTCAGATAAGTTTTATTCTAAGGATAATGACGTAATTTACTCTCGAATATTGAAGTTTGCATTGCACCACACAGTTAACCCGAAAATAAACAGTTAATCCACGTAAAATTCCGGTTTAAGAATTCTGTCTCTAGAATAAAAGTCTGTTATCCATTTTGTATGCTTAGATTAGTATACACTTATAGACACTTGGATAGGAATCGTGTTGGTGAAATCAGCCCTAAATGTATTAAATTTGAGTCCTCGTTAATATATACCTTAAGCCGGGGCGGAAGAGTGTTCTCTGTTCATCAAGACCTCATGAATATACGATGAGGACGTTACAACTCTAGCCACGATATTAACATAGTGTTGTAGAGTTGAGATACCTTACGTCATAGAATATTTCCATATTATTATCTGTCAGTATGTCCTTTTGATTGCCTTTAAGCCTTTTTCAATCGCTTCGATCTAAATTTTTCGTCTAATTTTTCTTGAATCGAATCTTTGAATTTAATTTTTATTTTGAGATATTAGTTTCAGAATTGTTTTAATTATTTATTATTTCGCGTCCTTTTGCCACCAGTTAATTCATGCAAACATTCATGCAAACTATTGCCGGCCGGCACCCACCCACTACTGTTAGTCCTAACATATTCTATTATATTGTTAAAATTTGAGCGAGAGGAAAATCAAAAATCGGTATGTAAACTCTCCGATCAATCAACAGAAAACGGCTATGAAAATATAAATAACCTATTCAATTCGATAATTAAGAAGGGAAAGTTTCTATTTTGTTTTTAAATTTAAACCAACTAAGAGACTAAGAGAGGTAGGACATTTTGTAAGGAGTAGTCCGTCTGGGGAAGTACCTCCACCCTACAGAAGACCGCAGCCAAATAACACTGTGATGCAGTGTTGTGTTCCTGCTGGTAAGTAGGGTCGCCAAGCTCCAGAGGGGTCGCTGTGCTGATAGCGGACAGGTCGGCAACGCGCTCGTGACATCTCCGGTGTTGCAGGCGTCCATAGGCTACGGTAATCACTTATCATCAGGTAGGCCGTACGCCTGTTTGCCTACTTAGTTGTATAAAAAAAAACTGGTTTATTCGACTCTACCTTTTTGTTCAAAATTTGATTTGAGTGATGGATTGAAATGGTTCTGTTCTAACTCGATTGATTGTTATAGTTTGCCGCTAAGAATACACCTGGGTTGGCAGAGATCCCACTAGTCCTATTTTAGGAATGATTTTTATAGTTTAAATAGAATTTTAATAAATCTTCGACGAATTTATTTATTTTTATTTTATTTATTCATTTATTTCAGGCAACATATCGTTATAATAATTTAAAATCGTGCAAATTTTGTTTGTAACATTTCAGCACACTGTACCTTACGAAGTAGATTACAATTTGGTACTTATAAGTTTTAATTGTCCGAATAAACAGTAGTAGTATTATTATTGTATACATGCCTCCGTGGTCGAAGGTGTTTGCCGTAGGCCCGTAATTTGTGGGTTCGATTCCCACGGAAAGCACACTTTTGTTTAGTCGTTTCCAGTTTATTTAGGACATTGCAGGCTTGAATCACCTCTCCGTACTTCGTAACAGACATTAGACGTTGGTGAAAGGAACCAGGCCAGCGGCCGAAAAGCGGTTCCGGAAAACTCCGAAACCAGGGTATACAGGATCGATTGACCACGTAACCCACTCGATATGAATGAACTGGAAAAAATGCAATGATTATAAAATTTATCCTAGTTTCTCTTTCAAGGATCGAACATGCTTTGTATATTCCACAGAATTATAATTAAATAGCCTTCACGCACTTCCATAACCTATGCTGTGTTCACTGCATTAAAATGACAATAATTTCAATCACGGCTTTGTATAAAAGTTGTATGGCGGTACGGTTTGCCTCTAGATCCCAGTAAGCTTGCAGGTTACCCTGTGATACTCCATAAATATTAATAGCAGGCATTAACGAGTTCTGATAAAAATGCTATCGCCACATACTGTAGCTAATAGATAGGCAAACATGAGATGTGAAATGGCGATTACTAGGATTAGACTTTAATGTATGATGTAATATATGTAGTCACGAAGGAATCTGTTTGAAATTAGAAATTTAGTTTCCGACAGATATAAGTCATTACAGTGTGTAAGAAAAATCCCTATTCCGTTGTCAGGCGAGTGTATTTCGCTAAGCATTTTAATCGGTTTTAATAAAACACAAAAAATTTTGCGAACAAGAATAGCGATTATATCGATTCTTGATTACCATATTGTTCTTTTTTTTTTTTTTTTTTTTTTTTCAATAGTGTTTACTTAATTTGGCAATGCTTTATGAGTATAGTATTTTAATTGCACTTATATAATTATCTTTATTGTCCTTATAGTTTTCTTCAATATGAAAGTACAAAGCATAGATTCTAAATCTATGGTGCATAGCATTGTTTCACTTTCATTACCCCCAAGCTACTACGTAACGCAACCTGTTGCATACGATTCTCTCCCCGCTGTTTTCTGAACGTTTTATTTATGAAAATAGCGAATTTAAACAAATCTATAACAGTAAAATAAACGTTTTTACTGTTGGTGCCTGCATAAAATTTATATTGGTTAATAGATTTACTGTCATGCTTTGAGCGTTATTGCAGTTAGATTTTTTTGTCATGAAGGCTCAATAAATATATATAGGGAGTTAGCATTCTTTTAGATTCTATGTTTATTATTCTAGCTAGTTAGGTCCCACTGCTGGACAAAAACAAATATCTCATTCATGTAATCAGATTAGTTACTATTTTGATTAAAACCAATAGATGTGTGATAGAATCACAACTTCATCTCCTTGCATATAACATTTCATAGCAGTTATTGCTTATGGTCGTCGTCGGTATGTGTCAGAGAACTTAGGCTGCTGTTACTGAATTGGCTGAAATTGGCAGGCTGAACATTGGCCACTAATACACCCAGATTGATGTGATCTTCCTGTGAAAAGGGTTAAGAGTTAAACAACAAACATTTTGTTGTAATAACTTGCCAATTAGAACCATGATTATAATATGTTAGGGTGTGCCCTAGGCTCAAAATCATGAGATATATCTACACTTACCTAAAAATCACCGAAACCGATGAAACTTTAGCCGGTCACGCAGACTTGCTTTGAAGCTCCACCTTTAAACAAATTCTATTCTAGTTACAAAGCGATCACGAGATACCAAACTGTTCACAACAAAACTGTAACATCTCCTATTTTGAGGGATCACCAATCCCATGATGATCGTTGGCAGACGTCCAAGAATCTGGAGATGTTTAGGAACAAACCGACAGACCGTTTCATATAGATTTCTTACGTAAACAACATTAATTTGTATTGATATAAAAACCTAGAATAGACTAAGTGTCTACCGAAGTAGTACACATAAAATTTCGAAGAGACTAGCAGTCTGGTAATGCTAATTAATCAGCACTTAAACTATAAATATGTCTTCAAACGAAAGAAAATATTATCACAACGTATTATGATTATTTTATTACACGCAAATTGATTTTATACACAGCCAAGCACCTAATATAAGCAACTTTATGACGAATTTATTGAACATGCTAGAGATTTTTCTGTATGTAAATATTTATTTAAACAGTTTGATTCGAAATGTCTTGATAGAACTTCTCAAAATCACGCTTGTTTCCCGTATGCGTAGAGACTACGGATTACCACTTGCTATAATCCCTTCAGACCTCCCTCCCTTCCTCCAAGCTCATCACTCTAGTCATACTCCTAACATCTCCCATTTTCAATATCTGCGATATGGTCGCTTCGGACTTAATGAAATAAATAGATTCTGGAGTGACTAATTTGTTGCTAGGCGCAAAGTGATTTTTAGTAATTTTTCGCATATTTTAATTTAAAAGAAATGCACACTTAGATAATCATTAAAGCAGAAATATTCTACTACTTTTCCTAAGATAAACTATGCAGTTTACGACAAACTCGGAAATGTAATATGATTTTCTTAGCAAGAGTCGTTCATATAATATATTACAATCCTACACGTTTTGTTCTATAAAAATTCCAAGATGTTTCCACAAAGTCTCAGTATTTCAATCATCGAACTAGCAATTTATAGAATAGAAAATATGATCATAATAATTTCACTAATGCAATTTTATATTTAAAGTAGCCATTTCCATATTTTTCTGTTAGGATTAATGTTTTATTGCAATAAATTTTGCATAGCATACTTTTAGAAATGGCATTTTCATAGTGTACATGAATCGTTACGAACCTTACTTTATTTTTTGTTCACTTAGTCATACAATATTCATGAAGTCTTTAGGCGGGAGCATTCATTTACCTAATGACGCCTTAGCTTAGTCGTCAAGTTGTTAGCTCAAGTTATTTAATCAGTTTCACGAAAAAGAAAACTCTCGATTTACGACTAAAATACATTTGCTATCAATATCAAGGTATCATTTGTATGCACATTAGGCAAGGGATTTAGGTACTTACGTTATTTTTCCAAATTATTCTCAATTTCTCTCTCTCAACCATCTCTTCAGAGCACGGTATTCTTTATGCTTCTACAGAAACTTTTTCGGTTCCTCTCTATTCGCCTTAATATTAGTCCTGTTTATTCAAAATAAAGAAGTTTAAGAAGGAGATCAGACTCGAAATAGACTCTGGTCGGAATTAGTACCACCTAATATATGAAATATTTTAAATACTTAATGGTTATTGTGCTAAATGAACATTTTTAGTCGATCAGTAGCTTTATGAATCGTCTGCATTAATCACTTTTAATATTCATGTAGTAATTTAACATATTTTTCTCTATAGTCTATACTTTCTTCTTGGGTTTTTAAATCTAAACAATATTACACCATAAAACATGCGTTACCCTCAATGCTATTAAATCAGCCCGACTAAAGTGAAAAAAATAAACTAGGCATATTGCGAGCGTTCCGCATAATATACGTATTGCATGCTTTGTTTTCATTTTACCAAGCGGAAATTAAAAAGTATGACTTTGTGACAAAAATGGCTTCGAAAAATTGTGAAACATTCTAACATTTACATACCGTAAAATTTTAAAATAAGCAGGTAGTTATGACAGAATTGGTAACGTTTTTTATATATGCTAGTTGGTACATAATCAAACGCAGTTTGAAAGTTATACATGTACGATTTAAAATGGTCTTTTGATTGTGATATCAGGAGATAAGGTATAAAATCGTCATAAATAGCTAATTCGATTAAAATGGGTTCAAATAAGTTTTGAAAAAGTTGTCAGTAGTAGTAATGTGCAGGGAGGCGGTATAAGGAAGCATCGTTTATGGTAACAGGAAAGAGAAACCGGCGTATTTGAGTTTTCTTTTGCTGTTAATTTTCCTTTGTACATTCTGACTAGAGGAAGATTTTATAGTAAATTCTACGAAATTGTTGACATTCAAATAAAAATATCGATTTCCTCGATTGCAAAAAAAAAAAAAAAAAACTGACAGTTAAAATTAAAAAAAAGAAAAAGAAAATTTAATTAATGAATTCAGGATACTTAACAAACATTTCAACCCATTCATATCTACCTTAAAATCTTCACGTACAAAAAAATTGTGTGTGTGGGAATCAGTAAGTAGTTAGGCCATCACAGATTAAATATTACTTTTAGGTATTTATCTCAACCTGAATCATTTTTATAATGATGCTATATAAAACCCGTAAGTAAAATTATAACAAGAGAGAAAAAATAATCGCTTGACTCGATTGTTCAAATCGCAATCTATTTTGCCCGTACGCCGTAAGCCGATTAAAGTGGAGGAATATTTACCGTTCGCATGACTTAACTTATCTACGAGGCATACCGTACCTACTATTTGCGTAGTCATACGTTCGTAATCCTAGGTTTTGTATGTACCACATAATGTATAAACTAAAAAAAAATGTAACTGTCTTTAGCTTGCTAAAAATAGAGGTTGATTTTAGGGTACTAAATACTTGGTTATGATCGATAGTTTTGGCTTAATACCATACCTAATAATAGAGGAACCAAAATCGATGTATATTGTTTGAGCCGAAAAATTATCATTTAACGACGAAACGATTAATCATTTTAACCAGATTTCCGATGTCTGTCTACAATATACAGCCTTCAAGTATATAACTCTATAATGATAGCATCCATGCATCGATGGAGTTTCAGCTTGAATTTTGTCTAGCTGGATAAAATATTAATGACTTGGTGATTTCTCATTCAGTTTAACACGAGAAAAATTGAAACTTAAAATAAGTTTCTTACATATTAATTATACATAGGCATAAGCATAGCAATAAAGTATAGTGTAGACTTTACCATACTCTACATCCATCTAGTCTAAATTGTTATACTTAGCTAACAGCATACAGGAAAATTTGAGTTATACATGTAGTGCTAGTACATTTAGGTTTTATTTTCCGACATTCAAAACACTTGCATTCTTTACAGTTAATTAAGCGTAACTTTCGACATAAATTACTTTTGTTTAAATATGCAACCAAACAAACTAGTTTGGTAACTATATCTCAATAAGACTAGATTTTTAAACCACACAAGTGTTTTAACTACACGCTATAATTCAATCATGTTGAGATAAATCTAACGGGCCGATATTTGGTGAAAATCTCATTAGAACCCGGATATCGGGGTGTTCGGTTTACTCTCGCTCCGTGCCTTTATTTCCGACCCAAATTGAGTCTCTAATTAATAAAGTAGACCACACTTATTTGCCGGATATGTCCTCGCTGGACGGCCAATTTGTTGAATGTTTTGTCAATTTGAAGGGTTAAATTTAAACTGAATGGTATAGGCAATGATTTCGACCAAATTATTTGACGGTATTTCGATTATCATTGAGGCGCTACATTTGCGAGTAGGCTGCGGTGGTCAGATAAATAATTCTCGATCAGTGTTGCAAGATTAATAGAAAACGACAAATTATTTAAAAATTAGAAAAAAGAAACCATAGAAGACCAAAAGAAAATAGCGGACCACGAACTTCGAAGCATTCAATTCTGTGAATGCAATTTAGAATAACCGAAAACCGGTGAGAAGTTTATTTTTATTCTCCATCATTCATCTATCATTAATCATTTGATTCACCAACTATGACTATGTGACTATGTCACAGATTTTAAAAATAGCACTCTTGAAATGAGAGAGAGAGAGAGTATGGAAATCAACCACGAGTTGAGGGTAGGTGGATCCATTTTCACGATAATGTAATTTATAGGTTGACTCGAAGATTTGGGATATTTCCTCATTTTCTTGCACTTCCATATAAATCAGCTGGACTTCTAATTAAACCTTAGTTCACTGTGCTAAAGACATTGAGACAATGAGAGACCAATAACTACTTATTGCTGATCAAAATATTCTAATTTAACATAGTTTCCATAGTTTTACTACAAATCGTGTCGTAAACACAATGCCTCTGATTCCGTACCGATCGCATTTAGATGCCATAGATAACAATATCGAACTATAGAATTCCAGGTTTAATGTAGCCCTATTGGTGATATAATATGTGGAAATATTCTTCAGTATTATTTTTATGATTAAACATTTAATACTTATATATAATATTCATTGCAATTAATATTCTAAACGTGCAGCCCGTCCCGACTTCATTCGGGTTTATCCTTCCTCGATAAATAGGCTATCCAACACTGAAATAATTTTTCAATTGGGCCAGTATAGTTCCTGGGATTAGCGCGTTCAAACAAACGAACAAACTCTTCAGCTTTATATTATTACTAGCTGTTACTTGCGGCTTTGCCTGCCAGATCAAAAGGTCTTTCCAATGAGGTCAGGAATGGAATCACTTAGATTAAATTATATATTGCATGTTTCTTAGGATCCTCCTTTTTATGTATTTAGAAGATTACTGCCCCATCAGATATCCAATAGATATTGACAGTATATCACATCAGGCACGTCGGATTTTAATATGGTTGTTAATTTCGTAGTCAGCAACCCGATTAACCAACCATACAGATAACATCCATGTCCCCCATTTAGGAGCTGAAATCTAAAAACCTTAAAGCAGGTAACGAATCATTTATTGAAACAAATAATCTTGTAAAGTTTCAACGTGCGTAGCGCTAATTCTCTTCGTCTAGCAATCCATGACCACACTTCTCGTTTTTATGCAAAGTCCTTCACGGTTCAGGCTATTCGTCTCTGGAATGCACTTCGGGTAGATATTCGTAAAGCACAACAACAAGATTTAGTTAAGTCTCACCACCTTTCTAAGGTTCAATAAGCTTGTCTCTTTTTTATGCCACCACTGTCCTACTCGTTTTATGTATTTTATTTATTTAAGTATTTTATGAAGGTTTATATGTACAAGAATATCTATGCAAGTTTATTATCTGTTTTGTTGTAGATAACATCTTAGCATTCTGCACCGCTCGCTCAAGTTTTTTTTTAATTCTCTGCTCCTTTCTACCATTAGGTTGGCTGGAAGAGATTGCATTAGCAATAAGTCCGCCTTTGTACTCATTTCTCTTAATGTTAATTGGTTTCAATGCTGTGTCTTTTCTTAAATGTATGTAAATGGTGCAATAAAGTGTTAATTCATTCATTCATTATTTTCTACTAAATACTAAAATAAATTAAAAATTTCATGTGTCTCACTTTAAATTTACGAAGTTTCAGACAAACTGGCAACCTCCTTAGGGATGGAATTACGAAAAATTATTCCTGCCAAATTTCATGTTCTTTGGTTAAGTAGTTTTCGAGATTTCGTGTTGAGTGAGTGAGTGATTTTTGTTTTTATATATATAGATAGATTATAGATAAGAATATAAGATAGATGTAATATGTAATATAGATAATAGACATGCACATAATACTGGTAAGAGCGGGACGTACTAAATACAGGTTTGTATTAACTTACTATTAAGTCCCCGCCAATTACCTATTTGTTTTTTAAACTTTTTACAAATGAATAATAATAATATAACTCTTTATTGCACCAAGAAAATAAAATTACAAAATTACATAAGAGATTTGCAATGCACAATGGCGGTCTTAT
Organism: Euzophera pinguis; assembly: GCA_947363495.1. NCBI lineage: Eukaryota > Metazoa > Arthropoda > Insecta > Lepidoptera > Pyralidae > Euzophera > Euzophera pinguis. Next base: position 7,737,991 of record OX376171.1, read on the forward strand.
CGCTATAGCAATTTCTTACAGGCAACCAACGGGTAGGATTTAATAAAATAACATGGGTAAGGCGCAGACATAATACACAGACACAAAAATAAAGAATATATATGTTAATTTACACTTAAAAAGTAATTTAAAAGTTAATCCATACTTAACAATTATGCGTTCTATATACATTCAAAGTACATATGTAGACACAAGTATTGCACAATACTTATTGCAAACAAGACACAGGTTTAACAAGCGGTTCCAATGGTGCGAGGTAAATAAGTTGTTAACATAATCATATAGATAGGAAATGGACTTTAACAAGTGACTTAAAAACGGGAAGAGTTTGAGCGCTTATTAAGTTGTTCCTCAGTCAGATCTAGGTAACAGGTATCCGCGTAATCAAGGATGGGAAACAGGAGAGACTGGGCAAGCATAACTTTGGTCCGAAAAGGAAGAAAATTTTTAAGTCGTCTTAGTGAATAAATGAAAAATAATGACACAGAAAGAAAAAGAACAATAAACATTTTTACATAAACTTAAATAGCAAAGGAGGATTTATTGTTAAAAATGCTTCTTTTTCATCCTAGCTATTTGGTGACATTTTTAACAGCTTTTGAGAAGCCGCAATATCTTCCTGCCTCCCATTTATCTACATTGTATAGATTTACTATTTTTTTTACTACCTATGTCTGCTACACACATGAGATAGATGCGATGTTGAGGGATCCTTCAAATAATCGATGTCTAATACAAGCATTATAATTAAAATAACTTAACAAGTAATTTGATTATGAAGGAAGAGTAATAATAAAATAGATTGGTAGGTATTAAATTACAAATTTTAAACTGATTAATTTTGTAAAGGTACGGAATTTTGTAAGAAGTCAAGAATAATGATTGGTCATTTTACGTACCAGGTAAATATTTTGTTAAACTTCGTAACCTGAAACAAAAAAGAGAACCTTTGTACACAGTTTTTCTACGGTTAAGTTTTCAACACAGAACAGATTAAAGGTTTCCAATGTTTTTTTACAGCGAGTACATGAAATAAAAAAATAAAAATAGTTTGTAAATCACAGAAAGAGAGGCACATAGAGCCTGCATGACCTTATCTGATTACGATCCATATACAAGGTTTTTTTCTAAAAGTTTTGGGTTAAATCCCACGGAAAACATCCGTTACTTTGATATGCAATTAAAAGATAGCATATATTGTATGTAATTATCTATGGTGCAATAAAGTGTATTTTATTACTTACTTACTTAAAAGAAAATCCAAAAACACTCGGTTATAGGAACCACAACATCACGCAGAAATCCGTGAGGTGGTTTAGAAACTAATGTGTGGAGCTGATTGACTTTCAGATAAGAAAATGTGCGAAAAACAACCAGACTTTTTCAGTCAACGCCGCACAACCGTGGTAATTGGACGGGGGAAGATTTGATTAAAGACGTCTCGTAGAAGTGCCAAAAAACTGATGGTATGTATTCTCTCTCGAAATCCATATCTATACTAATATTATAAGTGCGAAAGTCTGTCTGTCTATCTGTCTGTCTGTTACACTTTCACGGCCAAATCGCAGAATGGATTTTGATGAAATTTGATGTGAATATAGTTGAAGACTATCTACTTTTCGATGCTGGCGGAGCTGCGGGAAATAGCTAGTAAAAAATTAATCCATACTAATATTATAAATGCGAAAGTCTGTCTGTCTGTCTGTTACGGTTTCACGACCAAACCCCTAAACGGATTTTGATGAAATTTGGTATGAATATAGTTGAAGACCCGGGGTCAAACATAGGCTACTTTTTGACGCAGGCGGAGCTGCGGGAAAAAGCTAGTATTTAATAAATAAGAAAGTAACTTTAGGTACGCCATAGTGAAATGTCAAAACGAGTTCACAAAAAAAAAACTTTTTTTGTAAACGAGTCCAATATAAATATTAAATCCTACAATACTTATTCGCCAAAATACAGGCAGATTTTTAATATTTTCTCGCCACCGAATGTTTTTCAGTTTGGTCTGTTGTCGAAATAAAGATTTATGTGTTATTTCCTATGTATTTTTCATTATTTCTGCATCAGAAATTCAGGACGGAGAAAGATTTACGTGCTTAAAAACATAGAGTAGAAAATACAAAATAAAAACAAGTATGTTGGCAAAAGACTACCTCCATCAAAAATTCAAAGGTGTGAACCGTGGCAATCCATAATAATCAAAGGGCTATGAATATATCCACCGCGTACACGCCAGAGCCATACATCAAACCTTTGGCTATAAAAAGATAAAAGATCGAAAATTGAAATATGTTCCGCATTACCTCTAAGTATACCTACATATTTACCAGATAAATAATATAAAATTATTATGCAAATTTACAATTTATTATGATCAGTGAAGTAATCAGAATATATTCTGTCAGAAAAATGCAGCAAGCAGCTTTCTGCAAGTCGTCTGTCTGAATTTCTGTGGAAGTATTATAAAAATTGTCTCTTCTTGTGGCTATACGAAAATGTGCAGAATAAGAGAATTCAACTGTATAGATGTTTTCATGATAGAGCTTTTAGGAGATTTTGGTAAATTAGTTGTCTAACAATAAGAAAAGATTTCTTATTCCATGATTTGCACCTATTATTCAATCTTCAACAAGCTTTGAGATTCTTCTAAGAAACTTTGACGTTTTAGGTCAATGAGATACCGTGGAATGAGGACAATGAATTAGAATAAATTACTTGTATGCTGAATAATACAAATTCAAAATTAGGTCTTTATCCTTTAGGGAGAGACACTTTAGAGAGAAAAAAACATTATATTTTTCAATAATTTTGTAATCGCCTTTAAAACATTTTATTTTGATGCCACACTCTATAGGTCAGGGAGAAAAATTTGATGACATCTTTTAGAAAACTGTTACCATGTAAGCGCGAAAGATGACGTTAGTTGCAATTATTTATATACTTCGTGCTTGACCTATCCATAGCACCTATGTTTAGTAAAGTAGCTTATGTTTGACCCCGGGTCATCAAGTATATTTATAACAAATTTCATCAAAATCCTTTCACCGGTTTAGATAGACAAAAAATAAATGATGAAAATCACGTGGTTTATTTCAATACTAATTCCGAAAGATCGAGTACAAGAATGTCGTTATCGTCTTAACTTAGTCTACTTCTTAGTTCGTAACTTAGTCTACGGGCCCATATAACAGACGTGTTCTTTGTGGTTTTTCTACTTGATAATGGTACGGTACCCTTCGTGCGCGAGTCTGACTCGCACTAGACCGGTTTTTTTGTGCATCTTCATTATTCACACACATCTTTATTTTTAAATTTATTTTATTAAAACTGATAAAACATTAAATAATCCCTTTTAAGAAAAGGATCCCTTCTAAAACATCAATGGAAAGAATTGACTATACTATAAAAGGTCTTAAATATGATTTTACATGGTTAGCTATGTAGACAAATTATTTTTTAATAATTCAAATTATTGAAACCTACCAGGGCTTCGAGGCAATCAGCCGAGCTTGCAACACAAAAGGCGCTAAGATGAGTAGTATTATTTTTCACTCATTTAGTAGACATAAGACTAGAGTTACAAATTCATATAAATGTAACAATTTAAAAACTTGCTATGAATTAATGTGTTACAAAGTAAACACAACATTATACGTAAAAGCCACAAAACTGTGAAACATTTGTTATTCTCACAGGTTAGAAAGTTACGCTTGTAAAGTTATAATTATTTTAACGCCGTATGAGTCTATTGAGATATGCTCTCCATACAACTAGAAACAAGCAACCACAGAATACCAAACTTACATTCAACACTGAAAGTCGTCGTACGCGTGTAATCTACATACAATATTAAACCTTAATTCTATTGGTATAGGATACTATATAGTTATTAAATACTAAATAGAATATTCAAAGACCACTTGATAAAATATATTTAAGGAATAAATCATTCCTTGCTAGGCAATGTATGAAAAGAGAGATGAAAAGTGGCTTGAGTTTTCATATGTCACGCCTAAGAATGGTTAACATCAAATAAGTGGCCGTTCATAAAAATAATGCCAGATCATATACAATTTCTAAAAGTAAAATTAAACACAATGTTTGTGTGAAATAAGATTTTGTAAATTTAAAGTTAGTGTGGAAACCGGATAATCCTTTGGTTAAAATGTGTTTGGAGAGTAGGTTGTACGTATAGAATTTTTGTAGTATCGTAAAATTTTTCTTTTTTGTGTTTTATTTCATGAAACATATTTTACAAGAAAGAAAAAATGAGTGTATTGTCGATAACGTATTTTCAACCAAAGAACCAAGCTCAGAGGTATCAATTACACGCGCTGTTTTCCCAATAAACAGTCAACGGAAACCTTAGTCCCCTTTAGAACGATTGTAACAATGGACTTCTTTTATTTTTAAAACGAAGCTTTAGAATCAAAAGAAAGGAACTTAATTAACCAAAAATAAATCTAATCTATTGTGACTGTTGACTACTCGTGTATGTATAGTGAAAAATAAACGAATTTCTTTACCCGGCTAGTGACAAGCTAAATAATATACTAATACTGCCTTAATGGAAGATATCTTTGAACAGTATGCATCAAAAACATTGAAAATTACAAAAAATTAAAACGCCGTTTTGAATATTGACAGTATACAGATTAACCCTAATTCAATCCAAATGATCAAAAATCTGATCTAGAAAACAAGAGTGTAATTTATTGTAACTAAGAATCTACAAAATATCATATTACAATGAATCGAAATGTATACGAAAGCTCCGAGTTTATGTCAATATTGTTCTAATTCAGACGAGTTCTGAAGGCTTGAATATAAATGACGGGATATATTTTTCATGGGCGCACTCCTTTTTGGGGGCGTTTTCTGAGATATTCTGCTAAATAAAAGGAGTTTATGATTAATTTAACATCCTTGGTTATGTAGCCTACGCATTTTTGTTCTTGATAGTCAGGGGGTGAGGGAGGAACTACAGTAGTTTCCAAATAAAATTCGTAGTTGATCTTGATTTCTTGTATTTTTCGACTATTACATTCACTATTTACAATTTAATTTTCATGGTTTGCCAACAAACAATTTAACCAGAGATCTTACGCTTTAATATCCTAAATCTTAAGCCTACAGTATGAATTGCTTCTTTTGTTCTGAGGGTTCTCTCGCCCCGCGCTACCCGTCTCTGCTTGTAGGCGTACGGCATAGCGTGTCGTCCCACCTTTTAGTTTCTGGGCTTCCATGTCTCTTTTCTTACTAGTTATGAGAAGTAAATTAGAAAAAAAAGAGATCTCCTTTATGTCATAAAATTATGCATTTGACAAAAATATTTGATAATAAATTTTTAGCTTCTTTAGTATATTCTAACTATAGTTTCAAATCCGATAACCATTTGACGTTTTACGACCTTGTCATTTTTGGACTTTGACGTTTTACAAGCTTGACAATTAACGATTTACGTTGTACTCTCTGGAGCTTGTTAGTCGAGCGCGACTCGCGTATCCGAAGCGAATACACGTGTCAAACGATGGCGTGACGCGACCACTATTGGATTGGTCGCCATTTAGTGGCATTTTCTATCTTGAACTCCTACGTGCTTCGGAAGGCACGTTAAGCCTTGGTCCCGGTTGTTGTCAAAAGGTAGCAGTCGTGAGGCTGTGTCAGATACCTTAGGGCAGCCTGAAAAATTCTGACGGTGTTGGCCACTAAAACTGTTGGTCTGGTTTCCCTGTAAAAAGGGTTACAGAGTCAGACGGCAGTCGTTCCATTGTTACCAAGTAACCAGTTCCACCAAATCTAAGATCATGACTTACAGTGTACCCTAGGCTCCGAAGCGTAAGCTGACGACGCAACTAGGAATGTAAGAGGACACGCTAGGATGATGATGACGCTGTATTTTCTGGACGTAATTTAGAAGCTTGACATTTTATGACTTTGACGTTTAACTCCGCAGCGCTTTTTATAATATCGGTATGCTTCTTATTTTATTAAAAATAGTTTTTACTAAACAGTTTATCTTCACTAAAATTAGTGAAGAAAAGCTGTTCTAAATCGCAAATATGAGCAATTTTCTTCGATAAAAGATTATCATCTTGTGGCCACACTGTGGAAGCATGGTTTTACTACCTATAAGCCCTACCCGCTTTATGGTGCCCAGTAAATATGCCTCACCACTCCCTTCTGTTTCGAATACGACCTTTTCGTAATGGTTTCTTATGTGTTTCATGATATTCTTACACTTAGATAGTATTTTAAGCAAAGTTCAAGTCAAGAGAATTTTAGACCAATGTAGGTATTGGAGGATTTCTCTGTGTCGGTTTCATAACAAAATTATTTACAGGAGGTTTATTATACAGAAGGTCGCGCTGAACAGAGAACAGTGGAGAGCTCTTGTGTCGGAAGGCAAGATCCTCTTTGGGTCGCTGAGCCATCGCTGTAAGTAAGTAGGTATTATACTAGCTTTTGCTGAAAGCTTCGCACGTGTGTTTGAATGCCACGAGAACAGCCCTTATTTCTATAAATGTATCCTATGTCCTTCTAAGTACTCCTATGAGTACAAAACCGAAATTCAAAAATTTGTAAGTAGATACCTAGTTATAGTTTCCTAGTTTAGTGTAGTTTTTGTTTTTTTTTATTTGTTTTCCCTTTTTTTCTTCTCATTTTCCTTCATTTAGGACACATCTTTTCTCAAATGTATTTTAGTTATTTTTTATTATATAAGAGATAAATGTTGTAGAGTTTATAATGTAATACTGTGATGTAACTAAAATATGTCAAAATCCATTACACATCAGCATGTGATAATTGAGAAATGTGTGACTTATTTGTGAATATTATTAACATAGCAGCAACATTATTACTTTGACCGCGTGACCATTAAAAATCACGGGATTTCTGTTTTTGTGTCTTCAGTAACTACAAAAATACCACTAACACATTTAGAGCCGTATTTGGCTCCGAAGTAAATCGCTGAAGACGCAACCGGAAAAGCGCTAGTATTAAGAGGGACACATTCAAAGCCGGAAACGTCATCTTCGTCTCGTCTTTGCGAGTCGATGGTCACCTTAAATGTTCTTACGGGACCAAAATTGGGCCACCTGTATAGCGTTTGCGGTAACATTATACAGGACCTCCACCGTGCAGGTGTCGCGGCATGCTGGGCACGTCAGAAGATGAGCCATTGTCTAAGCAGACGCACCGCTCTCGTAAGTACTGCCACTTGATAGTGCTACCGCCATCTGAGCAGGTTGTCCCTGCAACGGCAAACCAACGGCACCCAAATTTGGGTTCTCAGTGTCAATTTGGAAACGTCATACATACTCGTATAGTATGTTAATGTTTTTTTATTGGCAGCAAAGTCATAGTCATATGATGCGCCTAGAGTCTTGTATGTATGTAAAAATCTTTATTGTACACAAAGAACATAGGTACCATAAAGTTTGGAGTCTTTTCCATTTTCTGTCGTCTTCTTAAACGCAATATCTTTTGTATGCTATGAGAAATACATTTCAGAAATCTGCTGTTGTCGGTACTGTCAAAGATCCTTGGGGATGCTGACATTTTTAGTGGAATTTAAATTATTTAGTTTGGTGTTCGGAAAATGGCGATTTTATAAGCGATTCATTTGAATTATACATCTTACAAAAAAGAAGTAGATTATTACACACAAATAATTTACACAGTAATTTTGTTCGATATATTCAGGTACGTCAGTACTATTCGGTGCTACAGTTTGCTTTCAATCTATTTTGTTACCTGTAATTGAATAATAAAATAGCTATTGAAGTGAACCACTTAAAAGTACACTTAAATGCCAGCTCAGTAGTAACGAGTTTAAAAGTTTTAATGAAAAATGTAGGTTGGTACCAGCATTCCCTCCAGGGGTTTGTTTAAGTGAAAAGGTAAAATGTCAAACGGTTTAAAGTTCATGGGTGCAACACAATAATTAAACTTTTTAATTGGACATTACAATTTCCAAAATAGGGATTTTTTTGTGAATAGGTTAACGTAGGTATAAATACCATGGGGTGCAGGGCAGAGAACCTCCTCGAGTGCCCGATCCTTTGAAAGCTTTGCATTCTCACTTGATCCCAAGGATCCGGTGAGAGGGCGGGCTGACAAGGGACTCGGGACGGTGCACCCTGGGCGACAGTTAATAACTCCCTGGTAGTCGGGGTCTTATTGGCTGTCGGCCAATTTCTGCCAACAGCCCACTCCACCGCCGTCTATGATGAGACGGCGAATGGATGTGGGTCTGGGGGACGGGCGTGGTCCATTTATGGGCCACTGCCCGATTTGGGGGGGGGGGGGGCGAAAGGCCAATTGAGGGGGCCGCAAGGCCATGGCTGGAGGGCGTCGTGGTAGAATGCCAACGCGACCCCATGGCGCCCTCAACAGCCGGTGCGGAAACGCCGGAGGGGTTTTAGTGGGTATTCCGGGCTGACTAGCAGCCCGGCGAGTCCCACACTTTGTGCGTAAATGCATTTCCCCTCCGTCAACAAAAAAAAAAAAAAAAATATAAATACCATTACTAGAAACCTTATCAGAATCAGCCCACGGCTTAAAGTCCGACATTTCCATTCTTTGTTTAAAGTTTATGAAAATAAATAATCTCATGCAATATCATAGCATAATGATCCTTTAACCTGCTTTACAGTTTTGCAGTTTCCTAGCAGTTTGAAGTTTGCTCCCTGCAGACGGAATTCCGCTTAGGAACTAATTAGATAGCTATTACCGTCATTGGTTGCAAATTTCAACTATATAGTGAATGAATCGAACTATGATAGAGCTGGATCTGTATATTTACTATGTATAATAACTGCCGGAGTCGTCTTGCTAAGAAGAAGATTAGTAAATAGACTTGTTACGTTGACAGCACGTTGAGAGTATAATATAGAGAAATTTGCATTGATATTTGTGCTAATTTTGCATATTAAACTATCTCAGTATTTAAAAAACTAGTTAAGGAGTATTATCTGTCCTTAGCACAATAGATATATATGTATGTATTTTATATGTAAGTTTATTAAGTTTGTATTTGTAATGGTATTTGTGTATTAAATTAAGTATGATTATATTACAATGATTTTATTAAATTTGTACCTAGGTAATTAGGTATAGTCGTCACTTTTCCTTTCTTTTTTGTACACGCTAATTACCCTTTTCTTGTCATTTCATCTCTTGGATCTGCTGGAAAAAAATTCTTTAGAAATAAGCAGCTCTCTTTCTATATATACTGTCTTTTCCTCTTATGTGTAATCCTTTGCATTTTTATTTTGTACATGAATAAAGTAAATAAATTGATCGATGATAATAAAATAAGAAACTCTTCTCTATTTTTCAACAAATATTTTGCGTAATGTAGACAAAATGAAAAGATCATTAGTTGAGTTAAGATGTAGTTCTATGAAAAATTAAAAACCCTGAAATCGAACTCTGTTTTTAATAGGTTAGAGACCTTAATTTTTGGGCATTCAAAATAATGACTTCCACCCCTTGTTTTTGATAAAATAAACTCTTATTGTGATTTTCTGGTCTTCATGCAAATAAATGAAATTTGTTGTAATAATTTGTCAAAATTAATGTTTTGATTGAAGTAAAATATATCTAAAGCAAAACAGCTCCTGAAGATCCCTCATTCCCCTTAGATCCACCCTTAAGACCAACCAGTGGATAGTGAAGGTAATACAAGAATTCTTCAGCTCTACGGTATTACTGAGTATCTAAAGACAAAAATAAAACAAGGTATAATCCAATCAAAAAGACGAAGATACTTAATGAAGAAACTGTGTAATACAGAAGAGAATATTCCCAAGACATTAATTCGTGAAATTATTATCAGTTAAAACTTCCGTGGACGCAAAGTAATCACTGTAGCAACTAGTTAACTAGTTGACATTGCTATTAACTACGGCATAGACAGATACTATATTATCTTTCCCTCAGAGTAACGATATCCATATCCATATCCATACTAATATTAAGAAATGCGAAAGTCTGTCTGTCTGTCTTTCTGTCTGTCTGTCTATCTGTTACGCTTTCACGGCCAAACCGCTGAAAGGATTTTGATGAAATTTGGATATAGTTGAAGACCCGGGGTCAAACATAGGCTACTTTTTGACGCAGGCGAAGCTGCGGGAAACAGCTAGTTACGTATAAGTTTCTTTACTAAGGCAAAAAAATCATGTATTCATAACGTGTGAGCTACATGATCAATCAACTCGGTAGCCGAGACCAAAAGCTTAATCGACTTCCGAAGCCAGGAATCATTTTTTTAATTACCACACGGACAATAAGAAGGTAAGGCAAGATTAAATCGTATCAAAAATGAAATCATCATAATTTCATTTCACTACTGGACTAGGCTTTTCCTAATGATTTCCAAAATGTTGGAAGCGGCCTGCGTCCAGAATTTACCTACGACTTTTTTCAGGTCATCCGACCATTTGGTCGGTGGATTTCCAACACTGCGCTTGCCGGTTCGCGGTCGTTTCGACTCCATCGGCCATCGGTTCTCCGCACAAAAAACGAAATGACTGACCATAATTATTGTGTTTACACTATTTTAACATCAATCATATACACTCTCAAGGGTTATTCACGTCGCCAATGCCAATATCATCTCATCGTGTTTTATTTGTCCGTCAATTGTGCAATAAAATGATCAACATATTACGACTAGGCTATTTTAGTGTCTTGTTTATCATTTATCTGTTTTGAAGGCGAAATGGTTATCATTATTTTGTCATATGATTGGTCAGCAATGGATGGGCTAGTCTGACGAGTTCTCATTTTCGTAACTTGTGACAAAAATGGGAGGGTGGTATTATTTTATTTATTTTTTATTACAACATAAAGTCTTAAGTTATCGCATATAGTTACAAAAGAAAATCTAAATAAGTTACGTCTATGCAACAGTAGCAATAACATTATGCCAATAGAAAAAAAGAAAAATACTTGGTAACATAAATTAAAACTCGAAGCAGTCTTTATCATCGATGATTATATGAAATAGGAAAGCTTGGCATATAGTTAGTAGCATACATTCAAGCTAATATAGTCATCATGTTACTTGATGAATACTGAAAGCATGACTTGAAAGTTCTGCTTCACAACTTAAAGCCTTAGTTACACAGAAATCGAACTGGGTAGATAGATGAATAATTTGCGAATGTTCCTGTTTCGAATCCCAACGATCTGGCAAATCATTGTGTTGAATACTGTTGTTAAAATCTGCGACTAGCCGGAGATGTACAAAAAACTGTTATTCATCATCATCATTTCAGCCGCGAGTCGCGCTTAACCGCGAGGAGCTCGTTGGTTGAGCGCGCCCCGCGTATCCGTAGCGAATGCGCGTGTCAAGCGACGACGTGACGCGACCACTATTGAATTGGTCGCCATTTTAGTGGTATTTTCTATCTTGAGCTTCTCCGTGCTTAGGAAGGCACATTAAGTTGTTGGTCCTGGTTGTTATCGATAGATAGCAGTCGTGAGGCTGTGTCAGATGCCTTAGGGCAGCCTGAAAAAATCTGACAGTGTTGGCCACTAACACACCTCAAGTCATGTTCCTGTTGGTCTGGTTTCCCTGTAAAAATGGTTGCGGAGTTAAGACGGCAGTCGCTCCATTGTAATTACCAGTTCTACCATATCTAGGCCCATGACTTACAGCGTACCCTAGGCTCCGAATCGTAAGCTGACGACGCAACTAGGAATACATGTTAGGATGATGATGACTTTCTACTCAGCGCTTTATATCTAAACCTGCCTACAAAATCTTAAAATCAATTTTTATGGCCAGCTCTGTCAACTCTCAGGGGAAATATTGGGGTGTAATGTAAGTATTTTTTTTAACATGAATCTAACACAAACTATAAATAAACACATACGACAATTCTGTCTCTCTCTCTCAGTTTAATTTTTGTTTTATAAAATAAATCTTTATTTTTCTACAAGTAAAACCATTTACCTACACCCTTTAGCGGACTTAATGCTAAGAGTATTTTATTACATATACTATAGTATTTATTACCAGTCAACTATTCGACAAAACAGAAATATAGTTCCGCGCAAAGAAGTTACGGAAACATTATTACAGAACAAATTTCTTCAGTCTTGTTTTCCTTTGATCGGATTCTTTTTACTTATTCTTACATATTTCACTAGTTTTCTAAACTTTCAAGCTACCGTACCCTCGTTGGTGTTCGGTGTAAATGATGCTATATATAGCTTTGTGTACTAGTAGTTATGTCTAGTCATGATGTGTTTGCAACAATAGCTATTATTGGTCGTCAATCATCGACCACGTCTGAAAGGTTACTGAACTTTAAGTACTTAATATTACTACTTATTATTATTAATTACACTGCAAAATCAACAATAAAAAAAACGGTTAAGTGCGAGACGCAGTGCAGGTAGAGTTCCGTACCATTTTTATCTATAAAAATCGCAAACTAAATCACATTGTATCAATGTTACTCAAAAGACAAAAAAAAAATTCAAAGTATAAGATATTTGATTGAAGGGTCTAGAAATAACCTTGTATATTATCATTTTTATATCACACGTGTGACCGCAGACAAAAAGTTATCAACATGAGTCAGACCAATTAAGATATGGGTAAGAAAATAAACATTTCAGTTGTCAGGGAGAACAAATCTCCAGAGTAATGTAGTAAAGATGAGGTTAGCTGGCGGATGAATGGAGCTATTTACTTTGTTTTTCTATATGATTTTGGACTAGAATATGTTCTTAAGTAATCTTAAGAAGAGATTTAAAAAATGCATAAACTAAGTATATGTAACTCTTATTTTTAAATAAATTTAGTAAATCTACGTTTCATAGGCTTATAATTATAGTATTCATAAAATGAAGTAGGATTTATGTAAATTATCAGTTGTATAATTACGCATTGTAATTTATGAGTCCGGAATTCACTGGAAATGGGGTTTTTCCTTATATCTCCAATCTGACCAATTCAATCATAGTTCATCGTCTATGAGACTTATTTAAATTCAACTATTGTTGTACTGAGTTTGAGGTAACACGATGGGTAATAATAAGACTTCCTCCGGAGTTTTACCTCAATATCGTCAAATTTCAAAATGACTTTGAAATTCTCCTTCATTACTTCTATGATAATAGAGCCATGACGCGAGGAGGGGGAGAGTTTTGAAAAGTGGATGGACTACGTCAAAAAAAATATGAGTAGAAAAAGTGTGAAATAGGAAACATCTACAGGCGTATTTATAAACATTTCTTAAGCACCATCTTATACCAAGAAACGTTTTAAGCGTTAAGAAATGCTTAAGTTTTTGTTATTCATAAACCAGACTTGCTTAACCAAGCATTATTTAACATTTTTCCAATAGCAACATTTTAGTAGGATTTCATATATGATTGTCCCAGATTTTTTGAGAATTCTGCATTCAATCTCGGCTAGTAAACTTTTGTTCTAGGAAGCCTTTTATATGCAACAAATTATTTTGTAGTCTGTATAAACCACCTTAATCATCGCCGAAATAATATGTTCAAACAAATTCATATTAAAATCAATGCTCTAGGAACATTTTGCTTCCTAGTTCATAGCTCATTTATTTATAAAAATACACATACATTGTGTCTGAAAATACAATTAAACAAAAATAAGAATTTGATTTCACATTTCATGTCAATACTAATATCTATCTATATATAAATAAGTTGCGAGTATATTTTAACTTTGAGGACCAATAAATTCCTCCAGACTATAGAAACATTTTTCCACCAAGAAGCACCTCAGTGTATCTTTGAAAGAGATGAAGTCTGAAATACATTTATAATCGACCGGCAATCTGTTAAACAAACGTACTGCTTGATATTTAGCGGAATGTTTTACTACATTAAGACTTGGCATAATATCTGATTTTAGATCCTTACGCCTAGTATTTTCTCGCTCCTTTCTTTCCTCTGGACTTTCAGTAAAGCACAACTCTTTATATAAGTCGCACAATAGGACCATGATATACAGAGAGGGTACGGTCCTCAATATAAAACCATAAAACAAAATAGGAATGTCGAGTGAATGAGTAGTATTTGTATTTATTTTTTATTTTTATTTATTTAGGAAAAAGAACAATTGTACAAGAGGTAACACATATTCAGATACAATACAATTTTTATATAGTTGTACAACCAGCACAATTATCCTCAGATTACTTATTGAAAATAAAGTAACTACAAAGTAGTATATAAAAACAAACTAGTGATGTTATTTAGTTAGCCACTAATTACAGACAGGATCTAGTTCAAAAATTGCCAAGATTACTAAGAGAGAAAAGGTTTTTCTTAAAAGAGGGCAATGCCAATAGAAATATATCTATACTAGTAAAGTAGATTTATTATAACTAAGCATAGCACGCTTGCCTGCATGAGTTCTACAGTTTTTAATAGCGAGCAGTCTAAATGTCAAAGAGTTGCATGCACGTCCCGATCGCCTAGGCACCCGGTAGCACAGCTAGTTATGTAACTCGTTACTCTCAAACATACTATGGCAAATTTTGTACAGAATTATCAGATCTAAAAACAGTATTCACTTTTTTAGGGAGTCAATCCCAAGCTTTAACAACAAAATTTTGTATTTTAAATTAATAAAAAATAAAAAAAAATGAAATTTACGCTGTACCATTTCCAAACTATTATTATATTTTTCATAAAATGGATTCCGACAGTTGCATATTCAATCTGAGCTCTATTATGGGTTTTGAACAAAGTCAGTTAAGAAGATGGAGACCTAAAGAAGACACTTGCCCTAATAACAAAGCCATAAAGTTTGTATGCCGTTAATTCAAAATGCAATTTATAGTCCATCAACACGCCCAAATCTTTTACAATACTTACCTTACATAATCGAGTATTATAAAGTTTGTATTGATAATTGACAGCATTCTGTTTCTTTGTGAATGATATACTTTTACATTTAGATAAATTCAGATAGAGCTTATTTTGAGCGCAATACACTGAAAGCCTGTCAAGATCAGCTTGCAATTTTAAACAGTAGTTAACAGTGACAATTTTTGAGTAAATTTTCAAATAATCGGCATACCTATAATAGAAAATTGGTATTGTGAAAGCATTCCTCAATATCATAAATATTGACTTGCTTTCTTCGAAAACAGAGCCAAAATAGTTGGAAAAAAGATTACAAATTTTATTTAGGATCATCTGAGTGTTCGTCATTAAAGGTACGTTTGGGATACCCGACTTACTTTTTCGACTATTGACAAACCTCCAGAAATGTTTTATGCCCCTTTGCAATCTCTTTTCGACTGATTCATTATACTTGTTGTAGCATTCTTTAGACAAAATTTTAAATCTGTGCCTATAATTCGAAATTCCATAAAGTCTAATTTATTTCCAAATTTCTTCCACTTAAACCAAGCCTTCTCTTTATTTTTAAATAAATGAATTAATGGCCTTGTTAACCAAACCGAAAATTTACCGATTTTGCCTTACGCTCAGGAATGTATTGGTCTATATTTTTTCATAAAATAAATCGGTGGCTCGCTCCATGGGTAAGTCGGATAAAAGAGTATCCCATTGAATATCATTTATTTGAGAGTTAATGGACCCATAGTCACATTCGTCGAATGAAAAACCCCGCATCGGAGAAAAGGTCATCGGTTTATTAGGCAAATTTAAATCAAAAGTCACAAAGTAAGGGTGTATGCTATCAACTGGAACTAAAGGATTTATGATAGGTTCACATAGACAAGAGTCACTATTTGTAAAAAACAAATCAAGCATACGGCCCATCTTATTTCTCAAGTTATTGTATTGAAATCCACCTATCCTGGACATAAAAGTAACAAAAAAATTTTCTTTGGCATCTTTACAGCTTGCAGGCAAAGGTAGGTAGTCGGATTTATTAGTCGGCTCCCAAACTAAATGTGGTAAGTTATAGTCACCAGCGATGCAAAAGATATCAATACTGTTATTTCATAATATATCATCCTGAAGGGCATCAAACAAAGTCTGATAAATAGCCAGCGATTGCGCGGGAGGAATATACAAGCCACAAAATAGGTGTTGTTTACCCGCAACACTAGAACTAATCTTTAATACATAGATTAATAATTATCAAAACTGATCAGCTTAGGATTTCCGGCCCAGTCCGTAATATCTACATTAACGAACATCTTATCGACTTATTTACAAGTTACATTGCCTCGCTTGCTGTTCCATTATATCTAACTTTGATTCCAAATACGCCACACGTTGATCTCTGTCTTCCAAACCACAAACTCTAGGTATGCTCGATTTCCTGTGTTTTTTGTCCAGATATTCATATTTATCACTGATGAATTGGGTTAATTTTTTAACTTTTTCTATGTCATTCGTGATTTTTGAGAATTTTTCGTCATATTTAGAAAACCACGAATCCAATCTTTCAATAATTTTATCTTGATACTGTTGGATATCTTCATGCGTCACTGCACCAGCAGGATTTCCCCGCCTATGGGTTATATATTGAGGGGGTGATTCATTCTCTATAATTGACATATCCACACTTATATCACCACTTATATGTAGAAGTAGCATCTATCTCCAAATGATCAAATGTTTTGTCCAAATCCGTCATAGTGTCGTAGAATGTGGTCACTCTGTATCGCACACTACTCTGTAACACACCGGTATCGCTGACTATAGGTTGATGGCGGGCGAACTACGCGAGATGTACACGACCAGTTTAAAACAGTAAAAAAATGTGTATGTGAATGAGTAGTAAAAAAATGGCGGCAACCCCGACGCTACCATGTCGTGCTGTGAGATCAGCTGTAATTTCTGTTGTTTCTGTCCGCCATCTTGCTGCTTAACATGTAAACCAGGGTGCCAGGCTGCTTAATTTGACAGTCATTTCAGACACCGTCTGAGAAGACGATTAATGAAATTTTTATTCATAAACATGTCTTAACACGTTAATGAAAAGGTACAAACATTAAGCACTAAGTAGTTTAAGAAATTCTTAAAATTTAAGACACGTTTATGAATACGGCTGCTAGTACTTAAGGAATAGCTAAGTAGAGGTAATTTCTACTTAAGAACGTTCGGTTTTTACCTCATTTTTGGGAAATTACCTCATTGACAACATTCGGTTTTGATGCCCTTTGAAAAATAACTTCATTCCTCATCTTTGTCTTCATTCTTACAAAAACTTATAAGTTCTCGTAAGAATGAAGACAAATATGAAAGCTATCATGTAAATAATAAAAGGATCATAACTTTAAAGTACGTGCACCAATAAAGACACTGTATTATAGGAAGGTAAGGTGTGGTTATTTCAATAAGGAACTTTATTGAATCGCCGATGACGGGAAGTGCTCCACTTAACGAGCTTGGGGCACAAAATAGTGAAGACACAGCATTCAAATTTCTAATATTTCACGAGAAACTTTAATTATTAGGAGTGCAGGACAGATAAGTTTCTTATCATTCCAATATTATCATTTTATTGGAATTATATCACATATCTTTATGGTAAAGTTAAGACATCAAGTTTAATGGACTTAGGAGAGACATGCTACCGAATTTAGGATGCTACCGAAAAATCATTGAGACGATGATTATTACATATGCACAGTGGGAATTTTAACCCTTTAGGACTCGGGTAACTAAACGGTATTGAGCATATTACTGGAGGAGTAGTAGGTACTATAATGAATTGTGGTGTAATGGTTAACATGGTTAACTCAAGAGGAGTTAGATCCCCGATCAGCGGTCAGGTCAAGAAGGAAAATTATTTATTTTCTTATTGGCCTGGATCTTTGATATTTATCTAAATGTCTATTATGATGACGAACTTATTTTGGGGATGACTCGTTTGTCCCGACTGTGTGATTTGTCAATATAATATTTTTTATACATTTTCTGTTTTGTAGTTCCAAATTTCACATTAGTCTAGTTTCTGTTCATTTAATTTTATACTTGTGAGTTGTGACCCTTTATTACTATTTTTATGACGCACTGAGGTTCCTTGTCTGATGTTGCTTACAGTAGATAAAAGAGTTGATTTAGCTTAAAACTAAGTAATAATTTTACAGGCAATTAATGACTATTACTTGCGTTTTAAACTTAATTTGGTGTCAAATTTATCATGATGTATTTTTGACAAGATAGTTCACTTTTATGCACTTAGTTACTTTAATAAAAACTAGAAGAAGAAGGATTTAAGGTGACCACATAATTACTTACTGAATCAGCGACCCGAAGAGGAGTTTGGCCTCCGAAACGAGAGTGCGCCAAAGTACTATTCGTCAAGATGACTCGCCAGTTATCAGCTCCCATACCTCTTGCAGATCAAACTGCACTGCATCACTCCAGCGGTATCTGGGGCGGACTACTGGTCTTCTACATAATATCTTCCTTAGAAAGGCTGCTTTGACGCAACGATCCTCACCCATTCTCTCCAGATATCCTAGACAGCACAGTCGCTAGGGCTTGAATATTTACCCAAAATATTTAGACCACGTATTTCCAAAATTTTCAGGTGACCAACATTAATAAAAATATATCCGCAAACTTTCACGTGATTTTTCACTATCCTAAAAACATTCCATTACTACTTTCAGAAAGGTTCGCTAGCAAAATACTTTGATCCCTTTTCCCGTATCACCGGCTACGGCTATCTTATTAATATTTCAAACAACCAGGTATCCGTTTATGATAGAAAACATGTGTGCCATTTGGCTATTTGGTAAGCAGTGACCTATTTTTTTTCATTAACGTAATGGACAAAACTCGCTGTTTTAAAAATAATGATAATATTGACTGGACAATGCTTGCTTTTTCATATTAGTTAGTTACCTACTATTGGTACTAATTATATAAACAAGTAGCGAATATTTACAAGTTATGTAGTCCCAAATCGTTACATGGCGGCAATGTGCCCAAAAGGCTGGCAGCATTGCCACGTTGGATGGCAATGCTGATCCTCTGTGCGAGAAAACACCCAGGTCACGGGATATCTCGACTATACTTTTTGACATAAACTCAAAAAGCTCATGTGCTGATGAGTAGTACGTCAAATATGTAGTTACGTCCAATACCTACATATTTACGCCTTTGAGGTCCTCTGCGGCTGCTGCAGCAGTGCCGGCCTTCGACTTAGTGACTGGGAGGTGAGACGTAGGTAGCGACCCAAACTAACGGCCGTCCCATCCTCCGGCACTAAAGTCATCCCGTCCGGTCTCTTGCCATCATCCCGAACCAAACCATTGGGTTCCAATGCCGCTGGAAATGATTTTATTATGACGAATATCTAATCTAGGCAGAATGAATAAAGGTCGTTGCTTGGACGCGTTACACCAACATGTGAAAAAGGTATCAAGGATCTTCGATAATGTGCTACTTTGATTTTATGGTTACGTTAACAATGGTTCTTATCAAAACATTGGTTATCAAATTAGGGACGCCATTATGGATATTATGGCGAGGTCGGGAGGGTTTTCAGGTAAGTTTGGGAAACACAAACAGCGTTGTTTTTGTAGGCCTAATTACGTAGGCGTGCCTCTCCCGTTCTACAGTTACGATATGAATAATTTAACTAACAATTCTTGAACAAAAATATGTACTCGCTCACTTTATTACTTAAAAATATGTCTTTCAAAATTTTCTATTATATTTTTTTATCAAATAAAAATTTAAAAGAAATAATAATAAATTTCAGTAATATCAAGGAGAAAACATACAATTATACCTAGGTTTATGATAAAAACGAAATCTTCAATTATATGTAATTCACGCACCTAACGGCTTTTTACGGATGCTTTATGGTCAAGGATTATCAAAATTATTTGACTTTACGTCACCGTGCTTTCATACTTCTTCTTCTGCTTTCGTGTATAGCCATAAACCTAAATATATTTTATTTTTACTTTATTTTAGTTTTATTTTCGGCCCAATATGACGCAACACCTACAACTACTAGTACTTTGCTACAATTTTTGCTTTCATACTGCGTTTGGGCAACTCTCACTTGACTGATGCCTACTCATATGGGTATCATGCGTTGAATCATGACTAAGTAACGAATGAAAAATAAAATGTTAAAAATTTTATGAGTTCTGATGTTAAATGAATAATAATGATAATCGATTGTCTGCGATGAGCAAGTTATAAGTATTTGGAAGCATGTTTGTTCGATCCATCAATCATTTTGTCGGGTTTATTTGTTTATGAAAAAATATTATAAACATTTGTAAAGGTAGGATACGGTCATTGGTAAGGAATGTGATTGAATTTAAATTTAAGTGTTTTCTTCGTCTTCACTGAAAAGTGGGCTTTATCAGTTCAAAATTCCTTTTTTCATCCCCCTTTGTACAATAAACTTTAATATTGTACAATCATCATCATCATCAGCTATCCATAATCGATTGTAGATATTTTTTATTGTATTGCATTTCATTTCATTGTTATGTTAGAGTAATCAAAATCAAATTTGTAATCTCAAATCTTCGGCGTCCTAAGTGGATTTTGCTTATGATGAATTTTCTCCTATCGGCTTTCTATTAGGATTATTATGGAATGGAGGAATAACCTTAGTTTTGTGTATAAATTATACTACGAGTACTTAACACATTGTGGGGGGCGTAAGTCCAGTAGTGGACTAAGCGGCTAAAACGTAGCTGATAACTATTTAAAATACAAGATATCCTGATGTTGGTTTTCAATGCACGTATTCATGAAATATATATAATAAGATAGATAATATTCATAAGTTATTCGTCTTTGTAGTTGCGCATACTTACAAATTTGGTAGTCTCTATCTTGTATAGAACTATTGTAATACTTGTAAGTACAAATTCATTACATCGTAAGGACTTCTATATCGAAGTCTCCATCAGACAAGCAGTCGTTAAATTTAAGTCGTATGTTTAGCAATCTTTGTATTGTTACAGTCTTTCAATTCATTGTCTATTTTATGAGACGTGTAACTCTGTTGTTTATCACTCGCAGTACTGTATTATATGTATATATTAGAATTTCACTTCTAGGAAATAGGGTATTTCCTTTTGTTGTTAGTCTTATCATCATTTATTTACAGTTTACAAATGAATATAATTCTATATTTCTTGGAATCGTACTTACAAGTAAGTCTTTTATTTCGCCTTATTATATTATTTATTTACTAAATTCATGTACATATTTCCACAGAAAACTAGGTTAGGTTAAAGACAAAGAAACTAGGTTAGGATAAAGAAGAAAGACAGTCATACTCTAGACAGACGCACACGTCAAACTTATAACATCTCTCTTTATTCATCGGGGGTTAGTAAACACAAGAAGAACAAGGCTACAGGCTTGTACTTTACTATAGCGTACCAAAACTAAATAACGTAGGTGTCAAATAAACTCGAAAGGTCAAATCCTTTTCAAGTCTACGTGACCATATAACAATGATTGATGGTACATTATATAAGTAGTTTAATGTTTGTGAGATTTCTCTTCAATCATAAAAGTTTGGCAGTAGGACTTTCAAGTGGGTAGTTATGAGTAGTAGTTACGTAAATGGATGGATGTCAATAAGCTCCGACAGCTCCGAAGCCGCTGACGACGCAACTAGGAACGCGCTAGGATGAAGAAATGGATGGATGTCAAAGGCTACATGTAAGTGTGTACATGGGACTCAATTTCATCAGCTGGTCTAATACCGTCTGATCGTTAAGAAGCCACGTCAGAATCACGGTATTACGCCCCTATCAGTCTTACCATGATCAGTCTTACCATGGTGTCAACCAATTATAGACAAACCTAATTTTTGTGGCGAGCAGGTAGATCTTACAACGCTGTTTCTGGGTCGGTAGATTTGGGCGTTTTCAACACTGATCCTAAAAGGGCTGAACGTTTATTGTATAGTAGGTTATTTCATTAACGTGATACCTATTGCTTTTGCACATCATTATACTTAGGTATGTGTTATTGTTGTGATATTACTTATTCAATAAGCACTACAAGACTTAATTCTGCGTATTGTTGGCGTTCCCGTTATCTTAAATTGCAACATGTATCTATCTGTGAAGACCTATTATTGGCTCTTTTTTATATATTTCGTAACCTATGTAAATTTATTTGTTGTTGACCATCTGAATGTATAAAACAAAGAAGCCGAAGAGGATACGAAGAATTCTGACACTAGGGTGTACAGGATCGTTTGACCCACGGATTAATAATAAAATAAAATAAATAAATCTTTATTTCAGACATACGTCCATAGTGTTAGTAACAATTGAAATCTTAATGAATGAATTCCATATGCTTTTTACAAATAAGGGGTTTACTTAGAAATCGTAGTCAGTTCAATAATACCAGCCAGCTGCAGCTTGGAGACCAAATTAACAAAACAACTTTTATGAAGTTCATTTATTTGAAAAAATAAAATAAAAGTAACAATAAAAAACTAACCTAAATCAGAACTAAATAAAAACTGAAACCTAATGTATAAAAATAATAACCTAAGAAATACAAATACTTTTTAAATTTTTTAAATAAATACAGAAATTTTTATTTAGTCGTAGGTATTTTTACTTTGTTTTAGAGATAATCAGAGTCGAAAGTTCCCTTCATAATGGGAGTAACAGAATAATCTACACTAATATTATAAAGAGGAAAGATTTGTTTTTTGTGTGTATGTTTGTAATGAATAAACTACTGTGCCGATTTCAAAAATTCTTTCACCATTGGAAAGCTACATTCACCCTGAGTAACATAGGCTATATACCGTAGGCGGAGCTGCGGGAAACAGCTAGTATATTATAAAGTAAATGAGAAGACCTCTAACAGACGGACGACAGAAGGAGAGCACAAGCTTACCCAAGTAGTAATTTTAGTTATATAAATGTCACAGATGGGTTATATACCTAACCTTTTTATGACTTTTCCTGGTGCTTACAATAAGGTCACCATAACCACAGAGTTACTTCATAATTGCCAAAAAGGACCACTGTAAAAAGCGCACTAAAAGGTTATGCTGTCTTGTACGAGTATATGACCATACAAATTACCTAAAGGAATATTTGCTGACCTATATGTATGGCTGAATAGCAAATAGTATAACCAAAGTATAACTTTATTATCAGTCATAATTAAGTCATAAACTAGTCACAGAAGTATTTTATCATCCCATTCTTAGTCCAAAATTGGGTCATCATCAAGAAACAATAAAAGCTTGTTAGCAAATAATAAAACTATCTCATTAAGAAAAGGTTACATACAAGTTAAAATTTATTTCGAATCAAACAAATGGCTTCCATGTTATAATATTAATTTGTATTACAGCATATTCGTCAAAATGCGACGTAAAACGTTCCTTAGAATTCATACGAGTGGATAAATCCTATTGCGAATGCCAGTTTACTGATAAATTAAGAGGTAATAAGCTTAAAAAATAAATGGGTCCTCTGTAATTATCAAATTTAAATTATTTTGCTTTCATAATTTTTTATAAAAAAAAAAAAATATTTCTTTTTCTCTCAAACTTGCGTATTATTTATTTATTGGTATACTAATGTCATTTTAATTTCAATTTCATCGGTTATTTACGTAAACAACAATTATTATTGAAATATTTTGACACCATAAATAACTAAAAATGGTTATAGAATATAAATCAAATAACTTGTTATAACCTGAATTTCCATCAACGCACGTAAAATGCCTAAAAATAACCTGTAAGCAATTTTTATAACCTATTAGTAATTTTTGAAATTTCATGAGCATAAAATTTTCTAATAAGCCTTGATATTAGTGAATATTGCCTCTAACAGAGTCTAGTAAATAGTTTCAATACTTTCTATGTTGTACAAAGTGTTCACTAAACCGTAGAGAAATGAAGCGGATGGTTTATATTAAATAAAATTTTATTTTATCTGTAATACTTACGTTACTACTTAAATTACACACGTATAGTGCAACAGCGATCACTTCAACATAAAAACCAAAACCAAACACACCAACTATGTCGAATGAACGTCATTCAAAATCGAACGAAATTCTTGATTTGCATTAGAGATAGATAAAAAGTTTATTTGTTCGTCTGTAACACACATATGCATATAATTATTACATTCAATCAACACAATAGACATACATAGTTACATGACAAGCTTATATGCATTTGTATGCCACAGCAGCACATAAAGGCTTACAGCTCAGCGTAAATGTTACTTTTTTTAAACAACTGCTGATTTTCAGCTGACACCTTTGAAAGAGAGCGAAAGACAGCAGACTTATAGACTCCAATACTCCGCGTTAAATTTATATCACATGCACACAAAGAGAGACAAAAGAAGAAAAATAATAAAATTGGGATTACAATAATTCCGATCTTCAACTGATGACGTTAAAACCAGTAGTTCAGTGAACAGTAGACCTCGCAAATAGTGTCACTACCATGACATTGTAGTAGGTAACTTAAAGTCGCCGTCACGAGAAGGTATAAATTTAGTAAACAAACTAATCTCTACTGAGGTGTGTTCTAGTGGGTGGTTATCTAGTGACAATATTATGAGTTTACCAAATACAATTGACTTAAATTACTACACGAGTAATATGAAACTAACGACCAATTCCAATTAGTCGGGTTATATTTGACGATATGACAATGATGCATGGTACAGGAACGAACCCGTTCAGTGAATGTAAAAAATTGTTCCGCCATTTTATTTTAGTGACGGTTTATCTTCTCACTTTTGAAACAAATAAATGAGAGAAAAATAATACAACTAATCAAATATAAAACACACGCGGGTGGTTGCGGCGTAATCATCAACATAATCATCTAAAACCATTCTTAAATTTAAATTGTCTCTAAACATTAAAATATGTCATAAAAATACTATTTTTTCTTTCATTCAAATGTTGAGAATATAATTTATATCCTCTCCTGACTTTAGACGCTAGCGACTGCGTCAACAAATTCGTATAACAATAAAATCGGTCAAGTGCGAGTCGGACTCGCGCACGAAGATGTTCCGATCTATAAAAACCGCACAAAAAATAACACGTTTGTTGTAAGGAAGAAACTTTAAATATTTATTTTCGTTTAATTTAATTAGTTATATATAAAATGAATAAGTATATAAATATTCTTAGAACATTTCAAGTGTTTACCTGTTGCCGTTATCAATATCGAGCTAAAACGAAAAAAAAATTACGTTTGTTGTATGGGAGTGTCCCTAAATATTTTTTTCTTTAAAGCAGCAACAGAAATACACATTATCTGTGTATAATTTTTTCACTGAGAAAAATTCTTCATTGACCGGGGATCGAACCTGGGGCCTCCGGCATAGAAGACTGAGCGTTAATCACTACTCTAACATCTGATATCTGAAGATGATGAATTCGTCAATCTTATTGACTTAAACCGCGTTATAGCAAATTTCCCCTTTTTTGCCCTCAGTTTTTCCCCATTCAAAAATATATCTTGACCAAAAATTTTAAATAAATCAAGGAACATGTGTGCTAAATTTCGTAAAAATTCGTTCAGAAATAACGCCACAGCAAACTCTCCCCCTCTTGCCCTCATTGCTACCCCAATCAAAAAAAGCTCTCGACAAAAAAAAAACAAATGAATCAAGGAATACATGAGCGGAGTTTTGGTAAAATTCGTTCAGAAATGTGACCTCTAGCCCGGAACATACATTTTCTGATCCAAAAACAAAATTTTCGAATTAGAGACGCTTCGCTCGCTCGGTCAAAAATTATTGTTACTACAAAAAAGCTAGGCTTGCATACTATCTATATTGTATATACGACTTTTGCGGCGAGCAAAGCTAGTGCCCTCCAGTAGTGAAATCTTCTTCTTCATCCGCTTTCCCGACTACATCTTAGGATCCTAGGATGCGTACCATCACTTTTACGAATTAAGTTTGTCTGAACAATAATGTTTCTATAGCGTTATTTGTAACGGATTCTCACGAACACATGTATCTTGATTTATTTGAAATTTTTTGTCAAGATTTTTTATTTATTTAATACTTAAATATAAAAACATTAATTAATTTTATTTATTGATATATAATTAATAATAGGGTAAAAATGAGGGCAAAAAGAGGGACAGGCAGCGTTATTTCTGAAGGGATCCTATCTAGATTATTACTATCTACATCATTAGGCAACCTACCATAACATCATCATTAGATCTTTAGCACTGAACCAAAGAAGCAGTCCTTTTAAGCGTTCACGGAAACAAATCAAGATATAAAAGTTATCAGTATCAGTTCAGTGTAGCCCTGTTAGCGCAATAGACATACTTTCGTATGAATAATGTTAGAATGGACATCTTGTAGATATGTAACTAGGCACATCGCATAAATCAAAAGTTACAGTGATGACCGATTAGATCATTTTTGTGTCTAAAGGTTATATCAAATGACATAAGCCTATAAATATTGCTATGAAGCATTCTTTTACGCTTCGAAGTTATTTTCCTAACCAGTAGGGACCAAAAAATGCTACTTGGTTTTAAAAAAGGTTTTAATATAACTTATAAGCCATGAGTACAGAAGGTTAGGAAATAGTTATAATTTAGTTAGAACAATGAGTTTCAAGTTATATTTAGGTATTTAATTTTCTAAAAAATAACCTATTTATGACCTGTTTATAACTAAAAAGTCTTGGGACTTATTGTTCTGGAAAACGATTTAGGATAACTTTATATTAACCTCTTGAAAATGGTCTAAAGGTTAAATAAAAAACTATGTAGTTCTGAGACCAAAAAGCTTTAAATATAACTGAAATATAACTTATTAGATAGGAATTTTCTTAATATTACTTTTATATGACTTATGGGCATTTTTTCATAACGTTTTTTTGTAAAACTTGCTACTTGGGTAGTTAAAAAATCTCGTTTTTGGCCTTTGTTCACTGAACCCTCAAATGCGATAACGTCAATTCCAAACATATTCTTATCTACCAATTTTATTACCGATAAAGATTTATTTATTTGGTAAACTAATAAGATATATTTAATTACTAGAATTGTTTTTTTTTTACATTATATAGAGTTAAGAACTCTTAGAGTGAAAGTGGTTACCATAGTTTTCGAACTTTCGAACAACAGATGAAAGCTGTTTAACACCGTCGGAAATTTATTACTTGGACGTTGTAATGAAATAGGTCTGGTACTATATGGACGAAAGTAATAGGCGCCTACCTAATTCAGTAGCACATATACCAATGTGCACTTCAAATAGATTTCGCTCAAAGATTTGTCTTAGTCTTTGCTCTATGGCTATAAATATACCCCCTTGGTAAAGATAAAGTCTGTTATCATAAAATATGTTTCTAAATCCCTCTTTGATATACTGTAGGCAGTAAGCGTAATAAAGAGATTCGGTTACAAGAAATTCGTAACGCTTGAGGCTGTGTTCAGCTCTCGACTTGCCAAGATCGAGCCGTTTCGAGAACTTGAATAATTGCCCCTATTTTTTTTTTGGTTCATTTATTCACACAATAAAAAATACAGTATAAGGGAGCTGCTTATTTGACCAGCTGACCCAAAAGAGGAAATGGGAAATAAAGGGTAATGAGAGTGTCAGAAAAAAAAGAAAAGGAAGACTTTATCGTCCCGGTTGACTGGAAGAGATCTCTTTATGGGATAAGTCCGCCGTTGCAATTATTTTTAGTTTTGTATTTACTGTAATGTATTTTTCTGTGCAATAAAGTTATTACAAACAAACAAACAAACAAACTTTACCTAATTACCTAGGTAAAAATTTAACAATCATTTATATTTATAATATTTGCTATTTTTCCAAGAATATAGGATTAGGAATAGAAAAACCACCATGGCATAGATAGACAGTTGTCTTTTGCAACATTTAACAAGAACACAACGATCACACTAATTCAGGACATAATCGTTTACACCGACTCTCGGCCTCTAAAATGGGGCTTTATGGACTAGGTACTAGCTGTGAATAATTCAAAACATCTACGGACTTTTAACATGACAGTCAGATAGGAGCCCTTTTACTCTCAACCGACCATGCAAAACTAATAAGATGTAGGTATTATTGTAAGTTCATATTTGTCTAGTGGTTGAGTGAAATTTTCCGGGAAAATACGTAAACGTAAGCGTAATTGTCAATTATAAAAAACCTTACTAAAGTAATGCAGAAACATAAAGCGTTGATTTTCATATTAGTTCTAACAATGGAATAATAAAATAATTCACACTGATATGGTCATATCACAAAATAATGTAATCACAGATGAATAACGAAACTTGAATTACACACAATCTAACAATCAATAGCTATAGAGTTTATTGTTTGAAGACACTTTTCAATCTATTTAATATTATACAAGAAAAAACATCATCATTTATTAATAAGTTTACTTTATAGGTAGCTCAGGAAAAAGTGCTAGTTTAATAACTAGATGATAACTAACTCTAAGTAATTTTCTTGAACAGGCTAAGCTGAAGGAAGCCAATTTTGATCGTTTTTTACTTGATTGTACAATACAATAAATAATACCCTTTATTGCATAAGAAAAAATAACAAGGTATTCCCAAATTTCGATAGAAGTTTTCTTAGACTTGATTAGGTATATTCTCCTAATTTCCATAGGAGTTTTCTCACACTTGATGAGCTCATCCTCATCATCCATCCATATCATGATACTTGCTCCATGGGAATATAGCTATATTCTCATGGAGCAAGTACATACTCCGTGTATATTACACTATTTTAATAGGAGTTTTCTTACACTTAATGAACTATATTCCACTATTTTGATAGGAGTTTTCACAACTAATTAGTCGCTCGCGTATCGCGTTACATATCTAATTTGTACAAGATGTTCTGAAGTGATGATTTTGTGCTCTCATTATTTCGTATTGACAAATTGAGCAAATATGGCGCTCAATGCCGGGGTCACCGATAACAAGACTGATTTCACAGGAGTCAAGATGATTCCTATCTGCAATCGAATATCGTCTTAAGTAACCTTTAACTTTGAAAACATAAGGACCAAAATAACTAGACAATTGACGAGGACAAAATAAGTGTTAAATTTTAAATAAATACCTATTTTCTTTTTTATCTGTTCTTGATTAAATGTTAAATCTATTTTTTTATGAAATCAGTATTTTAACAAAATGAATGTGCAATGTACACGAATTGATATTTGCTCATATTAAGTTATAGAAAATAACTTTCTCAAAATCAAACTAAACTTATAGAACTTACCAAAATTCCCTTGAAACTTGAATGCGTAGAAGGATTTGTTCAAAAATCACAAGAGCACATCACTAATTCACTCGACCAATATTCTGTTCCACTTTTGAATTTCGAAGTTCCACGCGTGTCGTAGAATAATGGGTCGTACGCACGGCCGTCTCTTAGAGCGTTCCGCTAGTACTGACGTCGGGTAGAGTAGGGTCGTGTCGTGGGTCGAAATAAAATAGATGCGTTAAGAAATTTCAGCTTTTAGCACACCCCTTATTACTGGGGCTTCTAGTTAATAATGGTGTTCAGATTTCAAAATCTAGTGGAATTGTTTGCTTAACAAGCTTTCAAAATAAACTGCTTCCTAAAATAGCCATTTGGTTGAGAACGAAATATATGGTTTTAAAAATTCTGACATGCCCTTTTCAGCTTTTCAGTCAGTAGGTAAATCGGGACAAACCTTCAGATGTTTGTCGCGATTTATTTATAAATTTCAAGAATTAAAGAAATAATTAATGTGTAATCTAAAATATTATAGATGTTCCTTTATGTAAAGTACACAATTCAAAACCATTGATGGATAACATGGTAGGTTACGATCTTAAAATCAATGCGCTAAAAGGTACATCGTTAACTTAACTTTGATTATGTGTAAAGTGTGAATTTTTGTCTATTTTATGTAATATTCAATCGGAAGACGATAAAACATAGAGTTTTAGTTAAAAATAAATTGTATACGAATAAGCATAAAATTTAGGTAAAATCGTAGACTGTAGTTTGTATTATGTCTAGGAGTTTAGTTCAGATGCCAAAGTGGTGTAGTTGCTAGTAGATTTTACGACAAGTGACACGTCATAATCTTGTCGGGCGGAAACGTACTTTATTGCCGGCAGAGTTAGGGCCACATATTAAGGAAATTGCTTCATAGCCAGTCAGGTCATACGATATAAGAACTTACGGCTGTTAATTTTTTTCAAAGCCTAACTAACTGATTACTGTTGAGCTGTGACTGCTTTCCTTTCTCATCTTAACATTTTTCCGGGTGCGTCCACTGCTAGTTGTGTTTGAGATGTGTCTTTAAATTATTCTTTTATCCATATTTTTAATAGTTATTTAATATACTTCTATCCATACTTCTATACTAATATCCTTATTAAAATTATAAATGCGAAAGTCTGTCTGTCTTCCTGTCTGTCTGTCTGTTACGCTTTCAAGGCCAAACCGCTAAACGGATTTTGATGAAATTTGGTATGAACATAGTTGAAGACCCGGGGTCAAACATACTACTTTTTGACGCAGGCAAAGCTGCGGGTAACAGCTAGTAATATTATTAATGCGAAAGTCTATCTGTATTTCGGTCTGTCTGTTATGCTTTCCCGACCAAACTGCTGAACGGATTTTGATGAAATTTGTTATGTACATAGTTGAAGACCCGGGGTCAAACAAAACCTACTTTTAGACGCAGGCGGAGCTGCGGGAAACAGCTCGTAATTTATAAAAAATATGAAACAAAATTCCTTGACCAGCTTTGGGTAAAGTAATTTGGCCACCGTTGCTTTGCGTTTAAATATTTTTTTTTCTTCGACTTGACGGGAAAATGTCTTTTGTACGATTATTGTGCGAATCTTGCCTATCAAAGATCTTTTGATTCAATTTGTTATTATTTTTGGGTGCACTCATGGAGAATGGATCAACCAAACCCTTCACCGCCTGCGTGTTTTCGGTTCGGTAACCAAATTTACATAACGTTAAAAATTTTCGTCATCTGAACGGTTTTGGGACACAGCGGACTTTAATAGCCTCAGGGCTATTTCTGTTTAAGGATTTTGTAAAAGCCGACGATTATTTTAGAAGGTAAATATTTTTAAATTAAGGACTTTTTAAAGACTGACATTAAAATGAAAACCTTATTGTGAAACATATTTTTCCAAATTGTTGTTGTGATTTTCTTCAGATATATTATTTATTTACATCACGTTAGCACAAAGTAAGTATTGTGTAAGCGAACATACGAAACACTAGGATCTTTCGATAGCATATAAAAGTTGTACTTACCTTCTGTAAATATTTTACAGAAACATTTACTACATAAACATGTACCTAGATCATTATACTTTTTGGCAACAATTCAAAAATACGAAAGCAAATTCTAAAGAACGTCTTGTCTTAAAATGACCCTTGGAATGTTTCAACGACTTGGAGTTTTAAGGTCATTCCAGCACTTGACTGGATTAAGCACGATATTGACACCAAGAGTCTCTTGACGGATCCTGTCACCCCAGGGACCTCACTTCAACCCTGGTTCACGTCACTGCCTTAATTGAGTCACGTTCGGGCACCCTAAAATATGATGGATTGATGTTTTGTTTTATTAATTTCCTCGTTGTTTTCCCAATAAAGATGTATTTTTTGGAAAAGGAGACAGACTTAGCTTTTTGATTGATGATCACAATGTCACCAAAAGAAATCATGTTTGTGTTTGTACATACTAAGCCAGTCACGGGAAATGAAATTCTTTTTGTTACTTAATTCTGAGACCATATCTGTCAGTTCTTAAATTTATTAATGTATTGCGACTGTTTTCGCGATTCTTGCACGTCGAAACAAACATCCTACCTAATATGGCATTGTAACTGTGCATATTTCATTCCTCCACATTCTTAATTTTGAGTTCATATCACTACATTTTCATTTTACAATCATTTCATGTTTCGAATTCATTTTTTTCATCCAAATTGTTTTTCGCCTTACCCAAGTCATTCTCGACATATCATTGTAAGGAAGACTTAATGTAAAGGTTAAATAAATAAACCTAAACAAAGTTCTTAATTTATTCCCGTTATACTGGAAGAAAGTCTTTTTCAGCGGAAATTAAGGAATCATTGGGAAAGTTTTTCCAATAAATCGGCGAGATATCGCCCTACTTGCACCGAAGTGCCATCTTATTACTTTCACAACTAGGATAATAAGTTTAACAGACGAATTGGAAACGCCGAAATGTTCTTATAAAAAATGGCTTTTTAGACACCAGATAACTTTTTACAGTGTGTTTAGTTCGTGTAACTAGACCACATAAAAACAAAAAATTAATTCGACACCCGTACATTTATCTAGTGATCAATTAAAAGGATTTTCTCGGTTTTCGCTTAGATATATGTATCTACTTACTTATGTATGTACTTATGTATTTAAATTTTGTGATTGGTAAAATTAAAAGAAATAGGTACATTTAGAAAAGATATTTAAGATTTTAGTCCCACTGCTAGACGAAAGCCTCCTCTCTTCGTTTCCACATAATTCTGCCCCCTGTTGCTAACCTTAGATTATTAAACTTAAAATGTCGTGGGAATCAGCTAATCGTTTTTAGCTTCTTCTATCTATATATACTATAATAAAAGAGTAGAATCGACGTGTCTGCACATTTATTATTTTGGGTAGAAAATGAGAGGGAACCACTAAAGATGAATAATTCATAGCAAAATATAGACATACCTACTTATAGATAGCATAAAAAATTCAAAGCAAAGTTTTAAGCGGAGTAAGTACATAATTTCAGCATTTTCCTCCGTGTTGTGTGCTAGATTGTGAAGAAGTTGTCTCGGTCAATCGACCGTGTAAGCCCTAGTGTTATTTATTTCTCTTCCCTTAATGCACCTTCATTTGATGTCCGTTTCTCTTGGTTCATTCAATTCATATCCTATAACCTGCTCATTCGATAGTTCGAAAGTTCTTAAAACTCCACTTATTCTTCATCGTATCCCTTGCTTATCACTAGGAAGCACCTAATATAACGAATCCACCTGTTTCTCTCCCGTTTTTCACTTAGTTTTTTGCCTTTGTAGATTTCTTCATATAAATTTTCTCGTAGACCCCTGCTACGGAGCTACTGCGGTACTTCGGAGCATCTGACACCTTCTAATTTGCATTTTTCTTATTCATTCCGTCACCCCGAGTTTTCCGAGGCGCATTCGGCGTCTTTGCGACCCTTATCCGCGCGAATTTTTCGGTTTTTGTCTTAAAATTTCTGTTTTTTCCTCATATTTTCCGAATTTTCTTCTACGCTTTTCCATTTTCTTCGCTTTTCTTGTCCGTCTCGTCGAGCCGCGTCCGTCGACACCACTTTCGCCGGGATCGGACGACAGGAACCTGAAAAATTTCAAATTTTTATATCTTCCATAGTCAAAATCCACCTAAGCTATCGTATACCACGATATTTCATAGTTCGAAAGTTCTTAAAACTCCACTTATTCTTCATCGTATCCCTTGCTTATCACTAGGAAGCACCTAATATAACGAATCCACCTGTTTCTCTCCCGTTTTTCACTTAGTTTTTTGCCTTTGTAGATTTCTTCATATAAATTTTCTCGTAGACCCCTGCTACGGAGCTACTGCGGTACTTCGGAGCATCTGACACCTTCTAATTTGCATTTTTCTTATTCATTCCGTCACCTCGAGTTTTTCGAGGCGCATTCGGCGTCTTTGCGACCCTTATCCGCGCGAATTTTTCGGTTTTTGTCTTAAAATTTCTGTTTTTTCCTCATATTTTCCGAATTTTCTTCTACGCTTTTCCATTTTCTTCGCTTTTCTTGTCCGTCTCGTCGAGCCGCGTCCGTCGACACCACTTTCGCCGGGATCGGACGACAGGAACCTGAAAAATTTGCCCCCCCACCCAACCCTAGTCTGTATTGGGTATATCAACTTTCCAGTACTGGTAAAATTTAAAGTTTTTAAACAATTATTTTTAGTCACAGCATCTATCCTGAACTGTTCACAGGTTTTACGTTAGTAGTTTTAAGCCAAATCAGGTAGCTTCTGGCAGTTATTTCTGGTCTATATTGCACAAATCGTACACTTTTCAATAGTTTTTATAGAATCGCCTAAAGCAACATGGTTCTCACGCGGTCGCCCACTAGAAGGGCGACGGATCCTCCTCCACGGCCTCCGGCAACTCGAACGCCGCCGCCTCCGCAACCTGTACCACCGCCGGCATCGGTGCCTGCGTACTCACGTCTATACCCGAGGTTTGAAACCCCGAGTGCTAGCACGGCGACTGCACCGGAGGTTCCTCCAGCCCCGGATAGTGATGTGGCGGCCCCGGCCCCACCTTGCACCCCTCCACTGGTATTTGACATCACTCCTGAAATCATTGAACCTCTCACCCCGCAATACCCCATCCAACCTACTCCTGTAGCTCCCATTATTCCGGACTCGAGCGGCTATCAGGCTGTTGTCGCGGCCACTGTCACCCCCACGCCCACTCCCGCCCCGAGCCAGCAACCCCCTGCACCGATTCCGACCCCAATTGAGCCTCAGATCTCCGAGGATGCAGACGAGATACCGAGCGGATACCGGGCAGCATTTGCTTCGATTGTAGCGTCGGCCAATGAGATCATAACAAAGATCACGGAGGGCAAGAGCGTCACTAGCGCCAACAAGAAGCGTATTCAGGAGTTGGCCAGGGGCATCGTGACGTCCGTAGAGACGGCCCGTGAGCAGCCCCCTCCGAAGCTCCCCAAAGCCGTCTCCGACACTCTGCTTTTGGCCATCCGCGAGGGTATACGCGAGGAGTTTAAAGAGCAGCAGTCCATCGCTGCGCCCGTGCCCTCGTCGCCTCCGCCGCCGCCTACCCCACTACCGATTTCCCAAAGGAAATCCTTCGCGGCCGCTACATCGGCCCCGCCCCCCAAGCGCTTACCCTCCCGCACCTTGCCCGCAATCATCATTAAGAGCAAAGAGACCGGTGACCAACAACCGGCCGTCTATGATGCGTGGCGAAAGAACATCTCTTTCAGAGACACCACATATGCGCCTACCAAAGTTCGCTCTCTGCGCCAAAATACGGTAAGAGTCGAGTTCGACACCGCTGCTCAGAGAGACGAAACTCTAAAGAAGGTCAACCAAATCCCTGGCATAAGGGCCGAGGAGGCCCGGCTCCGGCGTCCGCTGATCATACTCAAGGGTATTAGTAAGGAAGTGGAAAGAGAAGGGCTGATAGATATTGTGAGTCGCCAAAACGAAATCCCGGCTGCAGACCTTCGCCTCTGCTTCTTACTTAACAACCGCAATGAGCGCTTATACAATGCAGTCCTGGAGGTGGCCCCGGCAGTCCGACGTGCTCTGGTCGAGAGCGAGCGCGTCAATGTGGAGCACCAGAGGGTGCACGTGGCGGACTTCAGCCGATTTCTGCAGTGCTATAAATGCCTGCAATTCGGGCACACTAACAACAAGTGCAAAGCCGACTTCTACCCGTGCGCTCACTGCGGCTCCTCTGCGCACCACACAACCTCCTGCCCCGATCGCAAAGACCCCTCCAAGCTCTGTTGCTTCAACTGCAAGACGTCCAACGGTGTGGACACTAAACACTCTGCCTTAGATACCAAAACATGCCCGAAAATCATAAAAGCAATAAAATCCCTAGAACAAAGCACCGATTATGGTAACTAATTCACTTAAGATCATCCAGTGCAACTTACACCGTTGTTACGTCACGCAGAGAGAATTCTTCGCATTTTTCCATCAGGAAGAGTTCGATATTGCCATCATTTCAGAGCCGTATGTAGCGAACGTGGAGATGCAGCCCCCCCCGGGTATTAACGTTTACCAGTTTTCAAAAGGCTCCAGGGTGAAGGCGTGCGTCATGACCAAGCCGAATGTGGCGGCCCTCGGCATAACCCAACTGTCGTGTGAAAACCTGGCCGTCGTCCGAATAAAGCTGGGATTGAAAAGCCTTGATATTGCCTCGCTCTATATAGAGCCTGACAATGACAGAAAGCAAATCATAGGCAAGGTTGACCACTTTCTTCGGGCGACCGGGTCCTCTTTGCGACTTGTCGGAGGGGATGTCAATGGCAGCCACCAGGAGTGGGGAGAGGCTTCGGCGAACGATCGGGGAGAGGAGTTCGCGGCACTCATGGCGTCCCAAGACATGGCAGTTTGCAACGTCGGCAAGGAGCCTACCTTTGAAGCCATAAGACACGGCAGGCCCTGCTCCTCGATCGTGGACGTCACGTATGCATCCCAAAATTTGGCGGACTCAGTGCAGAACTGGCGAGTCGACTACTCGGCATGCCCTTCTTCGGATCATAACGCGATAATTTACACACTATCTCCACCGCAGAGACCCGAGAGGGTAAAAAGCAACTCCACCTTCAAGTACTCCACGCACAGGGCGAACTGGCCAGAGTTCCGAACCGAATTGAGCGCAGCTTTGGAACACACCGTGGCCAATACGGATTTTACCACTCTCTCGGAGGAGGGCTTAAATCGTGTGGTTAAGGATGTGACTGCGATCATCCGAAGGATCTGCGGCAGGGTGCTGCATCGGCGGAGAAACCCCAACTACTTCAATCCCTGGTGGTCCGATGACTTGGAAAAGCAGAAGAAAGACTGCATTAAGCTCCATCATCGCCTCCACGACTTGAGAAAGTCAAACCGACCTATACAGGAGACTGTCAAAGCCTACAAAGAAGCAAAGCAAGCTTACGCCAAGGCCATTTCGGACCACTCAAAGGAGCACTTCCGACAATTCTGCCAAGCGCAGGGCAAGGAGGACGTCTGGGCTGTTACTAACCGAATTATAAAGGACGCCCCCATGCGTAAACCTCCGCAAACCCTCGCAAGCAATAATGTATATACCGATTCCGGTGACAGTACAGCATCGATGCTGTTGAATCGCTTTTATCCGGACGATACGCCTGACTCGACCCAACGGCAGCAGGAACTGCGAAGGGCTGTGGGCGACGTGCCTGACACAGAGGACGACATCCCCTTCACGACCGAAGAAATCAGAGAATGCCTGAACCACATCAGCCCCAAGAAGGCCCCTGGAGCGGATAACCTAACATCTGATATCTGCAGGGAAGCCTTCGAGGCATGTTCGGGCTTCTTTACTGCGCTCTACAACAGGTGTCTGGAAGTGGGGTGTTTCCCAGACCTGTGGAAACAGGCCGTAGTCAAGGCGATCCCGAAACCCGGCAAACCCGCAGGCAAGATAGAGGCCCTTAGACCTATAGGACTAATCGACGTCT
The DNA here is from genome assembly GCA_947363495.1 of Euzophera pinguis. Taxonomy (NCBI): domain Eukaryota; kingdom Metazoa; phylum Arthropoda; class Insecta; order Lepidoptera; family Pyralidae; genus Euzophera; species Euzophera pinguis. The sequence continues at coordinate 7,775,228 of OX376171.1, forward strand.
TCGGAAAGGTCCTCGAAAAATTAATAATTAAAAGACTCGAGCACAAGTCGGAACGCGAGGGAACTTTGAGCAGGAGGCAATTCGGCTTTAGGTCCCAAACGTCGACGACGGACGCGCTAGAGGAGGCTCTGGGAGTCATTAGAGGCGCCAAGGACGAGAAGCATCAGGTCGTGGCAGTATCCCTGGACATAAAAGCGGCATTTGATAATGCGTGGTGGCCCGCGCTGTTCAAGCGATTGCATCATATTCGGTGCCCTAGGAATATCTACAAGCTCATACAAAATTACTTTGCAGACAGAAGGGTCACCCTTAATTACGCCAACGGAGTCTCGTCCAAGACGATGACGAAGGGATGTGTCCAGGGGTCTGCATGTGGCCCCGTGTTCTGGAACTTAATCCTGGATGAACTCCTTACCATGCCTCTGCCAGAGAATGCGCACATTCAGGCATTTGCCGATGATGTGCTGCTGATAGTTCATGGGCGGACACGGGAGGAAGTAGAATCTATTGCCAACGGTCTCCTGCACGAGATACATTCATGGGGTGAACGCGTCAAGCTGCAATTTGGTCCCGAAAAAACGCAATGTATATCATTCACTCCGAAAACGCAACAGACTGACATCTACATGAATAGCATTAAAATCGCGATAACCGACCAAATAAAACTCCTCGGAGTTATCATAGACAACAAATTAAATTTCATTCAGCACACCAAGTACATCATACAAAAAGCAACCAAAATCTTTAAAAACCTATGCAAATTCGTGAGACCGACTTGGGGCGTTCACCCAGAGAATGTGGAGTGCATTTTCAGGCAGGTTATTACGCCAATAATAACATATGCCGCAGGAATTTGGGGCACTGCAACCAAATTCTACTCGGTTCGCCGAGCTCTCCGGTCTTTCCAAAGAACGTTCGCGATAAGATCAATCAGGGGGTTCCGCACAATATCCGCGGTAGCGGCGGAGGCGCTTGCGCAGTTCCCGCCACTACATTTGGTGATAGATGAAGTATACAAAACCCATCAGATTAAACGATCAGGCACCCTGGATGAACTCCCCGAAGATATCACGCTCTATCGCAGAACCAAAACCAGGGAGCTTCTTCACCCGGCGAAAAGGATCGACATGGCGTTCAAAGAGGCCAATAGTCAAGAGGAGGTGGATACCCTGTTCGACCCCGACAATCCCAATATTTTCACAGATGGCAGCAAACAGGAGAACGGCGACACTGGCGCTGCATTTGTGGTGATGCACAGGGGACGAGCCACGGCGGTTCGAAAGCTCAAGCTGTGTCGCACGGCGTCGGTGTTTATGAGCGAGTTGTACGCCATTGTCCGTGCTCTGGAATGGCTTCTGAACAGAGGTCACCCCAGGGCTATCATCTTCTCGGACTCAAAGTCGTCCCTGCTTGCCATCCAGGATAGAAGCAACACAGATCCCCTTGTGAACACAATTCATAAGACAATCTACCAACTAAGCACCCAGAATACCATCATCGACTTTGTATGGACCAAGGCTCACGTGGGCATCGCAGGGAACGAGATGGCAGATTTCACGGCCAAGCAGGCGGCTGTAAAGAAGACAGCTGCAGAGCTAAATGTGTTCCCGCTATCGTACGCCAAACGAGCCCTAAGGGCGCAAACCATGGAGTTGTGGCAACAGGACTACGAGTCTACCATTCAAGGAGCCGTCACCAAGAACTTCTTCCCTAAAATATCTGACATAGCCAAGTTCCGCGAGAGTCTCAAACCGTCTTTCCACCTGACACAGTTCCTCACAGGCCACGGATACACCAAAGCCTACCTACATCGTTTTAAGATTGTCGCGGAAAACACCTGTCCGTGTGACAACAAGTCGATTCAGGACTTCCACCACCTGATCATTGATTGCCCCATATTCCGAAACAATAGCGACCCTTATTTAAATTACTGTACAATCAAACAAATAAATCCATTAAAGTTAACAGAAATAATGAAACACCTAGAACTCACAGAAAAACTAGATAAACTTCTCACAACAATTGTGCATAAATTAAAAACAATAAACGGTACCTAAATCAACAACTCAAACCTAAAATCCCCTTTTACTCCCAAACAAAGATGCTTACGCACCTGTATCAAATAGCAGGCGTGTAAGTCTATCTCAAGAGCTGTACGACCATCTGTATAGCCAAAACAGTTGCGCGACCATCAGCGCAACAATAAAAAAAAAAAAAACCTGCTCATTCTAGTGTCAAAGGGTCAATCGACCCTTTATGCCTTGGTATCACTGTTTCAGCCTTGCCCCACTGTCAATATTCTATAATCTACATCTATATATATGTAATAAAACTGTACAAATGTCAAATAAGGCATTAATTTATCCCGAAAATTTTACCAGTCCTCGAAGCACATTTAACTAACTTAAATTGACTCCTGAAATGTATGGCGCGCATACTATACGAGAAGTCAAACAACACTGGCCAATTCAATTTTTGAAAACAAGAAGACGTTTTTTTTTCCTTTACGACAGATTTTTTTTTGCTATGCTTTGTAATTGGAGTAATTTATGGTTGTGTTCATAATGTGAGTTATTTTTAAAGGTATGCCATTACATACTTATATGTTTTTTTCATTCATTCACATCGAGTGGGTTACATGGCCAATCGACCAAGCACATCCAGATGATAAAGTTTTTTCAGAATTACCTTACAGCCTCTGACATGATTCCTTTAACGACCGCCAGATGGCAGCCGGGCGGGACCAACTACTTAACGTGCTTTCCGAAGCACGGAATCATTATAAGTCTTTTGAATTAGCACGTGTTGCAGAATTTGGCCATAAAATACTGGGGGACAATCGCGCTAAATGGACAGACGTTAACAACGTAATCAAAACCTCGCCTCTGACGTGGGTTCTATATTATGACTTTTCAGCCATTCTTATAGAGTAGGGTTACAAATACAACACATCTACTCTTTATTGCACCAAAACAGAAAACAATACAGAAACAGAAAAATGGGTTACATGGTCAATCTACCCTCCACACCTTGGTGTCAAAGTTTTTCGGAGACCCCTTTCGGCCTATGACGTGGATTCTTTATTACGACATTTCAGTCATTCTTATCGAGATGGTTTACATGGTCAATTGACCCTGCACAACCTGGTGTCGGGGTTTTTTCGGATACGCCTTTCGTCCTCTGCCGTGGGATGACTCTTCAGCCATTCTTATCGAGTGAGTTACATGGTCAATCGACCCTGCATACCCTTGTGCCCGGATTTTTTCGGAGACGACTTTCGGCCTCTGACGTGGGATGACTCTTCAGTCATTCTTATCTGGTATATATTATGTAGGTAGCACCATGTGGGTAGATAGGCCGGGATAGGACCCGCAGTCTCGCAATAAATGTGGTTCAAAGCAGACCTCGTTTCATTCCGTGCCCAATACGTATCATTATCGAGTGGGTTACATGGTCAGTCGAACCTGCACACCCTGGTGTCAGATTTTTTTTTGAAAACGCTGTGGTTTCTTCATTATTACTTTTCAGTCATTCTTATCGAATAAGTTGCATGGTCAATCAACCCCTGCACTCCCTGGCGTCCGAATTTTTCGGAAACGCCTTTCGGCCTCAGACGTGGGTTCTTCATTATTACTTTTTAGTCATTCTTATCGAGTTTGTTTACATGGTCAATCGTCCCTGCGCACCCTGGTATCAGGGTTTTTTTCGGAAACGCCTTTCGGCCTTTGACGTCGGTTCTTCATTATTACTTTTCAGTAATTCTTATCGAATAAGTTACTAGTCAATCGACCCTGCACATCCTGTTGTCAGAGTTTTTTTGGAAACGCCTTGAAATATATCTATTTTTGAGTAGTATGACTCACCACATATGGTAGTCGAAGGCCGGTGAGTCAAATGAACACTTCTCAAAAATAGGTATATTTCAAAATTAGCATTCCTGCTACCAACTGGTGAAACTTTCACATCCGAATCATTATTTTATAGATCTGGAAAGAGTTTATGGGTGGATAGTTTTCATATACAAATCACGATTGTTTGACTTTTTCATTCATGCCAAACAGTATTCCGTCGCAATATTTTACATAGCGACCTCCTGAACCTTTTAAATATTAATAGCATCAAAGATTGTGTGTTAAACTCTGCAATGACTGATGTTATGTAAGGAAAGTGGGTATGCAATCGAACGTTACTCGGACGAAGTCGCGGGTACAGCTAGTTATACTTAAGACAGTAGCATGATTACCGTATCTAATAAATATACTCTCTAGTTTAATCATCATCATACATCCAGATTTCTCGGCCAGCTTACCCCTGTATTTTACTAGTCACAGAGGTCTCAATTTATTTCTAAACTTGCACCACTAAGATGTAAGTAAGTAAGTAGTTAGGACACTTTTCTATGAGGCCCGTTGTATCTCTGCCCTTTGTACCACAGATAGCACATTCCATCAATAACAGGAGAATGAAAGCCGGACGGCAGACAGCTGGGTAAATATACTAGCGAAGTGGCATTTTCAATTGCTTCAGTTTTAATTTTTTAATTATTTTATCTGATCTGTATTTCTCTGTTTCTTTGATAACTGAGAGATAAGAGAAATGGCTTTGAATTTGTAAGGTAATTAAGAAAATAAATACTGTGGAACGGATTAGGCCACGGGCGATGTTTTAACACAAAAGCAAGTGGAACTAAAGTTGAATCTAAGTACATTCTTTAGTCATAGAATAGATACTTTAGTTTTAGTAATGAGAATGTTAAGGAAATAATAAAAATATTATATTTTTATCATTGCATTACCTATACGATACTTATAGGTTTTCCTGATGCTATGTGCTAAAAAATATTCAACTACAAAAAGTATTGTTCAAAAAATTGTCTGTGCTGTTGTAGCAGTAACATTTACTATGTAGCCTTAGAATTGTTGATTTCATGAATCCCATGCATTAATTTGAAACTATCTAATCTTTCAAAATGTATTGATTGTACGTTTACTGTATCCTAGTTTCATTTGTATCTTGGTGTGTCTGAGTAGCCAGAGCGTCCGTGATATCCGTAAGTATCTCAAGTGAGCACGGTTGAAGATCTTTATGTGGCTAATGGCATGACATTCAACATTGCCATGTACTGGTCTAACCTTGTTTGACATCATAGACATTTCGACTTGACAGAATAACATATTTTTAAAGTATTGTTTGTTAGGAAAAATCTACCATTTTGCCAGTTATTTTTACTAAGCATTACACTAAATAATGGATGGAAAAAACCGATTGCTTGGAACAAATGAGTCATAGGAGACCGATCGCAGCGTTTATGGAGCAAAACCTAATGTAACGCCCGAATTGTGATGTCATGGGCTATAATTTTTATGCTTTTTCGGTGATTCTTTACGGAGAAAAGATCACGGAGAATTATATTTTCGCGATTGTTGAACATAGAATTAAAAAATTTAATACTATTTTATCGCGTTCATTAATTTATTTTACACCTAACGTTTCAAACACTTTACAGCGTTCATAATAGATTAAGTTCCCTCATTCCACTTGAATCCACCCTCACGATCCACCAGTGGATCCCAGGATACTTTTTTCTTCTCTTCAATCCAGTTAACATTGACGTTAACAACTACGATGCCTTACTTACTCTGGAAAAGTAGCTAGTGAAAACATGTTGAGATCCGTAAGAATCGTAGCAAGTGAAAATCGTACCTAATTCCCGCTAAATTGGTATGCTGATGACATGGTCCTATCACTTTTGGATCTAAGTATTAACTAAAAATATATCAGAATGCTTAAGACTGTTAAGTACTTATAAATCTTCATCTTATTTAACCATAGCACGCAATATTCGGCCGATATGAAACCGTTACGTTGCAAAGAAATATTCGTATTTAGGTAGTTACAAATGGGAAAATATCGTGGGGAGGTAAACTTCGGTCCTATAGTAAAGTTTTATTGTTGACCATTTACGAAATTACTTTACTTTTTATGTAAAGTAACGATAACTTGGGAATACTGGTACAATCGACATTAAAAATAAAATGATTTTTTAACTTGCGTTAATATTAGGAACCTTATATTAGTAACTAGCTGTGCCCGTGGCTTCGCCCGCGTGGAATTCCGTTTGTGTCACGGAAAAAAGTAGTCTATGTCACTCTCCAGGTCTCCAACTATCTCCACACAAAAAATCACATCAATCCGTTGCTCCGTTTTAACGTGAAAGAAGGACAAACAAACAAACACACTTTCACATTTATAATATTATTATTGGCTGTTTCCCGCAGCTCCACCTGCGGTATATAGCCTATGTTACTCAGGGTGAATGTAGCTTTTAAATGGTCAAAGAATTTTTGAAATCGGCACAGTAGTTTTTGAGTTTATTCATTACAAACATACACACAAAAATTAGTGTAGATTAGTGTAGATAAGTATAGAAGTGTAGATGTAGATGTAGAAGTGTAGATATAGTATATAGTATTATAGTATGGAATATGGAAGTATGGATTGGTCTCAGCGACGCGAGCGCGCGAGACCGAATTATTAATCTAAGATTACGAACGTTCGATATCTAACAAAATTCATTCGATATCGAAGAAAAATTATTCGACTCGCCGATTTTGCGTGAGTTACACTTTTCCAAAAATAATACTCCTGTAGTCCTTAAGATCCACAACAAAGTATTAGTAAGATAGTCGCATCCTATTTACTATTTAGCGGTCCTTATACAGATCAAATTATAGACCTCATGACCAGAATCTCAATATACCTACGTCATTTATTCAACACATTGTTAGTAGATATATCCATCGTATGAAGACTGAATAATATTTCGCAGAATACTTTTCAGATTTTTTTTAACAAACGTTTTTCAAGTTGGTAGTACAGTAAAAAAATTCAGGGTTATTTAAGTAGATTCGAAATTGTTTTCCGTTCATTTAAATTTCTGAAAAATATTTCTTTGTCAGTTTGTATGTCTATGTGTGATCTTTAAAATTCACACATCTTTAAATAACAGTTCGGTAAAATACAAGCTAAAGCTTGATAAATCAGGGCGTGACACCGCACTTTTTCTGTTTTCGTAGCCATGAAGGAAAGTTACATTTTTCTCAATGACATTTTCTCTTTCTTCTTCAATGACGTGGAAAATCTTGGAAATACAGTGCTTCTGCTATTTTATCTAGTTTTATCTTAAGTAGGATGTCGAGGCCGTAGTTTAATGAAATTCCTCTATTCAAATAGTGTCTATTCAGCTTGGGTACTAAGCATCGGTAGGTTAAACAGCTTTTAACGACGAAATGAAAATTATATTGTGCAGTATTCAACGTTAAAAATATCATGAAAATGTTAGTTGTAGTAGAAAGTTGCTTTGCTCTGATGAATACGAGTAACGGATGCAAGATGTTTTGATCATCGGATTGAAGATCCAGTCTGATAAACGTATAATGCATAAGAGACGAAGGTGATATTTTTTTTACACGAATGCAAATTTTTACAGGTGTTAGTACCTAGTCGGCGTTGATTGAATATAACTATTTGTATTGTTTTACTCTGGAACTATAGGTATTTACTGTTTTACGATGGGATTCTTTTGTATTACTTACAGATTTAGTTTGGGCTGCAGTTCATTATCACTTCAACATACTAAATAGGTACCTCATAAAAATAACTAAAAGAAGGGAGATGGAGGGAATTATTTACCCATTTTGTTTAACAAAATAACATAATTCAAATTATTATTTTCATTAAAATTTTCCCATTGTATGAAGCCTTGAATATTAAAAACAGCAACAACATTTTATATTCTGGAACAAAGAACACAATTACATCTTTTAACTTACCTTTTTTTCTTAAAATATTTCTATATTTCTGTACGCACAGGGAGCAGATTTTATTGCGTTTCAAAATTAGAGTATTTCGAAATTATTTTTCCTGTTTCGTAACCACTTTGTAACCTACTTTTCACCGTCTTTTCGACTTTAACGCGCCGTGTTTCGGATGCCCAGCATTTTTGGCTACGAGGTATTTAATTCAATTTAATGTAAGTACATACAGGATGCCAATAGAAATTAAATTTTTGTCTGACTTAGGAAGATTATGTTATATAAGAGTAGATGTTTTGATAGGTCAAGAGCGAACCGTTAGACTGTTCTTTATTCTTAAGAGATGAAGTTGTAGTTGAAGTTGAGGAGCTCGTTAGTCGAGCGCGACCCGCGTATCCGTAGCGAATGCGCGTGTCAATCGACGACGTGACGCCACCACTATTGAATTGGCCGCCATTTTAGTGGCATTTTCTATCTTGAGCTCCTCCTTGCTTCCGAAGGCACGTTAAGCCGTTGGTCCCGGTTGTTATGGATAGATAGCAGTCGTGCGGCTGTGTCAGAAGCCTTAGGGCAGACTGAAAAATTGTGACACTCTTGGCCACTACCTCAGGTCATGTTCCTGTTGGTCTGGACTCCCTGTAAAAAGGGTTACGGAAGTCAGACGGCAGTCGATCCATTGTAATTACCAGTTCCGCCTAATCTTGGACCATGACTTACAGCGTACCCTAGGCTCCGAAGCGTAAGCTGACGACGTAACTAGGAATACACGCTAGGATGATGATGAAGTTGTAGTTTAGGTTGTGTTGAAGTAGAAGTGAAGGCAGACATTCCTGAGTTTTGCAGGATTGTCTGCCGTCTTACCTGTCAACCCTACCCTAGAAGATAATCGTCTCCGGAGCATCATCTTTTATTCATTTCTTAAAGAGAGATATGATTATTTTTTCATTTATATGTTTTGTTTGTTGTTTTATTAGTTAGAAGACAAGAGTGTTTTTGTTTTTCAAATAAGTATTATGCATTTGCAAATGCGTTCGAATAATATTTAATTAAAAGCTTCAATACCAGATGAATTGGGATAAGAGGTAGACAAAGAAGAAAAAGAAGAAATATATTAATACCATTATTTCATTAAGATCGGCCCGTGTCAAGAATAGGCCAAGTAACCTAATAAAATAAATTTCGATTCAATTTCGAATTGTCACAAATTCCGACAAGATTGTTAATTTCAGAAATAAGTATTCTTTAATCTTCTAATTTCATCTGAAAAGTCCCAAGTGACCTACGAGTGAGACGAAGTTTTTCGACTCACTTTATGGAGGTTAATATAGAAATAATTTTGGGATTCTTGACTTAGACTGAATAAACCATTTTTTTGTGCTCATTTTTTTTTTCTGATATTACTATATATTGTTATTAGAATACGTCATAGTTACATAGTAAATTACTTTATGGAATCCGTACGAACTCATAACAATGGAGTTTGATTAAATTTAACGAGTCCTTACTTAGAGGGACTGATGACTAGTTATAAATTAAAACAAAATAACTTAAGAGTAGGAATGCAGTACTAGGTACCGATTCTCGGTTTATTCCACCTGGGTGATTCTCACGCCTGTAGAGAAAATGGTTGACATACATGGTTTACACAAGTGAGAGACACGTTTTCCTCGAAAATCTCGCAATAAAATTTATATATTTTATTTTTAACTTTATTTTTCTAATGCGAGAATCGACCTAGGCACAAACACTATCCGTACATGCCACTTACACTGTCTATCACGCAGCGCCTGACGAAGTCTTAAGAGCAAAGTTTACTGATTTGATTGGTGTCAAAGTATCCAATTAGACGAGAAAACGTTCCTAAGGTGGCTCTAATGGTTTTACGTACGAAGTAAATAAATGTAGCCTGAACCCCTAAGTGGGCGGTAAATGGATGATTGGGCTACCAAGATTTGTTTACTTTTGGTATCGAATCTCTAAATAAGTATAGGTACGAGTAGAAAAGAAGAAAATAATTTCTTAGATTAAGAAAAAACCTATTACAAATGTTCTAACGTGTCAATTTAATCGAACTGTAAAGCAGTTGATATGTCCATTAATTTTTATTTGGTAAAAAATCAAAAATGTAAGCAATGAAAGTAATTAAATTTAAGCCTTAAGTAGGACTGTTTTCATAATATTGTAGCAGTTGTAGAAGTTAGCAGTGTGCTATGCACCTATTTTCTCTACATTAGAACACGATCACTTTATCTAGTCATCTCGTGGTGAATTGCTATTCACCCATACAACCAATCCATTGTGGAAATCCCTACATACTTGTAAAAATACATACCTAATGGGATCTGATGTAGTCAGCATAATTTTTTTTTTAATTTCTCAATTTGTTTGAAATTTTTTTCATTGCAATAAAAAAATTCTGAACATTCTTTTACAACCTTACGCTTACATCTTCCTACAACATAACATTATATCGCTAATATCGAAATCTAATCATAAACCTCAACCGCTCCACTTAATTTCTACTTTAAGTTGCCCTAACTCACTTATATTGTCATCTCTCTCCTAACTCTATTACAGAAGGACACCGCACTGATAGCCTCGGTGCAGTGAACTACTTCCAATAACCAGAAGGCTCAAGAGACGTCGAAGTAATGACAGATCTGGATGGTTCTGGTGAGTTCCTGTTTGTAGTTTGTGAATAAACTCTTTATTTATTTAATCTTTGTTTAACCACGTACTGAATTGTAAGCACAATAGGTGAACTTAGTGTTAATTATCAACCTTTAGCTTAAGTAGAGAGCTTTATGTAGGTGTTAAATATAAGTACAATCAACAAGAAAATAAGGATCTGTTATAAGTTATAAATGACTTAGTGCCAAAAACTTTAAACCTCTTTAAATTATGCCGTCTTCTAAAGATAGAAGAATAAATTACAATGACCGATATGGGAGTCTCTAAATCACAACCGGGAGTGGCTGAGGTAGCAATGGGGTTATATAGAAACGTTAGAGGTTCAATGACAGTGTGGTCATCCAGCCCAAATTATTTCGCACCATTTAACATAGTGCGTTGTGAGCTGCATAAAAAAAGAGGTTATGGCAGCCACAGAAAATGGCACAGAAATTGAGCATTTCTGTAATAACCAAATATTTGAGCTTTTAACGAAAAGAACAAAAACTTTAACTAACTTTCTTTTAACAAAGAATGTAAATAACCGCGGGTTTTTAAATTAGGGACAATGGACATTAAAAACATACATGTAGGTATACCTACTACATGTATTAATTAGCTGGTATTCATTATTTATTTGTACGCCACTGTAAATATAAAATTTTCAATTAACTCTGTAATATTTCTCCAGAAAAAATAACTTGGAGTAAGGATCAAATGCACGGCTCTAAGGGTATAAACCACAGGCTAGTCGATGTGTGGTTACCCTAATTTGTCACTCTTGACCCAAATAAATCTGGTTCACGATACGTTTATTATCGGCTACTGTTTCAAACAATCGTTATTTCTTTACATTTTGGAGATGTTTGTGGCATTTACGAAAGCGTTTAGTTACTACTACAGAAGTGTTTCTTAATTTGTTCAGAGATCTGATTTTTTTTTATTTATCTTTTTACTTTTCTTTTTGACGGGTAGGTCTAGACGTCATTTTCAATGCCACGATTCTGCTACTTTCATAGCCTCATAGCCGTGATCAGGTCATCTCAGTGAAGGTATTAGGGCACTGTTGGCAGGACATTAGGAATATCATTCTTTAAAACAATCAAACTCAAGCAACACTTTTAATGACGTTCTATCTTAATAGTGAGTAGTAAATATTCTTAAAAAATGTTAAGTATATATACTTAGAGGAGGAGGTGGTAATTTGAAACCTGCTGATAATTTGGAACCTCTTAATATCCCAGAAACAGACAACGAGATCTGTTAAAAACCTATGAAATTACGTCGAACTGATGTCATTGAACGTATTAGCGCAACTAGCGCCATTTTTGCATCTAGTTTGGACTTGTCATACGAAGTTTAAATTTTGTGTCATCTGCAAATGTGTTTTACTTTTATTTCCTAATACTGTCAAAACTTTTGTTTCTGCCTAAAAGTGAATACAGTAGGTGTTACACGAAGTATATACGCATAAGTTCACATTGTCAGAGGTAAGTTTTAAGATTTATTTGAACTAGTTTTTGTTTTCTTGATTATTTGGTAACGAAGTAAGGTTTTGATTTTGGAACCCGATAGGTGCAGGTAATATGGAACCGGGTTCCAAATTACCCGCAATGCATTTAATACCTTTTTTTCCTACCTCAAGCTACTGATGATGACCCTCATCTACCGTCTACCAGTACGCATATTGCTGTTCAAATGACACAGCCAGAACCTCAACCAGGCCCTAGTGGACAGGAAAATCAGTCTTCTCCGCAAGTGATTGATAGCAATCCTGGTGTTCTTCCTGAACACATCTTACCGGTGCCGACACCAAAGAATAAAAGATCTAACAGAGGTCGTAAGTCATCTGGCGCTACTTTATTGACCGGGTCTCCTTACAAACAGCAACTTAAAGAGTCAATTAACTCTATAGCGCAGAGAGGAAGAAGACGGCGAAGAGCTCGTGGGCGTAGTGGTGGGCAAAGTGTTGCAAAGTCTTCTAGAACTCCTCTAAAAAGCCAGGATTCTACCTCTTCGGATTCTGAATCTTCTGTTTCTTCAGCTGACACTGTAATGTCAGAAAATATTACCGCGCACGCCCAGCCCACAAATCAAGATGACGCTTGTTGCATTTTTTGCTCTGAAAATTACTCCAACGATTAACAGGGTGAAACCTGGATTCAGTGCCAATCATGCAGGTTGTGGGCACATATTGAATGCTCAGGATGTGACGCGGAGTATTATATTTGTGATTTTTGTATGTAAATTTATTTCATACTTGTAATTTAGACCCGGGTTCCATAGCTTCATCACCAGAGCTTCGAATTTTTTTTTTAAATTTTTCCAATAAAGCAATTTATTTCCTATATTGAGTGATTATATTTTATAAATTAGTTTCTAATATAAAAGTTAATAAGTTTTTAAATATAGAGAGACAGTTTTGTGATGATTGATTAGTTTTCTTAAAATACTCAAAAAACAAAGTGGGGTTCCAAATTACCACCCACTCCTCTACTATCACACTTCTAATTTAATTTCATACCAAACCTTCATTTGATTTTAACACCTCGATCGATTCGTGTCAAAGGTTAAATAGGTACAAGTAGCACGATCCGCCTTGTGGACACATTTATGTGCACTTGACCTCAATCCCTGGCCGTGAGACAAGTGTGAGATGAACTAGTTATATCTAGATCTATATTTGGACTATTTTATAGGACTTCTAAATTTATCCCATTTTGTAATAATTTTAAGAAAGGCGTGTTAAGCCTTTAAAACTCAAGACTTGGTAATAAACTACTATTTTCCGAAACATCAATCAAATCCTAACATATTTTTAATGTAACTACGCACTGTAAACTTCGACACATTGGAAAGTCATAATTAGGTAGGAAATCTTAGTACGAGAGATACCAATTGACTCCGTGACACACACATAATATTATTGCACTACACATAAGTAATTATTACAGTATGTTAAATGAAACCACATGAAACTATACTCGTTTGGACATGAGGTAGAGTAGGTTAGAGCTTTGCTAGGCGTCATGCAGTGATTAATAGATTCTATAACACCAAATTCTTTTTTGTATTATTATTTATTTTGCTGGGTATCTACAGCATTAAAATAATGACGATTAGCGATTTTCATTAATATTCAAATTATAACGTTTTCAAATTATCCCCTACTCTTACAACCCAACATATATCCTCAAGGTTGGCTCTGATAAATGTTGTTCTCGGACGATTCCGAGCAGCGTCCATCACGGCTCCCGCTGATTTATCTACCGCAAGGTAATCCAATTTAAAAGGAATTCCACATTTTATTCTCTAGATACATGGTTGAGAGTAAAAGTCAATGTTTTGGTGCTATGAGTGTTTTATGCCAATTTTTTGTTAAGTGAGGAAATAAAATTAATTCTAACTAAAGGTAAAAGATAAATGTGTTTGTTTATTTGTTCCCTCTTCACGCTTGCTTTACTAACCCAAACTTCCTGAAATTTTGTAAACACGTAGTTAAAAGTACTGACAAGGACACAAGTTAGGATATTTTTATCCCAGATAAGAGTACTATTTATTATGTACGAGTGTGAATCCGAGTATAATAATAAATATTTAAAAGTCTAGTATAATTCGTCTGTGATATACTGCTTGCCTTTGTAAGTATTGTATATCTGTCCTAAATAGCTTTTTAAGTTTAAATTAATTTTCTGTACTAAGCTCTCAAACTACATAGACAGATCCTGGTGTCAGAGTTTTACGGAACCGCCTTTCAGCCTCTGACGTTGTTCCTCCAGATAGAAACTCGGATCAATTACGAAGCACGGAATCATCTTTATTATTAATCAAACGGTGATTCAAGCCTGCAATGTCCTTACAAAACTGAAATATAACAAAGTATGCATTCCACGAGATATATGTACTAACGTACATATATCTCGATTATTCCATGGGAATTAAACCCATGATTTTTAGCAGTTAAGCATACGGCCCCGTAAATGATGGGCTAGCGGTGACTGCCTATTTACGCTCGTGATATACCTTCACGTAGTCACTAGCGCGCTGCCAACGCGTGGCTTATGATGTTACGCCACTAATTCAATACCTAATTTGTGATAAAAAATATTATATGACATATCATAATAATAAGTGAATCATTAATCAGGTTAGTATACAAAAATGTTTTGTTGTGTGTTTTCCGCTACAAAGATGGAAAGTTTATCAAACTTGCTATAAAGAACTTGAAGACTTCACTTATTTAATTTGTGCATGCAATAAAACTTGAACTCGTGTGAGCCAGTGAGGAAAATACGTTTTATTTACACTGAGATTATTTTCTTGTCACTGAATCGTAATAAAGTTACTGATAGTATTTATTTCATAACATTTTTAGACAGCATCAATTCAGTAATTAAAATTATCTGTCACACACATTATCATGTCTGTTTGTTTGTTAATACCTTTATTGTAAGTACCTAAAACATGTTATATTAAACGTATTTTTTTCAGAATGTTGTTATCTTACTTCCTATAGTTTATGTAGGTATTAAAATTAAAAAATATTGAACTATCAGACGCTTCGATGCTATTTTATTTATACCTTATGCATATCTTTTATACTTCTAACTATGTGTATGCAAAATCCCAAGAAGACTGGTTCAGCAGATAAAGCGTAAACATACAAAACAAACTCACATGCGATTTCATTATATTAGTAAGAATACAATTTTGATAGTAAAACGATAAGCTAGAGATTAATGTAATTTTGTCACCTAGTTAATTATGAAATTTCAATCAAAACCACTCAAAACGGATATCTTACGTGATAATTACAATATCACACCTGTGACAACAAAATGAGATGCGAACCATTAATCAATATGTAAATATCAATATCTATTATGTAGGCCTATCTGCTGTACCAATGTGCATTAGGACCTATAAGAGAAGGAAATAAAAAGCTTGTTGAAAACATTCTTCAGGATTGCTTTTGTTGTTAAAACCTGCCATCTGCATTTTTAGATAATTTTAACATACTTGTACAGAAGAAACACATCATCAATAAGTGAAGGAAGTGAACGCATAACACAGAAGCATACATTTGACCTTGTACCCGTCAAAATAGCTCCATTGTATTAGTAGAATCATTGTTTCTATTATAGCTAGACTATCGCTGGAATGTAAGAAACTTAGTTTGTTAAGCCACGTCAGACCAAAACACAATAGCCAAATTCAATATCAACATACTACTTATTATAGAGCTCCTTATATGGAATTGCGTTAGTGACGTAACCGCGTTATAACAGAATCGAAGCGGTAACTAAGTTGGTTCGCGGATATTGCATCCGCCCATCGGCATGCCGCAGCGGAAGGGCGTGCGGCACACGGGGCGAAAAATCACATTTAGATAGCTAGCTTTTATCCGTTGCTTTGCACTGAATCATTTCTATTTTGACCAGATGGTCAGATGAATAGAAAAAGGTCGCAGGCAGTCGTATCCAACCGGTCTTTTTGGAATTATCCCATAGACATATCCTGCAGTGGACTGACTGTGGCTGAAATGCTGATTATTTTACGGATAAAAAGTCATATGTCCCTCTGATAATACAACTACTACTGACAATAGCTTTTTGAGATTGCGGTCATTCGACGTAAGAAAAAAATCAAAAATATTGCACCCCGTCAGCGACATCGAATGTCCATTGGGCCCGGGGTTTGGATTTTATTATTGGCGCACTACGTGTACGTATATAATTCACCGTTTACAATGTTGTTAGGATTTGACTAGTGGCAGCCCGGGGCTCACCTTCCGTTCTGGCGGGGATTTCAGAAAAACCTATTTTCTGACTAATCTACCTACCAAATATCAAGTACTTTTTGAGATTTCAAAAGTTCGTGACCCTTATAGCTTTTATTTTATTATTAAGGATGTCTGTAATTAGTTCAATAAAGTGTTCATTCAATTTAAATAGAAAATTAATATTAATGGTATCCTAATTTTTGAACTTGAAAGTCCAATTTTAATACAATCGGTAAATTTATTGAAACAAAAGTTTTTGATAGTCGTCTGCGAGTTTACTCAAATAGTAGACAAAAACTCAACGTTTGTTCAATAAAATTAAATTTCATTTTCGTCCAATTCTAAATTACAAATATCTAAATTAACTTTTAAATAGCCATTTATCCAACTCGATATGTAGTTAAATAAATATGATTTAATTTCACTTGAACAAATACAGAGAAATTTTTAAATAAAATTTAAATGAAACAATTTACCTATTAGGTGAACTCTATGTACCTATGCATCATTATTTTGGAACCAGACATACATACCTAATTAGAATGATTTTTTTTGCAAGACTACATTAAGCACCTATTCTTTATACACCATATCCGTATCTCTTCTTTCTTTTATATTTCACACTACCCTAAGGTTGCCTGGAAGAGATTGCTTATGCGATAAGGCCAGGCCGCCTTTTGTCTACGTGTGTGATAACTGTGTTCATGTTTTATGTTATTTACTTATGTGTTATTGTACTGTGCGCAAAGAAGTGTTAAATCATTACATAATATGAATTAAAAGTCGCTTTTCTGTCTGTCTGTCCTTAAGTATACTTAAGTCCATATGTATATGTAAAACAGGCCAAAATAATAGGAATTGAATCATTCAGGAGTGCTTTTTTTTGAAAAGTGTGACTCAAGCAAAATCGGCGAGTCGAATAATTTTTATTTTTATTTAAATTTTCAAAAATCAAATCATTTATTCATTTAAAAATTTTACGAAAATAAACAGTAGGGCTCACTATTTAAGTTAATAAAAACCTGTATTAAAAATAGGGCTCCAGAAGGAAAAGCGTCATGGAAGCGAGAGCTGAGGACGCATTTCTATGGAGGGTTGATGTTAGGCAGGCGGCCAGTCGTAAAAATATGCCAAGATAATATAATAATAGAAATGGAAACAACCGGAAGGCGTTATGGAAACGGGAGCTGAAGACGAAACTGAGGGAGTGTTAAAAAAATTATAGTAAATATTTGCGGTTTAATTTTAGTTTTTACGCGTTTTCCCCGTGGATGTTTTAAAAGGGGATGTTTTGATACTGTCAGCTGGGTAGACAGATGTTAAGAGAGTGTACAGGGGCGACCAAGTGGAAAGCGAACAGTCGGTCGTCCCAGGCACCGCTGGAGAGACGAAGTTGTGAACAACTTGAAAAATTGATCTTGACTGCTCTATGGGGCACATAGGTAGACGTACCTATCAAACATTTAACCGTTTCGATAATTTGACTTTGACATTGACATTTACTTTTTTTAAATTTTGATATGCCTACCGAAGTGGCCGAGGCTATACCACCATAAAGATAGATTATTTTATGTTTCGATCTTCCTTGGAAATAAATACCTTCGGTGGCGGGATTCACCACCACATCACACTACATGAGATGAATACATATGGTATTCATCGGTTAATAGGACTACTTGACTCGGCGTCAGGGAGATCTATGTAGCCGGTTTTGATAGAAATGCTAAATGAAGAGGTTAGCTTCAACCTACTACTACGTAATTTGTATAACCTGGACGAAGTCAGGATGGGCTGCTAGTTAATAAATATTATAGAAATAATAGTCGCTTCGGCGCTCTCTCGTTTCGGAGGCTAATATCCACTTCGAGTGGCTGAGCCAGCGGAGTAAGTAATTACAATAATTGGAAAAAGTTACAAAATTGGTCGTCCAGTGTACCTGTCTGCTAGCAGACGTGCAAAAAATATTTAGTTTCAGCAAATTATTGTAGTCCACTGATGAGCATAAAATTATAAGAAAAATAACATTTTTTATTGCCACACAATTGCAAGTTTTTACAATTACAATAAATATACAATAGGAGATAGAAAATGACAAAAGAAAAAAGAAAAATAATAAAAAGCTTGTAGCAAAGAAATGGATGACGCTGTTTGGGCTTAAGCTCTTTTTATACCCTTGCCTAAAGTTTGGTTTGGAAAATGATAGTCATATTTCATTTTAATTAGGTCCTTGTATTTGAATAACAATACCTAACATAATTACAATAATAAAGTACATATTAAATATTACTATGTTCATTTTATCATTTTTCTTACGAGGATTTAACGCCAGTCTTAGGGTTATTTTGGAAGTAAGGAGTAATTTTCATTTTCAGTCGATTTAATTTGCATACTTGCTTTTTGAATTGCTATGAATACTCAAGCAATGATAATACGGTGTTAAAACTCATTTCAGATTATATTTATATAACTGTTTCCCTTGGCCCGGCCTACACAACATCACTTAGGGGTTGATTTTGTTTTGGTTCCTATATTTGACCCGGGGTCTTCAACTATATCCATACCAAATTTTATCCAAATCACAAGTACAAGGTAATAGACAAACGGACCGACAGACTTTCATTTAATATTAGTATGGATTTGCGATTTTTTGTAACCATCTTCGCTTCTGTCAACTCTACATTTTTAAATAAAACTCATTTGAAAAACTAAAATTCATTAAAGAGCGGACTGACGCAAAATGTCTAGATTTTAGAAGAGGTAGGTAATGATGACCTTTATGACCCCGAATAAAGAAATATATAAGAACGGACACCACATTAAGCAAGCCCCAAGTAAGCTGTATAAAAATAAGTTACAAAAAGTTTATAACGAAGTAACCCACATTTTAGCAAGTGTTTATTCATCATTTAACCCACCGGGCTTTTTCCGTAGCCATTGGTAGCGAATAAAATAATGAATTAACGATTAATTTTATATTTTGTAACAATAAACAACAAACTATTAAATATAAATGAGACTACACGACACAATTTTTTGAGCTAAAAACCGTTCCGTGTACATGCTCAATATAGAATAAAAAAAAAATCTTTTTAACTTTTTCGATTCTTAAATTATATAACGAGTAAGTAACATGTTTTGTAAAAAAATGAATTGTATTAATGGATTTTTATCTATATTTTAAAAATTTACAGAATTCATAAATAATTATTCATTTCTCCTGGCCACCATCTGGCTCGGTAGTCGTTAAAAGAATCACGTCAGAGGCCGAGATGCGGTTTTGCAAAACTCTGACATCAGGTTACGCATGATCGATTGACCAAGTAATCCATTTGAAATTAATGAATTATTTATAACTGAAAACCAGAAATTATTTTATTTTCGTAAAAAATGATTTGTAAAGCAGTTCATTCATAATTTTTTTATTAATTAAAGCTGCTGAAATGTTAAATGTCTAACTAAGTTTTTAATTTACAATACCTAAATAAAAAATGTAGAATCTCGTTTTAAACAGAAACAAAAGACACTTCAAATGTGAATACGTTAAAATTAAAGTACTTTGAAGCATGACTGAAATTCAAAGCAAAAACAAACGCAAAACACAAACATGAGATTCACAAGCAATCGCATCTAGCGTATGGTTCAGACGGAAAGTTTCAAACAATAAAGCAAGGATTTGCTAGAATAAATCAAGAAAAGTTCACAAGTTCTACACAGCCTGAGTCGTCCTTTGAAACCTACAATTTTATTAGTCGGTCGTCACTTTTGTCATTTATTTACCTATGTATTTAACAACCACAGGGTTATTAAGCAAGAGTGAACTGCAAGAAAATATACGAAACTGTAACATTTTAAAAATAATACAATATAACATTTTATAGTTCTACTAACACCATAGACTCAGTGATGAAGTTATTTGCAATAACTTACAGAAAAAAAAACATAACAATTTCTTTTCCAACAGCAAACATATGATCGAATTTTTATAAAAGCTTGTGTTTCTCAATTATGTCTGGAAGGAAGATAATTACAAATTGGACAGTTTGTCTTGACATCTTTAATATTTTTTTGATAGCCTTAGTTGTGACACTGCTAGGCAAAGGTCTCTCCTTTAGCTTTTCATGCATCTCGGCCGAGTGCAGTTTGGTAAAGTTTATTAAACTTATTTATTTCAATAGATATTGCAAATACCGCACGAGAAGGGCCAATGCCATAAACTAGTGCATTTATTAAATTAAACTAAGTTAACATTTGTTAACTTAGTCTGCCTGCGACCATGAACGCTGTAAAGTGTTTGAAACGTCAGGTGTAAATAAATAAGTAATAAACGCGATAAAACCGTATTAAAATAGTTTAATTTAATGAATAACAATCGCGAAAACATAAGAAATCATTAGTGCATTTATGTTGCAAAACCCTCCAATAACTTGAAATACTTTTATCTAAGCTTGCAAAAATGCGACACGGAACATTTTCCACCTGAAACAAATATTTGACGAAGAAAATTGGAGGAAATTTATGGTCAAATATAATTTGGTAGGTGTTTGTGTTTTTTACGAACCTTATGCAAAGACGGAGCGGAGCTTAGTAACGAAGTTTTCAACGATTTTCTTTGTCGGATGCGTATAAAATGAATGCTTTACATATTGAGTTGTCAAAAAGCTGGTGTTTTAATACCACACAAAATTGGTAAGCATAAATTTTTATTAGTATCTAGTATATCATGTAAGTATAACATGCAATAAAATATTAAAAATATAACACCCAAATTCTTTGTATTACTTCAATATTTGCATTCACATCATCTGCATTTTGATTTTGTTCGTAAGCACATGAGGTTATAGGTAAATAAAGTATATATTTATGATATTCACGTATACTACTGTTACCCTTGCCTTGTCGTTTCTTTTCTTGGGTCTACTAGAAAAGATATCTTTAGAAATAAGCAGCACCCTTGGACCAATGTTCTGTTGTATGTTGAAGTATGTTGTATCCTGTTCGATTTACTTTTACAAGCATGTCAATAAATAAAATGTACTTACTTGATTATTTCTTTCGTTCTTCAAAATATTATTAAATAATACAAAATTATTCATTAAGAACAATATAGTTTCTTTTAAAAATGTGTGATACTTTTCCATTTAGTTCAAAAGCAATTACACTGTATGAAATTGCTCATCTATTCAGGTAAACGCCAGCTAGTCTTACCTGAACTATAGGCTAGTGTGTGAAATGAAGGTGCTAAAGCAATTTTAAACCTCTGAACATCGATACTATCCAGTCATGTCCAGTGGATATCGTAGAGCAATAAGCTGTGAAAATCTCGTTTGAAGTGTTGTTAGCTTTGTATAATCCACTTCGTATTCATTTCGTACGAATTAGTTTCATAGTTCGAAATATTCATACATAATTCGAATGTTTTTCTCATTTATTTAAAAGATAAAAAAGTGCCAATTTGGACTTCATTCCTATGTAGAATTTGGTCCAGTCACGAGCATTAATATGTATACACATTGAACAAGGGCTAAATTTGAATACAATTGTTTTTGTTAATGCTCGTGGCTGTACAAATATATTTTTTTCATTGAAACTTACTGACGGGCGAGCATAAGCATATGCTTACATAGGTTGTAATTATCGAATGACCGTTTATTATGGCCAAACATCGAAACCGTACACGGGTTCCTTTCGAAACCTGAAAAATGGTGAAATGGTTTTAAGATCAATATTTTTGAAATCCAATTTTTTTCCATTTGCGCAGGGGATTTTCTAAATTCTGTATCAATTGATACCTGATACTGATACTACAGTATCTAAAATACAAAGCCCCTTTCATTATAGAGTTAGAAATACGCCTCTCCTGCTTATGAACCCAGATCTTATTGTATTTTTCTTTAAATCCTTTGATGAGTAAAAATAAGTTCAAAAACTAAAACCCGGCTACATTCTGGGAATTTACGCTGTAAAATGTATGAAACAAGACTATAATTTATAATTGATATCATAAATTGCTTCTGTAGTTAGTAATGTACAGAAGACAGCGTAGTCGTAAACCACTTTGTTCTCAAGTATTTTTAATTATTTTGTTGTGATATACGATACGACCACGGCTGTCTTCTGTACATTACTAATAACTGAAACAATTAATGATATCAATTATAAATTATAGTCTTTTTCATACATTTTACCGATTTTTTTTTCCAGTAGTTGGGTTTTAGTTTTTGAACTTATTTTTATTTAATTAGTTTTGGGGTCAGTCATTAAGACACATTCTTTTGTCCACTACTCAAATGGAGAACCACTTGGAATTTGAATAAACTATACTGCAAGCAAAAACCAAGACACATTATTTGGTTCTGCTTGATTTAAAGACCAATATTTCTAAATATCTAATGAAAGCAAGTAAAACCACCAGCAAAAGCTAACTACATATATTTTTGAAATGTGCTAATTAAGGCCCTTCTTTTGATACCTCAAACGTGAGTAACACATATGTTTTAATATATTTTTTCTCGTCCTAATTTGATGTCCGCTAGATGATGCTGTTTTAAATTTAACATGACGTCACATAGATAAGAATCAGCGGATAATTAAGACCTTTCTAACGATACATACAAAAACATACAAACCGGTCAAAATCATAACCCTCTTGGTGGCTTTGCCGTAGTCGGGTAAAAAAGGGTGTTATGAGGTTGGCATGTCTGTAAAGTTTTAAAGACATCTATTCATAGGCAAATAAAAATAATACATTACTGTATGATTCCCTGCATGACGTATTTAATTCTGTTATCACCAGTTATGTAAACTCAATTCATTATTCCTTAATTATTTTTAACCAATTTTTCATAACACTTAAAGAATTTACATCTGAGCTCCGGTGAGTTGTCATACATACATTTTGTGTCTGAAGAATTTTCCAAGTAGCGTTTTAAAAGTCTTAACATTTTGTAGTTCAAATCGAAGCTTCTTTAAAATTGGTAGGTACCTTTATAATGTCCTCGTAAATTTTAACTTTTTGTCATTATTTTATACGTATTTTAAGAAACAGACTTCGAAATTTAAAAATCAAATCAAATTTTTCGCGTTTAAAGTTAGAATGCTGGTTTCTAACTCCCACATTAAAATGACAACCGTTGAAAAACCATTTTAACAAAAATATGTTCTGTCTTATTTTAACATATCAAAAATAGTTATGACAGAAAGTGTTTAAAAAAAAATCTTAAAAAAAAAACAATCCTTTGTGTTTTTCAAGACGCTAAGTAAATAAGCTCAAACAATCGTTAGTCTTATAATAAGTCTTATAAGTATAAATAGTTGTTCTGTAACTTCAGTTCAAAGCCTGACTAATTTTTGGATTAAATGCAAGGATCTTTTGGCAAGGATCTCCAAAGACTTGTAACGGAGCTGAAATACGATACTCAGATATTTGTACAATAGAAGTGACTTCCCAAATCAAATTACGTCTTCTTCTGTTACCAAGTAAATAAACTATCTAGGCTGTGCTATCGGAGTGGATTCAGAGCTATCATTGGATTTCCAATTGAAGTTATGAAACAATATTACATAACTAATTTTATCCTATATTCTAAGTTTAAGCATTAGGTAGCGAGAATTGATTTATTTTTAACAAAATCTGTCCAAGAGGCTCTACGTAAGAAACAACTTTTAAAGACCAGCCTAACAGTCTTTTTAGTACCTACGCGAAACTAAACCACGGGCAATCACAAAAATAAGTAAAAATTGAGATAAAATTTTCGATCTCTAATATAGTGACCAGCTGAAGAGGTAAAATTTCGAATAATTTTTTTTTAATGGAAGTGATCTAGTTTTACGTACATGCACAGAAGAGACAATATTATTTTCTAGGCCTAAACCATTTTTGTGAAAAGCTCGTTGTGATGGAACAATTTTCGTTTACGTAAATTCTATTCTATCACATTAAATCATGTTAATTTTATATATAGGGTTGTTTAATATCAGTCAGAAATATCTTCTAGAAACTTTAAATCAAATCTCTTTATTTCAGTCACCGCCTGCGAAAGACAGGCAAAACTTGCGCAGTTCTGCACTTTCCAAGTTCCTACAATATTAAGAGTACAATAGTTTTGAAAGTAAACACCAGATGCCACCAATTGTTTATTTATCCGGATTATACACGAATGTAGGTACTTTAGATAAATGATTATTTTTTTGAGAAAATTTGTCAATGAGTCTTATGAAATTCTCTAAAGTGACAGAAACATAATAGCAATATCAAGCAGCATGCAATACTGAAAGTGCTAAGTAATCTTAGCACTTATGGTATTTTTAGACTACCAACTAGTCATTCTGGAAATCATTGTGGAGGCATATGTGTAGCATTGGATTGACTGGGCTGAAATGATAATGAAGTAACGAATATTTTAAATGCCCATTTATATTGAAGTTAGAATAAAGTTTGTTCGTTGGTACAGCATTTTTGAAAGGGGGAGAAAAATGTTGTATATGGAATTTTATTTATGAAGTAACTTAAACTAATACACGTCATACATTGTTAAGTAAATAAACTGTCCTTTCATAGATAATTTCTGTTGTTAAATGATTACAGGATATTGAACTAGGAGTCAATAATTAGATTGCAACTACCTTACATGAGTCAGATAATACACTATTAATACCAACACTTAGTTATTCATGTCTCTATGACAATTCAAGTTATGATATAAATTGTTGAATAATTCGTTCTTTTTATCTCTATTAGAGCATGTGTCGAACGATTTGAATTTTTGGAATAGAAATATACCTTTTTAATGAAATTTGGTATGAATATAGTTGCTGACCTGCGGGGAACAGCTAGTATAGGTGTAGGTGTGTAAATAAAAAAAGAACCTTACACAATTTTTTATCAGACATTACAATACAACAATATTCTATTTTATGGCACAATCAGTCTCATAAGGCCATTGCAAATTTAAAATCTAATTTTCTTTATTTTGGAATGTCTTCGTACATTCAAGGGTATTTTTATACTCTCTATTTATAACACAATATAGATAGACATCTATCTTAACTTTCCTTATTTCTAAGTTGACTCAGTTTACGCTTCAGAGCCTAGGGTACGCTCATAGATTAATAAATGGTCTCCGCTGTCGAGCGCGCGAGACCAATTATTAATCTATGGGTACGCTTTTGATCATCGTCCTAGATTTCACTTTCTGATTGTTACTAATTAAACCTCTATCGTTTGCAACTTATTTCGTCCTCTGGAAGACGTAAGCATCTTTCAATACACGCCATTCGCTCCTATCATCTATGACTCTCCTCCAAATAGGTTCTCCAATTTAAGTGATCTCGTCACTCCAGCGGGAAGTTCTCATGACCAATCAAATCAAGCTGCCTCTTCTCGTGTCATTGAATGATTTGGCTGTGGCTTCTGACTCGGCTGTGTCGGTTGCGTCCTATTGAGCCGAAAGTATTTATCCATTGACATGAAATAAGAATAACTCCTTGTTATTCAGGCATCTGGTTTGCCCGGCTTCAGGCGTCCCATCCGAGGTCTCTAGACGAGCTGGTAGTTCACCTATGATCCGCTTATGTTCACTTCGAGATGACAATTCTTATGGAACCTTTGTCTGACTTCCAACTTCTTGTGCATTTTCTTTCTGTTTCTTATTCACATTTTAGTTAATATTTTATATTATTACAATACAATACAATACAAAAACTCTTTATTGCACAACAAGGATACATTGTTAAATACAAGCAATTACATGAAAAATAACCTTGCGCAAAGGCGGCCTTATCGCAATAGCAATTTCTTCCAGGCAACCTTACGGAAAATTGAGTAAAGATATTAAAGATAGTGTATTATTATACAAAGAGAAATTAAGTTAAGCGATAAGTAGTTATTAAATTCAGTGAGATTCATCTCTGCATGGCATAATCAATCGATCTATCTACTTAAACTTTTGATTGTCTTTCTTACTTGAAAGGTGTTATTTTGTGGTAACTGGTATCTAATCGAAACGAGCATTTTAGATACTGATTATGTATATGGACCGACTAATGACGGTAGTTTGCAAAGACTAACTGGTGGCGAAGTACGAGAAATAATTTAAGTAATAAGTGCACAATTTGTCTTATCGGTAAGTAATTTAATGTCAAAGGAGTAGAATTCATGCTTTTTGGTAACTTTGACGATCTTTACGGACATTGATATGTCTAGAACCGTGAAATTTCGTTTGATCTCGCAAAGTCTTCTTTTATCTTGGGGTTGGTTACGACATCCCTCATCCTTCTTCTAACAATTATGTAAATTACCCTAAAAAAAAAAATATGATACAAATCTTTATAATTTAAAAAAAACTGTCCACTTTGCGCGTGATGCTTATCCTTGTTCTGGTAGAAAAGTGTTTATAGTCACGCTACATAGGTATGAATTACTGTGCATTTTAAAAATGAAAAACCTAAAAAGCTTGATAACAATATCAATCACTCATTTAAAGCTAATTGCATGTCTGTGCTCAAAGTATTTTTTGTAAGTCATGGTCCTTGATTTGGTGGCACTGGATATTAAATATTTGGTCGGGACCAACATCTTAACGTGCCTTCTCGGCGAGCATCTTGGCGACCAATCCAATACGGGTCGCGTCTCGCCGTCGCTTGACACGAGCATTCACTACGGATACGCGCTCCGCGCTCGGCTAACAAGCTCCTCAAAGATCAGAGAGTGGAGTAGCACAGACTGATAATCTAATTAATGTAGAGGAGTTTTCAGTCCTATTGCTTTGGATCTAAAGGCAATACTTACATAAATAGTCCCAATGCAACCATCGTTAGAGCTGCGTCAAATAAGTAAAATGCACCAGGAAATGTCTCGATCGTCAACGTGAATATGTAACTGGAGGTTGGCATGTATATCGAAGGTGCTATTGCTTCTGTCACCCCCATTAGAGCACTTAGTTTCGCTGCGAAGAAGAAACCGTACTTAAATTTTTAGACAAAATTAATAATGTAAAGTCGGAAATCAAAGCGACTAGACTTCGCTGGTTCGGACATATTGAGAGAATGGGGAAAGGTATGGCCGTAAACAGAGCATAGAGGTACTTGAGTCAGCGGAGTGGACGTCGATCGCCCTAAGTACCGCTGGTGCGATAAAGTGCTGTATCCCCTAAGAAGCGTGGAAGTGGGCGACTGGCGGCTAATGGTACAAGACCGCAAGAAATGGCGCCTTCTAGTGTCGGAGGCCAAGTTCAACTTTAACTTCCAAAGTGATGCTCTCTCTCTGCCTCCGACACTAGAAGGTTAGGGTACGTTTTTATTATTATTTATGTATCTCCGCTTGGATTTCACGGGTTGCCCCGGTCCTTTGAGAGGCTTGCGCAAGATTATTGATTCAACGGGTAGAGGCCCTTCGGAGAAGTTGCTGTCATGTGGTGCTCCAGTCAAAACCCGTTGTC
Organism: Euzophera pinguis; assembly: GCA_947363495.1. Lineage (NCBI taxonomy): Eukaryota > Metazoa > Arthropoda > Insecta > Lepidoptera > Pyralidae > Euzophera > Euzophera pinguis. The sequence continues at coordinate 7,802,929 of OX376171.1, forward strand.
GGCTATATCAATAGATGAATGAATGATATGTCCATGAATAAATAGGTCTCGGCAGGAGGAGAAATTCTTATGAATGAAAAGAATTACATAGGTTATGGTAATGAAGTTTGAATGATTAAAACTGGGCTATTACTATAGAAGTTGGTTTTTTTTTTCTTTTTTTTTTTTTTTTTTTTTAATTCGCATGGGAATGCATTTACGCACAGAGTGTGGGACTCCTAGGCCACTAGCCGGCCCAGACTACCCACTAAACCCCTGCGGGTGCCGTCGGCCGCTTTGCAGGGAGGCGCCTCGGATCTAACTAGCACAAGACGCCTCTGCGACTGGCCGGTTTCTCTGCAGAAACCGGACTCACCACTCTCGGAGGCCCTCCGACACCTGGAGGACCTCTGCCACCGGGTGGGACTATCCTAGTCCTACCCGGAAGTTGGACACCTGCCATAATCATGATTACTCACTATTTGTGGCAGGCGATGATTCGCCGCTCACACACAAATAGTCGCCGCGTTTGGCAACCAAGGGGCAACATGGGAATGAGCGGTGGTTATTATTATAAATCTCCGCTTGGGATTCACGGGTTGCCCCGGTCCTTTGAGAGGCTTGCGCGGGGATATGGATCCAACGCGTAGAGGCCCTTTGGAGAAGTTGATGCCATGTGGTGCTCCTGCCAAAACCCGTCCTCGGCTATATCAATAGATGAAATCAACTACATATATTATTTAGATGACATATTATTATTATTAGTTCAATACTTTGGGTTTATTAGGGAGACTCTGACACAAACACAATAGGATACGAAAATAAGGAATTTTTGGACCACCTTTTACCTCCCCTTTTAGACATTGAATTATTCTTACAAAACGTTTTCTTAATCGAAGACCTAATGCTAGCAATATTTTACAGTATCGGTAAAATTGCTTGACAATGTGTGTCTAGTAAAATTATGTGGTCACTAAGTTAAAAAGTTAAAAAAGCCTGTGTTTACCCCGGGTTTTCAAATATACCAAATTTTATCAAAATCAGTCAGCGGTTTAAACGTGAAAGCACATCGCATTTACAATGTTAGTTTGGAAATATGGATAAATAGATATTTACCAATCTCATCAGTTGGGACACTCTTCGTTGCTATGGATCTGACTGCGGTAAGACCAGTATGACTGAAGATGTTGAACAAAGGAGCCGCATAATACCAGGGTCTGTTTGGTGCAAACGCAAACACGAAACATGCAGCTATCCTGCTCATGCCTGCGAGACCTCCTATAGCACTATCCTGCACTCCCAACATCTTGCTTAGCACTGATATACAGAACACGGTACCTGAAAGAACAAGTATGTATTAAGGCACTTCTACCAATTCTTATTTCTATGGGCGTCCCGCCAGTCGCGCGTGATTCGCGTCAGTTTGAATTGAACGGTCCTTTAGTCGGTAGGTATGCTCTTTTAAACATTTAGGAGGTTATATGACAAGCTCTTCTTCATGGGCAAATCCTGAGCATTCGTTGACGAGTTGTCAGAGTATTTTTCGACGCATCTCTTTTATTCACATTAAGATGCTATTCTGATTTAATGACATATTAATGACTAAACCAATAAACCGCCATATTAGGACGAGCTTCAAATTATAATTATTTATCAAACTTTTTTAAAATCCGAATAATCAAATTATTGTCAATCCAGAAGAACCTGATGTGTACCTGCTTAAAAACACCTATTTTAACGGCTACCGCTAATAGGTTGTTTTTTATGGGTCAAAATTGAAAACCTAATATTCGAAAGAGAACCTCCATTAGCATTTTTAAATTTTATTAGCAGCCATCAATAAATATTTTTTATTACCTACATTGCAAGCTCGCAATGAATGTAACATAAAGTTGATATGAAGCAAGTTCCAATCCAAGCAAGTTGAACAAAAAATCTGCGAAAATAGCCTAAGATGGTGACCGAAATATTATTTCTAACAAAAAGATCACCCCTAACTAGATTCTGAGGTGACGTAACTTTAGTTAAGTACCTAGGTAGTTCAGGAAACTTCGTGTTTGCGCAGGTTGACTTACTTCAGGCAAGGGCTCGGAGGGCTTATCCGGCCTTTAAAACGATAGGGGCGGGAATGAAAAAAAATAGTTGTTATACTTATTTGTTTTTTTTTTCAAAGTGTTTATCGAGTCAATAGTAATACGATAAATTCGATAAGTATACGTTATCTTAATGACATTTATTTTCCAGTGTATCTTTTATTTATTCACAAAAATGTTAAAATAGTCTCTTGTAAGCTGATAAATGACACTTGATCTTTATTAAAAAATAAACATATCTACACAAATGGAAATCATATTTATCTGAATTTTACTATCGCGTTCGAAATGCACTTACTAACTGATGCATCTGCTATCGGTAGAAAACCTTGACCAAGAGATAACTAACTGTCTATGCCCAATGTTTTAATGCTTAAGAAAAAATATGGAGATATTTATCATATCACAATGTCATCTCAAAAACATTTTTTTATCAAACAATTACTGCTTTGATTCGATGATAAGGTTTTAAGAAAATATATGCGTAAAAATTGTGATATCGATGCATCGAACGATGCGTTTGTGGTAAACAAAACTCTAAAAGATAAACACGATATAATAAAAAAATACACGATATGATAGAAAAATAAATTTTAAAGAAACAATATTTTTTTACCGCTTTACCTGACGCTCTGTCTTAGGAAGGCTTCTTTTTGTGGTACAAGTACTTACTGAGACAATATTATTCTCATAATCACATCTTACGACCATATGACTACATAAATTTACTGATCTGTCAATCCCAGACTTAAAAAAAATATATAGACGGATCGTCTTTAGATCAACAGTTGACCTCGAAAATAGTCACCTATTGACTGTGTGTCGCGATAATCGTGATACGTAAAGTGTCACAGAGCCGGTATATTTATGTGAGTGAGACCCGTACGCGACAAATTAAATGTTCAGATTTTGATGACATGTTGAAATTTTCAGATGCTTGTCTTTAGTTATTCAAGTCTGTGTTGGTAATTTAAATGATATTTTTCTAAATAATTTACAATGTTTACTAAGCGTTGATTGTATTTGTTAAATTTTACATCGCTTTACAATAAAATGAAGGAAACTTACCAACAAAACCAAGGAGGATGCTAATGGTCCCATAAATGCTGTATTCCACTTCATTCAACTGGAATTTACGTCGTGCATATAAATAACTGACTTGTGAATCACCTGAAAAAAAAAAAACAAAAGTTGTGTAGGTACATTATGTATAGTTAAGTACCTCCTTTATCGACGTCAATCATACATTGGGTTTGGATATGGCGTAAGCCACACTCTCATAATTAAATGTTTTATTTTGGTTACTTTTTAACTGTGTTCTTATAAGTACAATAAAGAATTTTACATACATAATCTCAAATTAAAGCATATTATTTAATCTCAAAAGAGGAAGAATTTATAAATTCATACTTCTACTTATTAGTAAATATTTACTTAGGCAAGTTCAAAGTGTAGATTTGAATTATCTACATAAGAGAGGTCTTTTAATTGAATCTGAAGAATTTGGTTAATTAGTGCTCTAAGTGCGACGTTAAGTAAGTCCATCAAATTATTTACTTTAATTTTTGCTATAAATCCATATCCATACTTTCCATACTCTATACTAATACTAAGTACTAATATTATAAATGCGAAAGTGTGTCTGTCTTTCTGTCGGTTTATTACGCTTTCACGGTCGAACCGCTGAACGGATTTTGATGAAATTTGTTATGAATATAGTTGAAGACCCGGGGTCAAACATACTAACTACTTTTGGACGCAGGCGGAGCTGAGGGAAACAGCTAGTTTTAATTAAAGCATGTACTTAATTTATTCTTTCCAATTTGGGTGGGGGATTATGAAATGAAATTAATCACTATTTATTATTTCCATAAACAAGATAATCAAAGTATAATAAATAAAATACACAAAATGAGTTTGCTCTGTAATAAAAATCAAATCGCTTTATTCTTAAATGATCCATGTGATTACATGGAGAAAAAATAACCTAGGCTCTCTAGCGTAGGTTATTTTTTCATTTTCATATTCATTATATCACATATTTCATTAGCAATTGACCTCTGTCAATTGTTGAAAATGTTCATTTTTCAAATTTTCACAACTCGGGTGGAGCTTCGGACATAATTCGGTGATAGATATGCAAAACAGTTGTTGCTATTAACACGAGAATATAAATGTCAACATGTTAATTTATGCAAAGTCAACACAAATTTAAACAAAAGAATTTAGCCTCGTTCGTTGTAATACAATTATTTCAGGTCCTCTGTAGAAATAAAGATTTAATACACGACTGACGTATTATGAGTATGGGTATATGTATATTGTACTCACTAAAATACCAAAATAAAGCTATTTTAGATTTCGTATGTTAAAAACCTACCTATTAAATATATAAAATGAGACTCTTATTAGGTTGACTGACTCCGTAGAGGTCGCGAGTTTGATTCCCACTGGAAGCATTTTAGTTGTTTCCACTTTGGTAAGGACATTTTGCAGGCTTGACTATCCTATCTGATAATAATGAAGATTCCGTGCTTCGCAGGGCACGTTCACCCGTTGGACCTTGCCGCCATTTGGTGGTCTTTAAAGGAACCACGCCAGAGGCCGAAAGGCGGTACCGATAAACACTAACACGGGTGTGCAAGGTCCATTGACCATATGATATGAATAAATGAATTAGATTTAGGTTATATTATTAAAAATAGTCATTTAATAATATCGTTTTAATGGCAGAAGATTTTAAGCTTGATCGTTTTTCATATGGAAGGTTCTTCCTTAATTTGACCGCAATGTCATATTGGTATAATTTTTCGATTATTAAAATATTTAAGTGCGATGCGAACTTTGATCAAACACATTTTTTAAAAAAATGTAATCAAATGTAATCAAATTTAATAAAATATAAATACAAGAAAAAACATCAAACAATTGCCTACTTTCTTATAGAATTAGGTTATCATATAGAAGGGATATTTGAAATCGATTAAGAAATATACCTAGTGGCTTAAGAGTCCTGTTTCATATCATTCACCAAGACTCTATCAGTATTGTATTTCAGAGATGTCCAAGGTAGAATTACGATCCATAACAGGTCAAACTCATATAATTTTTTTTTGAAATATTCATATTAGTGAGGCTTGAAAATAGTAAATAGTAGCATTGTCTATCTGCAAGCCAAAAAGCATTGAAATCGAGTACCAGACTGAGGGTCTAAATAAAGATACTTTCTCAATTATTCAAGAATAAATTTTCAGTAAAATCTGAATTACAAAACTCTTTGTGTTATCTGTGCCTATTTACTATTTTAGTCTTCATTGCAATCTCTTATATTGCTCGTATCGTAAACAAAACTACAATAATATACCAATTTGTTTTATAAGATAATGCACGGAGAAGGTCAAGTGGATAGGTCTACCGAGTAGACGCAAATTATTTCAAACTGAAACTTTTCTATTACTGCATTATAGCGTAGGTAAAAATTTGGCCATTTTTATATAATGATTGGAATCGACGACGACGCAGTTTACAATTGCATATGCATACAAAGTACCTAAAACTTTGAGGCTGTAAACCACGGAGTAATAACAAAGAGGAAATGGCGTATCGAGAGCTTCCTTACAAAAATTGTGTGAGGCTACGCGGGCCGGAAGGCAGACGTGAGGGGAGCTCGGTTTGGCCGTTGGCCCCTATTCACGATTTCCTCTACTTACACTTAGATGTCGCTAGCAAATCGAAGATTTCAACATAAAGAAAGAAAGAAAGAAAGAAAGAAAGAAAGAAAAATTGTTTATTTGGTTTTCATTTGTTCGAATAAAATAAAATAAACACATTTGACATGCACCAAAATGGCCTTCGCTCAGCAAGTGTCGTGGATCGTGGTACGAGCCACGACGCTGGTCTTCCGCGAATGCCGAAAATTTATAAATTAAAATTATTATATTAAGATTATAAATTATATACATAAATAAATATATTTATATTTCTTTATATCACAGAAATTTTGAACATTAAAAACAGACACATATGTTGTGTAACACCTAATCAATCAAATAAATTCGAAAATACCTTATTTACTTACGTTTATTGTGATCCCATAACAGTATAGCATTGAAACACTCTAAACTAGAACGATAAATCGTTTAAAATATTTTTCAAAATATTCTAAGCTGAAACGAAACGTACATAAAAATAAGAGAAACATTAAAGCTCGCTCCACGTCACGCATCTTTCACAGTTGAACGAAAAATAACGTAAGCCACGCCCACTTCGACGTCAATGCGCCAATGACCGTAACGGTGCACCAGTCGACACGCCGTCTCCTGTGTTAACAGCGCACACTTAGTTGATTTTTGCAAAAATTTAAGTAGAAAGTTACAATATCTCGAAATAGTTCATTAAATTAATACAGCTAAATAATAGATTCGTAGTAAAAAAGAAGTAGCTGGTAATACGCCATTAGTACCGCCAACCAATCTATGTCACGCGGCTACAGATTGGATTGCTTAGCATGTGTAAGCGTTCAACTGGATTTATTTTATGTAAAATCTTAAGATTTTTGCAACAAATGAACAAAAGTATACATGATTGTCTTTTTAATTTTATACTTAAACAAAAATACTTCATACTTGGTGTAGACATATGTATCCAAGTGATAACAGGTAAGTAGGCAATTGGCATTTATTAAAACCTTGACTGGTTTACTGAATATCTACTGAGTCACTGGACTTATGTTTATTATTATAGGGATTGTACACTAAGCCCAGAGGATCAATATCAAAATCATTATTAGAAAAGTATTTTTTGCTCCTGGTCTGGAGTGTTTTTTAAATTAAGTAATTACATTAAAAATTTGCTTCGTTATAAAAATTAAAAACTTTAAATAAAAACCGAAACTTATTTAAACATCACGCTTTCATCTGGCATATTTTATTAGAGTTACGATTTGCTGTAAAAATTTTCTTAATTTTTTACACTTAAGGCTTAAAGTATATTACAAAAAGTACTGAATAGATTTTAATATATAGGAGGATTCTATATAATGGTAAGACTACACATATACAAACCTAAAAATAAACATTATTTTTATTAATAAAGTTTGCTATTTTGGGATTCTTTCTTTTACCTTGTATAGTAACATAGGTATTCATACTTCCATACTAATATTATATGTGCAAAAGTCTGTCTATCTATCTATCTGTCTGTCTGTCTGTTAGCTTTCACGGCCAAACCGTTAAACGTATTTTAATGAAATAGTTCAATATTGAAGAAAAAGAGTATGAAAATAGTTGAAGACCCGGGGCCAAACATATGCTAGGTACTTTTTGACGCAGGCGGAGCTGCGGAAAAGCTAGTTTTTAATAATTGTTACGTTGGTTCTGCTTGTAAGCTGGTTGTATCAGGGGGATTCGAACAGTACATTAACCCACTGCATTGAATGAATAATAGTTTTAAAAGGAAATTACAAGATGAAAGTAAATTGATAAGATTTTCCAGGAGCAAGCCATGTGCGAAACATCGCGCGTGTCAAGGCTGGCCGGTTACTGGTTCGCCTTGTAATACTTGTGAGAAAGAATAAATTAGGTACCTATTTTCACTCGATGTACTCAAATCAACACCTAGACAATAAAACCTAAAGTTAGATAAGCTCTATTTAGATAGAACATACAAAATACAAAGAAACTATGAAATTTCGAAGAGAAAGATATATGTGAACGATAACATGAACGCGGTTCTTTCTTCTTCTTAGAACTTTTTATTACTAGGCTAGACTAAGATATAACTATTTGTTCAACTTATTTCTTATTGGAAATTCTCTTGGAAAAGTTGAAGAAAAGTGTCAGATAATCAGGAATCTAATATTGTTGATATTTTTTCGTGGAAATATATATCGCATACATAATAAACTTATATTAATTCTTTACTGACAAAATGTTGATTGTAACTTTAAAGGACAGTTGATTTAATTTTGGCAAGATTAACTCGAATTATCCGACTTCAAATGTTTACAAAAGAATATAATAAATGATTAATGATAAAGTTACGCGAGGCGAGCGAGCGAAGCGAGCATGCCAAAGAAGCGGGCCAAGTGCTAGAACCGAAATTGCTCTTTGTTTCACACATTTTGAGGTTAGAATTAAAAAAAACCGATAATATTTCGCCAACTATAAATTTCCGCATGTGAAGAGTTTAAGGAGGTATTAAGAACCAGACTCCCTCTTGACCCTCAATCTCAATTTCTACCAAAACATAGATAATTTAATTAGTTTTTCGGATTACCTTATTCAAAGAATAAAACGGGACCCTATTAGGTACTAAGACTGCTGTCCGTCCGTCCGCTCCTTTAAGTTCAATTGATTTCGATATCTCCTCAAAGCCAGACAGACTGTACCATAGTAGGGTGAAATGAGGAAATGTCACCACTTCGTTATTTTCAACGTGTCAATAGCAAATGTACGATAAAACTTTTATTACCTACTTATTTCCAGGAATAAATAATACAATTTAGGTAAATATTGTTTGTTTCTAGAAATCTTTCAAAATCTATATCCTCATTCGACATTTTCCGAAAGGACAAAAAACAATAAGAAGTCGCATTTCGCCAAATTTGTATTTGTTTTTGATGTAATTAAAGAAGAACGGCGTTCATATATCTATGGATGTAATCCATATTGAGATCTATCAAATGTTATACTGTCCTCACGAAGCTTGTTTTAGTTTTATTTGTAGGTAATTACATTTGTACCAACGATTTCAATTAATGATTTTAAAGTCCGCCTTTTGTATTTATTTTAAAACTTAATTTAGTTTAAATAAATAAATTTAGTTAAGTTAAATGAAGTGGGTTCTTCTGTTGTCAGTTAATTTCAGATTACGTTTTGTATAAGTAAAGAAAAATAAAATCAATAAAAACTTGTCCGAATGGAAGACACTGTTCAAACCTTATGCATGTTGTTTAACGAAATTTTCGATGTTATGTAACTGAATACTCTCTCTTGCAAAATTGGCCTCATTTGCAAAATCCTTATTGATAATAACTTGACAGTGTAAAATATGACATAATGGGATCGTTTATTTAATTTTAAAACCCAACATTGTCCCATTTATGTGACAACGTAACGTGGTTGGTTACCTATTATTTAAAGTCTTGAAATTTTGCAACACAATATATAATCGTGATAATTGTCATATTAATTACTTTGTTTGGATACTATCACTAAGACAGTGTCATTGAAGCACTTACCATAGAGTGGTCCCACCATCAACAGGTATAAAATTAAAACAATTAATATTTGAACTCTTCCATTAGAGGCTCTTGGTTTAAATACCACCAAGACAGTACTTCCAACGAGGCCAAACACGTCACTTATTACTCTTTTAATTCTACATCCATTTTCTTCAGCTCTTGATGACAGTTCTTCTTCCAGCACTACGTCTTTTAATCTCAAAATTCCATAGACAAAAGATAAAGAATGTAAAACGATTAATAATGAAAACACACCATAATAACCTAATGCTCTTAACAATACACCACTTAAAGCTGTTCCTGTAGGAGTTCCAAAACTGATAAATATTGTGACTATACCCAATCGAAAAGTCCTGTTTTCTACAGTAGTTCTATCTGCCATAAAACTATACATTCCCATGAATATAATTATATAGCTGCCAGTAAATGCTGCGGGTAGAGCTTCTATAAGTGCAGTGCCAATAAGAGAAACTTCCTTGAAATAATATGTAGCGAATAAGAGTCCTATATTTGTCATTATCTCTCCGGTAAAAGGAACTAAAATGCATATCTTTCGCTTTTTATATTTATCACTCCACGCACCAACAAATAACACCATCACAGCAGGAATCGCCGTTTGCAAAGGAAACTTCCAAGCAATTACTTTTGCCACCAATATTTGGACCTGATTCAATTCTTTCTCTAAGCCTGTCGTGTTTAAATCTCTGATTCTGTCGCATATATCTTCTCCGAAATTGAAATTCACTCTGCAAGATTTCTCCAAGTGCATGTTTTGTACAACCAACGAGGATAATGATGTGCATAGCATGTACATAAACAAACAAGGCTCCACTGTCGTTTCGCGGAAAAAACACTTGATTTTCTTGAATACGTTTTTCGTCTTTTCCACCCACGAAGCGGTTCGTAGACTGTTTGTGAGTAACGTGTTTGAATTAGCGAGGTCATTGTTATTGCAAATTTTTTCTGTACTCGCGATCATTTTTTAATTCTCGATGCAGATGTTGCGTTTTGCGTCTACTGTCCGTAACTGACTATAAACTTATCGAAGGTTTTATGTTTCCAAAAACCTGGGCTGTAAAATCGACTTATAAAATGTTACGCGTCGCGTGTGTACGTTGTGTTCGGAACGCATCTCAATGATAACAGAGGTCTTGGCGAGTACGACACTTTTAAATAAATAACTTATTTATCTAACCACCTTGAGTCATCAGTAAACTGCAACATTAGCGAATAAAGCGAAACTATCACTATTTAAATCTGTGGCACAGAGTATGTTTTTATCTTTTGTTTTATATCCGAAATTAAACATGGCGTTTATCAGAAACAACACAACGTCACTAATAAAACCTTAATTGCACTATGATTTTTTGTTAAAGTCATTTAATCAGTAAATATCAAAATGTACACATACAACAGTTACCGAGCCGCGGAAACCTAGAAGGTTTTATCTGTGTTATTACATTTAAAAAGAAAGTATTTTTTCAAACTTAATTTAATTTTTTTAAAGTTATTGTTATACAACTCCTGAAGTTCTGAAGGAAGCTTATTAAGATAGTTTAGTATCATATAATTAGGAATTCTTGTTACAGTTTATTAAATTTTGGAAGACTATACGAGTATTTATTTAAATAAAGTGTTCTTAGGTAGCTAGGTCAATAAAACATATTTTCTAAGGAGTCATCAAAGTTTACGGCCATTAGTAAAACAAGGTTTCCTAAATTGTTATGTAATTTAATTTAACCCTTGGCCCGAATGCATAAACGCATTATTTAAAATCAATGTCTAGCCGAGTCCAACAACTAAAGCATTCATAAGGAGGATTGACGTCAGTTATGCAGTCACTGAAATACAGGAAGGATTGACATTTCAAAATCGCCTTCGATCATTTGCAGCATCTCTCGTTTAATCGGATAAGAATTGTTACATAATAAATTCCCCTGGAAATCAAAAATTCTTTTCGATTTTCTATTCCTTAGAGTAATTAAAAAATAATGTTATGGTATTAAAGTATTAGACGACAATCAAACTTGAACTCGTAGGGTTCACTTTCTAATTATTAGTTTTATGGTAATTGTTAATGTGCCAGTGGTTTTAAAACTTTATCGAAAGACCAAGTAGTTTGTTGAGAAAATATATGAAGGACGTTTTTTTGTAGAAATTTCTTAATGTTAACCCCCTCTGGCTCTGTAACCTAGGTATGTTTGCCCAACACATGTGGTAGCAGGGTTCTAATTAAATGGCTATACAAGAAAGAATTCTTAGAAACGATTGATTATCAAAGAAAAAAGAGAAGAAAATTTTCCATTTGGTATTGCCATCATCGATTTGTACAAGGTAGCCTTATAAGGGTTCTGCCTAAAATGAAACTCGTCTTGACTGGTACCAGTAGGAACACTAAAGCCATGTTGTTGCAAAATTACCTAAGAGTAGGAAACGTAAAGAGTTAAAATCAAGTTTTACGTTTTGCGTTCGGCGTTTCTTTGTTTATGAAACGCAGTGTGGTCAATGCAATGACTAGAGTTCATAAGTAAAAGCAGTAACTACGAAAAGCAGTAACTACGAGTATTTAGTACAGTAAACATAAAATGCGAAAACCAAAAAACGCGAACTGCTGCGGTGGGTAGGTAGTAAGTGCGAAACTCTGTCTGTCCGTCTATCTGTTTGTCTGTTACGCTTTAATGGCAAAACCGCTGAGTTTGATGAAATTTGGTTTGCATATAGTTGAAGATCTGGGGTCAAATATAGGTTACTTTTTGACGCAGGCGGAGCTGCGGGAAACAGCTAGTATTATATTTCTGTTTTGTTTTTATTCTAATCATTGCCCATATTTAGATCTTAACTATCCGACTTCGTCAGAAAAAAGGTTGTGCGTCATTTTGTAGACAACATTTTTAAATAATTTCATAATCAATAAAATGTTTATCTTAATATTATTTCATAGAGTATATGACAATAAATATACATTTATTATAATTTTAAAATATTGATTTTTGTTAATTGTAATAATATTTATTAGACTAATTAAATTTTAATCATAAGTAATAAAAGTGTTTCCCACAAATAACATTTAAAATTTAGATATTAATGAAGTTAGAATTTTTAATGAAAAATTATTAATTGTCATATTTTCATTATTAATATATAATGTTATTCTGTCATAAAGTCTGACGCTCACTCGTTTCGCTTGCTTGCTTACTGTAATGGTCACTGCATAACCTTAATCGAATCTATTTTCTGTCATAAAGTCGTCTTTAGACACTCAGTCGCTTCTACGTAGGTCACACTAAAAGTTTTGCGTAACTTAAAAATACAACATGTTATAACCAAAATATTATGTTTATTGCTTTTCAAAATACTCTCCTTTACATTTTAAACATTTTTTCATGCGATAGAACAATTTTTTAAAACAGGACGACCACAGATCGATAGGCATGTTTTCTATGTGCTGATTGAACGCTATCACTGCCTCTTCGGAGTTGGTAAAAGTGAAACTTCTCATCAAATCTTTGATTTTGGAGAAAATACAGAAATCACATGGTGCTAAGTCGGGGCTATGTGCAGGACGGGTGACGAGTTGTACTTTTTCGGAAGCTAAAAATGACTTTGTTTTGTTGGCCGTGTGTGAAGAAGCGTTGTCATGATTTAGGAAAACGCGGCTTTTTGGTCGTCTTTCGCGAATTTTTTCTAACATCCTGGGTATACATGGTAGACATCCTGGGTACAATACCACTCGGCATCAACACTCTTTCGATCTTCAAGTGGAAATGTGCATATCATTATTTTACCAACGTTTCTTGCCTTTACCCATTCACAAAATTGCTGGCTTTTTTTTTGGGTTCAAAACTATAAATCCACGTTTCGTCTCCTGTGACAATTAAACAGCATTAGAATGTCCGTGGTCGTACTTCAGTAGCATCTATGAGCACCATTCCACGCGAGCCCACTTCTGCTCCGCTGTCAGTTCATGAGGGATCCAACGACAACAAAGTTTCCGAACTTTTATTTCTTCGTGTAAAATTTTCTGAATTTGGCTCATACCAATCCACAATAGTCCTCAAATTGTCTCTTAGGTAATCCGCGGGTTTTCTTTAATTAGCCGCTTAACAGTAGCCACATTATTTTCGTTGACGGCAGTTGAAGGCCGCTCTTCACGAAATTCGTCATGTAAAGAAACCCGACCTCCCTCAAATTCAGCAAAACATCGCCTCACGTTGCTCAAACAAGGTGCTTCTCTCCCAAAAGCATTTTGAAGACGAGCGGCACAGTCTTGCGGAGAGAGAGAACTTTTAAAATCATAAAAAAATTTTTGCATCGCCATTTTTTGCAGTAAATCATTTGTCAATTGTTTAGCTAGAAGTGCAAAACTTTTAGTGCGCCCCGTGTATCACAAGGTCTGTCGCTCTCGCCCGCTCACTGTTATGGTAATTGCATAACCATAAACTAACCTACTTTCTTTTATAAAGTCGTCTTTGACACCTTCGTTTCTGTCACAATGTCTGTCTCTAGCTCGCTTCGCTCGCTCGCTCACTGTTATTGATATGGTCACTGTTTAACCATAACCTAACCTACTTTCTGTCATAAAGTCGTCTTTTGACACTCAGTCGTTTCTTTCACACGGTGTGTCGCTCGCTCGCTTAGCTCGTTCGCTCTCTGTTATGGTCGCTGCATAACCATAACCTAACCTACTTTCTGTCATAAAGTCGTCCTTTAACACTCGGCCGTTGCTTTCTAAATACAAAAAGTCTATATTTATATTTTTATTAAATAAAAATGCTGTCGAGGAATAGTTCGAACAAACAATATTCGTTAAAAAATAATCTACTCTTTGATAGGTTTGTTAATTAAGAATAATAATCATGAAAATCATTCATTTGTGTTTATGTAAAATATGTTTCATTCAAGTAATAATAATTTAAAACATTCAAGTAGTTGAAATAATAATATTGGAAATAAAAATGTAAGAAAAGATTATTATTTAAAACATTTTCTATGTTACGAAATTCTTTGAACTTGAAACTTCTGTCTACAATATAAGGGTACACCCAGAAAAAAACTAGCAATCACTCTTGGAGACAAATTTTACAGTAACGGACGTTATACATAAGATGCAACTAGTAGAAAAAAAGCAGACAAACCTCAACCAGAAATAAAAAAACTTAGGATTGAGAACCACTGAGAAAGATTTTTTCTTCACTTTATTGAGACTTGATAACACAATCGTAATAGACGTCCTATACCTTCATTCTCATAAAACTTGCTCAAACATTGTAAGTGTCGATGACAAGGTTACTATAAGGACATTGAACTCTTTTGTTTTTATACTTTGTGTTCGAGATAAATGCACTATATATTATTTCTTTTGTTTTTTGAACGTCAAACTAAGGTAGAATCGTTCCCGTTTGCATAAAAAGTGTTTTGAATGTGGATGAGAATGCTGAATAATTTTAGCACAACAACATGAAAAGTAAATAAGAATGAGTATATAATATCTTATACATTACACAGACATGTATAATTAATGTGTATTATTTATTTACATTTAGCTGTTTCCAGCAGCTCCCCCTGTGACAGAAAATAGCCTATGTTTGACTCCGGGTCTTCAACTATATTATTACCAAATTTTATCAAAATCCAGTCAGCGGTAATAGTTTAGTCAGTTTCGTCAATATAATTATTAAAATACTTAGATCTATAACAGTATCCTAGATATCTTTAATTTCCTAATTACACAATCATATAAAATACAGTACAAATTAAATGTAATAATAAAAAACTGCGCTCGCCAACCCGCCTGCCAAGTGTGGCGAATATGGCAACAACCCCTCGAATTAGAGGAGGCCTATGTCCAGCAGTGGACGTGGATCTACTGCGGCTGAAACAACGACGACGACGAACAAAAAAATATATATTATCAATATATATTTATCCTTCTTTTATTTACATCTGATCAAGATCTAAGAAAAGACAATTACTTGGGCAGAACAATTTTAAAATTAATTAATTTCGTTTAAGCAAGTGCTTTACAATAATTAAATAATAATTGCAGCCGATATACGTGAAAGTATAATGAGATCAATATCGTAAAAACGTAACGGAATCAAGATATAAACATTATTTTTCAGTAGACTGGCAGACAATTCAGGTATAATTAAATTAATGAGTTATGTTTAAAATCGACTACATACCACTATGTATATATACACAGTGGTTTGCACAAAACTTAAGTTCCTTTGCTCAAGTGGTTTGCATAAAAACGGCAAAAAATGCAAAAATTAGAGTCTCATATTTCAGGATTGTTGTTGATATTTTATTTAATGTCATTTTTGGCATAATCGCTAAAAAAATAATAATTAATGAATGTTATTTGTTGACAGACATAGATAGAGACCTTTGCAAGTGGCGATACCACGGAGGGGTACCCAAGTAGCATTTTCAATAGGCATATGTAATCAAAACTTGTCAATTAAAAATCTAGATTTTGTAGGTGAAATCGGAAGAAAGAAAAGTAAGGTTTTGACCTCTATCAGAAGACGAGGTTAGTTTGTTTGTTCGTTAATCTAAAGTAAATAAAAATACATTATAAAATAAAAAATGCACCATGCAGGATAGAAATTGTCAAAATAATCAGGTGGTAGAAGTTATGCAAATAACTTAGGGTATGGCACGAAATATTTTTTGATGTATTCTTATGTTTTTGCGATTGTTACACATTAAAATAAACTTTTTTAATGTACTTATTAGTATTATGTAAGTATTTTTTTATTGTTCTGTGTTTGAAATATTAGGTGTCAATTCATGCTATCCATACTAATCCATATCCATCCACTTCTATACTTTTCCATACTAATAGTCTGTCTGTCTTTCTGTCTGTCTGTTACGCTTTCAGGGCCAAACCGCTAAACGGATTTTGATGAAATTTGGTATGAATATAGTTGAAAAGCCAGGGTTAAACATAGGCTACTTTTTGACGCAGGCGGCTCCGCCGCCCGCAGTAATAAACACGATAAAAACCGTATTAAAATAGTTTAATTTAATGTTTGACACATTTTTTTTCAGTAGGTAAGTACGTAGTTGGCTAACGATTACCTATAGTTTCCAATTCAATCAATAATTTCTCCTATGGTTTCAGCGTGCGCAAAAGTTCTTTCGTGTGTTTTTCGTTTTGTTTGTCAAAGTGCCGCCTGTAAATAAATTTGTGTACCTACTTATCCAAAAAGGTCTCTGGTTACATTCCTAGTCCAAGAGATTTGCTCTACATAGAAATCGCCATTTATTCTTCAATAAAGGTAAGTATACAATATGGTCAACTAGCGGAAATAATTTTAGCATGAAGTCCTTCACTTTTTTAAGTGGCTAACTTGTGGAAATAAAGTTTTACTATCTAGAATGAGAATATAAATTTAAATATAAAGAAAAGATCAATAGAAAACCAAAACATATTTTTATAAATTTATGTAAGTAGGTAAAACTTTAACCTTGTCATTCTTATCGTACAGGTTCATTGAGAAAGAACGTTTATTTTCCGGTTTCGATGCTCTTTGTATAGGTTATACTCTAATGACAGAGTTTGTTCGAAACATGCTCATAATATATTAAACAGGACTGTATGACTGAATGGAGACAAGGCCGAGCCAAGCAAGATAGAAATAGTGGAGACCCCTGTCTCTTTCTAGGAAATACAAGCTTTATAACGTTGGTACTTGTCCAAAATCGGGTGACCACGCTCCTCTGAAAAAAAGGGGAAAGGTGGTACATACTTTATGCAGATTTTTTTCAGTCTCAATTAAATGTTGCGAGTGAGGAGGTGCTAAGCTCCTCCCAAGTAGTTCTGTGCAGACTTTAAGGAAGTTGGACTCTGGTTGAAAATAACTTTTCACAGACATGTCTCCCCTATTGGATCCTTCGTGGAAGACAAGCAACTTACTTAGGAAACTTTACTAGTAGCCTTGGCTCCACTCGACAAGAAGTACTAATGGCTGAACGTAATACGCCAAGTGTTGTCCACTCCAAGTTAGGTCGCACCTACTGTTGCTTAGCTCGCGTAATCGTTACCAACAATCACGTCCCGCTAAGCTATCTAGCTAGCTTCTTATGTGCAGTATTTACGAAGTTTAAAATAGTTTGTCCCAATTAAAAACATTATCATGGTTACCTTAAAAGAGATAGAAACCTCCACTATAGCTATCTTTTTCTTCTCGGGTTTTAGGTCAATGAGCTCAGTTTGTTCAATGTAATGTATATTAAGTACATGGTTCTAAACGAAACTACATCTAGGCTTCTGACGTGATTCCCATAACGACCACCAGATGTCAGTCGGTACCATGGTCGGAACCAACGGCTTGACGTGCCTTCTAAAGCATGGAATCATCTATATTATCTGAGAATCAGTTATTATCTAATAATATTTGAATAGAAAGAGGGATTTAGTAAGAAAGGAACATCCTAAGTAAGTATATAAGTAAATGTTTACCAGCCTACAACATATGATTTCAATTCAAGTTCGCTGCCCTTATTTATTTGTATCTACCCATTTTGAATAAACTCTCTTGGGAAATGACTACATTTATTAACATAAGAATACCTAAGTTGTAAGGGAATCCCTCAGACAGAAGCTTTGCCTCTTTCTTCCGTAATCGGCCTGTAAATAAATAAGCGCCTTTCGAAATTGAATAAATGATCTCTCATATACGCTATGTTGCTACTGGGATCAAAAGGCGGTACTTTTAGTATGTTTTTCACACATTTCTACTTTAAAATTGGAGGCATTTATTTGAAGTTTATGAAGAAGACATTATGTCTAGAAAAAAGGAGTTTATTTATAATTCCTCCTATATGTATAATAGTTGAACCAAGCATTTTTTCTAATCATGGGACTTTTCCCGTTTAAAAATATAATTTAAATTTTAACTCGCAACTATGTTGTCGATATGATTGATTACGTAAAGACAAATACTGAAATAAAATATCAATGTTAGACTTAAATATGATTTCATTTACAGTCAAGCATACGGCCGCGAATAAGAGGCGGGCGGACAATGATAGGTACCGATCGTGAATGTACCTTGATGGTGTCACTTTACCTTCAAGGTACCTAGTACCTACCACTAAAGGTTTCGGTGAGTTCAAGCTACCAACTCGAGGTCTTGGTTTTTAAGCCACAGTACCCAGTATATTTGACTACTTTTTTCACCTTTCCAACCCTAACACAACAAGATAAGCAATGACGTTTGAAGGAAACAGTAGAAGAAAACAATTTTTAAACAACTTTATTTTGCAAATAATGCACAAGGAAAACAGGTAGGTAAGTATACGTATAGTACTAGTATGTTTTATTTTTTGGTGCAATAAAGAGTTTTTGTATATTCGTCTTATACTGTAAGTATTTTATAGAATTTGCGACTTATACATAGGGCGCACTGTAAGTTTCCGGAACTGGCCACTTACATAAACAATATTTAAAAATTTATTGCAACATTTGAAAATAGAACTCTTTGGCTGTAGAATGCAGTTTGTTTCATCTGACTGTATTTTGTTTTTACCTTGTGGCGCCATTTAAAAAATTGTGTGTCTGCATCAACATGGATTTAACTCGGGAAAATTTTCGTAGTATGATTTTCTACGATTTTAAGTGTAATTTGACAGCTCAACAGAGCATCGCTCGGCTTGAAACAGCTTTTGGCAATGAAGCACCATGCAAGACAACTGTTTAAAGCTGGTTTGCAGAATTCAAGCGTGGTCGTATCAATCTCAGTGACGAATCTCGCGATGGTCGGCCGTCCACCGCTGTGACCAACAAAAACATCAATGCTGTGCGCCGTATGATTGAAACAGACAGGCATGTGACCTACCATGAAATTCGCGCATCCTTAGAAATAGGCATGAGTCAAATACAATTAATCCTACACAAACATTTGGGTGTGAGAAAGCTGTGCTCGCGGTGGATCCCACACAACTTGACCGAGGCTCAAAAAACGGACCGCGTCACTTGGTGCAGTGCCATGCTTACCAGATTCAACGAAGGTGCGTCAAATTTGGTGTGGGACATAGTAACAGGTGACGAAACATGGATTTATTGCTACGATCCCAAAACAAAGCAGCAATCGAGCGTATGGGTATTTCAAGATGAGCCGAAACCAACCAAAGTGGCGCGCGTGAAAAGTGCATCTAAGCGGATGATTGCTTTTTTTTTTAATAAAACTGGACACGTGGCTACTGTTGCTTTAGAGAATCGTCGTACAGTGAATAGTGACTGGTACACGACCATTTGTTTGCCGGAAGTTATTGACGAACTCCGTAAAAATAACCGTAAACGCCGTATCATCCTGCACCACGACAATGCTAGTTCTCACACGGCCAGACAGACAAACGACTTTTTGAAGGCGAAAAATGTAGAACTCATGAGTCATCTTGCATACAGTCCCGACCTGGCACCTTGTGACTTTTTTCTGTTCCCAAAAATTAAGAACCAATTACGCGGTCAACGATTTTCATCACCAGAAGAGGCTGTCGAGGAGTATGAAAAACACGTTTCAGAGGTCACCACAGAGGAGTGGCACAAAAGTTTTCAAAACTGGTTTCATCGAATGAAAAAGTGCATAGACGCCAAGGGAGATTATTTTGAAAAACAATAAATTAATTTTGTACCTTTAATAGTATTTTTTCATATTCATTCCGGAAACTTATAGTGCGCCTCACGTAAGCCTCAGAAAAAAAATAAAATAAAAGAAGGTTTAAATACGGAATTCCCTGATAGGTTAGAAATACGTACATTTATGTATATAAACAAATGTAGAATTGGCCTTAAAGTACTGAGCTCTACTTACTGCTGGAAATGCTATGTTTTTTAAAAGATGCTTACTCGGTTAATAAATCGAGCTACCGATTAAACAATGTTGTAGAAAAGAATTTAGCAAAATGCATAAACCCCGTCCCCACATCGGAAGCACCACCAGACTCAGCTTAATTAAATAAAAATGTGTAAAGATTTTTTCGAAAAAGAGTGAGTGAATTAATGAAAATAATAATTCGTCGACCGAGCGTGTTTCCCAGTTCCTCGGTTCAAAACCTAGGATACACTTTTAATCATGGTCGCGTCAAATCTAGATTTAACGATGTTATAAACCGGGATAAAAGCGAAGTGAATATTCATTTACTTGGTCTGGTCAGGTGATCCGCAGTCGCACTGAGGTGGTATTTGGTCTTGAACTACCTTATCGTGGTCCACCCCGGGCAATGCTGGCTAAAGGTTCTTGACTGTTATCGGCTCACCGAACGGTTCTTTGTGAATCTCTCGTTTTTTTAATCTTATACCTCCAACAGAGATTGGAGCCTATTTCCACTTTATTCTTTTACATACAAAATTTTCGTTATTAACTTTACATTATCACTTATTACCATTTGACATTGTTTCTTATTTCTATATTACATTCGATATCTCTATATACTATATTACAGTTTCTTATTACTTTCATTCTTTTTTTCTCATCAAAAGGTGTACTATAATAATACTTAAATTTAGTCATCATACTATTCTACTACTACTTCTATTATTTACAATTTTTATTAATTCTACACTATAATCTAAAAAACTCTTTACAGATTTACTTTTTATTATTTAAGACAGATTTTTCCTCATTAATTTTTGTTCCAGGTCGAGCCTTCTGCGTCCAAACACTGGGCATTCGGTGAGTATGTGCATTACTGTTTCTTCTACACCTGGTTCGTACATCTTCACGGCACTTAAATCGAAATAAGTAGCTAGCTAAGCTCCCGTGGCCCGTCAGCATTTGTGTTATCCACTTTTTAATCTTCATTTTGCGACGTCGTACGTCTCTAAAGCGACGGGGAAGAATATTTTGGTGGTGCCTGTGGTCGTACCCTGATTGTACCGTGTATCCCATACCTCAAATGAACTCTGACGGAGGATTTTCTTGACGTATGAGACAGGGCACTGGTCGTAGTTGGGTTTCCTCTTGGAGCCCACAGCGGCTTCTTTTGCTAACTCGTCAGCTCTTTCATTCCCCTCCAGCCCCGCGTAAGCCTTCACTCAAAACTACAATTTTGTTTCGTTGAGATGCAAGTTTTAAGTTTTCTCTAATTTCAAGGGCTAGGGGGTGGAGGGAAGTTCTACTGGTTACAGTTTGCAGTGCTGTTGTTGAGTCGCTGTAGACACCAAAAGTATCCGCTTTAATTGTATTGACTCTCCTCGATGCCTCACATATTGCCAGTAGCTCAGCCTGGCAGCCTGGTAAACCGTGCAGTATCGGCATACTCAATATCGGAGCTTCAATCGCAGGTGCCATCAGGACAGAGAGATTGAGCGGATCAGGACTGAGGTCCTGATCCGGCTCACCGCCCCTGACCCCGCACAGCGAGGTAACCTCGCGCATGCGGAGATCCAGGGGAAGCAAGCCCGCCAGCACGAGTGCGGAGTTGAGAGAGACCGTGCGGTAGGCCCTACAAATCTTCTGGGCGAAGCCTCGCTGCATGGCATTGACCTGCTTCTTCACTCCTACCCTAGTCGCAACTGATGCCCAAACACTCGCCCCGTACAATGTAATTGGTTCTATTGTGGCAGTGTACCTATATAGTTCTGACTATTTCTGGGTTTAGGCCTCAGCTTGTTTTGGCCGCCTTTGCCAGTTGCTTGTACACTCCCAAGGCCTTCTTGCAAATATTTATAATGTGGGACTTAAATGTTAATTTTGAGTCAATTGTGATTTCCAAAACCATGTCTATGGCGGTGCCGCCTATGACCAGTCGTGGGGTGTCGTATTTCAGCTTGTTTGTTATTATTATTGCTTTTGTTTTTTGAGCTGCAAACTTAAGCTTGTTATCGGCACCCCAGGTCACGCCGCCGCGCCGCCCTAGTCTGGCTTTCAATTTCTGAGGCAAAGGTACCGTCCAGCACCAACACCACGTCGTCAGCGAATGCCTGGACGTGTATTCCCATATTATCCAGGTCTTTGAGGAGGGGATCTAGGAGAAGGTTTCATAGTATGGGTCCCGCGATCGATCCCTGGACGCATCCCTTTGATGATGATGTGTATGGCGGTCGTGTCGCAAAAAAAAACACAGTGCGTTTTTGGTTCCAATGTTTTCGTTCTGGAAATTTCGACCTGCAGAACAAGCCCTGTGGACGGCCGGAGACCCAAGTTGACAATGAAGAATTGAAGGCTTTTGTGGAAGCGGATCCATCGCAAACCACGTCCGAGTTAGCTGCAGGCTGCGGTGTTAGTGATAAAACTGTTTTAATCCACTTGAAGTAAATTGGGAAGATTAAAAGCTTGAAAGGTGGGTTCCTCACGAATTGAGTGAAGCAAACCGGCAAACGCGCGTCGACTGCTGCGTTACATTACTCGACCGGCGCAATAATTAAGGGTTTCTTAATCGAATTCTTAACCTGTGATGAAAAGTGGATTCTCTACGATAATCGGAAGCGCTCATCGCAATGGCTGGACCAAATCCTGCCCCAAGCGAAAATTTACCCAAAAAAAGTTACTTGTAAGCGTTTGGTTTACTAGTGCCGATGTCGTTCATTACAGATTTCTCAAATCTGGCCAGACGATTTCGGCAGATGTCTATTGTCAGCAATTGCAAACCATGATGGATAAGCAGCTGCTAAACAACCGAGGCTGGTCAATCGCTCTACGCCACTGCTGCTTCACGACAACGCTAGACCACACTCTGCACAACAGTAGGCTACCAAATTAGAAGAGCTTCTATTGGAATGTCTAAGACACCCACCGTAAACTCCGGACCTGGCTCCAACAGCTACCATTTTTTCGAAATTTAGATAACTTCTTGCAAGGGCAAAAATTCAACTCCGATGGGGCAGTCCAAACCGCCTTCAAAGATTAATTGATTCCCGTCCGAATGGTTTTTTTTAGTAAAGAGATCAATGAACTACCTACCTACCTATATAATGGCAAAAGTGCATAGATAACAATGGTTCATACTTTGATTAAATAAATATATTAAATTAAAAAATATTCGACGTTTTGTTCCTCTCTTACAAAACGCCAATATCATATGTAAGGACCAATACTTTAAAAATTTTGATTGCGTGTTATTTAACATTTGTTTGGAGTAGAAACCGAATCAGAGCTTGTCGAAGCGAAAAAATTGCTTGGTTGTAAATTATAAGCACCCTATATAACAATGACATGCATAGCATGACCATAGGTACCAGCAAAAAGCCTTAAAATACATAATGGGCAATTGGAATAATGCGTTCAATGTGCTTTTTAAATTAAACCTTGAGATAAAAATTGAATTCTTGAATGCACACACTGAATATGTCAATGACATCTAAGATATTACGAAATTTTCCTTTGACCCGTTGACCGACATGTGAAAATTGGAGCATATTAAAAACGTGACATAACACTTATAAGCATTCTTAAATATTTTTCCTTTGTAATTTTAGTACTAAAGTATGTCTGTGAGAAGAACTTAGTCATTAAACGGTAAGTCATAGATCTAAGTAGTTTCCAACAATAATTTGTGCAAAATACGCTACTGATATTTTTATTTTGGAGTTGCTTAAGATATAGGAAATTATTTAGGCAGAGAGTCCTCCCCAAAATACGTAATTCCCAAAAATAATTTTTATTAAGATTCCTAATAAAAATAAATACGATAAATAATATTTGTTCACATTAGAAAATGATTTCATTACTGTTTGTAGTCATCAGCATTTACTGGGAATTTCTCTGGATTCCCAAGTTTCCAAGTTGTTTTCTACCCAAAAATATTCCTCCGGGAGTTTACGCCAAAGTCGTAAAGTGTCTAGACCAAATCTTTGTGAAATGACCTGGTAATAAGTAAAATGTCAAAATTTTAGATTAATAATTGGTCTCCGCGGCGCTAGACCAATTATTAATCTAAGGTCAAGATCATTAAATAGCAAATTAAGTAGCATCTTACTCTCCATTTAAATCATGGTTGAATAGCACAGAAAAATTAAGTACCTACCTATCTAGAAGTAGTACTCTAGTATTTATAAAAATACTAGCTGTGCCCGCGGCTCCGCCCGCGTGGAATTCCGTTTATGTCACTCTCCAGGTCTCCAACTATCTCCACACAAAAAATCACATCAATCCGTTGCTCCGCTTTAACGTGAAAGAAGGACAAACAAACAAACACACTTTCACATTTATAATATTAGTAAAAGTATGGCAGAATATAGTATCCTGATCTGGTGTAGTTATCTGTTATCTATGGCCAGTCTGCAGCCGACACCGATAGTATTCATTTGAATGATTTATTCATTCATGTCTAGTGGGTAACACGGTCAATCGACCCTGTACACCCTAGTATCAGAATTTTCATGAACGATGGGCAATTGCAAAGAGCAGTTGGATTCCTGATAAATGAAGCAGGTCATGAAAGCGGTGGTGTCATAGTTTCCAAAAACAGGTTTATTTTAAATTTCTTAAAAGACGGATTGAAAGCCAGAGTATTTTCTACTAGTAAGCAAAAGAGTACAACAAAGACTTTTTTGTAACTGGATTATTATAGAATAGTAATATTTTTTTTTATCTATGTCTTTTTGCGGAATTCAGAATATTACTTCTTCTCGAAATTACTAAGATAATAATACTAAATTCGAAATATTTAATTATAATATTAGTGTTGTAAAATTTAAATTCTTAAACATTTTTTAACAGTGTGTAGGTACTAACATGAATTTAACAAATAAATTTAAATTTCGATAAGATTTTTGTAACTTCTATGATTGTATTGTATTATCCTAATTCCAATTAAGTTTACCTATAGCATTTTTCCATTATTGCAGCACTTTTATATTCCCATAGGAGTTTAAAAGCCTTGAAGCAGTAAGAAAACCTAGGAATTTAAATATTTCCAATACAGGTTTTAGGTAGGTAAGGATTCTACCTAAAATCTGTCTCCAGTTGGAACCTGTATTTTGGATCATCAAAGATAAAAAATAATAGAAATAGTACCTGTACGATATTTTTAATACGTCCTAATGCTGAATGCATGTCATAAACATTTATTTTTTGGGGTTTTTGAATACCTGCTTCATGAATCACATGAACGAGGCAATTAGTAGTAAAAATATCAAGGTTTCATCATAGCCACAAGGAAATCGAATTCAATAATAGTATTATCAAAACAAATCATTTTACCTAAATAACTGCACGTATAATGGTAAATCAAGAAGTATTTATAATTATGAAAATTATACGTAATTAACGCATAACATATTACATCAAATGTGGAAAATCATGATGGAAATTCACCACACTAGTGGTTATTTTAGTGAAATATTGTGACGAATTCATAGCGTGGCGAAAGTACAATAACCTTTTATAAATTTATAAGTACTATGTTTTATTTTTATATACATAATTATAGCCTTTTCCTTACCGCTTTATAAAAAAAGTGACATAAATTATTGTGTAGATTTATAAATAAAAACAAATTGTATCCATAACCACCGCAAAGAATATAGATGATAGCGCTGACGTACTATAGCGAAAGACCAATAAACATAAATTTATGATATTATAGGTAGGATATTTATTTTATTTATTTGTTTATTAACCTTTATTGTACCACAAGTAAAAAAAAATATACTTTTACAATTGGCGGACTCAATGCTAAAAGCATTATCTCCCAGTCAACCATTAGGAAAAACAGAAAAGTTATGTGCGGCGCGAATTATCTTAAAAATACAACGAGAGAATAAAAAACACTTACTGCTAAATAAACATACATAGATTTACATACAGTATTCATAACTATACATAAACATACATACAAGAAGAGATGAACACGGAAAAAGATGACGATGGTTTGATATGTGGCCCAATAATATCACCCTAGCTTATGCTAGTGAGGTGAATTTTGACTTTTCTTTTGAAAGCGAATTTGGTTATAGTCTCTTCGATGTCATTTTTTGAGTAGAGCATTCCAGAGCCGTGTGGTCTTTAAGGTAAAGGAATTAGATAACTAAATAAAACTGGACCGAAATAGGGGAGTAGAAAGGGTAAGTTTTTTGGAAGATCTAAGGTGCCTATCGTGACCGTCAGAAATATACTTGGAACTTACACCTTAGATAATTGAAAAAAGAGAAGTAAGCACGTTGGCGTAGGATACAAAAGTCTGTCTGTCTGTCCGTCTGTCTGTTACGCTTTCACCGCCAAACTGTTGAACGGATTTTGATGAAATTTGGTATGGATATAGTTGAAGACCCGGGGTAATTATAAATACAAAGAACGTTCTTTGAAGTGGCAGTGGGCGCGGCACATAGCGCGGAGAACCGATGGCCGATGGGGCAGAAAGGTACTCGAATGGCGACCACGAACCGGCAAACGCAGCGTTGGACATCTATCGACCAGATGGTCAGATGACTTGAAAAATGATGATGATAAATACGAAAACTATTACTATTGGTGCCAAGAAACCCGAGCTTACTAATGCCATTAAAAAGAAAATCAAAAATATACCTTCATGCACATGACATAAATAAAGTAGGTAAAAATGGTGTAGGTGTTGGTACCTACGTTACTACCGTTCTGTTAGCAACAAATAAAACAGAGTGACACCATTTAATAAATCAAGAAAGGTAACTTTTTCTTCTAAAATTACCCGAAAGCGAATCCTTAGAAATCGAAAGCTAGTATTCTCTAAATTTCCAAACAAAGACAAATTGCCTGCCTCGATTAGCCGCCATACACTCGTACCTATCTTTCCCTTAAATCCCCGTTTGACAACAAGTTCTCATATTTCGACACATCTATCATGACCCGACCTTCTCAAGGCATTGAAAACACAGAACGGCCATCTGTTCGATGGATTATTAGATCACGATGTTCGGATGGAAGTTATCTACAGGAGGCGGACGAAAGACCCGCACAAGTGCCATAGAGTCCTCAGGGTCTCGCCAATTTTGTGGCAAAGACTAACCTCCGCAGGGGCTGTGCACATCGACCTCCAGCGAGTGAGAGTGGCCGACCAGTCCCCCCTCATACAGTGCTCGCGCTGTCTGGGGTACGGGCATGGCCGGCGATTCTGTAAGCTGGAGGTCGAGGTGTGCAGCCACTGCGGCGGCCCGCACATGAGGGCTCAATGTGCAGAACTTGAGGCGGGGGTGCCGCCTACCTGTAGTAACTGTAAAGAGGCAAAATTGAGCGATCTGGTGCACAATGCCTTCAGTGCCGTCTGCCCGATTAGGCAGAGGAGAGAGGCCTTGGCTAGGGCAAATGTGGCCTACACATGACTAGACAGGACTGACAGACAGACATACAGATGGGATGATCGGAACGCAGAGACAGTAATCGAGTACGTAGGCGCAAGTATTGGATAAGAGCATTGATCAGAAAGATAAAAATTATCTTTTCTGATCAATGCGTACACCACGAAAGAAATATCTTGTGCCTCGTGGTCGATTATTGTCTATCATTAGCTGGAAAACTGGGTTTTATAATCATGATTATAAAACTCCAGATTTAATAGGAAAGCAATAAAATAGAAGGACAACACATAAAAATGGTAGCCACTAAAGTATATTGTATACATATGTCTATTAAAGTATAAAATCATAATATGTAACAAATAAAAGTAACCAAATTTAATATAAATTGAGAATAGAATTAAAGAAATAGATAAATACAAAATTATAAAGCATAGATAACTAGAGTAAAAAATTGGAAAGTAAATACTATACAATAGAAATAAAATAAGTAAAAATAAATTTAAGAGATATAAAGATAATTAAATAAATAAAAATCAAATAGACTAGAGAACAAATAAATATGGTTAAAATACAACTGGATTGATAGTTTAATTAAAGAAACAGATAAATATATATATATTATAAAGCACAGAAAAATTTATTAATATTATGATGAAATATTCCTAGTAACTAAAAGAAGATAATAAAATACAAAAAACACACACACACTTTTCTAAACAAGATATACAAACAAAACATAGTAGCCAAGGGCGCCCCTCACCCATAGGGCGGAAAATAACGTAAAATCACTTAAAAAAAAAAAAAAGAAAAAAAAAAAGACCTTCTCAAGGCCCGTTGATGGGAAGACATGTCGAGTAAGGTTCGATTGATCAAATTTTAATTAGAATCGACCACATGCTACCGTATACCCAACATGGCCACGTGATAACAATGATAAACTACAAATTAAAGTACCACAGCCTCCAGCTGATACGCAGTGTTGGAGCTTATGTCGAGTGCGGCGGCCGTTTCGACCGCACAATCAACCGTCGCACGCGCAACCGAACGCACGCAGCGATCAATGCAACCCGGTCACAAAACTCAATAAAATATTACTTTAAAAAATATAAATAAAAAATAAATAAATTGTGCATATGGAATTTTAAAAACAAATGAACAATTCAGTGGAAGCCCGTTGTCAAAATGACGTTGCGGGTCGAAGTGCCCGGAGAAAAGATCGTGAGTGTGGAACCGTGCAAGTGCAATAAAAACTATACGAACGAACTCGTCAAAGCCGAGACGAAGTTTAGCAAAAGAATAAAAGAGTTCATCAAAACATCCTGGGCGTTCAGATCGAAAATCACTGTCGAGCCGTTCGTAATATGCTACATACTTCCAAGTGTTCTTGCCGGGTTGGCTGTACAGAACTTGTGCTTGGAAAAATCATGTCTAGTGAATTTACAGTACGACACAAACACCTGCAAACACATAATGCAGGGGCGCACACACAATTACACGGAGCAGGAGAAGAATGTGCAGACTATGGTTGCAGGAATGACCGCTTGGAGTTTTCCTCTACAGACTGCCCTGCCAGGGATTTTGACGCTTTTTGTGGGTGCGTGGAGCGATCGCACCGGAAACAGAAAGGCGTTTATGGTTCTACCAATACTAGGAAAACTCTTGTCAGTCATCGGTATTATATTGACTACAGTTTTCTTTTTCCAAATTGGCTTGAGCGAGACTGCTCTCATCGAAGGCTTGCCCCCGGCCCTAGCTGGAGGGCGCGTAGCGATGACGATGGCAGTGTACAGTTACATCACTGACATCACCACTGAATCTGAAAGGACTTTTCGATTAGGGATCATCACTGCAATCTTGACATTAAGCAGACCCGTAGGATTAGCTCTCAGTGGTATAATGACCAAACGTTTCGGCTACTATGGTGTTTTCACGGTAGCTTGCGCGTTTTACTTGACCGGGTTTGTTTACATTGTTGTGAGATTAAAAGAGAAGACGGCGAAGAAGATTGACGATGAAAAAAGTAATGTGTTATCTGTGTTTTCTGTAAAAGACTTGGCAGCAACAGTAAACGTTGGATTTAAGAAGCGCGAGGGCACCAGACGACTTCAAATTATCCTAATTATGTTTGCATACATGTTCATCGTTGGACCAGTCTTGGGTAAATATAATTAACTATTATTAAATTAGGTTTTGATAGCTTTGTATTATTATCAATATTATAAATTGCTTTATTTGACAAGAGGACAAGGGTTAATTTGCTGTTGATATTTTCCGCATAATTAGTTCTTATTTATAGGCAAACATTAACAAAAGTAAGAATAAAATTATTTTAAAGGCATGCAAACATATTATAGACATAGAACTTTATTAATTTACTGGAACATTATTTTTTTCTATAAAATTTAATTTAATATACACATAACAGATGCTTACAAAAATGTTATTTGTATTGCAATAATATCACCACATAAAAAGTAATCCACCAAATGTGCTCGCGCCGATACTTTTTATTGAGGATTTTATGGCGAAATTCAAATTCTTTCATTCGATACTGAAATCTGCCGTTACGTCTCGTAAATTTTTTATTATATCATTAAAGAATTTTCTTTACTTATTACCTTAGCAAGGTTTACATATATTTTCCATGCATTTTCCATATAGGTTTTAATAAAAAGATCCATTGTTCGTCCTTAACCTTTTGAATCGGTTATTTTAAATGGAGGTTTTTTGTTACTCAGCACCTGAATTCATTTACGAGTACATGGACAATCAAATGACCATTTTTGTTGATAGATATTTACATAAGTTCGGTTTTTTTTGTTTCCACTATTCATTCTCAAGCGAAACTAATTTAATTTGAAATTAAAACGTAACTATAATGTTATCGATTGTTTTATCACAACATACGCGTAGAATATCCTACATAATTCAACATTTAAAAAAAGTTAGCTTTATTTTCTCTTGCTGCCTTCTTTCGAGTCAAAATGGCTATTGACTGCACTATACAAAATTTGCTCAATATTATGCAACCTCTATTGACCGGTTAATCGCCATATTTTAGTCTTCCATATCGCAGGAGATAAGAAGAATAATCCCGCTATTGGGACACGAAGAACTATTGGACTATTGTTTACTTCTTGCTGCTAAAGGATAATCATTCATAACGCGGGCTTCTAGTTTTTCGGAACTGCCTTTTGGCCTCTGACGTGGTTCTACCACCAATTTGCACCTGGAACCAACGGCTTAACGTATCTTCCAAAGCATAAATGATCTTTATTAAAAACAATCAGGTGATTCAACCCTATGATAAAGAAGCCTTAATGACTGTTATCTATCAGTATCAGATGATACCAATTGGATCGACATTTCAGGAATATTGGTACAGTGAATAATGGAATAATAAATAGATACTTCCACTGCTGGGCAAAAGCCTCTCCGCTCGCCTTTCATAAGTTTCTGGACATAGCACTCTCTTGCCAGTTTCTATCAAAAGCTTGAAGTTCGTGTGCCGATCGTGTTCTTTGGCCTTCCTCTCTTTCTGTACCCAGCAGTGGGGCATAAATAGCTAATTATAAAAAAAATAGATAACTAACAAACCAATTATACTAACTTGCGCTTTTAAAAATTGTTAGGATGGATCAATTTTTATGGCAAGAGGTACAATAATGACGAGTAGATGCTTTAAAATGGGTAATTGCATCGCTTGATCGATATCTCGTACTGTAGTTTTCTGAATTAAAGGAAGTCATTTTATGCGCTTGTAATTGAAAGTTGATTAGTAACTCTTCATTGAATATGAATTTAGTTATAATATACAATTCTTTTTTCATAATGTTATGCATGCCATGGTACTTAATGTTTAAATTCTAGGCGTGATTACAGTTTACTAATATTTGTTTTAAAATACCTGATTAATTTTATAATAACTTGAGGTTGAATAATTAGGTTTAGAAATAAAACATTACAATTTTTTATGAGTAAAAATAGCAGCCAATCAGACATTAAATTAGGTAATAAAATATTTTGAACAGACAACATACGACCGGTCAGCTGTGAATCCAACTAGAAGGAAGAGGATCTTACTTATTTTAGGACTATCTGTAGGTTTTTTTTTTTAATTTCTCATTGATTTTTAAACTTCAAATAATACGATTTTGACCACAATTGGTATTGGTCATTGTATATTACGTTATTAAGTTTAGTTATTAGGGAATACTTTGATCGTTCGGACTTGAGTTGAGTTAGGTTTAGGTTAGGTTAAGTTAGTTTGTTTTATATTTATCGTATCTTTTGTACTGTACACTCTTTGATGCCCATGTGCTCTTTTTTTTATTTGGTTTTCGGGTTGACTGGAAGAGATACCTATCAGGGATAAGTCCGCCTCTTGTTATATTCTATTTTGTCGTAACAATGTTCTTTCTGTACAATAAAAATTTTACATACATACATAAGTTGTTTCCCTTAGGGGAAAGATCAACTGGTAGAGACTGGGGACTAATGCTCTTAGCATTAAGTCCACCAATTGTTATAAGTATTTGTACTTGTGGAACAATAAAGTTTTAATAAATAAATAAAAGTAGAGCTATGGTAGAGACTAAGGATGTTTACTTTCTACGATCCTTATCTATAAGATCCTACATCACTCTTGTCCATCATATACTATTTTTTTAGCCTAAGGTACACTTCCTTAAATTTACTTTATTGAATCTTTACGTCACTAAAATATAGAATAAAGTCTTAAAAAGTACAAAGAAGGTTCGATTCGTAACAGACTCCTGACCTAAAAACATAAATATAATTGTTATTTACCAGTTTTAGTATGACCAAATATGTCATCAGTAAAAATATTTAAAATTTTCCAAGTGAGAGATTTTCTTTGATATTTTCTTTTAATTCTTGTCACTAATTTGTTGTAGAAAATGTAATATGCCGTTTTGTTTTTTTTTATTTTTATGTTAATACGATATTCTTAGAATACGATTCAATACAAAAAATATATTATATATGTGTAAAATTTATTTTCATTGTGATAATACTTTGTATTTTATTGCATCGAAGAGGCTATTTGGTCTTACTGCTGCTAAACTCTTAAAATACGAAAGTATGAAGTAAAACTACTTAATTCCAAATCGAAATCAGTTTAATAACTAACTTTAATAGTACCAAGATAAGTAACAAAAAACCTCTCTTAAGCTCTTTTAACCTCTAAAAATACTACGCGATTGATAGAGTACGATTTTAAATTTGGGGTTTGAATCTCAAAACATTTTCAAATGCAAGTGGTACATAGGTGTTACTATTTTTGTAATTGCTTTTTATTACCCTTCATTCCACACCACGCTTTACCTACCTGCATATTATGTGTAAATTAACCTGTTAAGAATTTACTCAAAACTAGTTATTTCCAGCGGCTCTATGTTTGACCTCGGGTCTTCGAATATATCCATACCAAGTTTTATCCAAATTGGTCCAGAGGTTAAGCCGTGAAAGCGTAACAGACAGTCTTTCGCATTTATAATACTAGTATGGAGGGATTGAACTACGAATAACCATTCGAAAAGTCTTTGGCCTTGTAGGTAGAGCCATTGTAAGCCTTGCACTGATACATAAAAATAATCCTTCAGTGCTACTAATTTCTTAAAGAACTTACAGTTACTGAACCTAGATGTGCGAAACCGACTCACACTTGACCAATTTTTTTAAATAGTTACTTTATCGCATGGAAAGTCATTAGAAATTATGCCATCTGTATCTTAGACTGTGCGTGCTATATCTTTAATGCAAATGTTTTGTAACCTACATATACTATGCAGTCACGTTTTATAATAGTTATGCGGATACATACGTGGGGCGCACTATAAGTTTCCGGAATGAATATGAAAAAATACTATTAAAGGTACAAAATTAATTTTTTGTTTTTCAAAATAATCTCCCTTGGCGTCTATGCACTTTTTCATTCGATGAAACCAGTTTTGAAAACTTTTGTGCCACTTCTCTGTGGTGACCTCTAAAACGTGTTTTTCATACTCCTCGACAGCCTCTTCTGGTGATGAAAATCGTTGACCGCGTAATTGGTTCTTAATTTTTGGGAATAGAAAAAAGTCACAAGGTGCCAGGTCGGGACTGTATGCAGGATGACTCATGAGTTCTACATTTTTCGCCTTCAAAAAGTCGTTTGTCTGTCTGGCCGTGTGAGAACTAGCATTGTCGTGGTGCAGGATGATACGGCGTTTACGGTTATTTTTACGGAGTTCGTCAATAACTTCCGGCAAACAAATGGTCGTGTACCAGTCACTATTCACTGTACGACGATTCTCTAAAGCAACAGTAGCCACGTGTCCAGTTTTATTAAAAAAAGAAGCAATCATCCGCTTAGATGCACTTTTCACGCGCGCCACTTTGGTTGGTTTCGGCTCATCTTGAAAGACCCATACGCTCGATTGCTGCTTTGTTTTGGGATCGTAGCAATAAATCCATGTTTCGTCACCTGTTACTATGTCCCACACCAAATTTGACGCACCTTCGTTGAATCTGGTAAGCATGGCACTGCACCAAGTGACGCGGTCCGTTTTTTGAGCCTCGGTCAAGTTGTGTGGGATCCACCGCGAGCACAGCTTTCTCACACCCAAATATTTGTGTAGGATTAATTGTATTTGACTCATGCCTATTTCTAAGGATGCGCGAATTTCATGGTAGGTCACATGCCTGTCTGTTTCAATCATACGGCGCACAGCATTGATGTTTTTGTTGGTCACAGCGGTGGACGGCCGACCATCGCGAGATTCGTCACTGAGATTGATACGACCACGCTTGAATTCTGCAAACCAGCTATAAACAGTTGTCTTGCATGGTGCTTCATTCCCAAAAGCTGTTTCAAGCCGAGCGATGCTCTGTTGAGCTGTCAAATTACACTTAAAATCGTAGAAAATCATACTACGAAAATTTTCCCGAGTTAAATCCATGTTGATGCAGACACACAATTTTTTAAATGGCGCCACAAGGTAAAAACAAAAGACAGTCAGATGAAACAAACTGCATTCTACAGCCAAAGAGTTCTATTTTCAAATGTTGCAATAAATTTTTAAATATTGTTTATGTAAGTGGCCAGTTCCGGAAACTTACAGTGCGCCCTATGTAATAAGCGCCCATAATTATACTGTGTATCTCAGTTATATTGACAATAAATTCATACTTATATTATAAATGCGAAAGTCTGTCTGTCTGTCCGTCTGTCTGTCTGTTACGCTTTCACGGCCAAACCGCTGAACGGATTTTGATGAAATTTGGTATGAATATAGTTGAAGGACCAGGGTCAAATATAGGCTACTTTTTAACGCAAGCGGAGCTGGGGGAAAAAGCTAGTTAAATATAACAACACGTTTGTTCGAAAGCGCTAATTTAAATTTAATGATTTTATTTATAGATTCAAATCAGTTTAAGACAATAAATTAAATTATTTATCGCGTTTATTACTTACTAGCTGTTTCCCGCAGCTCCGCCTGCATCAAAAAGTAGCCTAAGTAGTGTTTGACTCCGGGTCTTCAACTATATTCATACGAAATTTCATCAAAATCCGTTCAGCGGTATGGCCGTGAAAGCGTAACAGACAGACAGACAGACTTTTGCATTAATAATATTAGTATGAAAGCATGAATATGAATTTATTTACACTTAACGCTTTACAGCGGTCATGGTCGCAGGTAGATGTTTACAGATGCTTGAACCATGAAAATGTACGTACACCTCTGACAACAAAAGTTGGTAAAATATAGGAAATTAAACAAATCTTAACCATCCGACTTTTAAGGTTCTTACTTTAGATTCTTCATTAAAATCGGCAAGCGCGTGTTTCCGCTTTTGTTAAATTTTTTATCTCCATTTTATCCTACTAATACTTCAAACAAGTCATGGGGTTTGATTTCCACGAGAAGCATACTTTGTTTAGTTGTTTTAAATTTGGTAAAACATTGAATCATTGAAAGACCTGATTATCAGAAAATAACGCTGATGTCGTGTTTTGAAAAGCACGTTAAACTGTTGGTCTCTGCTGCCATTTGGTAGTCGTTAAAGGAATCACGTCAGTGGCCGAAAGGCGGTTCCGAAAACCTCTCTGGAAAACATCAGGGTGTTCAAGGTCGATTGACCATGTAACTCACTCTACATGAATGAATCGCAGGTAGAGATAGGTATAGTTGTAGACATATTATTGCTACCAGGACACATTCGTCTGTAGTCCCTGTAAAGACGTGGCCATTTTGTTAAATTTTGAATCTAATAACCTTGAACATTCTTGTGAATACAGGGTATCGAACAGCTGTTTTTTTTCGCTCCGATTGAATCGATCCCACGCAAAAAGTTGCGCATATTCATGAGTACTTTCATCAGTGGAAATTAAGCCAATCTCTTTGAATCCACCCTATATAAAAAGAACGAGTCCACGAATCTTTATGAATAAAAGCCTACATACATTTCTTTAAGTAAACATTTTGAACTAGCAACAAATGGCTGCAAACATCTTTGGTGGAAACGCAGCCTAAGAACAGTGTTTATAAATAGGTCAAAACAAAAAATTTTAACAATTGTGATTCACAACTCTCTCAAGTTTTATCGATAGATTTGACGATAATTTTTATGCCTACTTTTAGGTGGTTTGGAACACCTAGCTACATAATGAAGTTGCATATGAAAATACGTACTAATGATTATATATTTAAAATTTCTCCTCAAACGCAGAAAATTTGATTAATTTGTCATTAACGACTCTGTGCAGCGGATAGTGATGCATTTACTTTCGCGGTAGGCTGCGATTTTTATCGACCCTGTACGACAAGCAACAACAAAAACTGATTTTGCTTACGTAATGTCGTAAGAAGACGGCAGCCAAAATAACACTGTGATTCAGTGTTGTGTTCCTGCTGGTGAGTAGGGTCGCCAGGCTCCAGAGGGGTCGCTGTGCTGACAGCGGACAGGTCGGCAACGCGCTCGTGACATCTCCGGTGTTGCGGGCGTTCATAGGCTACGGTAACCACTTACCATCAGGTGGGCCGTACGCCTGTTTGCCTACTTAGTTGTATATAAAAAAAATACTTTTTATTAATTTCGTCAGTACTTTTTATAAGTTTCATTGAAATCTGAATTACAACAACGAGCTGTAAACCGTGATGCTCAAATAAAGTCATCATGATTTGCAATGTTACGCCAAATAGGTTATTTCCAGGTAATGTGCAATAGAACGCTTTAGATTTGACTATACATTTGAGGAAAACTACAGACCCAGTTCCCTTTCGAGTGCCTTAGGTATTTGGAAGAAAAAGGGTATTTATTTTATTTAAACTTTATTGTACAAAATACAATGCGTACAGTGCCTGTAACTTATGGTTTTACCAGCCTTATTGCGCCAGAAGGTGTGTATGTATTATAGTTTGGTACGCTCTGAGGTTGAACGGCTCGATGGATTTTAGCTTAAGAGGTGCCGTTAGATTCGTATTTACTGTGAGAATGACAATCGGTACAAAAAAAAAACGAAATTGCGGATTTTTCTTGGGTTTATCATTACCAAATTATACAGAACCGCAGTCAGGGTTTTTTAGTTTTGTAAATTACCGTTAACGACCTGTCTGTTTAATTCTGTTTTAATTTTCATTAAAAAAGGAAAAGTTTATATCTTTAATACCCTAAGACGACCTCTGTTTAAAGTTGGACTGTTAGATAATGCTTATAGCATTAAGTCATTGTGCTTTAGAGTTATATTTTGAGTTAAATTTATATTTATTTTAAGCGTGAAATGTAACTAATAATATTCTTTTTATTTAATTTAAAAGATTCACTTCGTTAAGCACATTTAATCTAGGTCTAATAGGTAGGTTAATAATTAAAAAAATTAAAAATGAATGTCTTTACCCTAGCATTGTCTCTATCATAAGTAAATAATTGAAAATGAAGTACCTGATTTTAAAAATAATATAGGTGCTGTTTTTAAAAGATCTTTGAAAAAAGTAAAAATTTCAGTTCTTTTGAAAAAATGTTAGCAAGTGCCCGTAACTTAGCGATCGAAAACGTGACGAGTGTAGAATGAACGACTGAACAATATGCTAGAAAAAAAAATAATTTACCTATTCATCCGATACCGATTCATTCATTCACATTGAGTGTGTTACATGGTCAATCGACCCTGTATATTTATTATACCCTGGCAGGTTTTCGGAACCACCTTTTAGCCTCTGACTTGACCACCAGATGGTAGATGGGACCAATAGCTTAACATTTAGTTAGTATACAAAAAATATTTAATTCAATATTTGTCTAAACGCTTATTCGAAACTCTTAACTGTTTTTATTTAGTTAGAACTATAAAATAAATGGTTTTTACTCTTATTATGGTAACCTCGCTTAACAAACGGTTTTTTTAACAAGTACTTGATGCTGTAGCCGGCCTGATATGTACTAATTTTATTGTCCATAACCTTCCACAAGAATCAGGCTACCACATGCAAAATATTGATTTAAGTATCTAGTTCTTCCTAAGCATACAAATAAATAAACAGACTCTTTAGCTGTATAATGTTATTAACCATACTTATTTTTGAAGAAAATTTTGCAACGTTTTTGTTTTTAATTTAATGTAAATATGATTTTAAGAGTTTGCTGCTATAATTAAACAACAAGGCCCTGGCAAAAGGGGCGTGCCCGAAAAGTGCGGGCTCGATGTCGCAAGGAAGAATATGCGTGTTAATGGTCTCACGACTAATATTGCCAAGAAAGCGGGACCTGGGCTCCGAGGCGAACAGCTAAGGACGCAACCGGGAAGGCGCTGAGATGAGAGCGAGAGATTGCTATATAATAAAACTCTTAGTGGTATCATGTACGCATTTTAGAATAAATGCTGCAGTGGGTACTTAAGACATATAGGATGCTAACCGGTTTTTAGAATGGTTATCGTAGTCTCTAAGACAGTCAATGGAAAAATCCTACCTTTGCCTATATAACATTCGCCAATCTCGTAAATAGGTCAATGTTCACAATGTCCGGTCAAAGCGCAACCACGGCGAAAGTAGAGGCTTTTACGCATAATGTTTGCAGATCTGCCCGGTGGCCGATTCACTAATACCTGTTTCATTTGGGATTAAGGTGAGGCGCAGATGACGTACTGGTTTACCCGGTATAAGTTCAAATTCACCGAGGTGGACTACAGCCTATTCCTCACATATTCCGTCCTCGTTGGAAGTGTTGGTAAGTAAAATTTTTCTATTCTTCTTCTTGTTATTCTAGCTAATGACAACATTGACCGCTCAGTCATTGGCAGTGATTTATTTTTAACGTGTTATAATAATAAAATGGTAGAATACTCAATAAACCACAATCCATGTCAACTTGGCCATTTAGTATACTGTTAATACTACACCTTTTTAAGGCCAAAAAAGGCGAACACTAGTATGTTAAGAGCATTGAGAAAGGAACGTCACCCGTGGCGGTTTCGATGCTCTTTGGTTTAGATTCATAGTGTAATGAGAAGTGTATGCTATGGAAAAGTAAAGATTAATGCTTACATAACTGCTATGAATAATAGGAGGCCAATGTCAACAGTACAAGAGATACACTAGCATTAGCATTAGACAGAAACAAACGCTTTTAACAGCAGTCGCATGCTTGTTTTTTTTTAATAAATTTAATTTCAATTATGAACAATCATTGAGCTATTTTCCAAATGTTTCTGTGATCTTTCTGGGCTTAAAACAAGTATGATAAAAATAATAAAAGTATGTATACATAGTAGTATCATTTTGTCATAAATTAGCGTATGTTTGTGAACTACTCAGTATCTACCCTATCTATCTATCTATGTATCTATTAGATACAATATAATATTAGATAAATAAACATTGTTGTTATGGAATTCCCGTTATTATTTCTGAAAAGTCTTATATATTTTAGAATAATTTTATTGACAGAGCATCTTTAATGTCGGTTATCATAGAAGATGAGTCAATTAAAAAGGTATCTCATTATACTGAAATCCTTCTACCCATTCTGGAGTGCTATTTTTGAATCCGAAATAGACTACATTAAAACGTTTACACGTTTTTACGTTGCATCACAAGTTATAAAAGTAAAAGTGTTAACAACAAAATCATTGCATTGCTTGTATAAGTCTCATCGCGCTTGTTAGAATTTTTCGGAGCGGAGACAATTATGCAGAGCCTTCGACAAGACATCATCGGAATTGCGTTACGGCCATCTCGCCATTATCAGGGATTTCATCCCCATGCCTCCCAAGATATCGCGTACAGTACGCTTCAAGCGGAATTATCTCCCTCGTACACTGCCTTTATGGA
Organism: Euzophera pinguis; assembly: GCA_947363495.1. NCBI lineage: Eukaryota > Metazoa > Arthropoda > Insecta > Lepidoptera > Pyralidae > Euzophera > Euzophera pinguis. Next base: position 7,842,802 of record OX376171.1, read on the forward strand.
ATGAACTCCCTGCCATGGTTTTCCCAAGAGATAACAACATAGGAACCTTCAGAAAGGGAGTAAAAAATCCTTCAGGGTCGGCAATGCGCTCGTGACATGCCTGGTATAGCAGGCGTTTAAGGCTACTGTGCCGTGCGCCTGTTTGCCTACTTAGTTGTTTAAACATGTAAATACTTCTAAAAACGGAACTATCCTTTGTTCAGTAGGGTAAAGGTGTCATTGACATTGTAATAGTGGTAGTTGTTACCTAAACTTAGCAACAAATGAGCGATAAAAACTTCCGAAATAGATTGTTGCAATAATTGATGTACTGTTACAAAGTGTATTGGAACATTAGGCAACATTATGAAACCAGTTGAATGTCGAAGAAGCCTCTCTCTTTTATTTCAGCGTTTAATGAACTAGTTAATTTGAAGCTGTCTTTTTTCCCCTTTTGTCACACTCTCAAAAATATTTGGCAGTTGCCTCTGTAAAAACAGACAATTACTTACTAATTTAGTTTGATGCTTAGGGTCAGATGCCTATAGACGTTCATATCTCTTTCATTTTTACATGACAATTTGTGACCGGCCTCCAAAGAGATACTTACAAGAAAATTTTGACTTAAATTTTGCTTAGAGTAGTAGAAAGGTAGTAGGTTTTATTTTAGGGTTATAAACTACGAATTTATGATTATTTGCTTTTGCCTAACTGTGGGATACACAAAATCAAAAATAACAAAAACTGGTACGAATTACTTAGCTTCTTTTTTAATCTTCAAAAATCACAAATATGTTTTAAATAAACAACTAGCAAACAAAAATTTCCACAGTAAATGTTTGCATTATGATATGATAATTATAGTCTCAAATAGATCTTACTCATATACTGCAGAATCATATTAAGTACCGCATAAACTCAAAACCGGAAATGATATGTTGATTTTGAGAATGAAATCACTGAAACAAATACCTTTAGGTATGTAGTCATATTAGTTATGCGAATATTTCCATGTTGATTTATTTTATAAACCATTTTAATCATTTGTACAAGTAAATAAATAAAATTAAAATATGAACAAACTAAAAGATATAAGGTTCAATTTGCTTAAATGCACATTTACCTATTTACTGCTAAAGGCTTTACACTAAACTAAATGCTAACAAATATTTTTTATTATTTTATGTTTTCTACTCAAATATGGAAGACAAAAGGCATCTCTGGTTAAATTATTTTATTCATATCATACATTAAAGGTTCTTATGTATGATAATTAATTATCATAAATTCTTCCTTCATTATGTAGTAAATAAGTACTCCAAATCGCTATAAGTGAGATTGGCTGCAAAGAGCTATCAAAAAAGTTAAGTCTAAATCAGCTGATGTGTGATGTTTGCGGATTTTATCTTGATCGCTTTTAACGACAAACCACAAGCGAGAAATTGATTTCACAACAAAGATATTTGGTAAAAATATTTTGGTGGTGATAAAGCGTAGGTAATAGAAAATACTACCAAATTACTGAAGACTACTAATAGTAGGTAACACCGAATTACTTATTACCTAACTTATTGGTGCGTTAGTCCTGCCCTACAGTCCGGTTTGGGCTGAACTATCTCTGTAGTCTCTTCGAATTCAAGATTCTGCTAAAACTCCATCTCTTTAATTTTAAAATTAAACCTGCCTTCCTAAACCCTCATTGGGCAATATGTTGTGAATGCTATTTGCTACCTATGCCACCTGAGGAAACAGACACAAATGTAACTTAGTTCTATTTTACAGTTTCATAGGAAGACAAAGTGGGGTAAAGAATTGTAAGGTCCTCTTACAAATTGTTTACCCCACTTTGTCTTGATATGAAACTCGTTCGATAAACCGATTATGTCGAATAAAAATAATTAGACTCACCGGTTTTACGTTAGTCATACTTGTCAAAAATAGGGCTCCAAAATCCACACAGTCTTGCATTGATATCTTCAAATACCATATTATGCCAAATAATTTGTGATTTCTTGTATCCAGGTTCGTTCGTAACAATATATCTGTTCAGCAAGCGATGGAAGATCGAAGACAGCATCATTGGAGTGGTCGCGTGTCTGAGCAGGATAGCTGCTAGTGTGGTCTACGCTCTCGCTCCCTCCCGCACGATATACTTCTTGGGACCTGTACTGGACATGTTCAGCTCAGCTGGAGCCACATCTCTGAGATCCATCGCCACTAAACTCGTAAACGCTGATGAAATTGGTAAGTCTCTAGTTTAAATTTCACTTTTCAGTATAGCCATTGGGCTATCTTAGTGGTATAGGTATCCATACTAATATTATAAATGCGAAAGTCTGTCTGTCTGTTACGCTTTCACGCCCGAACCGCTGAACGGATTTTGATGAAATTTGGTATGAATATAGTTGAAGACCCGGGATCAAACATAGGCTACTTTTTGACGCAGGCGGAGCTGCGGGGAAAAGTTAGTATACTATATATTAGTGGTACAGGCAGACCTTGTTAGGGCATTGAAGCCTGACTGACGTCGCTCCTGAGAGTTCACAGATAACAACAAACCGACGCTGACAGCTTGACAAAATAATGTTTGTTTACTTTTGCTATCTTGTTAATGTGTTATCAGAACATCACTACGTCAGGCATTCTAGTCTAACTAGGGCTGTGATATCTATACTAATAATATTATAAAGCTGAAGAGTTTGTTTGTTTGATAGCCTATTTATCGAGGAAGGCTTTAATAGGCTAGAATGAAGTCGAGACGGGTTGCTAGTCTTGTATAATTTGCATTCACGGCCGAACCGCTGAACGGATTTTGATGAAATTTGGTATGAATATAGTTGAAGACCCGGGGTCAAACATAGGCTACTTTTTGAAGCAGGCGGAGTTGCGGGGAAATGTTAGCATACTATATATTAGTGGTACAGGCAGACCTTATTTGGGCATTGAAGGCTGACTGACATCGCTCCTGAAAGTTCACAGATAACAACAAACCGACGCTGACAGCTTGACAAAATAATGTTTGTTTACTTTTGCTATCTTGTTAATGTGTTATCAGAACATCACTACGTCAGGCATTCTAGTCTAACTAAGGCTGTGATATCTATACTAATAATATTATAAAGCTGAAGAGTTTGTTTGTTTGATAGCCTATTTATCGAGGAAGGCTTTAATAGGCTAGAATGAAGTCGAGACGGGTTGCTAGTCTTGTATAATTTGCATTCACGGCCGAACCGCTTAACGGATTTTGATGAAATTTGCTATGAATATAGTTGAAGACCTGGGGTTAAACATAGGCTACTTTTTGACGCAGGCGGAGCTGTGGGGAAATGTTAGTATACTATATATTAGTGGTACAGGCAGACCTTATTTGGGCCTTGAAGCCTGACTGACGTCGCTCCTGAAAGTTCACAGATAACAACAAACCGACGCTGACAGCTTGACAAAATAATGTTTGTTTACTTTTGCTATCTTGTTAATGTGTTATCAGAACATCACTACGTCAGGCATTCTAGTCTAAGTAGGGCTGTGATATCTATACTAATAGTATTATAAATCTGAAGAGTTTGTTTCTTTGATAGCCTATTTATTGAGGAAGGCTTTAATATGCCAGAATGAAGTCGCGACGGGTTGCTAGTCTTGTATAATTTGCATAAGGTATTTAGGGGTCAAACAAAGCCTACTTTTATTGTAAAATCATCCCTCATGGTTCTGCAAAGGGTCATTATAAATCAAACAGGGTCAGCAACGCGACCGTGATACTTCTGGTGTTACATAGGCTGCGGTAACCACTTACCATCAGGTGGGCCGCGTGCCTGTTTGCCTACTAAATTTTATAAAAAAAAACAGGTGTCTAATATCTACACGATTTAAAAGTTATTATGTATACTGCGATCGACAATACAAACTCAAATATTCCTATCCGATATTCTACACAAAGAGTTCGCAGTCATTATTTCAATCGAATCGGAATTTCTCCTATTCACAATTCTAAACAAACATTATTAACAACATAGTTTGCTTTCATTATTATTGTAGAGAAAAGACATTGTAATATCCATACTAATATAATAAATGCGAAAGTCTGTCTGTCTGTTGCGCTTTCATGGCCAAACCGCTGCACGGATTTTGATGAAATTTGGTATGAATATAGTTGAAGACCCACAGGCGGAGCTGCGGGCATTACATTAAATTTAAACGCGTTTTATAGGCTTCTGTCTACCTGCGACCATGAATGTTGTATTGTCTTTCAGACTTTAACTTGAGAAAGAGAAAAAGTATATAAGTACATAAAATATTCAAGATACCTAGTAGTAATGTGGTCTAGCTAGACTCAGCCCTACAAACACATCCGTTCACAGCTCCGCCCTCAGCAGAACCACCCAAACAATGACGATTTTTCATGAAAGGTCACGCAATTTTGTTTTCGTAAGCGTCCAATCACAAAGATAATATTTACTTGTCGCTACTTCGCTATTTATTACGCATCGAAATTTCCATTTCCTACAGTGAAAAAATAAATGTGGATAAATTTCTTATCGGTATTACGTAATTCGGTTTACTTGCCATTAGGTGTTTTAAAAATTAAATTAACATTTCGATATTGTTACAAATTGACATAGACATTCTGATAGTGGATCTTTTAATATATATTTCTAGAACAGATATGTTTTTTTATGATTATAAAAGGTGTTTCACATCAATTTCATTGTTTATTGTATTTATAATATGTTTTGTATGCATTAGTTAGCCTATTTCATTTACAATATCTACATCATAATCATCTTCGCGTTTGACCGCTTGCATCTCAAGACAAAGGCTTTTAATTAAGCCCCTTTAAAAAATATCACTATTACTTATTGAAGAATTTCCGAAAATTTATACCAACAATGAACATAAAATGCATTTCACAAAACCACTGTGGTTTGTTTATAAAAATAATAATAATAATACAGGAAATGGACTACCATTCTGCGTACTAACGCAGTACAAGCAAAACTATACCACGTTTTACTACAGACGTGTGTTTAAATAGGTAAAACATTATCACAAATATTTTTAAGATATTTAATTTCATCATAATCATGGGGTGAATTTTACCAACGGCTGAGCAAATGTATGTATGAAGGTAGTTCTGTGCTGTCCGTGATTTTTATGACAACTAAACTACCATGATAAAATAATCTATATGCATACAAAATACCTAGGTATGTAATCTACATTTACCATATAAATGTATACATTTTTGTATTAAAAACATGAAATAAGTCCAACATTTATAGTAATTCTAAGTTTTTTATGCGGCTTATTATAGTTTATATTATAATCTTAATTTGTGACCATCAATTAAATTTGTTACGTGCATGGCTTATTTATTTATATATGTACCTACTTCCAATATTATTTAAGCGTGTAATTAAATTTACGTTTGTTTTCCAACGAAAGAGAAGCGATAACAAAATTTTCCATTGATTATAAATAGGTACCGTTTTGAAAACGTGATTCCAAAATGGGCTGCAAACTGCAACCGCAGGCGACACTGCTATTCCAAATTATGCGGCTGCACTGTATAAAAATTAATTTATCGACATCCTGTTTCGAATAAGTACTTCAACATTACACGTGTCAAATCTCTGAGGACACCACTGGTGCTACAGTCGTCGTGCGATTTGTTGTTCAATCACACCTTTATTGGTTTTGAATCTAAGTCATTATTAGGTATTTATATGGTAGGGAATATTAGCTCCTTAGATTAATAATTAAATAAAAAAATAAAATAGGAAGTCTATTGCTGCATTTATTAAAAGCGGTCAGTGTCCAAGATACTCTAACACTTACATATAAAAGACGTTTGAAACCTTTTAAAATTCTACATCCGAATGGCTTTTCAGCCGAACTTGGAGGGATTGCCTTATCGAAAGCATTAAAGCTGCGGAGACTAGGCCCCTCTGCCGTGGGACAAGTTAACCAGTATCAAAAATAAAATAGGAAAAATGGTCCCAGGGACGAGATTCATGGTGGGACAAAACTTCCCCTAACTCTTTTTTACTAGTCAACCAACTTTATTCCACTTTCTTCTTATAAGGCATATACTTAGTTAAAATATTTTTTAAAATATCTTTTATAAATTGTTACAGGTAAAACAAGCTCTCTAATAAGCATATCGGAAGCCCTGGTGCCTGTGATCTACTCTCCCGTGTACAGTAAGGTGTACCTCAGTACCCTTTCCACCTTTCCTGGTGCGTTCTACCTGATAAGTGCCGCATTAGCTGTTCCTGCCATAGTTATATTAGTGTAAGTATAATTTTATTAATTTCAGATAGGTGTTGCACTTTATACAGTTGGATCATGAAACTCTACATAGACTCTACACGACATTTGTAATTTTAGTTGTTATGGACATCACACATTACAACGACTCCCTCATTTACTCAGCTCAATAAAATGTGAACTTTATATCATGATGTATGAAGTGGATTGGGAGAGCTCGACAGTAACGAATGCGCGTGTTATGCGACGGCGAGTCGCGACCCCAGTTCGATTGATCGCCATTTAGTGGCATTTTCAATCTGGATCTTGTTAAGCAATGGCTTAACTAACTTATACCAATGGGTCCCGGTTGTCATCGATAAATGGCAGACGTTAGGCTGTGTCAAATGCCTTTAGGCAGCCTGAAAAATCTGACAGCGTTGGCCACTAACAAACCTTGGGTCATGTACCTGTTGGTCTGGTTTCATTGTAAAAAGGGTCACGGAGATCAGTCGCTCCATTGTAGATGCCAGTGTCGCCAAATCTGGGACCATAACTTACAGCGTACCCTAGGCTCCGAAGCGTAAGCTGAGAAGGCAACTAGGAAAAACAAGCTCGGATGAAGAAGTACAGAATGAATTGGGAATAAATATTCGCATTCTTACGACTCAAATCTTCAGACAGATTGTTCACAGCGCATTTTTCCACGTTGCAAAACAATGATTTATTTCAACATTCAAGCAAAAAACGACCTTGTTCAAAGCCCTTACGGTTTTGCCATCAGAGCAATGATCGATTTCTAAATACTAAACCTTGAACTATTTATTTTCTAATTCTGTAAAATAGAGATAAGATTGCTATTATTATTAGTCAGCCCTACCATGGCGTTAGATTTTTTTAGAAAATTACAGCCACGTACCTAATCGTTGGTAAATTGAGCCTTGAAAGTTGAAAGCTTTTGTGGTCAAACGTTCAAAAATATACGCAAGTATCTAAATAGGTATCTAGATTTTTAAAGGTGGCAAGTATCACGTGTACTAGCACAGTTAGTGTGCTCATAATTAAACTCCAGCAAAAATGTTTACAAAATTATTTAGGTACTTCCACTAAGTAAAGTTTTTACTCTATAAAACGCCTTATCAAAAAATAAACCTAAAGATTGGAAAATGCTTCCATCGAAAGTAGTTCACTTTTAAAATCGGCCCAATAATTTCATGACCTAAGACACGTCATGTATATAAATAAAATATTCCGATAGAAATAGGTAGTAAAGTGAAACCAAACTGCTATTTGAGTCTTGTAGAGTGTGAAACAATACAACCTGTGTTTATTATATTTGCGGTAGAGTTATTGTAATAGCAGCTTCTTAACTTTCAACAAAGCATTTAGCCCTTAAAATTTAATTTATGCTGTCATTGAAAAGTTTCTGTTAATAGGGTACACGCCGGGATCTAAAAATCGTAAAAATAATGTGATAGCATTACCTACAATATGTTTTCTAAATATTTTGTGCAAATTTTCAGTATGAAATTTTTGCACAGGAGTTTTTTTATTAATGTTTCTAATAACCATTTCAAAATTGTTGGGTAGGTGACTAAGGTAAGCCCATTTCAAAGATATAAAAATTCCCTAAAAAATATGTACTTTATTAAGTAAAATTATAATCAAAGAACCCCCAAAAATGCTTTCTGTCAGGAACTATTTTATAAACTTTTTTTTCAATTTGGTGAAGTTTGTAGCGCCGCCGGTCCTTCTCCACTTGGGCTTTGCAAGTGGTAAAAAAATAATTTTAGTAATAATTGACAGTTCAAATCAATCTATACTAATATTATAAAGCTGAAGAGTTTGTTTGTTTGTTTGAACGCGCTAATCTCAGGAACTACTGGTTCGAATTGAAAAATTCTATTGTGTTGGATAGATCATTTATCGAGGAAGGCTTTAGGCTATATAACATTACGTTGCAACTAATAGGAGGGAAACAGTCGAAAATGTGGGAAAAAACGGGGAAAATTATTCATCTTTGAGGGCTTCCGTTGCGTGCGCTATAAAAACCGTTCGAGATACCCAAAAAATATGTATGAAAGAATTATTCCTTTTTAAATTATCTAAAAAAATGTCTACGACAGTATATGTCTATCTTTTAAGATTAACTCACAATAACCGTTTTTATGATAATCAAATTTGGTCGAAATTAATGCCTTATTACAAATTATTTGTCAGAGTTGTATCAACATAATAATATTAATCTTTATCCAAATAAATGTGTTATTGATTAAGAGTATTTAACTGTGAACAAGATTGTATTTGACATCACCTAATTTCAATAAACATCTTATAAGATAATACAATTTTAAAATTACTCTGAAACAAAATTCACACGCGCCGCATGATGAGCGCTCGCCCATAATTCCCAAAATAACTATTCCACGCGGACGAAGTCGCGGGCACAGCTAGTAAGTGATATATAACAATATCCTTTATATCAAAAACAAGTAAACAATTTCGTTTCATTTCAGAAACCTAAAAAATAAGGGACACTGCAATGTAAAAATAGTTATCACACTTACATATGTAGTCACTTACCTAGTTGATATGGTTGTTGAAATAGGTATTTATACAAATGTAATCCATTTACACATGGTAGGCAAGTAGATTGTACAACTATACATACTTTGTAATGTGATAATAATACTAGAATAATTACAGTTTATACTAGATTGAATACGATCGATACAAGGTCCTAGGTCAAAGAAACGATAAGGTAACAAAGACTGTACTGACTCAACAAACAAATAAGTAAGTTACATAACAGACGTCTAGATGTTAGCGAATTGCACAAAATATAATAACTACACTTAAATAGGAACTTACATTTGTCTTATAGAAATTAAAAACTCCTATAAAAAATATGCTTAAACCTATTTATTCTATTAGTTACTCAAAACTTCTTGATGTGAATGTGATTATCTCGCCTTCTTTGGAAAATTCTCACGTCTTTTCGTATGAGGGACTTGAAAGGAATTTCATCATCCACCGACGGTGATTCATTTCATTTAAAAGTGTGACTCACGCAAAACCGGCGAATGGAATTATTTTTGTTCGATATCAAAAATCAATTTTCAATCGACATGTGAGCCACACATTTCAAATATAGGGTTCGACTACAACACGCGCGCCAGGCGTGTTAAGTTAATCAATGCGATCCTATATTCCTATACGTTTGGTATTGTTAAATCTTCCGTACCTAGTTGTGTAGCAATTATGCACGGTTGCGATTATCCGTTAGCTGTAGCGAATACGTGTAAAATACCGAAACAGGTTGGTAGGCTGTTTTGCAGATCGGTCAATTCGGTTCAGTGTTTTCTCTATCCGTTTGAAAGTAAATTCGCTATAGACACTTAAATGGTCTAACTCATTAAAATTAATGATAAAAAATACAACGTGTCTTGTCTAGTTCTAGACATTTATATTTAATATCAATAAACATAACATTACTAGGAAACAAATTATTGTAAGCATTATCACACCAGACACCCACACTATGGGTACAGCCCAGCCCCCAAAGAGAAGAAAAACGCACTTTACTGCAATAAAACTTGAGACTACACTTTGCAAAATTTCACGAGAAGAACTTCCCTATGGCCATCACTTGCCCTGGCCTGTTTGGATATCTCTTAATTGGTTGCGAACCCAAGTTGGTCGATGTAGAGACAGCCTAAGCAGGTGGGGAATTACTGACGGCACACAAAACCAGTGTATATATGGTCCCTCCCCTCAAACTATGACGCATCTGCTGGATGCCCAAACACTTGCACGATGAATGACTTATAAACATTCATCTAACCGAGCTGTTCAAGTGACTTCTCTATGGGTTGGGAGAGTATAATACCATCGACATGAAAAGAAGAAGATTGTATTAATGATTTTGTACTTTTAAATATACACTAAAACCTATAGAGACAAAAACTATTCTCGCAAATTCCCTTCTTCTACCTGTCCTAGACTATGCTGCTGTGAACAGCTACACCAACCTCACAGAGCAGCAACTTGATAAACTTGAGCGTCTTCAAAATCTTTGTAATTTATATTTGGTCTTCGCAAGTATGGTCATGTTTCTCAATTTCGCTCTAAACTAGAATGGCTGCCTATTAGACTTCGCTGTGACTGGCATATCCTATCTTTATTATACTCAATTCTCTTCAATCCTTTATCCCTTGATTACTTAAGAGAGCGCTTCGAATTCTTTAGTGAGATTCAACAAGAACGTAAATGACGTAATGCCGAAAATCTACGCCTAAGAACTCCTGCTCACTCCACTAATTTCTACTCTGATTCTTTTACGGTCAAGGCAACGTGACTGTGAAATTCCCTTCCACTGCCTATTCGAACGACTCAAATTCTGACCAGTTTTAAGTCGCGAGTAAAGTCCCACTTTCTTTCCTCACTATAGCTTCGTTCTTTTTCAGTACATCTTGTTTCAGGCTCCACTTCTCGTGTATTTTTACTATAATATTTTAGTATTTATTTTAAGCAATTTATGTACCAATCCGTCAACTTTTAAACTACCCTAACGTTGCCTGGAAGAGATTTCTTGAGCGACAAGGCCGCCTTTTGTATACATACGGTGTTCACATTTTATGTAACATATTTAATTTTTATTTTACTGTGTGCAAAGAAGTGTTAAATAAATAAAATAATAAATAAATAAAACCTGTTCTGAATGTTTACCATATAATACAATAATAGGTACGTTATTAAATATATCAACTACGGTCGCGACCCAAACTGATTCTTTACCTACATAGATCTGTAATTTATTGTATATTTCTTTACAGATTATTATACCTGTTAAACAGAAGAGACGTGATCAAAAGCAAGCCCACGACGCCTGCTCAAGATGCTAAGAAGGATGAGACTACTCGCTTTTGACCCCCGTATTTACTATTTACTGTTAAGTTACTTTACACATAGTTATCGAAAAATCTCAATAAAATTAAGATTTTTATTCAATCGTGTATTTATTTCAAATGAGTTTATGTACGCGTTAGATTAGAACAAGGTTCTTACTATAAAGAGTTTGGATTTTATGTAGATACCTTACAATGGGCTTAGGCTACATTTCCACCTGCAAGAAATGTATAGCCAACTTCTAAAAGTAAACAATGAACTTACCTAAATACTGGTTTGCATTTGCAAGCTGCTGGCGACAGACCATTAGACATTTTTTGCAAGTGTTACTGTGGCCTAAGCCTAATGCGTCCTTAGGCCGCTACAGCAACTTGAAGGATCACATATTTTTAGCAGAAATTTTCTTGCAAGTGTAATAAATGCTTATAGTACGCACGAAGAGTATTATAACAAATTTTTCAGACTCAATTAAAAAATATCCGTTATTTGTAACGGTTTTTTTTTTATTTATTTTTTTCATTATAATAGATTTATATAACCGACTCCTCGGTATTTTTTGAGTTTGAAAAATTTGCTTATATAGATAGCCAGGTAGCGAGCAAACAAACCTCTAAAGTTTGTTGCTTTTTTTACGCACTTTATTTCTCTTTTTTAAATCGTGTATTCACGGGCTAAGTCTTTACTGTCATAATATCAATTTCCAAGTAGGTAATCCTACAGAATATTCTCATTTCAAAAATTACTAGGAGAACCAAGGTGGTTGACAACAACAATTTGAAATACCCTACCCTATCTCTAATATTAATAACAATTTAGAACAAAGCACTTCGGGATCATAGAACTGCCGAGTAAGATATGCTATCACATTGCTATCATTTGCTTTACAACTTCTTGGATCTTTGACCCGACCTGATTTCCAATTTTTGCCAACTAAGGAACTGTTAGGCGAATGCTATCAATATAATATTAATTGGACTAAGTAATGGGACAGCTGTTCACTTCAGGAATTTTACGAGTAAGCTAATGAGTAGGTAAAAGAAACAACCGTGGCAGGACTATTAAAATTTAGAAAATATATATATATTTTGAATTTTTCTAAATTAGCATGCCGATGACTAAATTAGTCTGATAGGTATACGGTAGGTATGTCTGACAGTTACCATGGTTTAAAAATATTCCTATACACGATGAGATTTATTTTCCTTGGTTACGTCCTCCGGGACTTACGTCCCTACTTCTCTGCAGTCCTTTTAATAATTTAATATTCGTTTGCTACCCTCGCGATTCCTCTAATTTTCATCAGGTTCTGAACCAATAAAGAAAAAGCAGTGTTAAAAATAATAAGCTGATCAGGATTTCAAATATATGACGATCTTCTTGAGAGCCATTAATTGATTATTGTAAAATAATTATCTTAATACTTTGATATATGTTTTGACTATGTAGTTATTCAAATATGTGTGTATATTATTTACGTCTAGAAAGGCATGTTGAGCTGTACATATAACAAAGATAACAATATTGATAATGTCAAAAATTAATGCCACTTTTATCTTACTTGACATAGGTTTTCCGTATTCCGCTAATGAAATTTCCATTCATAAAATAATGTTGTAGGTGAACAGAGATGTAGGTATTTATTAAGAAAATCCTAAAGCCGTTTAACAGTGGGTAGGTACTACACGACATATGCATCAGAAGACCTGAGTATTAGACAATACTTAGGTGAAATTTAGATACTTAATCGCTCTATTTTACCCACTGATAAACCCACTGCCATTTCCAAGCGTTTTAGAAATCATTAGGAGAGGCTTTTGTTCAGCAGTGGACTGACTGCGGCTGAGATGATGAAGTCCCAATGCTGAGCATTGGGCATTTTTCATATATTAAACTGGTGTAAGTATTTAACATCTTCAAAGAGGAGGCTGCCTTATATTTGAAGAAGAGTTAGCAATAAATCACCACGCCAGCCAAGACGGAGGAGACAGGTAGTAAGGTGGTGTCCAAAGTACCGCGCTGCGTATTAAAAATATAAAAACGTTTGAAAATTTTAATGTCGGAAGTATACGCACTTAATCCTGTTTTTTATGAACCTACTGAAAATAATTCAATATACTTATATTTAAATGCATGACCATTGCCCCTTTTGCCTGTACCAATAGGGAAAAATCTGTAAATCTGAATCTATTTACGTCAGTATGGGTTCGAGTACTAGCAGGTCAATGGAAACACGTAGGTACTATATTAATAAATAAATCTCTTATATTGCATGAACAGTTAACAAATCTAAGAAAAATTAAATACTTAAAATATTTAACACATATTCATAATTATCTACATCGATCTACAAACTACTAAACAAAACGTTACGCCTAGTCACTCTATTAGCTAAGCGATTACACTTAGCTAGCTTCTTCGGTTCCAGGTTTTGCCAAGTTTTATAGTCACTATAAAGAAATAACAGTTACTTTAGCCCATCCGTATTACTTTTTTGCGTCACAGTCATATTCTTATTTACATTTCGAATACCTCAAAGAAATAGATATAGATTTTGTTTCTCTAGGAATTTGGTCAAAATACAGTTCCAGTGGCCGACATGAAGTATTGTTTTCCAAGTAATTCCATTCATTATGATAATGTCATTCAAAATTTTAGCTTGAAGTATTTGGAAGCTGGTTTAGGCATATCTGGTTTGGTTTCTGCCTGTTTTCCAGATATTAGCATCTTTATATATCTTCCTTGCTGGTCTGAAGGCAGTGTCACCCCTAGGGCTTCGCAGTTCTTAATGATTTCTGTACAGCCTCGAATGTCTCGATTTTTTACTGAAATTAAAAAAGTTACATCATAATTTGAAAATATATGATAACTAGCTGTTATGTACATGAAAACTAATTTAAATATAAAAAAGAAGCGTAGGGCGTATATTATTTTGACTATGATTGTATAACTATTGATATTTTCAATCTGTTCGGCTAAAGCAGCAAATATAATTGCATAAAAAGACACATAAACAAAATCAAACAAAAACATCTAACCAACTATTATTTCGCTTTTGAATGAAGTTTTGTTTGCAAAATTAGGTATACCGAGTATCTGAATACCTATCTCTAATTCCCGACACGTGTCGGAATAATTTCCCATACTACACATGCATATGCACCCTCAAATTGTTTAGGCAGCAAAATTGGGCACGAAACTAATAGACATAAAACTAAAAAAGACGAGCTCATTTCATGCCTCGCATGAGACGAGCCACACGTGAAGGGATTTTTTAATTTAATACTACGACTACGACCTAAGTTAGAAACTAATTTTTTTTTAAATATAATATTAATGGTATAATTGACATATTATTTTTCCTTAAAAACATATATTTAAAATCCTGTCTTCAAATAAATAAAAAACTTACTCCAAATTGATCTACCAGTATCATTTATTTAGAGGGCCCAGGTAGTCTTTGTAACCTTATTAACGATCAAACGCAAATCAATTTTAAGGTAAACGTTTTTTGTTTTTATTTATTATCGATTTAAAAATAGGATTTTAACTCGTAAACTCAAGGCTAACGAAGGGTAATATACTATGTGGCAAATGACTAGCTGAACAAAGTAGGTACGCCAGAGCAAAAACAATGAGATGAAAGAAAGAGGGACAGCAACAAATTTCAGTTTTTTCTGTTCCATACTCCTGTACCCTATCACGAGGTTTTATTGACGCATGCGCTAGCGACCGCGTTAAGATTTAAGATAGAATTTCTTAGTTACCTTACTATCTGCCAGAGGCGCTGCGCAGGTGTGCCCATGGAGTAATTACAAAGAGGAGATGCCGTAATAAGCGTTTTGTAAGAAAGTGTTTGTGAGGCTACACGGGGCGGAAAGATATGCGGGGTGCTTGGTTTCGGCCGTCGCTCCAATCATGGAGCACGAGCAATGATAAGTTCCGCCCACTTTTGTGTCGGCGAGGCGCCAATGATCATATCACTGCGCCATTTCAAACGGCATTCTCCTCTTTGTAATTACTCCATGGGTGTGCCATACTAAATTGTTAACGCAGTCGCTAGCGTCTGCGTCAATTAAACTGACTAGGATGGCGCAGCGCAGTGTCCCACATTAAGATGACGAATTGAATTGATGAATTGATATTGGTTGTAAGGATACCGATTTTTCTCAACAATGACTGAAGTGAACTGAATTATATTTATTGTCAGGATTCATCATCTCTTTGACTTTATTTGGTCCTGTGCAAAACACGATTGGACAATTTTTGTAACACAATATAATTAATCAAAAAGACCTCTATAAAATTAGAGATTCCAGTTTTACCTACATTGAGGAATGATTTAAGATTCCAAAATTTCTACATATATTCATTGAACCTGACACTTTAATCGGTACTTAGGTTGTATAAAATAACTTTGTAGTTTTTGAATTACACGATTTTAACCATTTTGTGACATACGTCTTTTTCGTTTGTGCGGGTTTTTTATGAGAGATCGGCCCCGCTCTGCCCGCGCAGTCCGCTCAAGACTTGTCAGAGACGGTTCGTGCGGGGTGCAGACTGAGGGGTGTGGAACGCTGGATACTAGATTTTTAGTTTACCGCGGCGTCGCCTTAAGTCTTATTTGGCCTTTTTTAATAAGGATAGATGTCATCGATCTGTATTAGCCAGATCACCCAGTAGTAGTATCGCTATTTATCGATGTGCCAAATCGCGTAGAGCCAATACCATGAGTTTTTTTTAAAGTGGTCGTCAACAACTGCGTGAGGACTTGTCAACAAGTCTTTAGCTCTATGTTTCAATTATCTCATGGTGGAGACACTTTACCGCCTCCTACTACTCCTTCTTTTATTTGGATCTCAAACTAAATCACTCATCCTCTCAGGTGTCTTAGGTTTATACTTAATAAGAATCCATACTTCCATACTAATATTATAAATGCGAAAGTCTGTCTGTTACGCTTTCACGGCCAAACCGCTGAACGGATTTTGATTAAATTTAGTATGAATATAGTTGAAGACCCGAGGTCGAACATAGGTTACTTTTTGACGCAGGCGGAGCTGCGGGAAACAGCTAGTAGGAAATATAGGGCCTCATGTCACGTTTTAAGAAAATGTTTGATAAGGTCAGCAAATAGGACACAATGCGACACAGGAGTCATTAGGCCATTTGATTAGCTATGTAAATTTAGATATAAAGCGATTATGTGAAGTAAGTAGTACTTTGTTAATTATTGTTATTTCGTGTTTTCGTCTCGTCTGTGTTTGAGGTCAAGTATATTTTTTAAATAATAATTTATTGACTGTTAAATAATAGATAATAAATCGATAATATTAATGAAGTTGATCTCAAATCGAATTTATACTGATGTCGTTGCTTTTGGGTTTTCTGACTAATGAATCGACCACTTCTTCCAGTAGATGAAAATAATGATCATACATTTAGCAGGTTCATAGATTCTGCAAAAAATACCATCGCCAAAATCAAGGACAGTTGTCGACAGACATATTTAGTGTTGAAATAAAAAATACTAGATATAGGAGAGTCTACTAAACACAACCTATATTCTTGCCTAAGATTATATAAAAAGGGATCATCATCATAATTTCTTATTTTATGGACTATTCATGTTTATTAACATATGTCATGATCATGATCACCTATCCTAATCGTGATTTCGCACTACTCCGCAACTTCTAATATTCTACGATTCAATTCCTTCCTCGGTTAAATATTTGCACACATTTACATAAATACATTTATGATTTTCGAGTGCGTTGATCTCATTTATTTGTGTTTGTATCCATCGGGATCGACGGCACAAATCGATTTATTTATTAATTCATTTCATGGTGAACGGTTACGAGTATCATTACAATGGTGAACCGCACAACATCGATTTGTGGCCAAACTTCATTGTCACTCGCAATATATATATATCGATGCTAATATAATACAACTTGTGTATACCAAATAAATCTGTGTCGCTCCATAATGAATCACGTTTGCATTACAAATTAGGTATTTGATGAAACGTGACAAAATTAGATACTTTATGGCCGCCGCACACATCTATACGATACGATTTCTTGTAGTGCGTGCCGCAATCGGAAATCGAATCTATCACGAAATAAATTCTTCAACACTAGCGATTTCTTAGTTGCATCCATTGATTTGTAATGAAATACATAAACAATACATCTTAAAACTAGTTGTTCGCGGCGAACATAAACCTCGCGAATTTTACTCAATAAAGTTTAGCCACAAAAATAAAAAATACGCATAAAAAGAATTACGCTTGGACGAAGAAGCTAAATATAAGTAGACCAATGCAAACAGAGTCAATTAATCTCTCTAACACCAGGGTGTAAACTATGGGTTGACCATTGGAATTCAAGCTATATGGATTTTACCCAAGTAAGGCTGACCACTAAAATAGCATTTTAGTTGCCGTGAATTGATTTCGTAGTGATATGGGGTCGTTTAGCCTTAGAAAACATAATAAAAATTGAATTTAAAAAATATGAAAGATCAAAAATGTTGAATAGAGTTTATTTGGATGATTGCATTATCGTTCTTTCATATGCCAGCCACATTGACTTCCTACGAATTAATAAGTTTTTATATTTTTGCGATTGTTACACATGAAATTAAACTATTTTAAATTAATTTTTAAACACTATTTTGGAAAACATTTTTTTTGTGATTCGGAAAAAAAGATGATTAGTTTACTTCGACGACATCATCACTATAATTCTAGGTGTTTTACAGTTATTATTATTTTATTACTAAACTACTGCTGGGCTAAACTGAAAGTATGCCTTATCGAACTTAAAAATACTTTTTTCACCCGGTTCAGTAATAAGGGAGTTATTATGTAACAAATACGAAAAAACATTAAAACTTTCTTTTTTGAAAGTCGGTCGTAAATATCACTAAATCTATTTTGATATCATACGTATCATAACATTTCCATACATTCTGATTATAAACGAAAACGGACTTACAGCTTTGTAGTTATCAATAAATATTTATTTTACATTAATGCCAATATCTCAAAAACTACTAAACCGATTTTCATGCCAAACGAACTTAAAAATTCTATACATGTCTACTATACAAAGTTTGAATTTTATCGGAATCGAACTAACGCTCGAGACTTATCGCGGTACAAACATACATACATACTTACATACATACAAACAATGTGTTTTTGCCCCAACTCGATTAAGAGACCTCAATCGCTTCACTCGCTCGGTCAATAAGCCAAAAGTCTCTTAGAGCTAAATTATTTTTCGCTACCTACGTACGTCGCGCGTCGTCCGTGCGTATTTCCTAGTTGCGTTCTAAGGTTGTATGCTTCATAGCCTTCTATGTCCCGCTGTTGCAGTTTTTGTTTTTGTTGGACTAATTAAAGCGTTGTAAATATTTTTTCTTACGCTCCGCAACAAATTTCCGCGAATACTACGCAAATCATTCAGGTTATCTCCGTACAAGATAAAATATTATGTTGAATTGGAACACTCCCTAGGATTTATTATCGTCATAATAATATCAACTGGGAGCACCGACCTTATTAAAAATTAGCACATTGATAACGGCAATGCTTAGCTTGTAATAAGGTAGAAGAATCGCTGGAAAAAGACAATGGGAGTTTTTGAGCTAATAATGGTCTCAGTATTCAATTTCTTGGACGGCAAGTCTACGGACGTCCATCTGTATATAATGCGGATGTGTTACTATCCGTAAAAATATGACAAAAAGTGGGAATGTTTGGTGTAGTTAACATTATTTAACGGATTTCAATTATACTTAAATGATAACAGCATCGTATGTCTGGTTCTCTAAAAGTGTTGTAAAAAAAATACCCCCGAAACTGGGCAGTTCATAGCTGCATTTTATAAATAAAACTCGTATTCGGAGGTAGTTCGCGAAGTCTACTGTTCAGAGAACATCACCATGTCTTATTAAGTTGTTATGTGACCAGATTTAAAAAAATATTCTGCATATGAAAGCCCGATTCTCGGGAAAGGTTATTATAAGACGGGCGAAACTGCGGGTAACAGTTAACGTTGTAAATTACATTAAACTAAAGGTTAAACACTAAAGATAGCAAGTTCAATACACCCATCGAACAATCTACTGTTGTCATAAGAAAATATGTAGTATTAAATTAAACTATTTTAATACGGTTTTATGCCTGCGACCATGAACGCTGTAAAGTGTTTGAAACGTCAGGTGTAAATAAATAAGTAATAAACGCAATAAAACCGTATTAAAATAGTTTAATTTAATGAATAACAATCGCGAAAACATAAGAAAAAACATGTAGTAACTATTATTAGCAGTATTAGACCACTATAACTTTTAAGTGGTCAGCCAAATAATTTAAACGTAATAGTTACACTAACTATTGTACCCTTTTACTCAACTTCTTTCAGTTAGCCGAAAATGATGAGTAAATTTAGCTTTTCCTTAATTTTCAAAGATTTTTATCGCTACCTAAAGAGGCAATGCTGCTAATATTGCTTTTGAACCGGGTACAATCAGGGGTGGCATTTTTGTTTGAATTATTTATGCAAAGGATCACGGCAGGTCGTCTGCCGTGATCCTTTGCATAAATAATTCATAAATAAGTCCGTTGACTCAAATCGGAAACGTCTAACTATCGAAAATATCTTAAAATGAAGAGCGTCTATTCCGGAATAATTACAATAAAGAAAGCAAGCCGAGAAAAAAAGTCTGTTTAACTTTTCGAGATTTTTGAGGTAAGAGCAAAGCTCAGACCAAATGATACCATATTGGAGCAAAGTGACCGGTAGAAAACATTTGTGACAACTGTGACGTGACATTGATAAATGGCATACCGTATGGCAGTTCGCACACGGCGCTATGCGATTCGTGAGACGCGACTGCGACGGGACTGCGATGCAACTTCAGTCGCGTACGACGTATGACATGGTAGCGTCGTCGCACGAGTCGCGTCGCGCGTCGTCTGCGAACATAGCTGATTTTGTATGAAAGATACTCTCGTGCAACTGGTAGTTTACTGGAATAGCGCCGTGTGCGAACTGCCTTACAAAATTCGTACCAATGTTTGTACTAACGGCAACCCTCAAATAGAGGAATTTTTTTTTTTTTGCAATATTATTCTTAAAAAAAACTTTTATCAAAATAGTTTTTTTTTTTTTTTTTTGTAAAATTGTAAAAAATTATGTGAATACGATTTAACCATTTAACATTTCTAGACGCTAAAAAGTCAAACATTTTTTGCCGTGATCATTTGAAAAACAAAATTTGATAAGTTAAATGATTTTTTAACTTACTTAAAAATGTAAAATTTGTAATTTGTGTTCTATCATCTATCAGTAAGGTGCTGCGAACCAAGTTGGCCGATGTAAAGATAGTTAGCCTGGTGGAGGTTAGGTTTACATAGTTACCTCACAAAATGTGTGAGTGTGGTGTCTCTCCCCAAACGATGGAGCACCTACTGTCCTGCCCCTTGTGTCCTAACCGCAGGTGCTAGAGCACAGGGGGCAGGACCGCACTCAGGACGACCTGATGGCGACTACCGATGAGGCCGTAAGACTGGCAGAACACTTATCGAGAAAAATTTAGGGCATGGATAGCACACTCCACCAAAAATAATAATAGAGTAACTAATGTGATATTTTAAAATCAAATGAGAGGCATTGGGGAGAGTTTGATTTAAGTCAGTTTACATGTTCGTTCAGCTCTGGGGATCTGCTAGTGCCTCAAAGATTATGATAGTCCAAAGAGCATAGAACTGTATACTAAAGCCCATATCAAACACACCATGGTTTATCAGATATACAGAAGTCCATGAAAACTATGTATGCCATACAGTAAAGGAGGAAATAACTAGCCGGTCATGGAGATGCTTACAAAAGGAGACTGGAAAGACATCCAAACCCTCTGGCAGGCCAGCTCACAATCCCTGAAACCATTTTTCGGATAAAACGGATCCGGTATATTTTTGACCTTGACTTGTAATGAATAAAGTTGAAAAATAGTGTTCTAGCTCTGTTGGGAGCAGCGCCAAGCATGCCAAGAAGCACAAACAGCATTTTCTTATAGTCTGGATTGACTGATTGCAAATTCAAAATACAAACAAACAAAAAGTTTACATGTTCATAGTTCACACTTAACTACTAAACAAAGCAAGGGAGGTCTGTAAGTATTAATATAAGAAGTAAAAACCAAGTCAATGTATATAAATAAGCATAATTCAGGCATTAATTGAAGGTCGAAAAGAATGAGCTTTTTTTAGAATTTGGGTTTTGCCAAATCTGCCACTTTCAATAAAATTGTTGGCCAAAGCTGTAAATTTTTTATATTTGTTTTTTAAAGACATTTTACATATAGATCAGGGGTACTGGTTATCACAATGGAGCGACTGCAAACTGACCCCCATAACCCTTTTTTTGTAAATAAAAAAAAAAAAAAAAAAGACCATAGATCCAAAATGTGCTATAACAATCACTAGATAACAGCCCGGACCAATGGTAAAATTATAAAATTGGACTACTAAGTTAAAATGTCTGGCTTAACAATAATAATTGACACTTACTTTTAAAACTAAAGAGAATTTGCAAAACTTTTGTGTACTCCGTCATCATCTTGTACTTTAGCAGTATTTGTAACAGTCTCATAACAGCATCCTCATTGTATTCTCCTCTAAGAATTGATATACTGAAAGCTGTAGCCCTGAAATAATAAAAAAATAAAAAATAATAATAATCCTGCCACAAATAGTCAGGAATCATGATTATGGCAGGTGCACGAGATTTCTATTGCAATAGCCTAGTATAAATCCATCCAAACTTCATAACCATAACCCATTTTATTCTTTTCACTCATTAGCAATAGTTCCTCCTCCTAGAAATGTCATCTATTGATATAGCCAAGGACGAGTTTGGGCAGGAGCACCACATGACATCAACTTCTCCAAAGGGCCTCCACGCGTTGGATCTCCGCTTTAAAAAATATTAAGACAAAACACTTGATATTGTAAATATATGAAAACTGTAACTAACCTTTCCTTTACAATATCTTGAAGAGGTTCAGAGTTTTCTAGTAATTCAATGGCAAGCATTTGATCAGAAAACCACGAACTTGACCAGCAAATATGCCAAAAACAGATTAATGGATAGTGATCCTGCCATGTCTCACTAAACTCTAAAACATACTTTTTGAATATAACTAAAGATGCCTCCGATCTATTTAACACTGAGTCTTGAATCAATTCTCTGAAAATAATCCTATATAATGTTCTCAAATTATGATTCTTTATGTAAGATTGTTTAAGTATCGCTAAACCTTTCTCAGAATTACCCTTCATACACTGAGCTTTTGCCAAATAATGTTGAAAATCTCCATTTCTTCTGTACAAATATGGATCGACTTTCACGCAATATTTTTTCAGTAACAAAACCATGTCTGTATTTCCAATATTACTATAATGTCTGAAGAGACGCTTTAGGGTATTCTCACCAATGAATTTCCGAACATTTTGGCAATCTGTCACAATCTGCTCTAGTATTTTATTCTTATTTTTTGAAAGAAGTTCTATTATAATTTTGGCCAATTCTTCATTACTCATTTTAGTCGCATCGTAACGGTATGATTCAGATTCCATGAAATACCTTATTTTTAGGTTATTAACGTCGAACATATTGTTTTTTAATTTTGATTTATGCCTTTGTAACAAATCATGTGTAAATATATCTAAAGGGTCCAAAGTGGTAGCATAATAAAATATATTTGGTACAATACTGTCGTATTTCTTGGCGGAGCACAAAAGGCGGATACATATTCGAGGACGTCTTGTTAAATGTAAACTCATTGTTGAAAAATAGAGATGATCCAGCAACTTTTCTCTTACTTACAGGTTATGTTTTTGTTTGCACTATAATATTTAAGTTCCGTAAGCATTTTCTTGTGAGTTTTCACTAAGTTTAACATTGGCCTTCACTTATTTGTTCGTTCTAGTCAATTTAAATAAGTTAGAAAAAATGTTAATTAATTTTTAGGAATTGTTGAATAATAGGTACATTTAATTACCAAAATGCACAATTGTACGTATACCAAATTATTATTTACACTTGCTCTTGACAGGCTTGACATTGACATAGACTTTGTCAAAACTGATTTTGTTTTTTTTTTTCAGTATGCACTTAAACAGAAGAATAAAAAATTCATAGCGACATCTATCGTCTAATAGCACTACTATTAAATAAACTGCCTCTGTGGTCCAGTGGTTAAGGCGTCTTGCCTTTAACCCAAACTTGTAGTTATTAAGTTCCACCTGCTCTACAATAGATGACACTAGCCGAAGCAAACTATGACCGTATAGTAGCTATAGCGACACATTCTAGACACATTTATATTAATAAGTAATTGTTGTTCGGTGTAAGTATTTCTTAATTTTTCAGTTTTTTACCTACTTAGATAAATAATTGGTCTCCGCTGCGCTACGACTAGATATCGTTTCATACTAGTAATTGAAATCAAACTTATAACATCCCTCTTTTGGGGTCGAGAGTTAAAAAACAAAATATCCAAATAATATAAATCGAAAGCTCGGGGAATTTGGTATTTTTTAATACACTGCAACACGTTAAACGTATTCCTACTACTATTAAGTGGGAAAGCCATGTTGGAACGTAAGTAATTTAATGCAAAATTTTAAGAATATTGGTTTAGTAGACAAAGCGTGAAGAGGTTAAACAAAAATACCAAATAACTTTGGCATTTAAATAATCAATCCAATAATCTTATTCTAGTAAGTGTTAGGATCTGTGATAAGGATTGATACGCTAAAGGTACCGATGGATCAATCCTGAGTTGAAATCTTTGGCCCTCTTGCATTTATCTGGTATTGCCTCCCGCTGTGCCACTGGCATTTACGACTAATAGGTGCATGTTAATCGACAGGCGATCATTGTCGGCGAACGTGTACAAAAATTATAATCGGTCAAGATAGAGTCGGTTTGTAAAAAAATAATAATTTAATATGGTTACTCATATCAAAATTTGTAGGTATTTCAAATTTAACTTTTCCTTTTCGATTAAAGGCCCTCTATTATTTGAAGTTATTTCCAATTGAAAAAAAATTCGTTCGACCTTTATTTATAAGTAAGCCCGTCATTAATTTAATAACCTCTCTTAATTAGAATTAAATTACAAAAGTCCGTCTGTCCGTCTGTCCTACGTTTTTCTCAGAAACTATTAGACCTAGTGAGTTAAAATTTGGTATGCTATTAACGCTATAAAAAGGTAAAAATGCAACGCAAGCCGCGAAAAAAAATTGCAATGTTTATGGACCTAGGTCAGTGTTGTGAGAGTAGCACATATTTGGTTTGAGCGGTTTTTAATCCGGAAATTTTGATGTCAAAGATGCACGTCGCTCTGGTCGCCCTATTACGGATAAAATGGAAGCCATTTTTGAAAAAGTGGAGCAAGATCGGCATATCAGTAGTTACGAACTTTTAAATTCTCCTTTGCTGAACTTAGACATTTAAAAGTATACAATACAATACAATATAACTTTATTGCCCACATCTGGGAAATCACAAAACTGAATTATAACATTGTTAACAATATGGAGCACAGGCGGACTTATTGCTAAGCAATCTCTTCCAGCCAACCTTTGTACAGTAAGAGAACATGATGTAAGGGTGGGCCCAGTAGAAATAAAAAAAAAAAAAAAATGTTTTCTTATGTTTTCGCGATTGTTATTCATTAAATTAAACTATTTTAATTCAAGTCTCTGTTTTGTTAGATCATTTAAATTCCATTAATAGTAAAATTAAATTCACTATGGAACCTGAGATCAATAATTCATTAGCCTTTCTTGATGTTTTAATAACTAGAAATCTTGACAATAGTATCAGTCACACTGTGTACAGAAAGCCCACCCACACAGACAAATATCTCAATGGTAAATCTCACCATCATCCATGTCAGTTAGCTACCGTAGGCAAATCTTTGTTACAGAGAGCACACGGCATCTGTGACACCCACCATCTTAAGGAGGAGCTTCAACGAGTCAAGTCTGTCTTAAGAAGCAACAATCTCAGCCTCCCACACATATGTCACAGAAGTCGACCAAGCCACACACAGTTGATCGTTTTCCTGCCATCTTACCATACATAAAGGGAGTCACGGACAAGATTGGTAACATACTTAGGCGAGCTTCAATCAAGACCTATTACAAGCCGCATAAGAAAATAAACCAATTTTTAAGACCTGTAAAATCCAATATCCCATTGCAAGATGCTGGAGTTTATAAAATTGACTGTGACTGTGGTTTATCATACATTGGGCAAACAAAGAGAAGCATTAATACTCGTATAAAAGAACATATTGCTGACATGAAAAATAGACGCTCAACCAAGTCTGCAGTCTGTGAACATGCTCTAGACAAACCCAACCACTATATGCGTTTTGATAATCCTCAAGTCCTTGCAAAGGAAAACAGATTCATTCCAAGGATGTTACGTGAAGCTATTGAAATTAAAAAACATCCTAATTTCAATAGAGAGGATGGATGGCAGGTACCGCCAGCTTGGGACCCAGTCATTAACTTAATAAAATCGCAAACTCGGAAGCAGACTGCAAGACCCTTAGATACTGTGAGCCAATACTGCGTGAATCGGAATAGTTCCCAATAAAAATTTCAGGCGGTAGTTTTGTAATCTTATGACATCAAAGACAAATGTTAACTTAGTCTGCCTGCGACCATGAACTCTGTAAAGTGTTTGAAACGTCAGGTGTAAATAAATAAGTAATAAACGCGATAAAACCGTATTAAAATAGTTTAATTTAATTAAAAAAAAAAATGTCTACTGTATAGATAAATCAACACAGACACAGATATAATTTGGGAACAAGGGACAGTCACTAGTATAAGCTAGTTACATGGGTGTATGTATGTAAGTATGTAGGTTTATTTAATGTAGATCTTCCAAAAAACTTAACCTTTCTACTCCCCTATTTCGGTCCAGTTTTATGTCTAATTCCTTTACCTTACAGGCCACACGGCTCTGGAATGCTCTACCCGATGACATCAAAGAGACCTTAACTAAATTCGCTTTCAAAAGAAAAGTCAAAATTCACCTCACTAGCATAATATCACCCTAAACCATCGTTATCTTTTTCCGTTTTCATCTTTTCTTTTATGTATGTTTATGTATGTATATGTATAGTTATGAATACTGTATGTAAATCTATGTATGTTTATTTAGCAGTAAGTATTTTTTTTCTCTTATTGTATTTTTAAGATAATTGGCTAGTCAACTAAAAAATAAATTGTGTATATTATATATTTTATTGATAGAATAGACTATTTCGGAGATACAATTTAAACGAAAAAAATCTTAAAATTATATTTATTTTGTTATTTAATTTTAAAGATTTTATAGTGATGACGTCACGCAGCTATAATGGCTATTTCGAACTGCAAGAAAGCAAAAATTACTAAGGTATTAAAAAATATATATGTCAGTGTCAAATGTCAAAGTCAAGATGGACTGGGAGCCGCGAGTTGGTTTCTTGTTTGTTTACAATCGCCAAATATTTAGATATCCCATTTCTCGTATCTATTGCATATTGGCCTGTTTATTGGACTTTACTGCAGTCTCTTCATCCGTTTACATCTGATTTTTCAATAATTGGACACCGCTTGTTCATTATAATGTATGAATGAATGTAATTAGGTTATGTTTACTTGAACAGAGATGACATTTGACATGGGTGACAAGTACGTGAAGCGCTTAGTTAGCGCTACCAAACAAAAAATATTAATTCACTACGCTGTGCTGCCAACCTAAAAAATTAAATGTGAATAGCAGGAAGTTATCCGGCTACGTCATACGTCAACCTTACTAAAAAATTAAAGTCATTGGGTTTTCTGCGATTTTCTTAAAAAAATACTTGCTTATCTAAAGATCTGATTAATGTAATCTGTTCCCTAAGCCTATTCCTCGAAATGGTTTACGAATTAGACATTTTCATAAAAAAGTTTACTAGCCAATTTGCGCCGCACATAATTTTTCTTGTTTTTCCTAATGGTTGACTGGGGAAGAATGTTTTTAACATTAAGTCCGCCAATTGTAAAAAGTATTATTTTTACTTGTGGTTACAATAAAAAAATATAAATAAATAAATAATATTATATTGTACACGCTTCTACCCTTCTGGTAAGCATATCTTCTCCTGTCACTCGCTGGTTGACTGTAAGAGATCCCTAAGTGGGATAAGTCCGCCATTGTACTTATTGTTTTTCCATGCTTGTGTATGCCAATTATTTGTTTTTTTTTTGTACAATAAAGATGTTACAAACAAACAAACTACTACGGAACCCTACATTGCGCGTCGCTTGACACGGCACTTGTCCGTTTATTTTGATTATGAATATTTACTAAAAAGCCTAAGCCCTTAGCATTTTATCATAGATTACAGAAAATTACTTAGTACACCTACTTACTTAGTTACTTCTACTCAATTTAGTAATTGTATCAAGGACTTTCTAAATGAAGTCCTTTTTTTAGTAATGGGTTTTACGGCCATGGATACAAGTCCTTTATAGCCTTCTTATTTTTTCTATCTTCTTTAGTCTTATAGTATGGTTTCATCAAGTCCTAGTTAAGTCTAAAAGTCTAGTCGGTAGTCAAATCTAGTGAGAAGAATCAGGCTAAGTGAAGTGGTAGAAAAACTGCACATGGCGATTACTAGGAGCTTTTGGCAACAAGCATGAAAATCACATAAATCAAATACTGTATCACTTCCCAACACTTACACTTGTAATCGAATGCTTCGCGAATAAAAATCCACCGTTATTATGCACAAACACTCAAGAAACACTAATTTTGGAAAATAAAATACAGCGCTAATACTATTCTTCACAGCTTCCCGCCAAAAGTCCCAAATGAATTCCTCCTAACCAATAAAAAAGAAGTCCGTTTCTTTATATACAGACACTATTAGATTCTTAGCTGTTAAGTGTAACAGCGATTATTAAACTTATACAAAGAATAGTATAAGTCAAGTGTGTTTTATCAGCTTAGGGGATTTAGTCCCTTATTGAACTTATAATCCTAAACAAGGACAAATATACCGTCAGTACTGCTTACAATCGAAATTTATTGCCCCAAATATGGTAATTGTATGGAAGGGGAGCAATGGTTAGGTGATTCGGTTAATGTGAATAATTGTTGGTTGTTAATTGTATGATTTATTTAGTGTCTAATTTATTAATGTAGATTGTAATGCTTTTTCAAAGGAGTTCTGTAGCCAAACGCGCGCGTATTTGTTTATGATATTAATCATATTTTTTATTTGGAGACATTAGAAAAGAATAGTCACACAAAACAAACTACTTTATCGATTCTATTCATTTATGAAGTACTAGCTAAAAGTAAAAGTGGCCTATGTTTGACTCCGGGTTTTCAACTATATTCATACCAAATTTTATCAAAATCTATTCAGCGGTTTGGCCGTAAAAGCGTAACAGACAGACAGATAGAAAGACTTTCGTATTCATAATATTACTTATCGAATTAGTATCGAAGTTACCTTACTTACTTTAGATGTTCATAAAAAATGTTTGCGAAATTGCGATGCTATATTATATACAGCAATGTTTTAGAAGACTTGTAGGACTCACGCAAAATCGGCGAGGTCAATAATTTTTGTTCGATATCGAACGATTTTTCTTCGACATACATGTCATACTTTTCAAAAATAGGGCTCACGGTGCAGTCCACGGAGTTGTGCGTTCGATAGTTTGCGCGTTTGAAAGTTCAAGTGTGGCAGGCAACGCTAAGAAGATAGACATCAGACGTAGTTTTAAGTATAATAGGTACCCACCAACAAGCTGATCCCACCCATCATGATTAAAGGACTCATCAGCACCATTATTTGCTCCTACCGCAGCGGTACCTAATTGACAATACCTCACGGTAAATTACTTCGGTTATTAGTGTCATCTAAATGGAATTAATACTTTCTTCCAAAGATGCATCTTAAGAATGCTATAAACCATTTTATGAATACACCTATTCGAGAGATAGGTAGTAAGATTTGAAGATCTACTAAAAATGGCTGGGTAGTTATTCTGTCTACAATTAAGATGCCCGCAGGCAGACGGCTTCCTTTTTTTAATCGAATGAGTTATGCTTCGTTTTTGTACAGTTATCATTAACAATAGGTTATTTTAATGAAAATGTTTGGTGTTGTTGATGTTGTCAACGTGTTATTACCAGCTATTGTTGGAAATATAAATTGGGTGGAACGAATAGTGTCAGAGTTGGGATTGTAACGATGATGTTATCATTTTCAACGCGTGCCTGGTAATCGACTCGCTTTTTTTTAAGTGTAGAAAAAGCTATGAAGGCATGGTTAATGCAGTGTAAACCGTTTGGTCCAGACAAGAGCTAGCTAAAATCAACGATTTCGACTACAATTTTATACTCAACAATAAATTATTAATAAACAAACATTTAAATGCATTATTTTAATTACATAGGGCTCAGAAGGAAACCAGTTATGCATTGCGTAATATTGATGATGTATGATGTGGAACAAAAATCCATTTGAATCAAAACACAAAAAAAAATCAGAATTCAACAAATCAAAGGCTTTTCTACTAACACGAACAAAAGACAGTTCTACTTACAAATGTGCGTTATGCTAAAAAGACCACGTTCTTTATCAATGTCTTATCATTAGGAAAAAGTGCCGAAACGTTTTGGGAAGTACCTAATTGGTACAAATAAGATACAATTGGGTAAAAATAATCCAACACTTGTAGAAACCAAATTAGGATGGTTGATTACAGGAGGTGTCACAAAGGCAAATGATAAAACTTTAAGCATATTTACACAAAGTTATAACACAAATGTATCCGTAAGTACTTATGGACATATTTGTGTTTGTGTACACACAGTAAGTTACCATTAAACCAAAGTCTATGCGAAAAAAACTTTCATAACAAACCCTACAGAAATCTGTTGTCACATTACCTTTAAAATATCT
Organism: Euzophera pinguis; assembly: GCA_947363495.1. Taxonomy (NCBI): domain Eukaryota; kingdom Metazoa; phylum Arthropoda; class Insecta; order Lepidoptera; family Pyralidae; genus Euzophera; species Euzophera pinguis. The sequence goes on from OX376171.1 coordinate 7,872,991, forward strand.
CGTAACGTTTTAGGATATAATTCATATGTTCAAACAAAAGAAAATCGAACTCACTCAAATGTAACGTCTTGTAATCTTGATGAAGAGAAAACAATTCTTTCAACACTTTGGTGGACTGGTCCAACCTTTATCAAAGGTTACAGAGAACAGTGGCTTAAAGATTTAACACAATACAACAACACAAACATACCGGATTTATTAAAAACACATAAATTTTAAAGTTTCATAAATTTAAATCTACATAATACATCCTACAAAATTATTATAAATATATGCAATACAAACATTTATACACAAACCGCTGAACGGATTTTGACGGCTACTTTACAGACGCAGGCGGAGCTGCGGGAAACAGCTAGTAGACATATAAAAATAAAACAATTATAAATTATATTACTCAAAATTTTCTGCAAGCAGCAATCTTCTTTAGAGAGAAGATAAACATTAGTCGCCTGGGAAGGATCTTCCTAAGAAAGAAGAACAATTGTTCACACATACATTCAGACCATATTCACATTTATTCATTCTTGTGTTACATACTACAGAATCAAAGATAAAGAATAAAAAAACGATGATGATGATACAATTCAATATATTATTAGGCAATCTTCCAGAACAGCGCGTAGAACATGGAGCAATTACAAAGAGGAGATGCCGTAATAAGCATTTTTTAAGAACGTATTTGTGAGGCTACACGGGACGGAAGGCAGACGTGCGGGGTGCTTGGTTTCGGCCGTGGCTCCAACCATGAAGCACGAGAATGACAAGCTCCGCCCACTTCTGTGTCGGCCAGGCACCGATGATCATATCACTGCGCCATTTCAAACGGCATCTCCCCTTTGTAATTGCTCCATGAGCCGGACCAGTTGTGATACCTGACTAAATGCTACTCTTAAAATACATTTACGTCTTTGATACCTGGACACCTGGAGCTTGTCTCGGATGTATATTGTTTAACTAAACATTTATATTGCATGACATTATCATTCCACAAATCTTCAGCATCATCGCAGGCAGGCAGGGCATCGTCTTCTCATTAATTCCTCCATACTTATTTTTTACACATGAATATTCTTTTATTATTTCTCTTACACATTAACACTTTCGCTGGCAGTGACGCCTCTCGACTCTCGACGTAAATAACAATTGAGTGCCATTGTTATTTCCTTCACAGTCAGCGAAAGTGCTAATACACACTAAACATATGGAAAAATGTCGATTCATTCATCATCATTCTACTTACCCATACAAATTCCTAATACATAGGACAACCTCTAATGAGTGCATTAGCTACCACCCAAATAACATCCATATGAAAAAAACATTTCCTTATAAGAATAATTCATGCCTTCAGGGAAAAGCAACACGATGGAAGGTCTTCGGTCTTTCGGGCCGTAAAAGACAGCTCATAGAAGAGACGCTTGTCGCCATCAGACATAAGAATCTTCGCCGTTGATGTGGCTGCTGGAACATATAGCCAACATCCGTACTACGAAGATTATAATGCATTCATCAGTTCTCTCCCTGTCACAACCACAAGCATTGAACAGCTAAGTTTTCTAAGGAGGGCAGAATCAGATTTTTTTAGCTTCAGGCACGTCCTTTATTGATACATAGATTATTTTTCTTTACCTTTTTCAATGCTTTTCTAAAATGCATAGCGATGTTTGTGATGATGAGGGTTTTTGAAAAAATATTATTAATTCAAAAATATATTTTTAAAATCCCGTATCCCACACTTCCTTCGAAACTGAAGCATGAAATTTTATTTTTAAAGAAATCAAGACTATTTCGCACCAGTTGGCATCATCAAAAGAACGTAAAAGAGCTATACAGACGCGGTCACTGTGATCATAAATTCCGACCATTATGATTTACTATTGCCTGCTGCCCGAATTTTCAACTAGCCACGATGCATATTGATGCTTATCTGGGACGTATCTGTGGATAATGTCGCACTTCCGTCCTTAAGGAGACTATATTCTAGTCACTGTAATATCATTATCTCGCAAGTCCACTGCTGGAAATAGACCGATTCCAATATTCTTCGTAGAAGAGTATTTCCCTATTGCATCTCCAACTTACGTTTCAGAGTCCACGGTTCTTTAACTAGCGGTACTGCGGTTATTAAAAAATATATATACTTAATAACTTTCTAATTTTAAATTTTCTAAGTACGTTTACAAATTTATTAGGCTACTTGACTGTATTCACACTTGGGCAATATTTGCATACGAAACAATATGTACACTAAAAAGTAACCGATCCTGATAACAACAACAAAATTAGTTGTTAATTAAGCCATTAATTGAATTTAAAAGTTTTTTCAAAAAGAAATGTGGAAGCGTGGTGTAGACGTCTTGCTATCTTTTTTTTTTTGACAGTTTCCCCTTCCACCGAATTTCAAAGTCTTATAACTTGCTTATTTCAGTTTGTTTTCAATTTCTGGTAGTAAAATGTTTCATATAAATAATAAAAATAAATTGAGTAGTAGAAAACCCAATAGTAGGGACGAATAGTTCGACAAAATGGAACGGGGACGAATGGATCGACTTTACCTAAACTTCTTCTCTATTTTTTAAAATACTTACGGAAATCTTTCAGTATTGTGTAAGTTTGGGCACTTGCCCGGATTTTCTTTTGTAGAGGAATACCTATATCATATATGACATTTTTTTTATAAATATGCAAAGATTATGACAAGTAATTGTGTGTAAACATCTTAACATAAGCCATTGTTCACATTTCCCGCCTAGTTTATCGATGATAGGGGTGCAGACAGCACAATAAGGGTAACACAGCTCTCGATCTTTAATCGATATTCTATTCATTCTGATTGTATCGATATCGGCATTGTGACTTTAGTCATGACGATGTGACAACATTGTAATGCCTATTTCGAATCTAGAATCTTTGAAATCTGATTACGTTTTGTTCGATAATTTATGGTTTGAGTTGATATTTCTAGAACAAATCGACATTGTTTTATGTTTTTTTAATAAATAGGATTTTTAGGTTGTTTACATAACTGCTCTTGTGATGAGTAACTTGATGACAAAAATTAATATGAAAAAAGTAATTATACTTTCCTATCTAGTTATCAAACCTACTCGTATTAATTTCTAAAAAAGTGTTTCTTAACCACTAATCTTAACACACCGAGTTTTTATTTCTAAGAGCTTGAGTTGTTTTTTTTTAAACTAGCTGTTTTCTGCGTCAAAAGTAGCCTATGTCTGACCACCTTTAACTAAATTTATACCAAATTTCATTAAAATCCGTTCAGCGATTTGGCTGTGAAAGTGTAATAAACAGACAGATCGACTTTCGCATTTAAAATATTAGTATGGATGGAAGTATGGATGTAAAGAAAATATAAGATTTACAACTACCAACGTAATGTAAAGGTTATTTTCCTGACCACCAGATTGAAGATAGCAAATTGTCTGTTAGAAGTCCAAAAGCTGACACACGTCAAAAAACCTGAAGTAACCTGATACTATCGACTACCTTCACGTTTCTTCCTTATTCCATCCTTATTTCAATTACTTTAGGTTCAAAATCAAATCGATCAAACTATCGATATTTTAGATCGACAAAGCTCTCGAATTGAAATTCGCCTAAAGATGTCGCGTCACTTTCGTTAAAAAGGGGTTATTTTACCTAACGGTTGGATTTACGGGACCAATCGTGATTTATTTTGAAGCATTTTAAAATTCATAATACTTACGTTTAATTCTTGTTACGTACTTGGTTTTTAAAGTGATGTGTTCTAAATTATACACATAAATAAATACATTTTAAAAGTCTGTAAATAATCAGTATGATTAGGATCTCTATGAAATTCGTATTATTAACCTGAAATTGTGTTTAAATATTTCAATTAATAACATGTTTAATAATGTCTATTGGCTGCCATATTTAATGCAAAATTACCTATCTTTCTAACACCTTTGCAGGAACGGTCTGTTATGATGCCCGGGACTTATTCATAATTATATTAACCCATGAATCTTTTATGTATCAATTGAATCAACATAAATGTCGCCTAAAATTCGATTCGATTATTCAATTTAAATTTCCAAACCACACCTCTATAAAAATGTAAAAAAAGTGACAAGCTATATGTCATTGAGAAAATATCTACAAAAGCGACAGAGTTCAACTGATAATAATTCTAATCCTCGAAATACTTTTATCCGCTTATAAATCTTCTTTTATCTTATATCCTTTTTCGTATCATTTGTATCGATAACAATGTAAAGAGATAAATACATAAATCACATCCTGCTTATTTTAGGGTGGTCAGATTCTGTCAACATTTCTTAATTTATATGGCTAACTATTTGTACTATGAGTTATTGTACTTTATAATTTCGTTTTCATTGATAACTAATTTATTACTACAAATATAATTTTAAACTTTTGTTTTGTAACTACAACATTGCATTATAATATCTAGGCTTTTTATTATTTAATTATTTTTTAAATAGAATTACTTAAATTCTGTCGATGTTTCCTATTTAACATATTAACTTTATTTAGAGTTTTTACTTTACTTACAATAGGAAAAGGTTAACTGTTAGATAATGGTTTCATTTTGTAATTTGTACACTGAAATTTAAATAAATAAACACAAGATAAAGCATAAGGATTTAGTTCCAAAGAGCATTTATTTACTGATTTTAAGAGTTCCGTTGTAGAGCTAGAATCTATTGTCGTACTGATTAAAAAAATACAAAAAAAGAAACCAACCAAATCGTGATTATCAATACAATTTCTATCAAAAGATCCGGTGTCATAGTGGTCGGGGTCAAACCAATGTAGAGCTAAATCGGATCTCTGTGGTCGAGACAATCTACAAGAATTTAGATCATGAGATATTGGATGAAGCTGCAAGGTGAAAGGTGATTGATAATAAGTGTAGCGAATAAGGTAATTAATTTTTTTTGACCATAGTGATAGTTAGGAGTATTATATGATACATCAGCACTCATCCACAAGGAGCATCCTATTAACGAAAGTGTGACAGCTTTTGTTTATCCTAACATAAGTAGTTGTGGAATTTTGTAATGCTTTGTAGCTCCTTTGTGGCTACAAAGGAGAGCTCATATATTTTAAAATGAAATTAGCTTAGTATTACTCTACTAATACATAAATTATGTCCGTAATGTTAGATTACCTAGTAGTACCTAGGTAGAGCTCTACCTTCTAATAAATTTGTAATTTTTGTACAAACAAAACATATCTACGCAGGACGAGATTGAATGGTAAATTGTTAAAAGCTGGTAAACTTGTAAAATTTATAGCTAAGCAGGGAATTAACTTAGGTAAAAAGTAAATGCCAGGGAAGTATCAAAGGTCTCAAATCGATTGAGAATAATTGAAATTAACATATTTACATTTAAACGTTACTTATATATCAGTACTGATACTATATACTCTATAGTCATCTTTAATTTAGCATAAAGTGATGTTGGCATTCCGTACCTTTCTTACAACTAACAATCCTACATAATTTAGCAAACACGTCTTCCTAATTCCTGCCACATCGTCACTCTCACAGCCAATTAACTGTATCAGATCATCGTCACAAATAGCATTTCTCAGTCGATTGGAGTAAATTATCAACAGCCATTACTTACATTATCAATGATTCGGTTAGCACGTCGCGTCTCATTGATAGCATGATAGCTACTGATCGCGCCGAACACATAAATTGTTTATGAAAACAGACCGCCCACGGACTTGCGAATATTGGCGCTTTAAGAGTGCGCTTTGGTCGGAATTAGGTATTTTACGTATTTTTATTTTCTCTTTCATATCAATATTTAATTTTTTAGTACCAGAAACCGAAAACAGATAAAAAATCTGTCAAAAGACAAGAAAAGGACGAACTGTATGCGCAATGACGTCATTGCCATTTCGTGCGTACAAATGAGATAGCAATACATCCCCACCACGCTCCCACTTTTCTTCACGAGAAAATTTTGAATGCTAACTAGCTGGCCCGGCAAACTTCGTACCACCTTCGAATATATTCACCTTTTAAACCTTTCCTGGACTTCCACAAATAATTTAAAACCAAAAATAGCCAAATCGGACCAGTCGTTCTCGAGTTTTAGCGAGACTAACGAGCAGCAATTGATTTTTATGATTTTTATATTTATGATTACTGCTATAATTAAAAACAAATTTTGTTTTAATATCAGAATTGGTTACATTTTAGTGTATTTTGTTTAGTATAACAATATTAACCAAGTTTGAACTACTACTTGACTATTCAAGTAGCCTATTTTAATGATTTCAATTCTGCTAATTAGTTATCTTACCCTTTGTATTGCATATGGGGTCCTATAATAAGGAAGCACGTCGAATCTCTGGGTTCTTTTGTACTAACCCATGCCTTACTCACCCACAGCAGGGTTTCCGAAGAAGGACTGCATGAGCTTCAGATCATCACCTGGTGTAAAGTGCCTGTAGTCATTTAGTTCCGGACACACTGTTCTGTATAGGGTCAATTCACTTGCTAGCCAATCAGTCGCAGTGACACAAAATGTGTCTTATGGACTCCTCTGCCTGCACATGCCCTACACTCAGGGCTTTTGACAAGTTTCAGTTTAAAGAGATGACTAGAGAGATGAGTTAGTTGATACTTCTTTCTTGCCTTTCCGTGTATTTTGGAAAATGCAACTGAAAACAAACCGCCCTCGGATTTGCTAATATTGGGACTTTTATAGTGCGCAATGGTCGGAATTTTAATGATTTCAATTCTGCTGATTAGTGAGTCTCTCGTCTTCTTTTGAAAACAGACCGTCCTCGGACTTAAGAATATTGGGAATTTAAGGCTGAGCTTTGATCGGAATATTAATTCTGATTAATGAGTTGATACTCTCATCTATGTTGAACCATTTGAACAATTATATCCTTCCCATCTTACCGTGTGTTTTGGAAAAGGCAACTGATACGGTAAGGACGTCTCTTCTCGAATAATTCTCGTTACTTATCACGCCCACTAAATACCTATAAAACCTATAGCACATTGTGTACTAAGTACAATGCTTCTGAAAACAGACCACCCAAAGATAGTTAAAACCAAAACATTTCAATTGATACTCATAACAGCTCTATGTATGTCACCCAAGTGATTTGTGATTTTTTCCGCTCTTTCTTTAAGCTTTACAAAAAATTGTTAACAGTGCGCTGGACGTATGAATTCAATAAAATGCATGAAATAAAATTATTAAATCCCGCCCAAAGCCCTATTTTTGAATGTATGACTAATATGTCGAATGAAAACAGTTCAGTTCGGCTCACCGATTATGGCGAATGAAAATCATTCAATAATGAACGAATATCATTAGAATCACTGATTAAGCTTTAGTCACACTTTTCAAAAATAGCACTCTAGCTCTTAATTGGTAGTGTTTGTCTCTGTCCAGAACTTAGATTTCCTTCATTTGCCACAAATATAGTTTTATGTATTTGAAATAATTATTCTTCTTGGTAAATCGCTCATTTATTTGTACTAGAAATATGGTACTAAGAGATAATATACCTAATATATTATTTAGTATATTTCTGCTAGCTATTATAAAAGCAGGCAGTGTAATTAGTACCTTTGAGGTGGGTACTGTCCATTGTGGTATATTTAATTTATTTAATTAAACCATTGTATTTTATAAAAAAACAAGCAAATATTTGTAAATTTAAACTTTTGCGCAATAGCGCATCATTAATAATAAATAATGATGCGCCATTTTAGATCTCCAGCCGCCTAATTTAAAGATGACAGTTCTTGCCTAACTATGCCCCTGTATAGAGATGCAATTAATTTAATAGGCCAAATCACTGATCGAGGATAGCTAGTTGTTTATGATTCGGTTGAATCAAAGGAACTGATAAGATTGAGATAGCCATTCATGGCTTATGAATAATTTAGTATAGTCGATTGAATCGGAGGCGCGATAGTAAGATTGATAATTAGTTTTAGCGCATGTTAGTCGATGAATGTTTGTTGTCGGAAGTTAGTTATAAACAGTTCATACTCGTAGATGTATGATGTTTGTAAATGGTGCAATAAAGTGTCCATTCATTAATCTATCAAATAGTTGATGTATCGTTATGTTCTCGGTGAATTTGTTACCTGTATTTTTCAAATCAAACGAAAATTACTTACTTTTTTTCCTTTGACAATTATCTTAAGCGAATTTACGGAAACTTTCCCATTTTTTGGAAACACGACAAGGTAGAATGATTAGTAGTATCAACGAATATGTATAATTTTGGGCGAAATTGTTATAAATTATTCGCATTATAAGGTCAGATTTTTTTTTTTTACTTTTTAGAAACATCACAAGCAGATATCAATTGCATTTATTTTACTGATATTTATATTTACCATTAAAAATATAAAGTTTTCCAGATCACGACTGTCCTTTGACATGTAGCACGTCTTTTACAATACTCTATGGTCCACGAAGCTATTAAATAATATTTTAAATATATTACCCATAGACAATGGGAAACATGGACATTGTGCATGACTGCCTGAAGCCAGGGACAACAATGGGACATTTACCTTCATTTTAAATTACATAAATAGAACACTGTTAAAAGCTTTATTTATTTATTTACTTTATTCATGTACACAATAAAAATGCAAAGGATTAGATATAAGAGAAAAAGACAGTACAAGGGAGCTGCTTATTTCTAAAGAAATTTCATCTAGCCGACCCAAGAGGGGAAATGACAAGAAAAGGGTAAATAGCGTGTACAAAAAAGAAAGGAAAAGTGAAGATTATACCTAATTACCTAGGTATAAATTTAATAAAATCATTTTAATATAAAAAAACTTAATTTAATACACAAATATCATTATAAAAATATACATACTTAATAAACTTACATATAAAATACATACATAAATATCTCCTTAACTAGATTTTTAAATACTAAGATAGTTTTCAAATCTCGAATATCAGCTGGTAATGAAATCCACAACCTTACCGCTTGGACTGAAAAGGAGTGAAGGTAAGAATCGGAATGATGAATGGGAATATTGAGGAAGGTTCTAAGGTGGGAACGGCAAGGTGCATCAATCGGACGGGACAAGGAGAAACGATATTTTAGATATGAAGGAATTTATTTTTATTTAATATCTTTTTTAGTATTTAAAAATGACAATTTGTTCGTTTATATATTTTTATTCTAAACTATAATAAATCTTATCTAAGCTATCTTTATAACAACAGCTTAAACATAAGGAGCAAAGGCTAAGCAATCTCTTCCATTTCTGTTTTATTTTTGTTTCGTACTCTATGCCCCTATGTCCTTCTCAGTACTCCTCACTATATGTAGGTATCCTTATTTCAAAAAGATTGGTTCAATAAATATAGCTTAAAATCAACAAATACACAAACTCTACTGCGCATTTATGCTATTAATAAGGATAAAAATGTTTTATTAGTATTCATAAAATCTAGATCACGATCAGCTCCGTCAGGCTTTTAAAGAAAGCTATTTATGTCCCAATGCTGGGCAAAAGCCTTTTTCTTTCCACACATTTCTCTCCCCTATTGCTCTGCCTTCCAGTCCTTATCAAAATCTTTCAAGTCCATCTTTGGCCTGCCTCTTCTTCTTCGCCTATATATTAATTATTATATTGTTAGCATGTCTACATCATGCTGTCGACTTGCTTGGGAAGAGAGTCTATGGGGGCCGCATGCATGACAGCAGCAGTCACATCGACTCGGGACGTGTAGATATGTCAATTGTATGTATGTATGTATGTAAAAATCTTTATTGTACACAAAGAACATAGTATCAGAATACAGGTTACAACAAAAGACGGACTTATCCCAAATAATATTATTAGTATTTCCTATTTATATTAATATACTATTATAGTGTTATTATACCGCACAGGTTGCTTGTTTTTCATGATAAATGGTATAATACGTTATCTTTCTCCTTTGTCATTCTTTATTTCAATACTTCCACGTCTGGTAACTATTAATATTTTATTAGTGCAGATGTTTAGATATCTTTAATACGATAACATATGTGAGATATATTACGAGAGAAAACTAGCACCTGGATTTGTCAGTAATTTCCCATCTGTTTGACCAACTTGTGCATTTCTTATTGAAGAAACTTCCAAACAAAACAACTGATGGTCATCTTCAGTTCATAATCACATAATAATTATCCATATCCATACTAATATTATAAATGCGAAAGTCTGTCTGTCTGTCTTTCTGTCTGTCTGTCTATCACGCTTTCACGGCCAAACCGCTGAACGAATTTTTGATGAAATTTGGTATGAATATAGTTTAAGACTGGGGTCAAACATGGGCTACTTTTTGACGCAGGTGGAGCTACGGGAAAAAGCTAGTTAATATTATAAATGTGAAAGTCTATCTGTCTGATACGCTTTCATGGCCAAACGGTTGAACGGATTTTGATGAAATTTGGTATGAATATAGTTGAAGACCCAGGGTTAAACATCAAGTATTAAATATATCAAGTTGGAAAGTTTTAGGACAATTCATGTTATCCGGTTGGTAGGGTTATACTGAGTTATACACGTTACTTCAAAGTAGCTTCATGTCAATATCTTGAAATGGTCAGCCATGACGTCATCTAACTTTAAGCGTAAATAGGAAAAACTGCGAATATAGAGACGAAATTCAACATCGCAAAAAACCGTATATCGGAAGAGTCGTTTATGGGATCGAATAGTAGTGTAATGATTTCCTATTTTTATGCGATTTTATTAATATTTCTACCTGCGACCATTAACGCTGCAAAGTGCTTGAAACGTTAGGTGTAAATAAATAAGTAATAAACGGGATAAAAACCTTGTTAAAATAGGTTTATTTAAATCTTTGTAAGACGGCGCATATCCATACTAATATTATAAATGCGAAAGTCTGTCTGTCGTCCGTCTGTCTGTCTGTTACACTTTCACGGCCAAACCGCTAGGGTCAAACATAGGCTACTTTTTAAGCTGCGGGAAACAGCTAGTATCACATAAACAAATGAATTACCAAAGAGGGCTGTCACCATGCAGAGCGGCACAACCAATAATAAGATGAATAATAAAAACAAAACTTATTTTAAGTAAAACATAACATCAATTTGTGCCAATCTCCGAGACTATAGACCCTAGGGCAAGATATATTATTTTATTTTTCTTCTTCTTTTTGCTTGTCGATGCCCTTCCAACGATACATTTAAAATTTTCCCGAAAAGTGTTCTGCCACTTTCATGGCCTCATCGGTAGCCGCCATTTTTCAGGTTTCCAAATGCTACCATTTTCCCAGGTCAAGGGAGGAGACAGAGCTCGACGAAAAATGTTCATTTAAAAATTAAATATTTTGTAAACGGAATCATAAATTGAAAACCACTTTATAAGTACTCATAATATTTTTCTTATACCTATCGAACAAACAACCCGCAAAATAGGATAGTCGAAAAAAAAAAATTCAACTCCCACTTTACAAATAGGGGGAAAATTTTTTTTACAATTTTATTTTACAGTAGAAGATATGCATTGCTGTACTAAATTTTAGCTTTCTAGGTAATAATAGTCACTGAGAAAAACGTAGGACAGGCAGACATGACGAAATTATAAGGGTTCCTTGTGTTTACTACGGAACCCTAAAAAATAGTTTTAAAAAAAATATTTTGCCTACTCCATAGATGGCTGTGTGCGGTAAAACACACAGCGTGTCATGGCGACGCAACGTCGCGTCGGCGCCTCTAGATGCTGTTAGCATTCGCGACACATTATGATACTGGCACATAGGTATGTAAACATAACTTTAACGGCATGTAATTTGGCCCAAAATATGTTGGAGTCCAAAATTGATGGCTATGACTGAAGTTAGGCAAGTTTTGAAGTTTTAGTAAAGATTGTTTTTTTAAGGTGTTCTGGTTCTCTGTGGAAGGCTCTTACATGAAAAGAAAAATAACATTAGAATCACTCACACAGCAAATTGGAAAACAACTTTGCTCTTTTTATAGTTTATGTACACCCAAACAAATAAGCAGCTGTTGGTAATAAATAAACATTAATAGAAGTGTTAAAATTAAAAAGAAAAATAAGTTTATCAATCAATTTAAAAAAAAAAAAACACCTCAAATCGATTCCATCGAGAAGTGAGTTTATCGCGCCCGGGTCATGGAAAAGGAAAGCTTGCCTAACCTTATTGTGGTCATCTCACACAGAGAGATGCCAATGATTCTGTAAGTTATCATCTACATTTAAGAAGAATTCGGTAACGAATGTGATAAATGATACATCGCATTCGATTACCGACGCCTGCCGTGTGAACCGACTATCGTCGCTCGAGTTTCAGCCTCCTCGTGTTGACTTGGACAATTCTCATTTGTTCCATTCGATTCGATTTAATTTTCATAATTTAATTTACTAATAAATGAATTTTATATTGTACTAGCTTTTTCCCGCAGCTCCGCCTGCGTTAGCCTTTGTTTGACCGCAAATATTGAATACCAAATTTCATCAAAATCCGTTCAGCGCTTTGGCCATGAAAGCGTAACAGTTAGATAGACAGTCAGACTTTCGCACTCAAAACATTATGAATGGATTCGGAGATTTTAAATTTGTCCAGCTCATGTCATTTATTCAGTTACCTATATATCAGTTTAATCCGCTAGTTACAACAAATAATTTGGTACTTAACTGATATGAATAACTTTAACTTTGAAACTATCTCGGGGCTAGCTCAAAATGTGTAATTTCATTAAAATCGTTCTAATAACAGATGGACAAAATTTTGCATTAAAATATCTGTATGAATGTTCGTTAGTCGAAGTAACATACAAATCTCATTACAATTAACAGATCAATGAGGAACAAACCCACACTTCGGACCCTGTCATTCACGTGTCATGTGACAATCAATTATTATGAGGAAATAGACCAAATTGAAGAGATTATCTTACAAAACAAGGAAAATGGTTCTGGAAAAGATTTCGGTTAGTGTTATTTAAATTTAACATTCTAAAGCAAAAAACATTTTACGTATGTATTTTCAATCAACTTTAAACATTCAAAAAGAAGAAGGTTCTCTAATCTGTTGATTTCTTAAAATGTTTGTTATCATACGCGGGCGTTATTATTCATTTTTATATGGATTTGGAAAATTATATTTCAGTCTGATCTTTCTTTGAATTTGGTTCCATGGACTAGATATAGTAGAGATACTTTGTTCTCAGTAGTTTAGTGGTTAATTTGGAGAGACTATTCAGATAACTGTAAAAAATATGATTTCATCTAAGTAAAATCAACACAGCATTTTTTTTTTATCACTGCACATTTTTTAGATCATAGTGTAGTTAACTAAATTGAATTAGTCACTGATTGGTAGAGTCAAATAGATTTTCTAAAAAGAAAAATCCAATAATGTATGTAATATCTAAATTTAATCAACCAATAAATACTCAAAATCAAACAGTTAATGGATAATAGATTAAAATAGTTATAACTTTTGTTTGAATTACCTTCTTAATGTCATAGAGTATGGACGTCACCTAATAAAATTTCTTCCTATATTCAAAATATTTATGAACTTAAGACCACTATACTAAATTTCCAAGAGGTTCTGTTTACAACCTGTCCTTTTTGTCTATCAGTTAAGTATATGTGTTAGAAGTGTCACATTGTAGTGTAACATTTGATAAATTAAAGTGTAAACTATTTTTATATAGCTAAAGGCGTTAAATAATTACAGTTATTGAAATGCACTATCTAATAACAAAAATTTGCTTAATATTATTCTTAAAATGAATGTCCTTAGAGTTACATATCATTTAAATATTCTTCCTGTAAAAATCCAACCCAATACATCGGGGTATTTAGGCAAATGCTTTTACCACTGAACAAAAATGCATTAAGAGTCCCATTAAAATAATGTGTAACAATCGCGAAAATAGAAATTTTTAATAAATAGAAGTTAATATGACTAGGTTTCATGAACCGTAAACCTATCTACCTTATGAAGGGTAGATCCACAACTTAGGTCAGTTGAGTTTTACTCTAAATATAAACCAATTAAGTATATATTTAACTAATATTGTTTTATTAACCCATACTGTCTCACTGCTGAGCAGCGAGGTCTCCGCCATTCTCTAAATACTTGTATAAAAATGTTTGGTAGAAATCGAAAATGTTTAGCATGAACTTCCCGTTCAAGGGGAAAGGTAGCCGATATTTTTAGTACTCGATTATTTTATTATTTATGTCAGCTTTTATGTCTTATTCGTGTCTTGTCTTGCATCAAAAATGCACATCTGATGACAAAATATAGATTTAATTTCAATATAATGGCGTTATTAAAAACATCTTAATTAGAAACCATTTTAATATGTTACTTTTAATACTTTTTTTAAAGGTATGTTACTTTTAATGTTTTTTTTTTTTATTTATGTCATTTGTAGTTTCCATAAAATCTACCTCTACAATTTTCCCCTGTTATTTTGCTTAATAAAAATGTAAGTAGATATATTAATCAACTGTCCTTTACTTAGATGTTTCAAATTTAATACAAATTTCTAACTTAATTCATATTAAATTTATGAACCCAATTTAAGAGCAAACATGGTACTTTTATCTTACACAGATCAAAGATATTACTACAGAGAACACATAAGCGTCATATCGTGCCCTAAAAGATGTCATAGAAAGTTAAGTAAATCTGTACATGTAGCCTCTCTGGACTAATCACGTGTAAACTTTTTGTTATTGACACGAAAAAAGGAGAATTCATGTTGCAAAAGCAAATACTTTCTAAAGTAATATGAATACATAGGGCGCACTGTAAGTTTCCGGAACTGGCCACTTACATAAACAATATTTAAAAATTTATTGCAACATTTGAAAATAGAACTCTTTGGCTGTAGAATGCAGTTTGTTTCATCTGACTGTCTTTTGTTTTTACCTTGTGGCGCCATTTAAAAAATTGTGTGTCTGCATCAACATGGATTTAACTCGGGAAAATTTTCGTAGTATGATTTTCTACGATTTTAAGTGTAATTTGACAGCTCAACAGAGCATCGCTCGGCTTGAAACAGCTTTTGGCAATGAAGCACCATGCAAGACAACTGTTTATAGCTGGTTTGCAGAATTGAAGCGTGGTCGTATCAATCTCAGTGACGAATCTCGCGATGGTCGGCCGTCCACCGCTGTGACCAACAAAAACATCAATGCTGTGCGCCGTATGATTGAAACAGACAGGCATGTGACCTACCATGAAATTCGCGCATCCTTAGAAATAGGCATGAGTCAAATACAATTAATCCTACACAAACATTTGGGTGTGAGAAAGCCGTGCTCGCGGTGGATCCCACACAACTTGACCGAGGCTCAAAAAACGGACCGCGTCACTTGGTGCAGTGCCATGCTTACCAGATTCAACGAAGGTGCGTCAAATTTGGTGTGGGACATAGTAACAGGTGACGAAACATGGATTTATTGCTACGATCCCAAAACAAAGCAGCAATCGAGCGTATGGGTCTTTCAAGATGAGCCGAAACCAACCAAAGTGGCGCGCGTGAAAAGTGCATCTAAGCGGATGATTGCTTCTTATTTTAATAAAACTGGACACGTGGCTACTGTTGCTTTAGAGAATCGTCGTACAGTGAATAGTGACTGGTACACGACCATTTGTTTGCCGGAAGTTATTGACGAACTCCATAAAAATAACCGTAAACGCAGTATCATCCTGCACCACGACAATGCTAGTTCTCACACGGCCAGACAGACAAACGACTTTTTGAAGGCGAAAAATGTAGAACTCACGAGTCATCCTGCATACAGTCCCGACCTGGCACCTTGTGACTTTTTTCTGTTCCCAAAAATTAAGAACCAATTACGCGGTCAACGATTTTCATCACCAGAAGAGGCTGTCGAGGAGTGTTAAAAACACGTTTCAGAGGTCACCACAGAGGAGTGGCACAAAAGTTTTCAAAACTGGTTTCATCGAATGAAAAAGTGCATAGACGCCAAGGGAGATTATTTTGAAAAACAATAAATTAATTTTGTACCTTTAATAGTATTTTTTCATATTCATTCCGGAAACTTATAGTGCGCCCCACGTATTATCGCGTACATCTAAAAGTCTACCTACAGAAGCTACGAAATTATGTTGTGTCGAAATACTATAAAACAAATCACACTTTGCCACGGAAATGAATGGAGACATTGACGGATAGGTGGGAAATAGGAAATTTCAATCAAACTATTCTCATGTTTCGGAACGACTATTGGCACTGGCTTACAGCGAAATTGCCAACTATTTTCAGCCAGTATTTGGTATTATATTTAACTTTGAATTCCAATATTCTGTAAACTCTATGACGTGGGAAAATTTTATTGGTTTTCAGAAATGTGCAAAAAATAAAGCGTTTGAATTTTAAAACTTAAGTGCCCTTCCAAGACTATTCTCTATCAAATCGATAAATTCGTCAGTACCTACTTACGCAAAAACAAACATAATGTATAAATACCTAAGTAAGTATAACTTGTAAGTTTATTATAATAGGTACATACAATGAATCCATTTGAATCCAAATATTTCATTTTACGATTCATTATTAGGTATAATAAATACAGCCATCATCACTTAGTGTAGGTTACATTGTCAATCGACCATGTACACCCTGGTGTCAGTTGTTCGGAACCGCCTCTCGGCCTCTGACGTGGTTCCTTTAGCTACCACCTAATGGCAGCCGGGACCAACGGCTTGACGTGCCTTCCGAAGCACGGAATCATCTTTATTATCAGACAATTAGGTGATTAAAGCCTGCAATGTCCTAACCAAAACCGGAAACAAATAAACAAAGTATTCTTTCCGTGGGAATCGAACCCACGACCCCGGGTCGAAGGCGAACACCTTAACCACTGGGCCACGGATGCAGTTAATAATATATAATTAATCGATTTAGTACTATAAGCATATACTTTTTTGTTCTAAGTACTTTAAATTCTTCAATGGATACAAGCTATTTCAGGAAGATGTGAAAGAACTCTTTCATGTTTTTCGGTACGCAGGTACTAGAAGCTACATACCGTGGACTAAGTACGAGTACGTACAATAGTAAAATACTAGTTGAAGTATGTGCCATGCTTGTTGCTGGTTCATACGGCGGTATAGTCGATATCGGGGCCCATCGCCGTTCGGACGTGCCTTCGCGACGTCACCACGCGGCCCGCACGCGCCTCGTGAAAATACGCACACATAACAAATTCGGAACTGAAAACATCGCATAGACTAACAAGACATTTTTTAATCATAAATTAATCATTGAACCTGCCAGCAACAAACTTTTTGATTGAAGTTTTGTGAATGAGTGAATGAATTTCAGTGTTTATTCGTACTTTTGAAGTTCAGGTTAGTATTCGTTAGATCTAAGTATACCTAAAGAAATAACAAAATAGTAACTACTTTTTTAAATTTTACTAATTATTCATCAATTCAATAGGATCGTTACATTTCATACATCTTTATTGATCTTTTCGGTTGAAGCTTACAATTCGCATAAATGCGTTTAATACTTACTATAAAAATTAATAAATTAGTGATTAGTATTTTGCGAAGATTTACTATAATAACATTTAACTGACAAGGATAGGAAAATCTGTCTTTATATCTCCCTAGTGTAAAGTAAATTCTTCCCAACAAATTTTCCCCCATTTTTTTAAATATTTCTTTTTCACTTCGAATCTGTCCTAAGATAGCAAATAAGCTTATTATAGCGTTCATTCATTACATATTGTATTTATTCAGTTAAGTAGATCATAAGTAATAGTATTCATTCATTAAAATTAAAATTTATGCAAACGCATGTCTATTTATTGACAGCGATAGGTCCGCGGAGTGATCGTTAATTTTTTTATCTATTTTTTTTTTATTCCGTTTGGATGTCTGATTTAATGAATCGATTTTACTTTGCGATTTTTCACAGTTAATTAATTATCTGATACGCTCATAATAAAATGTTAATTATTTTTATCGCTTACGATCTCCTAAAGCGACATCTTAGTTTTTGATCTAATTTATCAATTTTAAATAAAACTTAATTTTAAAATATATAGTGGACTTTTAGAGGTTTGTAAGCCAATCAACATGACACTTGAAAAAGTCTTCGCTTCTGAAATTTTATTTAGGTACGCAGTGACACACTCGCCAGGATCTTATAACAGCACCAACAACATCTGTTCTGACAAAATTTATCAAACCAAGACCTAAGACCATGCTAAAATATGTAACTATTATTAAGCCATAGCATTGCTGGTTTGTATCACCTGCGTTTTAGGTGACATATACACGTTTTAGGTGACACATAGCATAAGCCTCTTCCAGCATTTTCCAGAAACTTTCATCCCTGACAGTTCTAGTCCACAACGGTCCTCCACTAAATGTAATGTCATCCTCCTATCTTTTTTACTTCCTATTTCCGTCGCGGGAATAAATCTGTACTATTTTGTTTTCTTGAACCTGCTTTCTTTGGTCAAAAAATATCCATACTTCCATACTACCCATACTAATATTATCAACGCGAAAGTCTGTCTGTCTGTCTGTTACGCTTACACGGCCAAACCGCTGGACGGATTTTGATAAAGTTTGGTATGAATATAGTTGAAGACCCGGGGTCAAACATAGGCTACTTTTTGACGCAGGCGAAACTGCGGGAAAAAGCTGGAAATTGTATAAATATGGTCACAAAAATGGTGCCCTAGACTCACATGCGTAAGCTGACAAGGCAACTAGGAATACACACTAAGTCAAATACTCAGACAAATAGAAACTAAGTACTAATACGTTTAGACCGATCATTAAACCTATTCTCCATATCTCTGGTCATCACGTTAATTTAATTAAAAAATCGTTTACAGTTTTCAGCACGAAATTTTCTATTCTTGTCATAAATACTTATCGTCGTCCATTCAAATTTTGCTTGGTGCAATGAGTTTTATGAGTTGCGCTAACTTTTCTCAGATAAGATATAACTTACAGTTAAGTTGTCTATCTCTTTTACCCGATTAATCTGACAGAGAAGAGTTATGTGTTTGCCTTAAAATGTGTTCTACCCACTGTTATAAAAATTTGGCAGTTAAATAAATGAAAATTACAGAGAAAGGAAATTGAAACTATGTATGAATTGATACGACATTGTTATAAAAATCAAAGCAGACATAAATAAATAAATGAGAGGTTGTGATAGGCCGATACATAATAATCTTTTCATCATCATTATGCCGCAGTCAGTCTACTGCTGGACATAGGCCTCTCCTAATGATTTCCAAAATGACCGGTTGTAAGCGGCCTGCGTCCATCGTTTGCCTGGGACCTTTTTCAGGTCATCTGACTATCTGGTAGGTGGATGTCCAACACTGCGCTTGCCTGTTAATGGTCGCCATTCGAGAACCTTTCTGGCCCATCGGCCATCAGCGTCTATAATAAATAATAATATTTTAATGAAAGCTTACTTACTCGTATATCAGCAAGAAAGACAGAAAATTGTTTTAACAAAAATTTAGATTTAAATGTAATAGGTATTTAGGTGGTGTGTTGTTGTCTAGATTAAATATGTAATAAAATAACACTGTCTACTAAAATTAAACTTTCTTGTTGTCTTCACTTAGCTGTTTCCCGCAGCACCGCCTGCGTCAAAGCCTTATCTTTGACTTCGGGCCTTCAACTATGTTCATCCCAAATTTCATCAAATCCGTTCAGCGGTTTGGCCGTAAAAGCGTAACAGACAGACGGGCGGACAGAGAGACAGACTGACTTTCGTATTTATAATATTAGTATTGATTATGTATGGAGGATAGTATGGATATGGATGGATATGGTTGATAACTAGTTCCACAATAAAAGGCAGAAGCCAGTTTTCAAGACTAGATAATCTACATGACAAAATTGAGACATTATTATGCAAATTAGTTTGTCAAGTTTAAGGTCAAAAGAACCAACGAAGTTTGCTCTCAATACATTAATAAAATCAATAAAATTCGCATAGCCTTATCATTGAAGCCTTAAATTTATAGGTCAGAGATATAAAATATATTAAAGAAACTTGCTAATAATAATTTATACTCCTAAATATCTACATAAGAGGAGCAAAAGAAGAAATTTCACCGACTAAAGGATAACTTTTGAATTTATGATGATGGTGGTGAACTGTGACGTTGTGTTGAGGACCTATTATGTAACTACTAAACATCAGGTGGGCAGTATACCTGTTTGCCTAATAAGACATGGTAATGCGATCCTGTGTACTCTGATTCAGAGCTTTTTCGAGCCGTCTTTCGGCCTCTGACGTGGTTTCTATACCGACAATCAAATTACAACCGGAACCAAAGGCTTAACGTGCCTTCTAAAGCACGGGATCATCATTATTATCAGACAGCCAGGTGATTCAAGTCTCCAGAAACTGGAAACTAGTAAACAAAGTTTTTCGTAGGAATCGCAAGACCTCTAAAGAAAAAAAAAAATTCTGCTACATCTAAGATATACACTTACAGATCTAAATTGTCGCTCTCGGCCATTAGTTAGAACAAAGTCAATAAACATGACTGATGTATTTACTTACAACAGTAACTCAATAAAGACCAGATCATATTTTGTGGCATGTCCTAACCAGAGACATGTTTTAGTACTGGCAAGATGCCAAATACGATCCAATCAGGCTGAAATACCTTCCTTAAAATACATATGTAGACTTGTAAATATTCTTCGCTGCAAAAAGGGTTATGAAGGTCAGGCGGCGGCAGTTATTGTTATATACCTAGTTATAATTATTATTTGACTCTTTCTTGCAAACAGTGCAATATAACATAGATAAATATTATAAAAAGCATACACATACTAATACCTATTTATTTATTTACTGGTGTACTATCATATATAAGGCCACGATTAAAGATTATTTTGCTTGAATAAGAGTTTCACCACATGGTCATACTAAATGCCACAGGTCAAAAAATATGTAAATATTTTCATATCATCATCATCATCAAAGCCACAAGACTTCCACTGCTGGACATAGGCCTCTCTCATGGATTTCCAATCTGAACGATCTAAAGCAGCTTACATTCAGCGTCTTCTTGCGATCCTGACTACTCGAACCATGTCAGTGGATGTCCAACGCGGCGCTAGCATAATCAATTATTTATGTTTCTAAAATATAATAATTACTGCCGAAATAAACTGCGTCCACACGCCATAAGGCCATAAAACTATTTATTGACATATTAGAGTGCATGTCACATGCACTTGCTGCAGACGCGTCGTGCGACCGATGTATTCGATAACATTAGACAAGATTCACATTGGGGATAGTAACTGGGTGAGTCTCTACTCGCCCCGTACGTCAGCCATGGGATTTTATTGACGCAGATGCTTGCAACTATCTTAACAATTTAGTATGGCAAACCTGTACTGTACAGTGCCTCTGGCGGATAGTAAGGTAAGTAAGAAATTCCATATTAAATCTTAAAGCGGTCACTAGCAGGTTTTCCTCATAGAGCGTCTGTGTTAATAAAATCTCGTGGTAGAGGTACTGTTCAGAGTCTCTGTTCAACGTTCTCGTCGAGCATCGGCCTACTAAAGTATCATATTTTAGTTACTTCTGGCTATATCCTCAGTTGATTTCTTCGAAACCCAAGGTCAGGTATGTGAATAGAATTTTTGCGATTCCTCAGAACTAATTAGTATTTACAATTTCTGGCTTTAGGATAGCTGAAGTTATAAATGAAGCTATTTGAAACTGCTGTTCTTCATAATAATTCTTCTCTTTGACGTGTCATACTTGTCAACGTGTCGACGGTAACATTTATAGGTCTTTGGATATTTAAAACTTTTTTTTTTTTTTTTTTTTTTTCGTGTGGAAAAGGCCTTCGCCTACCACCCAGCCAATGAACGGGAAGCTGGGTGGTTATGTGGGACTTGGACCCACTAAAAACCACACGGTGTCAATCGCCTACCGCGTATTGCCGGAACCGTGTGCTTTCTTATGCTCCACAGCACCGGCGCGGCGGCCGCTACCACGGCGGCCTCGGCTCGGCCACTCTTCGGAGTGGCCTGCGGGTGGTGCCCGTCGGGCCTCCTCTTCCCGCGAGGGTAAAGGCGCGCTTGACACGGACGCGCCTTTCAACCCAAGGCTTTTGGTCGGGCAACGGAATCCCATTTGTTCCGGTGCCCGGCCAACCTCAATATGTGGGCTGCAGGTGCAGGCCGTAGGCCCGCCGTCTGCGCCCTGTGCGTCTCCGGCGGATGGGAAGGTCAGAGGATTGCTCCCTTTCCCTCTCCGCCTCCTCTTTGCGGACCATGACGCTTTCGGCAAAGGCCTGCACCGCTGTCCACGACGTCTCACTTTCGACCATACACTGGATGACAGTCGAAAGCGAGAGGTCGTCCCCCAATTGCGATCGTAGCGCACCTCTGTCCACAACCCATGCTGGGCAGTGTTCCAACGTATGTTGGGCATCTTCATCCGGGCAGCCGTCACAGTGGTGGCAAACCGCCGTCGGCTCTCTACCTGCGATGCGACACAGATACCCCCCAAAACAGCCGTGTCCAGAGAGTAGCTGTGTCAGTCGGAATGTCAGCCGACCATGCCTTCTCGTCAACCACTGATCCAGAACCGGACGGACCGCCTCAATAGTTCGATGCCCAGCAGTGGGTTGCTCTAACCTCTGCGCCCATTCGCTTTTGGCAATCTGGTGGATATTTAAAACTGGGCTAACAGTCATCAAGTTTGCAGGTAATGGGGCAAGCCTGGGCACGACAACACGAATAATGACACTAGATAATTTTCTTGGCCAATTTTACCTACTAATATTTAGATATTTGTTAATAGCTGTATAGAGATATGCATTCCTTGCAAATGACCAAAAACTTCATTAGCAAACTTACCACTCGACTCGCACAGTTGCTACCAATTTGAACTAACCTTATCGGGTAGTTTCATTCGTGTGATTTTTCTATTGGACTAGTATGGAATTAGGTCGCAGTTACGGTCCCGATAAGCTCGTGTTTTATTGAATTCCGCATTCTTTTCTTTAAAAACATTGTTAGACAAGGACGTTTGTAGCTTTAGAAGATTTAAATTTAACTTGTGTAAATTAATACTTGACTAAACCCGATCAGAAAAACTCTTCTGTATTAAGTCACATTTTCTAATAAAAGCTAGATTGATCTAGTGTACGTCCGTTATTTTAATTATAGTAGTAGATGTCGCCATCGCTCACTCAAGTCATTCAAAGAAAATATTTCAAATATCTATATAGGTACATATGTATTATCTTAATGAGTTTAATTTTAATTTTTGAGCCCATGTAAGATCATACCATTTGGTGCATACTCCTACCACACTCAAGCCTATAAAACATCTCAAGCGAAGAACCAACGGATTTCAATATTTCAAACTTAAAATATTTTTTAAAGAAAAAACGTAAAATCTGTCTGTTTACGCGACAGACGTTGAAAATTAGATAACGTTCCCAATCAGGAATAGCTAGTTGATTAAACTGGAGTATTTTTAGACCAGCTCTAATTGGAAAGCGGACGAATCCGAACGGTTTAATTAATGCAGTAACGAGCAGTTACGTAACCGGTACGAAAACTAGGATTATGACATTGAATTTGTAGTTTAGTCCGCGGATATCCGCTAAATCGCTAAACATTATATATAAACTTTGAAATCTGGTTTCCAAACAACGCTGTGAATGAAAATAAATGAGGGTAATAATGTTTTAGAAATACTGATTTCAGTTACGTTTATAGTAAATCTGCAACAAGTATCCATATAAAAGATTTCGGAATTCATAAAATTATTTAAAAAGAAATATGATGAAACTTAAGAGATTATGAATATTTTTAATTAAAAATCCCAAAGTTCTCAAATGAGCATGGGGCACTAACACATTCGCCCGATAGAATAAGAAGCATTTTGAAAAATACTGATGCATGGCTGTCGTAAAGAAATAAATAATAGCGATCTTAAGCAACTTATTTCAATTTTGTACGTGGTAAAAATTAAAAACTAAATTAACATTTTCCTAGCGAGGAGAGTTCTATCCTGTGACTGTGTTCGCTCTATCAATTAGCTATTAGTTACTTGGTATTTAATAGACATTCATCATCATCATCTTGGCCACAAGACGTCCACAGCTGAACATAGACCTCTCTCATGGATCCCCAATCTGACCGATAATAGACATTGTTTCCTTTTAATCCAGAGCAGCTTAAGTCTTTTTTAATAACATCGTCTCAAAAAACTTCAACCAATAATTTATATAAAAGCGAAGGGCGCACAACACTTTGCCCAACCTATTTGTTTGTACAAAGATGAGTAACATTACTATGATAACCCAATTACATTTGGTTATCTCGCCAAATAGAATTTTGAACAGGCGTCTTACGACATGAATGAAGTGGCCGCGACGTATGAGTACAATTGACTATCTTTACGTAATTCTACAAATCAAGTTGGGGCGAAAAAACATTGTTTGTTTGTATGTATGTTCTGCGATAACTCTCGAGGCGTCCGGTTTCGATGAAATCTTTACCAATTTGTGGTAGATTTTTTGAAAAATGTATAAGTACCTACTGTAGTATAGGATACATACCTACTTTCATAGTTAGATAGTTTAAGGGGTTTAGTACAATAGCAATGCCACGTTTAGCTGGTATCTTCGCATATGCATTTTAAAATTAATGTTATGCCTTTGTTATCGTTATTTTTTTAAATTCTATGCCTCTTTCATTAACTCCCTTCTTGTTCTTTTAATTTTTATTACAATACAAATTTTAATACTCGAGAAATTTAAATTCACGCCTTCAAAAACAAATTATCTCGAATTATTAGTTTTTAACCAAAATGCTCTTAAAATACTATCGAAAATCTGATTTATATCTCCACAATTAGTATCTATGTAGGCTTATTGCTTATCTCTAACATCTTTACAAGTTTCAACGGACCGATGTGAAGCGGTAACTTATGCGTATTAAACAATGTCTAAAATAATAGCTGTCTACATTTAAGTAGACGTTATTTAACATGAGAATTAGTTCATGGTACTGTTTAATCAGATGTAGGGGTTAGACTGTTTACAATGATCTGGCACCATTCATACAATTCCGGTCATGGCGACTTGGAAGACGTCTTAATATATAATATATTAAATGTATACATAATAATGTAGCTACGTTTTTAAATTACTTTAATCAAGAGCTACTTAGCCATAAAACTTTGACTGGAAGTGCTTTTCACTGCACTTAAATATTATATTAACTGCCTCTCTGTGGTCTAGTGGTTAAGGTGTTTGCCTGCTGACACGAAAGTTATGGGTTCGATTCCTTTTGCCGTTAGTTTCGACTGTCATCTTCTTCCTACCGGTTACACATTCGGCCGATGAAGGGTTCCGATTTCACAGGGTCGATATATGAACTACGTCAGTGGCCAAAAGAAGGTTCCGAAAAACTCTTACACCAGTGTGTACAGGGTTGATTGATCATGTAACCCACTCGATATAAACAGATTATGTCTGGGAAGGTTTTTAGGTGTTTGTCATAATATAACACACTCGCACTTGTAACAAACTAAACAGAAAATTTAATCTAGACATTTTTTATTCTACGAGATGGGCTTGTCAGTGTATTATCGATGATCTACCAACCGCATTGATTTAAATTTTTGTTGCCAATTATTTATGTTTTTGTTTCTTTCTACGGAATAAGCCATTACATTCAATGTTATTGATATCTACTGTTACATGTATATAACCTAATTAGATTTTCTTTTTAACTATATGTGAAAACTTTCTTTGTATGTAATAAAATAAAATAAAAATAATTTATTTATTGAATACAAATAGGGTTCAAGGTTGGCTGACCACATAACCCACTCGATATGATTGAATGAATTGAATGCAAACACTGCCAAAAGACAGGAAAACAAATATGAAAACACTCTATCTAACTCTGCGCTGCTTCTTCCTTCACTCTTCAAACCAACGAAATTCAGAAAACGTTAGTGGAAAATAAAAAAAATAAAAATCAAAAGAGTGCACACGTAACTGATAATAACACAAACAAGATTGATGTATGAAATACGATACTGCGTTGATATACACATCAAAGTCATACAAAAAGACGAGCAGAGACAGGTGAAGATTTATAGTCATTACTGTGGCGGTTCATGCGTTCACGCGTTACGCCGTGACATGCAACATAGTCAAAGAGGCGGGAGAACAAAACTATCTTGAAGTTATGAATAACTTTCAAAGCTATTATACAAACTATTAAACAATTTAATTTATGTATCTTGAAGTTATGGATAACTTTCAAAGCTATTATACAAACTATTAAACAATTTAATTTATGTATCTTGAAGTTATGAATAACTTTCAAAGCTATTATACAAACTATTCAACAATTTAATTTATGTAAATGGTGCAATATAGTGTCCATTCATTGTAGATCACATTTATCATTGCATTTAACACTGGTTAAGATTATTCTTATATAAATACTTCTAATTTCGGTGTTTTAATTAATGAATCATTATTAATATTTTTTTATACAATTAAGTAGGCAAAGCCTATAAACGCCTGCAACACCGGAGAGGTCATTAGCGCGTTGCCAACCCTGAAGGAATTTTTTCACACCCTTTTTGAAGGCTCCCATGTTATAGTTTTAAAATGTTAAGAAACATAAAAAAATAATTATCCTAAATTAATAAGATATATTTTCTGTTTTAAAATCAAACAGCAACTGGAAATTCATACCAAATCGTTAACAAACCAAATAATTTCAACTGCTATATACTTCCGTAATTTTTATTGATGATTACACCAACTTACTAAGTCTAATTCAATATAGAGTTCATATGTAATATGACGTGAGAAGAAAATAACTATGTAGAATCACCCCGAGATCATAAAACTACCATCTCCAAAAATATTTGATTCCAGCCTCACCGACTATAGCGATTTATTAACAGAAACCTTAAGCTTCCGATCGTATAAACAATGGGATAAGATTAAAAACGTGTCAATATACAAATTGAAACGTCAATTTATTGATTTGTGGCGCCTTAAGGTCACGAGAGTGAACCTCGGTTGCATCCCGGGTTAGTGATGGGCTGTGAGTAAATAGATGAAGATTCCAAAAACTCTTGTTTTTTTTTTCTTATGAGGAATAAGGTTTTTTATTGCCTTTAAAAAATATCTGAATTGTTGAATTCAATTTAACAAATAAAAAATTATCAATTTTGTTACCCCAAAAAAATTACAATGTCTGTTTGAATGGTTTATCCCTTTGTCTTCTTCATTCGTAGTATGAGAATTAAACAAATATCCTAATGATGTGTATTGTTTACACATAGCATAGATAACATACTTTTTTTTTAACAATAAAACCAAACAAACTGATCCCGGACTCCATCGCCAAGGACATTGAGTATTTTTTGGTTTAATACCATAATGAAAACTCATCACTATCCCGGGCATCTGATTCGATCTATAAATGAAATTATTTCAAGTGGTAGAAGGTGAATGATTAGTGAGAATAAATGATGTTCAATTTCATAATGTTAAATTATATTTGTATTGTAATTTTAATTGGTGATGTAACATTTTTTAACTATAAGAAAACTTTATTTTCTAGGTAGAGTCATAATATATTCTTGAGTAAAGCGTCTAAATTCATTTAGATATAATATTCATTCAAACATTGGTCCTATTTCTTTTCGATAAGAAAAAAAAATTCCCTGCAAAAAAGGTTACAGAAGTCAGAAGCCAGTCGCTCCATTGTGATAATACAATGCCAAATCTAGGATTTTTATTACTATGCTCTAGTATATTTTTTTTTGTACAAACGAATCTACATACTACACTCTCTTCATACCTACTACTTGATATCTAACTAAAATACTTCACGTCATTTGGCTATGGAAAAACACTCTTAGGGATTCTGGCTAATAACCATATGTAACAATTTATTATATTTTTATAGATATCAAGAAGCATGTAGGAGGTCCAAATTATATTCACAACATAACACGAGGAAATAAAATTTACATAATTGGTCATTGTTTCCGATGAGGTTAAATTTAAATTAGAACATCAACCGCCATATTTGGTGGAAACAAGAACTTGTAAATTGTTAACGATTGTGACCACCCAGAAAATGGATTTCGTGTAACAAAATGGACGGTAAAAGAAAACGGACACGGTGATTCCAAAAATAGATTTGAGTATTTACTGTAATGTTATGGGCATTTTTACATTTTACTGTCACACACATCATGATTAACTATAATTTTTAGCCATAGCTAAATACCTATATTTCAGTAATAATCGTACTTATCCAGAGTACGAAGCTAGAGCTTGCTAAGAATAAGGTCAATTTGTAGCATTCAAGAAGACTGGGTAAGATATTTTAACAGTAACTTATTTGCGCAGTACCTTTGTGTGTCTTTCAATGACTGACTGGTAGAGAATACTCTTAGCATAAAGCCCGCCAAGTATAGTAATTTTTCACTTGTGGATAAATAAAAACTAAAATCAATGATTAAAGCTTAAATCCATACGAAAATCCGTAAATGCTGCATGGTAATCTGTCTCAAGCTTCATCTGAAATTTCATTGCATCATAATAGATTAGAATAG
This sequence comes from Euzophera pinguis, assembly GCA_947363495.1. Classification (NCBI taxonomy): domain Eukaryota; kingdom Metazoa; phylum Arthropoda; class Insecta; order Lepidoptera; family Pyralidae; genus Euzophera; species Euzophera pinguis. Next base: position 7,901,692 of record OX376171.1, read on the forward strand.
ACAAAGAAAATCTTCTGTTGATGACGATCATCATCATCAATTCAGCCACAAAATGTCCATTGCTAGATATTTCGCTAATAAAGTTTCAAACGGACCCATTCAAAGCAGTGTCTTTATGCGACCCTAAAAAGGTCGTTGACCTTACGGGTGTCGTCTAATGTGAGATAGCCCTTAGTTGGCAATGTCTCACCTGTCAGAAGGGATCGTCTGGGATATGTCCGCCCGTCTCGTTCTGTTCCGCCAATATTGCTACTTGTGAGCCCGGATTAATGCGGATTTATTGGACAAATTGGGAAATGCCAATGACCTGGATTAACGAGATCAATATCTTTTAACCACTAAGAATTCCTTATTTTATTTATATCAAATGGTTTAGGTGGTCAATCGACCGTGTTAACCCAGGTGTTATAAACTTGCTTTACTTGCTTTGTATGTATAGGTATTACCTCAATCTATCATGGTCACAAAATCAGTAGAACCTATTTATGTTGTAAGACTAAGTTCTTACTTACTTAGGATGTAGGTACTTTCTGGACCTACTAGTATCATAAGTATTGCGTATGGTTTATATAATAGCTACTAGATTTGATCCGGCTCCTGTCTGCTATTAAACGAAAGAAAACTATGAAATTCTTATGAATTAGGCAAACCTGATTATATCTCTGAATATCTACAACGTCGAGAATAATATGCTCAAATTGCCGATAAAGTTATTGTACTTACAGAAAATGTACTCAATTTACGCTGTTCAAAAAGTTAATTAGATAAAAAGATTCTTATACCTCAAAAACAATATAGGCACAATTTACACGTAGTGTAGGTACGAGTACTCGTAATATAAACATTCGCAATCACATACTATTGAACAAAAGCGAACAAAAGGTACTTACATATAATAGTTATATTTTTTCATATTAATCAGTAGTTACTTGATTCTTGTTTGAGGTTTACAACTAATAAAAAAAAAATATCATGCTACTAGGTGATTACCTACTTATCATTTATTTAATAGTCATTGCCTTCGACTACACCCGCGTTTGATTTCGATAGTAATATTAGGTAGTATATTATCTGTTAACAGTTTTTAAGTTAATATATGTATATGATGACAAAATAACGCTGGCGTTAATTAAAATAATGGTCCTAGCGTTTGTCATGGGCTATGGTGACTACTTATTCTCTTATTTTTGCCGACGCTTAGATGTCACCTAAAAGCGCGGAAAAGCGCGCGAAAATTTGCGTAAAGTCGGACTGTTGACATGTAACCTGCCACCAAGGATGGACTGTCAAAGGGATAAGAGGACTTTTATCTTTATCTCTATCTCAATAATTCAGTACTTAACGGACTCAGTATTTTGTGGCATGTGTACACTAATAAATTCATTTAATATTATAGTATGTAATACTTTAAAATACATTTCGAAGCTTTTCATGCTATTGAATTTTTAGAAAAAGGTTCAAATCAAGAATTTCAAAGGCCATATGAAAAGAACAAGCCGGAGTCGAAGAAGGTACCAAGTGTACAGGGGAAGGTATTCCCCATCTCTATATTGTTTTAAGACCATTTTAGTTATACTATACTATTTATAATTATCTCTTGCTTTATAAAATTCTATAAAATTACCAAAAAAAAATTTGTCAATTGCGAGACGGGTTCCGTGCCCGGTACGGAACCCGTAAAAAAATAAATATTTAAGGGTACCCCCTTATATATTTATTTTACTATGTTTTTTAATATTTGTTGTTATAGCGGCAAAAGACATCATCTGTCAGCATTTAAGTCTCAGGAGAGACTTCACCTCCTTATGCGTGTTCTACCTCTTTTTTAATGGGCTATGCTCGGAGGAATTGTTTGACATGATGCCAACAGCCACTTTATACCATCGCACCTCTCTCCGTCGTCAGGGATTTCATCCCCATACCTTGGATCCCATGTTATCGCGTACAGTGCGCTCGGAATTTCCTCCCTCGTACACTGCGATTATGGAATGAACTCATGACATGGTTTTTATTAGTGACTATAACATGGGAGCCTTCAATAAGGGCGTGAAAAAATTCCTTCAGGGTCGGCAACGCGCTTGTGACATCTCCGGTGTTGCAGGCGTTCATAGGCTACGGTAACCACTTACTATCAGGTGGGCCGTACGCCTGTTTGCCTACTTATTTGTATAAGAAAAATTAAAATAGAAAATTTCAATGATCTAAATATCACGGTTCATGAGTTACAGCCTGGTGACAGACGAACGGATAGACAGCGAAGTCTTAGTAATAGTCCCGTTTTAAACTTTGGGTACGGAACTATAAAAAAACAAATAAAGGTTTTATTTTTAATTTTCGTCGTATTTTAATTTTTCCATTGCAAAGAGATAATTTGTTTATTTATTATTTTCAAACTTTATTATCTAATATGGTACAATGGGTGGACTTAATAGGCATGACGAATAATTTTCAATTTCATGTTTAAATGAAAGACCTCACTTTAATAGTAATATTGGTAATAAAAAAGACATAGATCAAACTTAAACTAACTGAGATATGACAAAGTTAAACTCACGTGCAATTTGGACGGTACCAAACGCTCCATATTAATGGATACCTAGCGGTGACGTCACGCCTAGGTAATTTACAAGGGGTGAGACTAAATTTGTTTGATAACTACCTTAAATATTGCGTTTATGTAAGCAGTTCCTAAATAAAAGTTTCTTAATTTTTCATGTGTTAATCGGTTATAATATAATTTTATATTTTCAAAATGGTCTTTCTCATCAATCTTTAAATAGTTATAAAAAATCTGTGGAAAAATTCAAAGTTTTAATTTTAAAACGTATTACGCACGCATAAGTACGCACAATATGCAAAAATAAAGATTATTTTTACGCCTGGCAATAAGGTAAAGCAATTCACAAGCAATCCACGAAAAGTAAGTCATTTTGCGACTTTCCGTCAAACAGCAGAATTGCCATGAATTCATGAACTGCCAAAATGTGGCTATTTTAACATTTGCAATGATTCATAATGTGATTTTATTGTAATTCGTGCAAAGTGGCCATTTTAGACCCACTTTTAAATTTATGATAATAATGATCAACATCGCAAAATTCGTACAAATATTTTATACATTTTCTATTTTATAACAAGTATTGAGTGACATTATCTGTATCACAATGTTATCTATCTACATTCTCAATAACATACCTATTTCAATTCATTCATCATTTAAGTTTTTATCATGATGTAGCTACATACCTAATTGTATGTTTTTTTGTTATGTTTTTGTGTACATTTATTTACATTGTTGTTTTTGCTCTGATACTCTATTAGCACGTTCGCCTATTATAAATTAACTTTTTGGTTGTATCTTTATTAATTTTAGATAATTAATAGTATCGCTCAGTGGCTCAGTGGTTTAGGTGCTTTGTCTGAAGATCCGGAGGATATTAGTGGGTTCAATTCCCTGGGGAAGTATATTTGTTTTCATTTGGATTCAAATGTATATATTTTGCAATTTGGTTAGGATATTTCACCTGATTGTCTGATCACAATTTTTTTCCATTTATTTTCATGCCTCAGAACGCACATTAGGTAACTATTTAACTTAATTCTTATAACAAGTACTGCTAAACCTAGAACTATCATTATTAATGTTTCCTGGGCCAACAATACAATGCAAGCTGAAGGCGCAAAGCTGTGAAAAACAATCGGGCGGAGAAGGTAAAATACAAAATACCTACTTACTTCATGTCAAGTTGGTATGCAAATAGTTTGGTCTACTTAGCACTCGTTACAATGACACCAAATAAGCATGTAGTGTGAAAATAATAACCAGCTATAACTTTAGATCATGACAACATAGTTACTATACGTATCAATAGGTAGCTGCTAACTGCTAAGAATGCTTTTGATACGAGTAATGTCTGCTTTTCAGTTGAAATGTAGGTTAATGCTTGCTATGTTACCCTGAAAGTAAAGGGCCTTTTTTAATATTTAATTTCTTGATCTTGTAGGATATATGGAGAGGATAGACATATTTCTAGTACTAAGTACTTCCATAATCTATTTTATTCGTATATATTTTTGTTCAATTACCTTATACTTGTACACCACACCACGATATTAATTTGTTCACCCAATTTGATAAAAGTATGTTTTTTACCTTCTCTTCTTCAACTACTATCCACCCACTGCTGAGTGTAGGTCTCCTCCTCGCGTCCGTAGGTTTCTTAACCCTCGATACACGTGCACCCCGGGTGGTGCTAAACGAGCAAAAACGCCGAATATCAGGTGGCGGTCAAATAACCAGACCCCTGACTCATAGTCAGGAGGCTACCACAAGTCTGAAGCTTAAATAACTTTAAAACTAGTAGACTCGCCAACCCGCAATGGCCAGCGTGGCGTTTTAAGGCTAAAAACCCTCAATGCAAACACATGTTTTTTACCACTTCCTGTAAAAGGAAATGACAGTTAAAAAAAAGAAACAATTGAATTCTTCTTCTTCTTAGCGTATCGACGTTTATCTTAAATACCCTTTGATGCCCAGAACATTTGAATTAGAACAGTTTTATTAGTAAATAAATTTATTTTACCCAAGTATGATTAGGATGTCTGCTATTACATGACATGTTTTCTTTTCTCACGTATTTAGGTAAATAGAGAATGAGTTAAAAATCATTTGATTCTCCCTAGACTTGGGTATTAAATTATTAAAGAGAAAAAGTGAATATGGTAGCAGAGCGTAGTTACGATCTACGGACCTCTGGGCCTATTTTTTATGTTCACTTTTTCTCTTCAATATAAATGACTATGTACAGAATATTATGAGCTGTTTATAAGGCGCTTCTTATTTTTTTTATGATTTACTTCTGTCCTCTTATTATTTTATACTCCCAGTAAGAAAATATTCCTCCAAGATCGTGTGGGAAGCCATGCTCGATTGAAGCACGATTTATAGGCTGAGTTATTTGTTTTACGTCAGATCAGAATTGATCGATCATTGGCGGTGCTAGAGATTTTTTTTCTATTTTTACTTCGGAACGCTCAGCGCACGCACAGATTTCATTCCCGACAGTATTAGTATGGGAAATTGCCTAATGATCGTGTTTGTATATGTTCTTTGATGTCTGACACTTGTTGAATCCTTCGATTTTCTTACGATAATAACCTTAGAAATCAGTTTTGGCATATTTTGGCCAAACTTTTCATTTAAAAGAAAATACTTCGCGTTTCTTGGCACCTATTTCATTGATGTGAATTTATATTGTAAATACTCATACAAAATATAGTAATTTTTTTGAACCATTTTATTATCAAAAGGTTATCTGGTATAAAATTGTAGCAGTATGTAAAATTCATTATTGTACATAGAAGATATTTTAAAAGCACTCATTCATAAAAACAGCAAGCCATAAATAAAATAATGCTATAGGTAAGCAAACTATATGAGGACCATTTGGAAGTTAAATAGACCATTATATTGAATACATCGTCACCGACGCCGAGCCTTTTCTAGAGTAATAGCGATCGTTAAGACTAGTTCATATTCATCGAGCTAAATAGGCCAGTTGAATGGCAAGTGAAGAAATTTGTATTGCTCATTTTCATAAAACCTTTACTAGGACGATGCGCAATCGATCTGTAGCTGTCAATATGGCAATGAAAATGAATGAGCGCTAAAATAGCCTAAGCTGAACTCTGACATGTAAGTAGTCTCAATAAATAGAGTTAAAACATGGTAGACTACTTTTCCTGTCAGGAATTCAGAGATATCGATCGAAATCGACTCACGAAACTTCAGAATCTGTAGAGTCTTGTGCTTTAGATAGTTAATACTCATCGTACGGCGAAATACTTGACGTTTTACAGAGGTCATTCCGATAAGTAAAATTCAAAGAGCACCACTAAAGGACTAAAAATTCATTGATTCGTAATGAAGATTTGTTTAATTTGTCAAAATTTATTTCATAATGATAAGATAGGATCATACCAAATATAATTATTATATTTTTTAATAAAATAGACACGAAACCATATTCATAAATATACTTATTCGTCATCAACTCGTACAGTATGAACCTTGTCGCCAAGTAACCTTGTGTAACTTTGCTTGTACTCGTTATTTTTGCATCAATTTACCGTTTTGAATAATACCACCATTTCCTCTTTACAGACTCGGCAGAACAGAAAACAGGGAGAAATGACCTACGATGGGATCACATAGACAAGGGAATGTATTAGAAGTGGAAAATGTTCACAAAAGTTCAATCAACTGAGTACCAAAAAGTGCTAACTCTGTGAATGACTCACACTGCTTTGACGTTTGTGTAAAGTGATATATAGTGCGGTGTGTGTGACGACAACATGCTTCTACAAGGGCCTCTTCTGTTCTTCGAAATGTGAGTACCTACTACTATTTATATTTCAGATGGATTTCATTTTTGTAATTACTCTTTGTTATAAACGTAGGTATTATTAATGAGATGCGTTTGCGCGTACCATTTTCGATTGACGCTCGTAATTCCTCGAGAGTGTCACTTTAGCCACATCCAATAAATGTACAGTGATATTATTTCTACACCTCTGACTCTTTCTATACCTAAGTAATCTCAAGAAGAAATTTAATGGAAATCAGTATTTTGCTCGCTCTCTATTAAATCACTTAGATGGATTTTCATTTTTGTACTCTATCAAAGAGCAAAAAGCGGGTAAATAATTTTAAGACTTTCTTACCTAAATACTTAAAACATAAATTTTAAATTAATAAGTACAAGCCAACAGAATGCGCACAGTATATAAATATCAATAGGAAATAGAAGTACTACAAAACATGCGATTAATTATTCAGCAATTCCTAGTTTTAGTACCGTAGTATAAGCATCTTTAAATTTAATATAAGATTTACTATCTACTCATATCGCAGTAAAATCTGAAGCCATTGTAAATAGAGCCAGGGCTGTCAACCAATGGTTTTAGTTATTGTCTTTATGATTTATTTTATGGCTTTACTACTTATGATCGGATTTATACGGCATTATTCGGTCGTAAATAATATTTATGAGAACAATAAGGTTAAGCGCAGGTTGTGGAAATGGATATTCGAATCATTACAATCTTCGTCTTGTGAATTTAGTCTGACAAGACGAATCTATTTTTCGATATAACTAAGTTGTCAGTTTTCGTTTTTAGGGTTTCATTCACATTTTTTTGGGGGTTAACGCAAAAGATTTATTTATTTTATGACAGACATATTTCTAAGAACTTTGATTATCAAATTTTGGTACGTAGGTTTTATTTAATTTGTTTAATGAAATTGACGAAGAAATTTAAATATTTAATTTAAATAGACTGGTCATAGAAGCTTTGAAACGAAAAGTGAAAAGATGTCTATAATGTTTCAATCATAGCACCTAGAATACTGGTTATCGGTAACTTTCTTTGTGTACTTTGTGACGCCAAATATTTCCTGTACCAGGCTCCTAGTAGGTATCTATAAAAAATTCATCTAAATCTGTTCCGGAGTTAAAAGCGCAAACACTTGAACATAGACTAAGGTAGATAGAACTCTATCTAAGTATCTATGTTTTTGTAAACTTTAAGTAATTAATTTCGCTTATAAATATAAAATGAGTTTTGAAGGTAATATTAAGTAATTAAGGTAAGGAATAAAATTATCCCTTCATAACTTAAGGGATAGTAGAAACTAATTTTAAACACTCTAAAGATGATTTAACAGCCATTATCCTATCAAAATAACTAACATTTGCGTCATATTTATCTATCAGTAGAAAGAACACGTTTTAATTCTGCACACCATTAATGCTAATCTCTTTCGTAATAATCGATATTTATAAACATTCGGACGCCTTGTGGGCGATCCAGAAACTAAAAGCTATTTTGATTTTGTAACTATCATATTGACAAACGTGTAACTTGAGAATTTATAGCTTAACTACTTAATTGTACTAAAATGTAGACAAGCACAGCATAAAACCATATACAGTTCAAATCCGTACAGTATGTTCGTATAAAAATATTATAAATCAAAATCCCAGAAATCGATAGAGCCGCTCTCTCTCAGCTTTGGACTTATGGTGGCATCATCTAATAATCCTAACTGTCTTACTAATATTATCAAAGCGAAAGTGAGATACTGTGCACTGTGATTATATGAAATGAGCAGGCTGCCCTGGTTTTCCCAAGTGATTACAACATGGGAGCCTTCAAGAAGGGCGTGTAAAAATTTGTCTTGGGTCGCAACCTCGCAACGCGTTTGTTTGGCATTCTAAGGTAACTTTCAACGGAAAGTTACCTTAGAATGCCATTATAATACACGGCCCACCTAACGAGGTGGGCCGTATGCTTGTTTGCCTACTAAGTTGTATGAAAAAATATATACGTTTGTTTTGTTTGTTACCTCTTCACACTTCACCTACTGAACAAATCTCCCTGAAATTTTGTGTACAATTAGATGGGAGTACTAAGAAGGACACATAAACCATATATCCCGGAATCTGAAGCCGGACTTAAGCTAGTACATAAAAAAAAAAACTCGAATAATCATGAAACATAACCATTCATGTAACGTTCATCATCGTTGATAAATTAGGATAGGATAAAATATCGTTGAGTACGAAACTGATGGACAGCTTCGGCTAATCGGCTTATCCTTCTTGTAGCACATCATCAAGAGCTCCTCCGGGGTTCTAAAGGCACGTAAACCTTTTTTCCTCGGCTGTTATCGTAAGAGTGCAGTCCAGCTAAGCCACCGACCAAAAATATAATATTTGATAAAAATGACTACAAACTCTGCAGAGTAATTTAGTATCTACAAATTTAAAGGGAACTAGATGTAGGAGGAGCCTTATCCGGTGGCACTTCAACAAATGGCCAACTAATCCGAACAATATATCTTACAGTACAAAAGTACCTAATGTAATTGATTACATTTCCTGTACATCGGATCTAACAGTTTATTGTGTCTAGTCTATTGTGACAGTTTGGATAGATTTTGGCAATCGGAATAGTTTCAATGCTCTCCTGTAACAAAGAATTAATCAATTTATGTAAACTTTTTATTTCCTAGAGTGGTTTTAATTAATTGATTAAATGTGTGTATCCATGTAAAGACGGGCCCGCTAGTAAACTACTTATACGTAAATTAAAAAAAATTCTATGAAATTTTAATAGAACGAAAAATTTTCTACAATCTTAATTCACACTTCGGAATAACATAAACATTCTACTAATTTATTATTATCAGCTAAGTACATATTTTATCAATGTAGGTATGTGGTCTTATTTTTAGGGCACAATGTCAAGTCATGAGTCCGATGACCATTAGTAATTTGTTTTATATTTGACACTTCTAATTTAAAATAAGAAAAAATCCGTTGGAAACACCATATACCTACCTAGTCAAGATTTACAAAAATTACATGAGTTCTACCGCGGAACCACAATATTGCAATCTCCATACACTGTTTAAAAAACATTTAGTATTTACACAGAAAGCTCGAAAACTTAGTAGACCTACTAGCTGTTTCTTGCGTCCAAAAGTAGCTTATGACCCCGGGTTTTCAACTATATTCGTACCAAATTTCATAAAAATACGTTCAGCGGTTTGGCCGTGAAAGCGTAACAGATAATCAGATAGACAGACTTTCGCATTTATAATAATATTAGTTTGGAAAAGTATGGATAACTTGTTTTAATAAAGGGACTGCTACTTTATATTTACTATCAAAATTAATTCCCAAGCCAATTGCAAATCACAATTGCAAAATTATTTAACTAACGCGTAATTAAGTTATGTGTTTAAAATCAGTACTTAGTGTAGGCGTGTTTGAGTAACAAATATCTACAGCTTTCATAATATAATGAGTCAATTTACAGGCAGTAGGCAAGTAATAAATAAATGACAAATAGGAAGACTTAGCTGTGAAGTAACGATCGGTAGCAGTTATTTGACAGGGCAACCTGAATAGATATTGATAATAATTACCTTATTTGACTAAAGAGAGAAATTATAATTTAATTCTTATTGCAGACTGCTAGCTGCTTGAATACAAAACTTTTTTACAACAGAATTAAAATATTACAAACTGTTTAAGTATATAGAGCACATACATAATATATAAAAGGTACTACATTATATACAAAGGCTTAAACAATATCTTCCAGGCTACCACAACGATATGAAGAAAGAAAACGAATTTGAGTGAAACAGGTGGTGCATGCACGTAGTGACTTTTTAATAAACCTAGACCAGACAAACGAACAGACAGGTGGTCGGATTAATGAAACTAGGGTTTACTCCGGAACCCTAAAAACCAGCCTTAATTTTTAGTGTGTTAGTGTACGTGAATGTAATGAACTTTCAATATATCACATTTATAGCGACACTAGTGGCTTTACTTCCTCTCAAAGTAGTTGGAGGAGTTCCTGATACGCAAATTATGCGCAAATACACACACTGCGATTATGGAATGAACTCCCATGCCATGGTTTTCCATAGTGACTATAACATGGGAGCCTTCAAAAAGGGCGTGAAAAAATTCCTTCAGAGTCGGCAACGCTCTCGTGACATCTCCAGTGTTGCAGGCGTTCATAGGCTACGGCAACCACTTACCATCAGGTTGGCCATACGCCTGTTTGCCTACTTAGTTGTATAAAAATAAAAATAGCTACGCTACGACCATTTCAGACTACGGCCATGCTATCAATTGATTCACGTTCTTTTAAGTTACAAATGTACATGTCTACTGAGGCATCATGAAATCTAGGTAAATGTTACAGTTTGATTTCAATGGTTGAATCTTGTATTTATCGCGTAGGTAGTTTCAAGACAGCTTTATTATTTATTTAACTTTATTACATAATTGTAAATGGCGGACTTAAAGCCTGAGGCTTTATCTACCAGTCAACCAAATGGGCACACGTCAAAGAATCTGTGCAGTGATATCTTAATCCAAGCGATCAATATATACGCTATCACAATCATTAATTAAATAAACTGTTTAAAAGCAAATTACATACTATCTCTGATAAATCAGTGATCATTAAGAAGTGGTCGCCATATTTATCATACTTGTATATTATGCGAGTCGACTGGCGACTGGTAATTTTTGGTAATGTTATTCAAGAACAAACTAAGCAAAGCTTATGTATTTTAAGATGATACATCATACAATTTTGAAATAAAATATAAGTTTAGTAAATAAATAAATAAATAACTCTTTATTGCACCAAATTGTAGAAAGTACATGAATATTATTATTATCTATGGTACAAAGGCGGCCTTATCGCTAGAGCAATTTCTTCCAGGCAACCAACAGGTAGGACTTCATGATATGAAACAGGAAGGTAGGCGCAAATTAACAATTGGGAAAAAGTGAAACATAAAAGCATAACGTACCTATGCAGCACATACAAAAAAAATATACCTATGTAAATATATGTGGTGCACATATACGCATGCATTACACAATGTAAATAAATATACATACTTATTTTAAGCGTATCAATAAATGTTAAAATTACAACTATGGCGGGTTATATACGAACAGCAGACGAAAAGATTTTCTCGGGAAGAGGTTTAGGTGATAGAAAGATAATGGTCTTTCACTTGTGTCTTGAAGCTGGAGAGTGTTTGGGCATGTCTAATAGATACCGGCAAGGAGTTCCACAGACGTACAGCTTGGACAGTAAACAAACTACAATAGAATAGAATACTTAGAATAAATCTTTATTGATTAATCCATCATACACTATAAAGGTCTTACAAGTACAAGATACATAAAATGCGTGACAGACGTCTCAATAGGTGGCGGCTCAGTGTTACGCTAGACATGCAAGCATGACTAGCACTGATTTTCAGCCACCACCTTCTGAGGAGTCACAATATGAAATACGAATATATTAAAATCTGTCTTAAATACAAGAGCTCTATTGCTGAAGGAGTCCGTTAAAAATATATATATCCTTCGCTAGCCCATAATATTACTAACTTTTACCCGTTTCTTCATATGAGTATATAAATCATACGGAAAGACTAAAAAAAGAAGATGGGAATAGAACTTTTTCTAGGATAATAATAACATGCTATGATTATTTTTTTTTGAAAATTTATTTATTTTCTTCTCTTTCACCTCGTACACCTTTGTCTTTCATTTTGACTGGGAGAGATTAACTAGCAATAAGTCCGCCTTTGCTCATATTATGTTTAAGTCTTTGTAAATGTTAAATTATTTGTTACTGTATGTGTGCAATAGTATTGTTATACTTGTTTTTTTTTTTTTTATATGTACCATTCAAAACATCTCTTTAGGTCACACCAAAGCGATTAAAAATTGATTCATTAGTTCAATTGAAAAGAATAAAAACAAAGATACAAATGAACGAATTCAAATACCATTTTTTTAATAGTATTCGTATTTAGTTAGGATGGGATTATTTCAATAACTCGGCCACTACAAATTAATTACATACCTACTCGACAAGTCTACTCGACTAATATGAATCGTGTCAAACTGTAGCCAGCATCGGCGGCCGCGTGCGCGCGCCTCAAAAGGTGATAATATTATTAATTATAATTATTAACGCTCACGTAAGAGTTGATTAATGGCCCCGTGATAACAACGATTTAACTGCAGCTTTGGATGGTACCATGCAACATGACTATTACTCGTATCTTTTTACATAAAAAAATAATCGATGAAATGTATTTTTGCTCTTTACTCATTAACGAATGCATCAACTTGATTATTTGTGTTGTGCTTTCAATGTCAGGACGTTTTTACTAAAAAAAAATTTTTAATTGCTAGTTTAAGTATGCCATCAAACACAAAACTTGTAAAAAACCAAGTCTCGCAACTCAGTTCTATTCTAGCGTAAAGAATTGCGAGATCCATGTAAGTAATACCAAGTCGGTTAATTTTTTCAGTACCTACGGCCCGTCAGTAGGACTGACCTTCTGTCTTAAATTATTACGTGATAAGCTAGCCTAACAACATCTTAAGGTGACCATATCTTAAAAATGATATGGTAATTATCAAAATCTTTTATGCTTAAAATTAAATAGATTGTCTTGATCATCGCATGAAAACACGATGTATCTTACAAGTTATACATATTTTAAAATTTGCCACATCTCGCTTAAGCCCATCCCAAGGTCGGAAGAAGATAATAGTGATAATTTTGTAAATGACATTCCTCTAAATTTCTAAAGGATGAACCCATGAGATTTCTATTATTTCCTTTAATGCATTGAACAGGATACAATGCTTAATCCCGTAAGCTTTTATTGCTTGTAGTGTTATGCAATGACAACATATTTCTGAACTAAGAAATTTGTAAAGAGATCCGTTCATAAAGTTTTAATTGGTGTAGGTAACACGAATGTTGTATGTACGGCATACATACGCCACGCAGAGTATATCCGTTTTTCTAGTTTGAGTGCGAGAAAATGATCATTAGTAGTATTTGCCTATTTATTTATTTATACTTTATTGTACATTAAACAATTGTATAGCACAATAAGCGAACTTAATGCTAAAAGCATTATCTAACAGTCAACCTTTGGGTTAAACAGATATCGTCATGTGGTCGTCATATTACAACAATTAATTTGATATTTCAACGACAAGCATATATTTAGCATTTTTGATGGAAAGCGGTTACCGTAGCTTGCAATATCAGAGGTGTCACAGGTCCGTTGTCCATCTTGAAGATGTTTTAAACCCTCGCCCTCATCAATAAATCGATTATTAAGATATTTGCCAATAATTGATAATTACCATTTAATTTGATAATTACCATTTAATAGTGTAAAGTAATTCCTTTTAGTTAGCGTGTAAAAGATTGCATTTGCGATAAGGCCGTATATCTTGTCTCAAACATTATATGCCTTTTTTGTATTTTCTTTGAGAAAATACAAAAAAAACGTGCAATAAAAGTTCTTACTTACCATTACTTTTAATTATTATTACATTTAGACGTACCTATACACCTTTGTATCTCTGTTCGGTCATTCGCTTTTATAAATTCTTATTACACGTGCTTATTAACACCTACGTGACAAATTCGGTAGTAATTGTTTGCAGCCTGGTTTAATTGTCAGACAATAAAAACCGACTCCTTACGGGTATTTTGTATTTTCATAGCTTTTATTGCTTTTTCTATATAAGTGTAACATCCAGATATGTGTCAAATAAAAAATGAGGGACATTGACCAGCCGCCATTGGGAACTTTTAATTATTTGTTTTTTATTATTGTTTTAATCATACTATAAAACCTATAATAACCTATATTCTAAGTAATTCGCAAAAAGTAATGCCACTTAAACATTTTAATTTCGGTTATTTTTTGTGATCATAGATTTATTCAATGGGTCAGAGTGGAATATAGGATTCCAGCTATACACCAAGTGACTATACCATGTAGCAATTACAAAGAGGAGATGCCGTTTGAAATGGCGCAGTGATGTGATCATTGGCGCCTCGCCGACACAAAAGTGGGCGGAGCTTGTCATTGGTCGTGCTCCATGGTTGGACCCACGACCGAAACTAAGCACCCCGCACGTCTGCCTTTCGCCCCGTGTAGCCTCACAAATACTTTCTTACAAAACGCATATTACGACATCTCCTCTTTGTAATTGCTCCATGATACTAACTAACTAAGAACTACAACTAGACAGTTTAATTTGAATTGAAAGATATACTTATAATCAATCCCTTTGCTTGCTAAAAACTAGATAATTATACATATTTCTGCGTACTTGATGGGGATTATCCTCCTTTTCGCGTAAAAATGAGTTCAAAATCACTATATTTAATGCGATATCTAGTACTACTTAATGTTTCACACAATTTATTCAAGACGTAAAAAATTCAACAAGTTTTAATATAATCAGAAACTAGTAAAGCCAGTGAATAAATTCGCAAATCTAGCTTAAGCAAATACATATAAGCAAACAGACATACAAACGTACTCGCGTGTTAACCGTATACTTTACTATTAGCAAAATATTTGCGTGTATAAACAAGTTATACGTGGACTCGGACACTTAAAGAAATATAATAGTTATTTGAATAATTCATAGTCTTTCGATCCCACTACTATTTTCCTTTGTGCCTCATTTTCGAGTACATTTTTTATTCTATTTTTATTTCGGTGCCCTCAAGAATGTTTTAATTTGTTTAGTTTTTACAATGATATATATACCTACGCTGTTTATTTTTATATTTTGTGGGACCCTTTGCACGGGATTTATATTTATAAAGTATATTATGTCTAGCGATCACGATGATGACAGTTTTGAATCTTTGTCTTCTGAGGACAGTTTCCACTCGTTACCATTGCCAC
The DNA here is from genome assembly GCA_947363495.1 of Euzophera pinguis. NCBI lineage: Eukaryota > Metazoa > Arthropoda > Insecta > Lepidoptera > Pyralidae > Euzophera > Euzophera pinguis. Next base: position 7,917,047 of record OX376171.1, read on the forward strand.
TGCATGAAACATTAAAGAATAATTTTTCTCAATCTCCAAAAAACTTTAATGTTGTGTATATTAACGCCCAAAGTATTCCTGGCCATTATCCCGATATGTTAACTACATTTAGTAGTAAGCATATTGATGCCATCTTGGTATCTGAATCTTGGTTTAGGTCGTGTCATCCCTCAACTTCTTACTCACTACCTGGCTTTCAACTCATTCGAAATGACCGCATTAGCACAGGTGGCGGTGTAGCCATCTACTTGCGTGGTCATATACCCTTCAAAATTGTCCGTATGTCGGAATCTTCCAACCCTTCTCATGAGGCCGAGTATTTGTTTATTGAAGTTACGCTTTCTCACTCTAGTGTTCTTTTGGGTATTTTCTATAGCCCTTCATCCAAAGTGAAGTATTTCTCTTTGCTTGAAAATATTTTAGAAGATTTAACCCCCTCATATAATCACACCATTATCATGGGTGATTTTAACACATGTCTGCTAAAAGATGACTATCGTTCAAAATCTTTGTTATCCTTAGTTGAAGCCTGCAACTTGTTTATCCTTCACTCCAATCAACCTACGCACTTTTTCCCTAATTGTGTTCCGTCACTGTTAGATCTTATTATAGTTTCATCTCCTGATCTTGTAGCCAATTACGGACAATACAGTCCCGAAATGTTTTCCTATCATGATCTCCTTTTTCTTTCCTTTAAACTTCGTCCTCCCAAACACAAACCCAAAATCCTTTTGCAGCGTGATTTCAACTCGGTTAATTTAGACGAACTTAGAGCAGATGCTTCTAATCGTGATTGGGCAGCTATAGCTGGTCTTAGTTCTGTGGACGAACAGGTGGCTCGATTTAGTAGCATGTTGATTGAACTATATGATGCGCACGCTCCTATACGTCCGGTTCGAGTCAAACACTTACCTGCTCCTTGGCTCACAGAGGACATTAAAATTGCGATTGCAAGGAAGCATTACATGAAATCGAAATTCAGAGCAGATCCAGACCGTTATCGTGATAGGTTTATTGCTGCAAGAAACTCTTGTAATAGGATGTGTAGGGATGCACAACGCCGCCATATCCACAAATCCGTTGAAAATGGTGATCCGTCTAAAGTATGGAGGTTTTTGAGGTCTATGGGAGTGGGGAGAAGCAGTCGTACCATTTCTAATAATATTGATTTAAATCAGCTTAACAAGCATTTTGCTACTTCTTCTTCTTTTGGTGGAAATGATAAGATCACAACACTAAATCACCTTTCTTCACTTCCTACTCCTGACTGTCCCAGCTTTTCTTTCAGTCAAATTGCTGAATGCGATGTTCAAAAAAGCGTGATTTCTGTTTCGTCCAATGCCGTGGGTACTGATGATATTAGTCGCAAAATGATCCTTCCGATTCTTGACATCATTCTAACTCCTCTTACCTTAATCCTCAACAACTCTCTAGGTCAAGGTGTATTTCCATCTGCTTGGAAAAATGCTTATATAATACCTTTACCAAAAAAGGCAAATCCTTCTAGTTTTTCCGATTTCCGACCTATTTCCATCCTTCCTTTCCTTTCTAAAATTCTTGAAAGAGCAGTTCAATACCAGCTCAATTCCTTTCTCAATAGGAATGCTATTCTCAGTCCTTTTCAGTCAGGTTTTCGGAGGGGGCACAGTACTCAGACGGCTCTTGTTAAAATTACCGACGATATTCGTTCTGCCATGGACAGAACGGAACTTACCACTTTATGTCTTTTAGATTTTAGTAATGCTTTTAACACTGTCGATTTCGATGTACTCCTTGGTTTCCTTCGCGCTTTGAACATTTCTCCATCGGCTGTTGACTGGTTTTATTCCTACCTGCGCGGACGTCGACAACAAGTGCGTATTGAGGATAACCTATCATCGTGGTGTTCGACGTCCTGCGGTGTTCCTCAAGGTGGTGTGATTTCTCCTCTTCTGTTTGCTATATTTATTAATTCCATTACTTCAAAAATTCACGCCTCTTATCATCTTTATGCTGATGATCTTCAAATTTATTGTCACTCTTCTTTAGATAATCTTTCACAGGCTATAACTAACATTAATAATGACCTAATGCGAATAGCGGAATGGAGTAAATTTCATGGACTCGTAGTCAATCCAGTCAAAACACAGGCTATTATTTTGGGTAGTTCCCGTTTAGTTTCTAGGATCGACTGGCTGTCTCTTCCTCCTCTCCTTTTTCATAATACTGCTCTTAATTTTAGTGAGAAGGTTAAAAATCTAGGAGTATTTTTTTTATTGTAATATGTTTTGGGTACCGCAGATAGCAGAAGTTAGTAAAAGCATGTTTGCTGCGGCTGGTGCGGTGAGAAGGATTAAAAACTTCTTGCCGACTAAGACCAAAATCACGCTTGCACAATCCCTGCTACATCCAATCCTTGACTATGCTGACGCCTGCTATCTAGATCTCACTGAAGACCAATTAAATAAGCTTGAGCGCCTTCAGAACTTTTGTATAAGATTCATATTCGGTTTACGTAAATATGATCACGTCTCTTCTTTTCGCTCTCAACTCAAGTGGCTCCCCATTAGACTTCGTCGAAATTTGCATATCCTTTCACTCTTGTACTCTATCCTATTCATTCCCTGGACTCCTACTTACCTTAAGGAACGCTTCAGATTTCTCAGTGAGGTTAATAATCGCGAACCGCGTGAATCTAATACTCATCGTCTAGCTATCCCTCCTGCTGCTACCTCTTTCTATTCCCATTCATTTGCGGTGCAGGCTGCTCAGTTATAGAATGCTTTGTCAGTTGAAATACGAAAGGCTAAAACAATTTCTTCTTTCAAAAATCAAGTGAGAAAATATTATCTCTCTTTAATTGAAGCTGATCTTGGTCATCGTTAGTCATTTTCTTCTTTTCTTTTATTTTTTATTATTGTATGTTGTATGTAGGTATATGATATGTATATATTCATTAAAGGTATAGTATGTATTAATTGATTGTAGGTTTATTTATTGATTGTTGTGTAAGGATGATAGTTTTAGTATTTTATTACTGTACCGCCTTTGTTTGTTTGTTTTCACTTTTTATCCTATCTACCCTAAGGTTGGCTGGAAGAAATTGCAATAGCAATAAGTTCGCCTTTGTACTCAATTATCTAAATGTATTACTTTTAATTTAATTTTGTGATTGGTACAATAAAGTGTATATCTATCTATCTATGTGATCGACATCACAAACGTAAATACGATGTTCTACACAATTTGAGTTCCATACCACTGCAGCTTAGTATGTTCGTAATTCAAAATTTTCAAACCAATCTTAACTTCCCTGTTAAAAACTACTCAAATACTAATCTGAGTTTCTGTTTGTGTATTCTTTTCAGCAGTGGTCATTCCACTATGATAATTTGTAGCTTTTGAGAAAAAAAGCAATAGTATAGGTAGTACGTTTCGAAAGTCCTGATGTTTGGTCTATTTAAATAAAAAAACGATTTTGATTTTCTCTTAGTCGTGATTTTACGTAAATAAATATCATGATCAAAAACTACATATTTTTTAATGTTTAGTAAGGAGTAGATTTAGTCAGAAGATGTTGCTTTTAAAGTTGGAAACTTGGCTCTACATGAGATCTGATAACTTTTTCCAATTAACTTCAATTCAATTTATTATTATATAAAAATAAAAATAACTTCTTTTACAATTTATTTAATATATTATTTTATTAAAGGTACTTTACATTTATAATTTTATTGATGTACCTAATGCTAAAAGCAGTATCTCTCAGTGAATCATTACTGAAAAACAGCAAACACAGGGGCGCTAGGCGCTAGTATTGATTAAATTAAAATTTTCCCAGGAGGCTAGTCTTTTAGAAGAAAAAACGTCATTGTTTTTGATAATACATTGAAATTAATTTATTCTTTGACATTTTTTAATGCAAATAAATCCTGCAATAAAATTCATAAGGTCAGACTTACGCTAATATTTCGTGTTCCGCAGTGGGTGGCCTGTTTTCATTGTTCAATTTACATAAAACAAAATTGTGAATGACATTAAGCAAAATTAAGCATAATAAAATCAATCATGTCAATTCTCAACAGACTTCCAAAATCGAAAAAGGGGGAGGTTCTCAATTCGAGTAAATTTTTTTGTACGTAAGAAAAATTTACTTTCAGTTGGGTCCCATACAAATTTTATTAAATCGGTACAGTGGTTCTATTTTAAAATCAATATGACCGGAAATAAAAGGAGAATACATAATGAAGTCATCCAAATTAACTAAATCTTACATTTTGGATCTTTACTACATAAATTACTTTTTTAAAGAAATGCTTAATAGAAAGAAACGTCTAATAGTTTAATACAAAAAATTACTACATTTTATTTCATTAAAGTCGCCACCTTAATAAACATGCTCGATGTGTTGACACTTTTACGGTTAAGTTAAATTCCTATTTCTATTCCAATAAGGAAGAGCTACTAACACGTCTCAGAACATTTTCCACTAAAATGTTCGATATTTTACAGGACAACTTTAGACAAGCTACAATTTCTTATGAATTTATATGAAGAAATATAGCGTGCGAATGTAAGAGATTCATTGGCGAAATTGCCTATTTTCCTACTTATTAAATTGACTCAAGTGTTGGTCTTGGCTTCCTGCTTACTATATTTACACTACACAGTATTTGATACAATGAAGTTTATTAAATAGATGCCTACTATATTTTTATCTTCAATGAATTTATAAGATCAATTGAATTACTTATTCTAAGATCCAAAGTCTTATCTTCATTAGTGTTGATTTTTAAAGACTAGATTTTATGATTAAAGCGTACCCTGGGCTCCGAAGCGTAAGCTGACTAGGCTATAAGATGATGAAGAAGAAGTGTTTATTTTTAAAAGCTGTTAAGCCTGTATACTTATCTGTTACTCCTTTGGCTCAGTGATCCGAAGTGGATCTTGGCTTTCGAAACAAGAAAGCGCCAGAGCGTTCTATTCTGCTCCATTGCTTGCCAATTCAGCCCTCATCTCTCGCAAAATAGCTTGCAGTAGTTGCACAGCATCACTTTAGCGGCATTTGTGGTAAATGTTAACGTAACAAAATATTTTGTTTAAAGTTCATACTAACCAAACTCTACCCCGCATTGTCACAGTCAGGCTTTCATTTGTAATTACTCGTTCATCATCATCATCATGAATTTAAGAGCTAGGGCTCTGGTCGATGGAGCTTCTTCCATTCTTCTCGATTATAAGCGAGGTCCTTTAGTTCTTCTCGATTATAAGCGAGGTCCTTTAGTTTTTGATACGACACGACGTTTACTAACGTTTACAACGTAACTAATTACTCGCTTAAGTACTTAAAATCTTGACTACAAACTTTTTTTTTAATAAGTAACAGCTTGGCAATTCATTGTCTGCTCGTTGACAAATAAATAATTGACGACAAATATGTCAAGATTAATAACCAAATGGCCATAATAGCATGACGACGGAGAGAAGTTCAATGTCCTTATTTTTTACGCACACGCGGTCAGTAGTCGTAAAAAATTTAGCAAATATTTGTATCTATGACTCAATCTTAGAAAAACCACGTGTTGTAAGTACGTTTACGGTACTTAAGCAATAATAATGAATTCGTGAACATATGACAACGTTTTCATAGACTTTTTTGGTAATTTCATTTTAATTGATGTAGAGACTCAACATAAAATAACTAATGTTAAAATAATGTCATTTAATGTTATGCGTGTACATGTTACATGGTCGGTAGACAATTTAACGAAATGATGATGATTTCCTTATATCGATTACAGTTTGGAAAAGTGATAACAAAAAAAAAATTAGATTATTATATTGTTTCACGAGATCTTTTTCGTGTTTATCTTGAAAATTCCGATAATGTAACGCCAATCAACAAAAAACATTATAACAGTATTAAAACTATTCAATTGTATGAAACAGCTGTTGTTCCTAACACATTCATCAGTACAGAACAGTTTTATAAGGCGGCAACAGTCGTTTACATTAAGTTTAACCTAAATTTTTGAACAAACATTCTGTAATGGATTCGTTCCTTGGCGCGCTATACGTCACGGAGATGGGGAAGTGGGGCAAAACGTGCATACATTGCAACAAACTTGCCAGCTATTTATTTATTTCTAAGGGAATTTATCGACCGTGGCCTCTTTCTCATGTAGTTTTAGAAAACAACTAAAACGGTAGAAAAAAATACTCCAATTTATTTATTTTTTGAATTTACATAAAATTCGACTTATTTGTTCCTCGTTACCCAACCATGGCGAAGCCAACGTAGTGATTACTTTTTGGCGAAGCCAAAGGGAAGTGTTATTTCTCATACCTTCATATTTAATTTTCATACCCTCTATATTCAAATTTAAAATTACTTCAAGCATTGAATTTCAGCTTTCAATTCTATTGTTTTTTTTACATTTATACTTAATATTATAAATGTGAAAGTCTGTGTGTCTGTCTGTTATGCTCGGCCAACCGCTGAACGAATTTTGTTGAAATTTGGTATAAATATAGTTGAAGACCCGGGGTCAAACATAGGCTACTTTTTGACGCAGGCAGAGCTGCGGGAAACAGCTAGTTCACTATAAATAGTAATATTTTGAATAATATCCTAAACGTTTAGCGTCAACAAGTTTCGTAATAAACCTCAGTAAGCGACGGTGTTTTACCCTTTCCTACCTTCCCACGAGTGTAAATAATCACATGAATTAGGTACTTTTTTGTAGAGAGCACATCTATACTTCGCAAAACATACTTAACTATTTATGCAAACTGCTAAAAAATATTTAATAAATATTCCTACAGAATTATTATCATATATCTACCAGTTGAACATGCGAGTGAACTTCTATTATTAACAATTGCATCAATTAATATTGTTGGACATGGACAATATGGACATGACTGTATCGCCCGAAACTCCCCTAGTGCATAATAATCAACGCATGTGGGAGACTAGGTAGGTAGAGTGGGCCTGTAAAGTGGCGTAACGAATGTCTTGTGACGCTCTGCTACCGTTACAAGACTGAACGTGGACTGTACCCACATCCTGGGCGATCAACTGGTGTCAATCCATAATTATTATAGAAGTATCTTAATCCTGACAACACTTTTAGTAGATAGTGTAATTTCTAAAAGCCGCCATTTATAAATGCAGAAAAATTAAGTAAGTATCTATCATTACTTATTACTCCGTCGCGCACAAAGTCGAGATTTATGTACTAATACGATGTCAAGATAGGAGATTTTTACAAGATTTAAAATTTTCTATACGATCACGAGTGTTATTTTTGAAAAGTGTGACTCACGCAAAATCGGCGAGACAAATAACTTTTATTCGATATCGAACAATTTTCATTCGATTTATGATATTATGTCAAATATTTCAAAAATAAGGATCCAGAAGTAGCTTCACATCAATGCTTCTTATAATGGGAATTATGATTTTTTATAATTAGAAAAAACTACAAAAGAATTGAGAGCTGAAAATAGCTATTTTTGTATTAATATTGTACTTTAAGACATCCACTATCGAAATCAGAAAGTTTGTGTGCTAACGAAATACAGTCATAATCTGTTTATAGACACACGCTATACAGGTAGCTCAATTATGGGCCCTTAAATTCTTCCTTTATTTAAATTCACTAATTCGCTAAGAAGAATTCTATTCTGGTTCTAATTTTAGAGCGAGACAAACATGTTTTAAATAGAAATAGTCGCAGTTACTCAAATAAATTGACTATTGTATTATGATGTATGTCAGAGTCTAGACCAGACTAAAACAATGAGTGACGATTTGCCGTCCCCAAAATACTCCGTTAGTTAATATGGACAAAATTAAATATTTTTGGCAATACCTAATTATGAAAAATATTATGGTCCATTGTTAAATGAAAGAATAGTTTTAGGTAAATTGCATTCCTTTCCTGCACTGTTCATCAAACATGCATTGCATACCTGTATTTTTTTTTATAATATCCAATGAGTTTTGCTTTGACTCCATAAATTAAGTTTCAGACATGCGTAACAATATATTTTGTGCATATTTTTTTTCTTTATGCCACATATAATATTACTAGCTATTTTATGCAGCTCCGCCTGCGTCAAAAAGTAGCCTATGTTTGACCCCGGATCTTCAACTATATTCATATCAAATTTTATCGAAATCCGTTCAGCGGTTTGGTCGTGAAAGCGTATTAAACAGACAAATAAACGGACAGACTTTCGCACTTATAATATTACGTATGAATATGGATAAAGCTTGCACATTTTGTAGGCTATGTAGTCAATTAAATTAAAAAAGGGACATTGAATTTCAATACTATGAGTAATTTGTAATAAAAAATGCACTCTTCCACTGAATGAAAGACAACAATAAAAACATTTAATCAATCTCTGTATTTAGCAAATGTAGGCCAAGTGTACTTATAGAATATGTACCTCAGTACCTCTGGAATATGGTGACACAAAATAATGAGAGCGCATAAGTGGCATCTTATATCAATAATAGTATTCGCTGTTACGAGATACTTAAAATTAATAGGAGTTTTTTCTCTTAGCTTTTCTCAGTTGCTTAGACAGTGGGTTGCTTCAGGGACTAGGGTTCGCTTTTAATTATTATTATTTTGTGCGATTTTCAACATCATTGATAGTCAGACTGTTTTCCAATTTATTATCTCTATCAGGCACCATTGCTACCAGAAATAATTACCAATTAATAAATAACGCTCATAAAAAAAATTAAGTTAATTGACTCTAGTTTTGACTTCAAGTTATTTTTAGAAAAATAAATAGTTTCCATATAACTTTTATTCGTTACTGTTAAAAAGATGTCGTATAGTTGCAGATGTACTTGGAAGAATGTCGACAAGAGCGCAGCTTTGCGACTTAAGATTAATATGGATATTATTATAGTTAATTCACAAGTTATACTTCTGCGATTGAAACATTAGTGGTTGTGCTCTGTGACAAAGAGACAGAGTGCGCATTGTGCGTTGTCGCAACGACGGGCGCGACCATCCGGGTGATCGGCCTAAATACTACCATATGACGTTCGCTTTTACTGTTAACCTATTTGCGATTTTTCTCTGTACTCTACAGTACAATAATAAGTTTATAAAAAAAATCTCAACTCTAAGCAGTATCTCTGCCATGCCACTACTACATGGCTACATATTTTTTTTGGATAAGGCCAAATCTATGACCATTATTAAAAGCCCTCTGAAATGTAGCTTTCCCAGTTTCACAATCGGGCGAAGAAGACGACCAAAATCTACAATAACAACAAGTTGAAAGATTTTAAGGGCTTTTTGCATAGAAGAACAAATTTTCCGACTCACGTGAAATTTTTAATTACAATATACACAAAAAAATTATGTAATAACACTCTAAAATACTATATTCAACAAAAACAAGACATCAATTAGGGGTCATTATGTCTACCGAACTTCGCACCGTCAAAACGAATCAATTACTCATCTCAAACACATAGCACGTAGATTGTATTAAAACATTTGTAATCGGATTTAAAATGCGTCATTTTGTAAAGGAGGATTATGGTTTATGTAAACGTGATTGATTGACCAACGCGTTGACTGACTTTGAAGACGCAACGCATGAGTTAAGTTATGAATTGGCTCGTCTTATAATAGAATCGTGGAATATTGCAACAGAGATTAAAGATACCATTTCGATAACAGTTTCAGGAGACTAATTTGTTTACAAAATTCACTTGTTATTTACAATTCATAATTGATGTTGTAACGATTATTTTGTATTATTGAGAAGGCAATAAGACTTACCACTAACCAAAAGAGCATTTTATTATATGACTGTGGATGTTTGCAATGACTTTGTAGATATCCTATCCTGGAGGTTTATACTTGATAAATAAATTATCATATACCTAGGTACATATGAAGTCATACTGAGGAGCTCGTTAGTCGAGCGCGACCCGCGTATCCGTAGCGAATGCGCGTGTCAAGCAAAGGCGTGACGCGACCTCTATTGGATTAGTCGCCATTTAGTGGCATTTTCTTGAGCTCCTCCGTACTTCTAAAGGCACGTTAAGCCGTTGGTTCCGGTTGGTATCGATAGATAGCAGTCGTGACTGTGTCAAATGCCTTAGGGTAGCCTGAAAAATTCTAACAGTGTTGGCCACTAACACACCTCGGGTCATGTTCTTGTTGGTCTAGTTTCCCTGTAAAAAGGGTTACGGAGTTCAGACGGCAGTCGCTCCATTGTTATAACCAGTTCCGCCAAATTTAGGACTATGCCTTACAGCGTACCCTAGGCTCCGAAGCGTAAGCTGAGGACGCAACTAGGAATACACGCTAGGATGAAGATGGCATGCGAAGTCATACTATAATTTAAATTATACGTTATTGACGTTATCATCAAAAGCTGTTTTTTTATAAGTGTAATGTTTCAAGATTCATCTTTCAGCGCTTGGCTCAAGGAAATATAGTGTGGCATAGATACATAATTGCCGCACATACTTTACAGAGTTAACAAGTACGAACTACATGAAGAAAATAATACAAATTGGTCTTCATTCAAAAGCAATCTAGTTTCTCAAACAAGGTTCAATGAAACAAAGAATTCCTAGTCGCCATCAATTTACACGAGTCGGTCTTATTTAAACTCTCGTTTTTGGCGTGCTCGTCGGTAACGGGGATATAACACATCACGATGGGAATGAAAAAGTAATAATCACAATAGAGTATTTAATACAATCGTTTTGAAAGTTTTTTTATGTCTACTTACCAAAAATTACCATAACAAATGATAGAAATTACGAATGACTGAACTGACGAAAATAATAAAAAGATGGTGATTGAAGGTCTCGCGAGCATCTCTATGTTTGGTAGGAGCCGCGAGGTTTTGGCACGGCAATAGGACAAGATTGAAAATCTATCTATACCAATATTATAAGTGCGAAAGCCTGTGTATCTGTCAGTCTGTCTGTTACGCTTTCATGGCTAAATTGCTGAAAGGATTTTGATAAAATTTGGTATGAATATAGTTAAAGACCCGGGGTCAACATAGGCTACTTTTTACGCCGGCGGAGCTGCGGGAAACAGCTAGTAAACAATAAAACTTCGTGACAACTTTTTTGAGGCAATGCTATTTATCAGCCCATTTGATATCCGTTTTTTCAGCATACCTATTAATGACATTTTAGATTAAGAGGTGGCAACGTATTTAATAAACCATCCCAATCAAATCATTCAATTCAAATATTTCAAGATGTTATAGCGGACCCTGGGCTCCGAGGCAATCAGCCAAGGATGCAACCGGAAAGGCGCTAAGATGAGTAGTAGTAGATTAAAAAAAACTAAAATTAAATACTTAATATGAGTTGCTAAAACTAATATAGTAGTTATTGAATGTTTATTTACGCTCGTTAATTTATAATCTGATACGAATATGATCCGCTGTTTTACTAACATTCTAGGTAAACAGTCATTACGGAGATCAGTCAAGCAAACCATTCTGTAAGCAGTGTTCTTACTGATTGATTTTTATAATATGATTTGGATATATTGTACAGCAATCGGAGTGTATGGATAAATATAATTATGTCAACGTATTGCTTAAGTTGCATGTTAGTTGGTAGGATAGAAAAAGTGATACTAAAATGTTTAGTGTCATTTTTCAACTTAGTGTTATGAACATAGAAATTTTCTTTTATTTTCCTGGCAAATTGTAAATATTCAAATCAAGATTTAATTCTTATCACTTGTACGAGTAAATCCATGTTAGCAAGCATTTGCTTTCCTTTCTAGAAATACTCGCAAGTTTGTTTATGCACTTGCTTGACAATGTTCGACAACATTAGCCCTGTCGAAGTGCAAGCCTTTGTAGATTATCTAGAATTACATATTTGCTTATCTTTAATTGTTATACTGAGCGAAGGAATGCTGATAGACACTGGCAAGTTTCATTCTAAAACTATTTGATGAACATGTCAACAAATCCTTCAGTCTCTTGATCTTCATGTCCTTCCTCTCGGCCCTACTCATTTCTTTTACATTGGTCCCCCTTCTCTGTTGGATCTAATTGTAACATTTTCGCCAGATTTAGTCTTGAGCCATGGACAATTTAATGCGCCTGCTTTTTTAGAACATGACCTTTTGTTTACCGCTTTTAAGTTACGAACCTCGCGACCTAAGCACAAATTTGTATTACGTCGAAACTTTGGGTCGATGAATTAGGAGGAATTTTGGGCCGATATCCATGAGTTGCACTGGGACTCTATTTGTTCTATTCCGGATGTTATATGTAAACCTTCAATTTTTTTCTCCTTTCAGTTTATGACAAACATGCACCGGTGGAACAAGTCAGGGTCAAACATTTTCCGGCTCCATGGCTAACACCTGAATTGAAACAACTTATGCTAAAAGGAACAAGTTTAGGTTGAAATTGCGACGCTGTAATTCTGAGGAAAACAAGGAGAAATATGTTTATTTGCGTAACATTTGTAATAAACGTTATAGGGACGCTAAAAGGAAACATATTCATAATAATGTTGAGAATCGTTCTCCTAATAAGCTATGGAAGTTTCTTAAAGGTATGGGTGTGGGTAGGCAGGCTCCGGACAACAATATTACTTTGAATATCAATGACCTGATTTTTTTTTTCTGTTGTACTACTTCTGTTCTTGCACCAAATGTAAAGCAAAAAACACTAGCTGACCTGCACACTGGTCCCATATCAAGTTGCCCGGAATTTAAATTTCATCCGATCACTGTGATCCAATGCGATTGGTAATGACAACGTATCCCTTGAAATGTTGAGACCGATAATAAAACTGGTTGCACCTTTTTTAGTTAACATAATTAATAGTTCACTGTCTTCAGGCATATTTCCGTCTGCGTGGAAATATGCGAATATAATTCCGCTGCCTAAAGTATCTAACCCTTCGTTAAATTGTCACTTTCGACCAATTTCAATTCTTCCAGTCCTTTTCAAAATTATAGAACAGTTCGTCCAGCAACAGCTATCAAAACATCTAACACACTATAATTTATTAAGCCAAAATCAGTCGGGTTTCCGTTCTGGGTACAGCACTAAAACAGCCTTGTTGAAAATTACGGATGACATTCGTTATAACATTAAGAAAAAGAACTAACTATTCTTGTACTACTTGATTTCTCAAATGCCTTTAATATGGTTGACTTTGATATAATGCTAGGTGTTCTTAAGTCTTTAAATTTTTCTTGCTCTTCAATCAATTGGTTTTCCTCTTACCTTTTGGGTCACCATCAATTAGTTAAGTGTGATCGACGTAAATTGGATTGGTGCGAGTTGGCAACTGGAGTCCCTCAAGGTGGAGTACTTTCTCCTATACTTTTTTCAATTTTCATTGATGGCATCACAAAACTTCTTTCCTCTTCATTTCACCTTTATGCAGATGATCTGCAGATCTGCAGGTCTGCTCCTCTTGATGACTTTGATCGTGCTATTGCTATCATGAATTCTGATTTTAATATTATTACATCATGGTCACGCAACTTTGGACTTAAGTTGAATGCAAATAAAACTCAAGCCATTATTATCGGCAGCTCATATTTCATTTCTAAATTTAATTCTTTATCTTTTTCTAATTTAGTTCTTGATGGTAATATTATTCCTTATTATCCAAGTGTTAAAAACTTGGGCATTATATTTGATCAAACCCTGTCATGGTTACCACAAATTAATGATGTTAGTCGTAAAATGTTTGTAGCTCTACATTCATTACGACGTCTGCAAAATTTTCTCCCTTTTCAAACCAAAATATTATTAGCGCAGTCTTTGTTGATACCTATCTTAGATTATGCTGACGTTGCTTACTTGGATCCAACGGAAGAACCTTTAAACAAATTGGAGCGGCTGCAGAATCAGTGCATTAGATTTATATTTGGATTGCGTAAATTTGACCATATTTCGGAATTCCCTAATAAGCTAAAGTGGTTGCCCATTAGGTTACGTAGAATAGTTCATATCTTGTATCTTCTTTTTAAAGTTCTCTTTATCCCTTCTTCTCCTATCTATTTAAATGAAAAAATTTCCTTTCGTCGGATTGATGACCGGTTACGCTCTGCCGGTAACCCAACCCTTGACGTGCCGCCTTGTTCGTCACATTCTTACTCAAAGTCGTTTGCTGTTGTGGCAGCTAAAGCTTTGGAATTCACTTCCTGTGGAAGTAAGGTTATAAACGCTTTTAAAATAAATCTTTCAAACTCTCCTTTGCTGAACTTAGGCATTTAAAGTATAAGCTAGTTACATGGGTGTATGTATGTTTATTTATATGTATGTATGATTATTCTATATAGGTATGTAGGTTTATTTAATGTATATCCTTTATAATAATATTATATTGTACACACTTCTACCCTTCTGGTAAGCTTCTGGTAAGCATATCTTCTCCTGCCACTCGCTGGTTGACTGTAAGAGATCCCTAAGTGGGATAAGTCCGCCATTGTACTTATTGTTTTTTCATGCTTGTGTATGTAAATTATTTGTTTTATTTTGTACAATAAAGATATTACAAACAAACAAACAGTATTACACTGTATTCAGTTTTCTTTTAATATTCATTTTCAGAGCATTTCAATGTATGTAGTTAAAAATAGTTCAGACTCAGGTTTGCATTTACACGATTGCTATAGAAATGAAATCTAACTTTAAAGCATTATGCATTTCCTAAGTCAAACTACTGTTTCCTAAAACTATCCCCATTTTCGTGCAAGGAAGTATAACATTAAACTTGGCCAAGTCGATCTTTATATCTTCCTGACGATCTTTAATAAGATCAGAACGTAAACAGTGTTTGTCTGTCGTCCGGCGACCGGTTTGATCTAATACAAGTGTAGACTAGAGACACATTACAATGTTCATATTTGCTTTTATCGTCTTCATAGTAATTTTGACACAGACTATTTTAGAATACAAAGCTTATACCTAAATAATATTTTGCAGACCTTGTTTTGCGTTTCTGTTATAACAAAATATTAATGTGTAAGTGTTCATATGAAATACGCAGTAGTTCTTAATAAGAAATAAATTAAATAAAACTTGTAGCCAAAGGTGCAAAGACAAATCAATCTAAGTAAGTGAATGAACTTATACTCTGAATCGCAGACACTTTCTGCAGAAAATTTTGGTAATAGTACAGTTACAAACATACATTGTCATGTTAGAAATTTATAAGTAGTATGGAAAACTGTAGAAACTGTGCCCTGCATGAACACTCAGCTAAACACTTATAATTTTATATCAAATAATAAATGTGTCGTATGTCTATATCTATTTTACTGCTACTGTTTCTGCAAATAACATCAAAACAGGTATGTGCAACAATTATCAGCAATATTAGCTATATTGCACAATACTGAGGAGACGCCAATCCGTTCCAAGCAAACATTGAGAAATGTTGTACTATCACTAGTTACAAGATAAGAGATAACTTGGAATATAGATCACGAGTATTCAAATGACTGACATACATTTTTAAACTGAGTGGAACTAAACTTGAACAAACATAGAACCAAAGCAAAGTATTCTGAATTCTACCACCCATGTATGTGTATTAACTGGCCGGATCTTAAGAATAAAAGTTAACGAAAAATAAATTAACGTATATTTTTTTGTAATTGGGTATGAAAAACAAATTAAGGAAGAAGACTTTCTGATAGCAGTAGAAATGAAGCTATTAGCTACGCTTTTTAGATGTTTATCATACGGAACTATCATACACTATAATATCTTTAAATTATCAATGATCACAAATTTTGCAAATTTACAATGAAATGTAGGCCAGTTCAATAAATACATTACTCTTAACGTAACCTAATTTAGGCAATCCGACTCTGTTTCATACCTACACTGTCGCGGCAAATAGGCGCAAGTCGTAAATTTTGCCAAATCACTTTTCGGTGTCTATCGGCGCCTAGAGGCCTGCTTCCATGATCAGCACTGTTATAAAACAATTAGCTGACCTCATACTTTGTACTTACAATGTACAAAACCAAGACAACTGGACGACTAGCTAAAAATTTAAATTAACGCCATCGTCCATAGTAGACATTGACTTTATCTTTCATTCAGCGTCATTGCAGACTAACAATTATTTTTGAGGTTGGAGCATTTTCCATAATCTTACATTTTCATCTCTATTCAGACATTTGCATTATGTTGTAGCCTAAGTGCACTTGGTAGTTATATCAATAGTCAATTTATCATAGTGGATACGGGCGTCGCATATGTGTAGGTACTATGATGTGGATCTATGACATTACTCGTTCATCCTCGGTCCTTCTATTCTTGTCCAGTGTACGTACATAATTACAAATAAGCAAACTATCACTGGCACCACTAATTTGAATTCGGTGATTTCCATTAATTTGGCAAGGAAACTATACCAACCTCATTACCAATGTCGTAGTGCCACTTGCAACTAGAACATACGAAGCCAACTAAAGTGCCTACCAGTATGCCAACATTGTCAAGTGTTCAGCCATAGTCTTATAAGTTGGTGAGATTGGTCTGGTGGTCAGACATATCTTCATGACTAAGACAAATACGAACACCATTTTTATGGCCTACTCTCTTACTTTATTGCAAATCAAGTTTGCAAGACCATTAAGAAGTAATTGACTATAGCAAACGGTGTAAAACTAATTAAAATTTATTGAAAAATTATGCATCTTGCTACTGGCTATGTCCGATGACACATTTTGCGGTTTATTAACAGGAAATCTATCAGGCTCTAAACGTTTATTTACGTAGCATTTACCTGTGGGTTCGCTCGCATAAATGCCACTGGTCGGGAAATGATGTTTTTCTGGGATGGAAGGTACTCTATGTTCTTTTCATGATACTACTTCTCCAAAATAGTAGATTAGTTCAGTAGATAAAGTGGAATAACAAACAAACATAGATACAATCTTACTTTCGTATGGGGTTAAGCTACTTACATTTTACTACTATTTAATGACTCACTAGGCAAAAGCCTCCTCTCATTGTTTCCATACATTTATTCATTTAAATTTATTCGACCCCATAATTTATATCGTCCAATTAAATTGAAGAAATCTGAAGCCCGATAAGGCAGTTTTTTGCTAGTTTATAACTTTATTGTTAATTGCCGGTCCTTTTCAAATCTTGGTACCTACGACTCTACGTTCATTTCTTCATTTGCTCCACGAAACTATTCGTAAATCAATTTTAAAATCGTTTCAGCCGCAGTCAGTCCACTGCTGGACTTAGGCCTCCCCCAAATTGAGGGATTGTTGCCATACTCGCCACGTTTGGCAGACGGGTTGGCGAGCGCAGTTTCAATGGTTTATTGTATTCCGACGAATCTACATCTATACTTATATATATATTTATATATATATAATATAATAAAGAGGAAAGATTTGATTGTTTGTTTGTTTGAATTGAATTGGCTCCGAAAATACTAGACCGATTTAAAAAATTCTTTTACCGTTGCAAAGCTACATTATTCCCGGTGAACATAGGCTATATTTTATTTTCAAAAACATTAGGGATCCTTAAAAAAACAGCAATAATGTAACCCAAGGTGCAAAAAAAAGACCTAAAAATTGCTTACATCGAGTGCGCTGCGAAAACTATTGATGATAGAACAAAATAATTTATATATATATTAATATATTAAAAACTTTGCAGAACACATCATTATCTACAAAAAATGTCGCGACAGCATATGTCTGACTATTATGTTTAAGTCACAATAAGTGGTTTTTTATTTTAAAAATTTAATTAAATTGCCGCCGTTAGAAAAGGTTCTTTATTTCTACCTTCGTATTAATCCTTATCAAAATAAATAACTTCATATTCAAGAATGCTTCAATACCATTATATAACTTTTTGAATTATTCAATTCGGACTTTCCATTCGAAAGATATCACGAGTTCAAAAAACTATTAGAAAAAAGTCGCGTGGTCGCCGCGCGGTCGCTTCCCTACGCAGCGGTCGTGTGCGGAATCGAATAATTTTCGCTTGAAAATATTTTGGATTCGTTTAGTAGGTAATTAAATACAACAAAAAAGTTTTTTTAAAACTAAACAAAAGTTATTTTCAGAACTAAACCCATTTTTTCAGTAAATACTAGCTGATAATAAATATATATATTTTAGTTTAATTTTTTTTATCTTTTTAAAATGCCCAAAAGATCATACGGTATAACTTTGTCAAGCAAAAAGTTATATAACGTTTTTGTCAAATTATTGTTCATCAAACGTTTTTTATCTCAGGATATCGACGCGTAAGTGTGGTTAAATGTATGATTATATTTAACTGTACATTCTGTGTTCCCAATGAAGGTTAACGTAGGCAGGCGGCCGATCGTAAAACATGCCAAAATAACAATAGGAATGGAAACACCAAGAAGAGAAAGCGTCATGGAAGCGGGAGCTGAGGACGAAACTGGGAGAATGCTAAGAATTATTGTAGTATATTAGATTAGTATTTCAAGAGTTTATTTTTACGTACACTATACACTCCTTTTACCCCGTGGAGGGAACTAATGAAAATTATTGATACCTTGATTATTATTCTGGTGTAAGTATAAGGTTTCTTTTTATTCGAAAAGATATCAGATTTTTAGGATCAGCCAATTAATTTTTAAAAATAATCACATCTCCTGAAAAATTGATCATGATGGCTCTATGATATGCCTATACTTTCGATCTTCCTTGGAAATACATTCGTACATTATTTATAGGTTACTAGCTTTTTCCTGCAGCTCCGCCTGCGTCTTTAACTAGCCTAGACCCCGGGTCTTCAACTATATTCATACCAAATTTCATCAAAATCCGTTCAGCGGTTTGGCCGTGAAAGCGTAACAGACAGACAGACTTTCGCATTTATAATATGGATAATTATGGATTAGGAACTACTCGGCGCCAGAAAGATCTATGTAGCCGGTTTTGAAAGAGATGGGTAATGAAGTGTCTATCTTTAACTTACTACATACTTCGTATAACCCGGACGAAGTCGGGGCGGGCTGCTAGTTTTTAAATAAATCTTGACTTTTGCGTCATATCCTCTGTCCTACCCAGTGAATTCCAAAAACGTCGCTAGGCGCCACCTGACAGTATGCAGCAAATCGCTTTGATTTATTATTAAAATTCTAGGCGTTTATCGATGAAGTAATAATTGCATACGATGCAGTCCTAGAAACGGGACCGGAATGACTATTTGTATATAATATATGTCTGAAGAACGTTATAGTAATGCAAAATATACCTACCATTTCGTTTATGCCAATGTTTATTATTAGAACATGAATGAACTATTTAGAACATCTTCAAGAATATAGTCTCACTTGAGTGCTATTAAATTAATAGTTGTATGCATGTTGTGTGGAAATAAAATACATTTAGAGTAAAAATGTCTTGATTTTCTTTGCGTTACTAAAATCACTTTGCGTTATTGTAAAAAATTTACAATTGCCTTGTAACCTAGTGTTGTAAAAAAGCCTATAATAGAACTTGCTACTTTTCTTACAGAAGACTCATCACATGTTGTAACAAGCGCTATATTATTTCCAAATGATATTTACATCTAAATACTTGATTAAATAATTAATATAAGCAAAGTACCTATTCGAATAAACCTAACTGGTACAATACTTAAATGATGGCCAGTATATGGAAAACCACTATTAAACGCTCGTACAAAAACGCAGCTTACAAGTCTTGGTCTCCGTTAATGAGGTTCCTTCGATCTGTCCCAGAGAAGTCGCCAAATTACATTGACATATAAAACTACAGATAGTGTCTGTGCACAAATCTGAAGATCTAGTAAATAAGAGACAAGTCAAACAGTACTCAAAAGCCATTAAATCATAAATTTCATTTATTATAATTACCTTGTTATATTTCATATCTTATTCCGTGGCACGCGTTTAATAACTCAGCTGACCTAGTATTTTAAACTATACTAACACGGCTTTTAGATGTGGCTTTGCTCGCTTTAATCAATGAGCACAAAATATTAAGACGAATTTATTGCATTTGGAGGAAAATATTGCTATTTAAAGCTTAAAGTAAGCATTCGGTACGTTCAATTTTGATATACAGGGAATTGAATAACTGGGTATTTTTATTGACCGAGCAAGCGAAGTGTGCGAGTTTTTTCATTTGCTCGCCAATTTTACTTTTGCGGTCAAATTTCTTTTTCGTACGGATTCCTACGATAATCGGCACGATAATTTGACGACACGGGATAAGTAAGAACTAAGAAGAGCGGCAAGTTCATATCAGATAAGCTTAATATTGTATTTAAATTGCAGAAAAAGATTTATTTAAAAGAAAAAACGTTTTGTTCAATTTTGATAAAATTCATTTTAATAAAGTAATGTTAAAGATAGTTTTTGCGTGATTTAGATAGTTAACACGTGACCATTAACTAAGTAACGGTGTGTTAGACTTGACTTGCAATCAACAAGGTCTGGTTCTGAATGGGACGAGTTAAACGAACACATTGTAGGTATGTACTGCTTGTACTATAGCCTAGTTCTAGTAGTAATTACTAACGCTGTTACGGGAATTTAGCTTTAAATGATAATATTCTAAATCAAAATTAGGAAATCAGATATTTCAGACAATTTTACTTACTTACATTGGTTATTATAAAAATACTTGTTTTAATTTTTTGTAAAATTTATTTTCTACTGGTATAGAAAATATTTAAAAAGACATTCAATTCTCTGGGGTAGAAACACCAACAGCTTTTCAAAATTATTAAGTTACATATCAACTGCATTGAAATCGAAGAATTGGATCGTTAGAATAAATCTATAGTAGACATATCGTGAACTGAAATGGTGTGATTTGTGATGACAGGTTCTGATTTCAATGCATGATGGATAAAGAGTTTGCAGCTTAAGTATTCTAAACAACAGCCCAATTATTTTGGTGTTTAAAATGTCACCATGTACGTAATAATCCTTCGAATACTAGATTCTAACTATTCTAGAAGAAATACAACCAGTCTTGAATGCTCTTGAACAAACTATGTAATAAATATATGAATAGTCTAAAATTAATCAAGATTAGTAATCTCAGAAACATTTTCTTACTGGCCTTAGCAATCATAGCTCGAAATCATAGATTTAACTGAACTAACTATACAGTTAGTTAATCATAGCATTTAATAAATAAAAAAATAAATGCTATGATTTCCTATATTTTAATATGGGTTTTATCGCGTTTATTACATAATTATTTACATTACATAAACCTAAGATTCCTAACACTTTACAGCATTCGTGTTCGCAGGTAGACTATGTTAACTTCACATACAAAAACTTAACATTGACTATCATGAACGCTGTCAAAGGTTTGAAACGTTAGGTTTAATTAAATAAGTAATAAACGTGATAAAAACCGTATTCATCATCATCATTTCGTGTAGGTTACATTGTCTATCGACCATGTATACCCTGGTATCAGAGTTGTTCGGAATCGCCTCTTAGCCTCTGAAGTGGTTCCTTTAACGACTACCAAATGGCAGCCGGGATCAACGGCTTAACGTGCCTTCCGAAGCACGAAATCATCTTTATTATTTGACAATTAGGTAGGTAAAGCCTGCAAAGTCCTAAAAAAACTGGAAACAACTAAACAAAGTATGCTTCCGGTGGGAATAAAACCCACCACCCCCGGGTTGAAGGCCACGGAGGCGGTTTACCGTAAAGCGTATTTAAATACCTAGTTCAGTTTGATGTATTTGTTTTTAAGACATAACATTGGTATGGAAACGCAAAACATCAAAATGTAACGCGCAAGACACACAAACTAGACTTCACATAAACTTTATTAGTTCTAAAACACTGAATTAAGACAGCCTGGGCAAAGAAAAGACATTAGTTTTGTAAATATGTTTTTAATGCTTTTCTCTTACTTTTGCGAGTCAATGCCCGAATTATTACCTAGATTACTTTCTTAACAAACTTAAAATCTAATTAAAGTTTTATTAAGAAGAGTGTAAAAAGGTTTAGAAGCTTGGGCTAAAACTATACTGTTTTTAAAATGTAGTTTTTGTAATTCAAATTTATTTGTAGTTTCGAGGTTAGAATAGGTATACAAAAAGAGTGTTATTTGAATAAAGGGCATACCAAGAGGACCTACTCTCAAAAAGACGTATTTAATTGGACTATTTTGATAGCTATGGTTCATATCTTTCTTTTTAATTGTATATTTTTAAACATTTAGATTAAACTTTATATTTATTTAAAAACGGTGCAAATATAGATAAATTTAATGTGTAATAATCGTGAATACGTGACTTTACACACACACACACACACACACAGGCTTCTAAAAATCATCATTTCAATTAATTTTCCGCGCAGTCCAAACAGTTTCGAATCGATTAAAATTAATCGATTGTCTATAGAAACATATGACTGTGGGTCAGAATGGCGCATTATAATTGGTGCAATTAGTAAGACAATGGTTGTTCAGATTCCGACGATTATCCTGGGAGTGGTTTTCGCGGTATCGATATGACATCACGACGGATTGCATCATGAAGGTACGAGTATATCGAATAAACATCAAGTCAAAAGTCATGCTGAATACTGTAATGCTAAAATAGGTAGCAATCTGCTGACAATACTCTCTCCTTTACAAACATTAGGTAAATTAGAAATGTCTTGTTTCGAAAGAGATGTTTTCTAGATATCATCTATTGTAAATTTATTATCTATGCCTAACATTATTTTTGAAAGCTCCCGTGTTGTTTAAAATTTTATGGTTGCCAGGATTTGCCAGAACGCTCGCCTTATTGCTTTAAGCAATTAGGCTACCTTTTTGCGCTTTTAATTTAAGATCAAAAGTAATCCTAAATAAAGGGTTTTGCACTTTATTGGTATATTTGAAAAAAAAATAAAGTACTGGTTTTACCCACTTCAGTCATGAATATTCATAAACATAACAACGGAACCTTGGCATCAAATTAATACGATCACGCCGTTTACCATTATTTACGCAAACCAGGTGTCCTGCCAGTAACCGGTGACCGTATAATTACTTAATACTTCAATCCCACAGATATTAGATTAGGTAGAAGTGCCGTGTGTACGCCAGTTAAGAATCTCAAGTCTTAACTTAGTATGGCGAGGCTTAACTGTGGCAAGCAGGTAACGCCCTAATGCCACGTCTAGCTAATTTTATATTTGTGTTCCAGCCCACAGACTAACCCCAATTTTACAACCGATTGAGACGAATTACGGCAATTATTTTTATGGCCGTTTACACAATGGATGGTTATCTGCTTTGTAAACATTTATAATTGACCACCGACGATAGCGTGTTTATTTGAACACCGATTTTATTGAAATTCTACATCAGATTAAAATCTGAAATATTTTATCACTAGTAAATCATTTTTAGCATTAACATGTAAAGTTATGTAGGTTATTTTCGTATATTATTACAAGTATTTAGCTTAGCTTTCCTCGACTTCCGTTTCGGCGGTTTACACTTAACGGGCTGGTTGGTTGGTAAGACTTTTTTTCAGGATCATTGAACTTTCATCCTTAATCAGTGCCTCAACCATGTGACGCTAGCAGATTGTGTTAAGATTTTGTGTGAATACTATAATAAACTTACTTCATTTTTAAAGATAAGAGATTATTTATTTGCTTCAACATGTTATGTTACATCTAGAATATAAACAATTCCTAACCCCGTATTAAAAATAATTTGTCAAGCTGATGTTAGCTAAAATGTTTTGCGTCTTGTTTCTTCACGCTACGAAATATCGAATAGGGGAGAAAGGGGCAAAACATGTTTTAGCTAATATGTGGTTAACAAATCATTTTTAATATATGGGTCAGTTGCATAAAAGGTAAAGCCAGTGTGGATGCTTATTGTTGACGGCCAAGCCCTTTTAAGATTTGCCAAAACCCTTTACAAAACTTAACAGTCGTTAATATCTGCTAACGCAATGCAAACCTTATAGTAAAGCCACGTTTAATTTAATTACAGACTAGTTTATGTCACAATATAAATATTGATCACTAGCTTTTACCCGCGGCTTCGCTCGCGTGTAAACCTCCTTTGGGAACATGATGTTTTTCCAGGACCAAAAGTAGCCTATGTTACTCTCCATCCTTTCAACTAACTCTATGCCGAAAATCAAGTCGATTGGTTGGTTAGTTAGGGCGTGAAGGAAGGACAAACAAACAAATACACTTTCGCATTTATAATATTAGTTAGGAGTTAGGATATTTAGGATACCATTTAGTAATCAATACCCACAACATCTGTCTACAGTTAACTCACATAAATAAAACGCATGTTTAGTAGTTGAATTCATAATTGTAGAGTCCCGAAGACTGCAAATTAACATTTTTTTCTCGTAAATTCCTATTCGTTCACGGTTGAGAGCACATATTATTTAATAAGTACGTTTAGTTAACAAATTGGTAGTTGTGATCATGTCTGATAAAACTTAACATCTGTTTTGTAAATGATGATGTCTTTAAGTTGAATTAATTTATGTTGACTACTAGCGTTACTTGTTACCACGTAGGTTAATCAATAAAATTTATATTAAGACTTGTAGGTACCTGTTTAGTAATTATACACCTTTCTGTGTGATTTTGGGATATGTGATATATTAAAAAGATTTAGATAAACTTACATATAGACCACTTAAACGTCCCTACCACGCTCCCACTTTTCTTCATTACAAAATTCTAAATGCTAATTACTGCTTCAATGAATAACCAATTTTGTTGTTGTTTGCGGAATCGGTTACTTTTTAGTACTTATATGTATTGTTCCGTATAAAAATATTGTAAAAAGTGAACATAGTCAAGTACCTATTGCTAATGAAAACTCTTCTATCCCAGGTTCAATGCTCGCATAAATCGTAACTGTTTTCTTGTAAATTATATGAAATCCTCGTTAACGTCAATTGCATAAACAAAGTTTGCATTAAACAGCATGTTGTTAATTTTAAATCTCAGTTCGTAAAATGCAAAAAATGTTTGTTCTTTATTAACTATAACTTTGATCAAATTTATACTTGTACGGAACCAACATGAAGGCATTTTATAAACTGATGTGTTCCATTTATAGCAACAACCGTATCTAAAAATTACTTTTTAAAGAATGTAATAATATAGTTTTAATAAAGATTCTATAAATAAACAAAGGTGAAACTTCTAGTTTTAATTGGCTGGTTTAAAGAAAGACTTAACTAGTAAAATGTTTAATTATTGCCAAATTTTCCCATAGTATTAAAATTTTTAAGAGAGGTAGGACATTTTGTAAGGAGTAGTCTGTCTAGGGAAGTACCTCCACCCTACAGAAGACCGCAGCCAAATAACACTGTGATACAGTGTTGTGTTCCTGCTGGTGAGTAGGGTCGCCAGGCTCCAGAGAGGTCGTTGTTTGATTGTTTTGAGCGGACAGGTCGGCAACGCGCTCGTGACATCTCCGGTGTTGCAGGCGTTCATAGGCTACGGTAACCACTTAGCATCAGGTGGGTCGTACGCCTGTTTGCCTACTTAGTTGGATAAAAACAATAGTATTGTAACTAGGCAGCCAAACAGAAAAGGAATGTACCGACCTAGATTTAAATATCGAACGTAGGTTACGTTCACAAATAATGGAAATCAATTCTAGAATTACCATCGATTTGAATAGACGTAAGTTTTTTAATATCTCTTCCCGCCACTTCCGCAAACCGTAAGTTGATGTTTTTATACCATCGAATTCATTGATCGTTCATTAAACTGGCACTTACGTCGTCCATTTACCTTTGAACTAGATGATTTGAACTTGAACCTGACCTTGCAGTTTCACACATAGTTACATAATTTATCTTTGTATAAATGTGTATAAAAGCACAAGGCCGTTTTATGCCATATGTTTATGCGAATGTCATTTTGCTTATTATCTAATAATGCGTATTGCGTGACAAATCATTGTTGTAGATACTTGATTTCTCTATTGTTTGAATATTGAACATTACTTGAGGAAATAGACTATAGTGTACTGCTCAAATTAATTTTAGGATCAACTACAGATAAATAAATGTTTTTTCATAATGTTTAAAACACGTGAAGGAACTTTTAAAGAGAAAAAGTGAAAATACTTCTCGAAACTGATAATCTAAGCCACAAACGATGACTGTTATATTAGGACGTTTGATACAACTGAATCGATCAAGGGCCTACCCGAGCGAAATTAGAGGGTGAACTTCTAATTTTGCTATATCATACGCAACTAATGATTAATAATACCAGGCCTCTCCAAAGATGTTTTGAAGACGCAGATTAAATAATCTCTTAATCATAAAATAACTATGTACTTAATTCCCACTTTAGTATATTTAGAAAATCTGGAAACATACAAATCTTAATAAAGATTGTGTGTTGCAATATTTTAAAGTATCATTCGAATATCTTTGTATGAGTTATAAAATGTAAAAGTTGCTTAGTGGGAATATATAACCCATTAACAATTTTTAATTTAGAATACAAAATGGTAACAAAGAAATCCACCGACGAATCGATACCTCGTTCCTAAGACAGGGCTGAATTAACATATAGAAATAGCATTTGTTGACGTTACCCAATTAGGCAACTCTTTCAAATCACATATTTGGACCAGTGATCTCATTGCTGTTTCCATTGATTTATCGTCAGATCACCGATACGATGACGCAAGTGGGCGACCATCCATGACTTTTGTACACTCCTTGGTGCCTCGTGGCCTAATTCAGCCATGATGTGCTGAAAAGTTGTTGAAACACGTGACTTTTTATATCTCTGATCATTATTAAGCCCTTTATGTGAATTATATTATCGATAATACAAACTCAATTCTCAGTGTGAGTATACATTTGCTTAATATCCCTTCACGTTTTATGTAATGAACCTACTTTAAATTTTTAGTAAGAAATGCTGCTACCATGGCGTTAAAGTACGAAAACAAAACGACGGATAAAAGCCAGATAAAGTCACCTTTTATGATGTTTTTGTATCCAAATGGAGTACTAGTATGAATAGTAGGTAGGTTTGTATTAGCTTAACACTTCTACCTAATTCTGTAACTGTATATCGATTAAATCGATGGTTTTCATATAGGTACGATCATACGTTCAACTCATATATTAATAATTGGTCTCGCGCGCTCTCGACTAGATACCGTCGGCGTACTAGACAAATGCGGCAATTAAAACTATGTGAATTCGGCGTACTTATAACCAATAAGTGAGTTTGACGTCGAGATAAATTTAAAATTTTAGTTTAAAAACAGAAGCTAAATGCCAGTTTGCGTATTCAGACTATGTATGAAATAATACAAGAAATAACTCTTTCTCGTTTAGTCTTTGCACATTGTCTTACACGCACTACAATATTAAGTTGCCGCATTCTGGAAACTGATTTTTCTTCATAGCGCGGTATCTAGTCGAGCGCGCGCGAGACCAATTATTAATCTAAGGTTCAACTATTCAATCATCAAAAATTTATTACTATAGTTGGGTGCATAGCTTTATTAAGAAAGCTACTCTATGACTAGACTATGCAGGCATAGTAATAATAACAATGGTAATAGCTTCTGCCAAACAAGATAACGCACACAATTACAAATTTAATGAATCTGTATGTAAATCCTGCTATCTTATCTCCCAAACGATCTCCGCCAAAGCAAGATGCAACTAAATACGAATGCACTGCGGAAGTGCACGACCATTTGAAATATTATTCAGCAACTGAAAGGCAACTAATACTTTAATACTGTACAAAATACAATGTATTGTACAATTGAGTTGACTTGCGGGTTTGAGAAAAAGATTTTTATATGATTGAGTTTGCAATCAAGCGCACGACTAGTTTTAGAGTTGTGTTCTATGGTAGAGCAATATCAATGCCACGGGGGCATTTATGCAATATCTATAGATGTCAGTCGCCCTTTACTAAGTCGGTTTATTCCCTACATAGTGCATATGCTGTCAGTCGTTACAAGTTTTTTCCGTTAAAACAATTCGGAAAATACAGACGTCACAAAAAGGGTAAATAATAGAAGAAGATTTACGATGAGTATAAATAGCATGATCCACAAGATATTTTTTTATCTTAACATTAGGTTGCATAATAATTAAAGGACCTGTTTACATTTTATATCACAATTAAAATTATAAATATTTCCAAAGTTAAAGAACTCTATTATTCTTATAATTTGATACTTCTGTATCAAATTACTAATTGCTACTATGTCGTGACTCATTGTATACGACACAACATCCTTCGCTTACTATTTCATAATAAACATCAGATGTTATCTACTACATTAGTATTCACAGAGCTTCTATCGGCTTCATAAAGAACTTGTTCCTGTTACGGAAATACTAATTATACAATAGCATTTGACACGTTTAATTATAATGAGTCTGTAGTGGCCGATGTGAATTATTGAACGCTGGATATTATTTTGCTTATGATGTTATTTCCGTATGAGAAGGCTTTCTCTTTGTTGCTAATAATGTTTATTGCTTTTAAATCAATGTTGGGGATTTGTATGTTCCCGTCACTCATTCTTATTAGCATAGTTTCCCTGCAAAAAGGGTTGGTCGGAGGTCAGAGGAATAAGTACCGCCTTATCCCGGGCTTTGATTATAGCGTACCCTGGGCTCTGAAATGTAAGTAGATGACAAGAGGGCTGGCTCATTCCTAGCGCAAAGAATTGCAATTGCAATTCAACGCGGGAATGCAGCCAGTGTTCTTGGCACCATGCCACACGGATATTGCTTACATTTTAATTTTTAGTAGTTTAAGTTTTTACTTTCAGTTAGTTTTTTTAAGTTTTTAGGTTAATTTGTTTGTATAATAAAATTTTTGTAAGTAGATGACAAATTAGGATTTGTGATCTGACCAAGAAGTAAGTTTACAGATAGAAATATACATAGTACCACTTATAAGGTCTTTAACTAAGGTAACGTTTTGTGAAATCTTAAGTTTTGCCCACGTTTAAAATAGATTTAATCACAATATTAGAAGACCATAGACATTTTCTTCCATCTGTAACTTTTACTTACCAAAGACTGAGAGAAAAGAACTCTTTAAATATAACTCAATATTATTATTTTACGATAAGAGCTTTTGAAACGGAATAAATATCGTAAATCATGATATTTCGAGATGTTTACAGAAGGATGCGAGCTAAACTTAGTGTTTGTTTCAGATTCCTCACCGTATGCCTGCAGTACACAATGACAGATGCACAATTAACAAGCACTGAAGTGGGCAGTCCGGTAAGTTTTTATTACTTCTGTAGTATCTTCACCCTTTGTTATGGGTACCATAACAACCATACCACAGCATTCTCCCATTCCATCTCTTGACGACCAAGAACCTGCAAGCCCAGTGTTGGACATCCACCGAGCAGATGGTTAGATGACCTTAAAAATATCGCAGGCAAACGATGGACGCCGGCCGCTTACAACCATTTTGGAAATCATTGGGCGAGGCCTATGATGCCCAGCAGTGGACTGACTGCGGCTGAAATGATTCCTTAGTGTAGGATGATCCCTTAGTGTAGGTACTCTCTGTTGTCTCCGAAGCATAAGCTGAGGATGAAACTGACACACCCGAATGAAGATTAAATTACCTAAAGGAAATATTAAGCTTATTATTTTTCTTATGTCAATGTCAAATATTAGAATTTAATGACCATTTCCTTTTCATGTAACGAAATATCTAAAGGACACAAATAGACCGAAACCTATTTATTATATGACTACTTATGGGTTATTGGGTTTCATGCCTCCTAATCAATTTATTTTTAATCGAATGTAATCATGTTCATGACATAATCTGTTGGTGTTCCTTGAAATAAATAAATGAGTCGTATAAATAAATGATCAAAAAAAAATGTCATTCAAAAATACCTATAATACTAAGTTAATTTAAACTTTTTAAATTTTCGCAATTAAAATGAAAAACTATCAAAGATTGTTTGAAAATTATTTCAAACTTCCTTTACACACTTACTTTCTTTTCAGTGTTTGAACCATCAGGTGTAAATAAATATATAATAATCGCGATAAAATCCGTATCAATAGGTATAGTTTAATTTAATGTGTAACAATCGCAAACACATTCATACTTTTTTTACTTTTTAATATTATAAGTGCGAAAGTCTGTCTGTCTGTTACGCTTTCACGGCCAAACCGCTGAACGGATTTTGATGAAATTTGGTATGAATATAGTTGAAGTCCCGGGGCTACTTTTAGACAAAGGCAAGGCTAATCATTGATACTTATTTTATAATTCATTGACAGATCCCGCAAACGACGCAAGCGCTACGAATAAAAGACACGATATTCGCTTGGAGTTCGTGGGGCTCCTGGAGTTCTTGCTCCAGAACTTGCGGGGGAGGAGTCTCCGTCCAGGAGCGACAGTGTCTGCCGAGAGACCCTACCAGGTAACAAATGTTTGTCTTCAAGCTACTTATTACAATTATATTAAAAAATAGTCGGGATAGTAACCAATTGCTCTTCAAAAAAGTGAGCTTTGGTAAATACTGGTGCAAGTACCAGAAAAACTAAGTATGCCAATTTGAAAGAACTGTAACCAGTACGTCAACCATGAGATTTTATTGACGCAAGAGAGAGTGTTAACAATATAGTATGGCAAACCTATACAGTGCGTACGGATATACTCGTAGTAAGGTTCACTAACCCATTCTTACCTACTGGGTACAAGTTCTTGTGTCTTGAACCACTTGGAACTGGGTGTCATCTGGTGGTTTCGGAAAACTTTGACGTCACAATTATAGGTGACGATGCAACGCACACGAGGATTCATACCATTTGTCTTGAAGTGCGCGCTCGACCGATAACAAAAAGATGTGGTCTATCAATGAAGAATTATTAGTTGACTGAGAATACAAACAAATAAATTGATAATGAGACATAGTAACTGGAACTCTGATTGAAATCTCGCACGCACTTACAATCGCTAATAATAATTATACAAATGTACAGACGCACGCTCGCACATTAATGTATTCAGAAT
Source organism: Euzophera pinguis (assembly GCA_947363495.1). Lineage (NCBI taxonomy): Eukaryota > Metazoa > Arthropoda > Insecta > Lepidoptera > Pyralidae > Euzophera > Euzophera pinguis. Next base: position 7,948,098 of record OX376171.1, read on the forward strand.
GCGTATTAAGGATAGGAATTAAACCATAAATATTAGTGAGTACTTGTAAAATAAGTTACGCAGTTAAAAATGTATTTCTATATAATATTTGACAAGTTTAAATTCTACGACAAATCCAATATAATCAATTGAAATGAGTTGGATATTATTTTGGACAAAGTTCCAGTAGCGTTATGGAGATTATTTTTACTCGAATTTTCTATGAACTAACTATTACGTCATGGTGGTCATCAAAAAATTCAATGCAACCTTATTTTTTCCTAAACTTAATGCGGTTTTGAAAAAGGCGTAAGTAACTATTCAAAATCATGACAATAAAAAAAATCCTGTAATGACCCAAAAACACAATGGATGCATAATTAGCTCCCCATTAAACCAACAAACAACTTTTCAAGTGAGATAAATAAACCACTAAAAATTCCAGATTCCCACTATTTAAAAACCAAATTCGTGTAGGACAAGATAAACAAACAAGGGTACCGGTGAAGAAGATTAATGAGTGGACGATTCTATTTTTTCCTATTGTTCTGTGGTATAGTCTTAATTATTTCATTATTTAGCCGGTACGCACTATAAAGATAAGAAAAAACAAGTATCATGCAATAGATATTGATATATTGAACTTTTTTGTTTGGGAAATAAAAATGTCAGATTACAGTTCAATGTAGTAAGGGTTGTGTTGTAACAGTGCATAAATAGAATCCGATGCTATATTCAACGATTGAGTGACTGTGACTAGACATATATGCTGATAGCAACAGATAAATTATTCTGATAAGACTAATAAATTAAACTTAGTTTTTAAAAATAGCTTTCTTGATTATATCACAATATTTAATTTTTTTTAATAGTTTTTAATTCATGTGACGATTATTACGATTTCGAAATAAATTAAATAAAATGTAACCGCAGTTTTTAAAAGTTGCAAATACAAAAAATATATACATTTATCTCGTTTATTTATAAAAATATCATTTAATCAATAAAATATTTAAAAGAATCAAATAATTAAATTATATTAAAAACAAAAATTTGTCTCTCCAAAGATTTTCTGTAACATTTTAAAAAAATAGTAAATCGTTGTGGGCAGCCCTGCAAGGGACCAGTCGCCACCATTGATCATAGATCACAATGATATCTAATGATACGGCAATCGATAAAGGAACCTGCCCACCGCGGGAGAGTATCCACACTCCGCGATTGTACTGTAATTTGTTTAGATATTTTAATACGATTGTCAGATGTGGTCGTGGCCTTAGTCAAGTATCGACTTTTATAAAATCTAATTTATGCTTGTTTGATGTCATATATACCATCTGTATTTGATTCAAGATTTGATAGAATAATAATAAAGTTTTTATTTTAATGTAAGTAAATTTTATAATTTGTCAAGTTTCATTTCAGACACAATTTTATTTCATTTCAAATAAATTATAGTAATCTCGAATGTGGCACCAAGGTTTTCGAAAATCTTTTGGAACCTTTAATAAGACCAATTAATAAGTGTTAAACTTAACACAGATTAGTTTTAAACTCTTATAATTTTCATGCATTATTGTAACAGCGGCAATATCAACAAATATGCAATTTCTATTCTCTATCTCTTGAAACTGAATGACGCCCACTTCCTCGGCCGGCTTATACGGTCTGCGCAAGCACGCAAACGGATTTTGCCTTTTGGGTGTAAAAAGTTTCAGAAAAGACTAGAGTTTACTGATATTTTCAGATACCTAAGTATCAATAAAAACATAACACGGATTTCCCAAAGTTCCCACTCGAACGGGAGCGAAGCCCCAGGCTAGTAAGATTTAAAATCAATTGTTCGTTTGTACGGAAATTCTATAGTGCATCACAAGCAATCATTCGAGATCGTGCCGACATAGGAAAGGCGACTCGTGATAAATTGCACAATCGTTACGGAATGATAGCGCTACAGTCCAAGATATGCGAATTTCTATTAAACAAGGGTTAACAACCCAAATACTTTTTTTTTATAATGGGTTTTACGGTCATGAATAGAAATACTTTTTTTTAATTTTTTTACATCATCCGTGTACTACTTCATATATGTACTAATGCAACGATTTTGCTTTCAGTTAATGTTTATGATCTTTGAACATGATCGACGATAGTGATGAGTATAGGAAGCTTCGCGCTTTAAAATTATAGTATACAAAATGCAATACAATAGAAATACTCTTTATTATATCAAAAACAAATCAACAAAACAGTGAGACAAAAAGGATAAACATAAACCCTTAGATTAATAATTGGTCTCGCGCGCTCGACTAGATACCGTCGGCATACTAGAAAAATTCGCAACTAAAACCATGCCGAATTCGGCATACTTGCGGCATACCCGCGTCAGTCATTCCGTGACCGATGAGTGAGTTGGATGTCTAGTTAAATTTAAAATTTAATGTAAAAGTAGACGCAAAATGTGCAGTTTGCGTAGGCAAACTGTGTAAGAATAAATACTTAAAGATATAAGAAAGATACTGGTATTACATACCATCAATAAGTATTGTATAATTTCGAAATATGGACATAAATTACTCACGAAAATAATATAACCCTAAAATATTGCCGTGTATTAAAAATTCCCCGAGGTTTCGATTTTTATTATTTAGATATTTTGTTTTTCAACTCCTGACCCCAAAAGAGGTATGATGTAATTTTGAATTTTTCTGACATATTTGTCTGTCTTTATCATCTTATTACTTTAATGCTGGTCTGGGAGAAAAGTAAATACGTGGAATGTACTAGCTGCTTCTCTTCCCGCGCAGACCGTATAAGCCGGCCGAGGAAGTGGGCGAAAATCGAAGAACCATACCTATCAGTAGGCGATGCGACTAGCAACCTATCACTATTTTGATTCCATTTCCACTTTACGCCGACCAACATTCTAAATATGGCCTTTGGGTAGTTGGAACCCCGTAGGGTATTGTTGCCGGATAATCGATTAATAGAATTTGGGTTTTTTTAATAATCTAGGATTTTTGACAATTAATCGAAAATAATCGATTATTAACTGCAATATCATACAATTAGTCTAGTATTGAAATGGGTCGATATAAATTATATCGATTTAATCAACATAGGTAATCGTTTATATCAATGGTTATTAATCGATTATGTATCTGTAGTATCGATATAATTTAATCTGTAGTATTGATTTTTGAGAATTTATGAAAAATAATCGATTAATGGATTAACAATAATACCAAGCATTTCAGGCACCGGTACTATACAGATATACCGGAACTCGGCGGCGGGATGTAAGCGGGCATAACACAAATCATCGTCATTCAACTCATACAGAAAAAAATATTGTACTTACAGAAATATATTATCAATAGTATCAATATCGATACTATCGATATATGATCACTATTGATATCTTAGATTACATTTTCAACTATCAAAGAATCGATTATTATTCGATGTGTAATCGATTTTCCGGCAACACTACTGTATGAAAAAAGGCCATGATAATATCTATGCACTAGCTGTTTCCCGCAGCTCCGCCTGCGTCAAAAGGTAGCCTATGTTTGACTCTGGGTCTTGAACTATATCCGTACCAAATTTCATGAAAATCAATTCAGCGGTTTAGTTGTGAAAGAGTAACAAACATCCATCCATACTTACAAACTTTCGCGTTTATAATATTAGTAGGATGTGTATGTCTATTTATTTATCTGTATTTAAACCCGTGTCACAACTAAAAAGAGGTCAGTAATCAATTAGCTCCAAGCTAAATAGAAAATTAAAGTAACGTTGAACATACTGTACTGTGTAATAATAAATCAAATGAAAGTTTTTTTTGCAATTTTAGGATTCTATATTAGAATTATATAATAAAGTAGACAAAAAATAACCATTTCCCCTACATTATCTCCAAAACTATCGATTCCAGAATTTCGATGCATAAATTACAGGAAAACCTATGAGATCATTTTAAATTTGTTGAAAAATAAAAAATAGTACAGAATCCTCTCCACGCGAGCCGACTCACACTTGGCCAGTTTTATTTTAATCTCATTTTAAAGGATTTTCTGAGCTACTTTTTATAATACGTAACAAGACCACAGCAATTAACAATTTTTCCCATTGGTCGGGCACCAGTCAAGTAGCTGGCAACACCATAATCGACGCTAGTGTGCGTCTTTGCACAGTGTTTTACACACACTTTTCTATTAAGTGGCCGCATTCTGGAAACTGATTTTTCTTCACAGCACGGTATCTAGTTGTAGCGCCGCGGAGACCAATTATTAATCTATGCATAAACCTTTGTGAAATATTCTTCGTGAATGGATTTTTCATTAGCCCAAAATCTAGATTTTATACCTAGAATTTATACCTAAATTCTCGTTCGCCTGCGGGATGCATTTGCTAATTCTATTAGAAATCAGAAATCTAAGTTCAAAATACTTTTTTTATATACAAATATTTGAATAACGATGCAATTTATTTCGTTTTATTTATACTTTCTTGAAAGAAAGGTGATACATGTGCATGATTGCATGTGATACACCCATCAAATAATCAACGCGGCCAAAATAGAAATCAAAGTAAAAATCTCGAGTGAGTTGTGATTTTGACAGATATAGTCATCGATTGGACACGAGTATTTCATGGACTTCACAATCAAGTCGAGCAATCGAGACTTTCACGTCACTGAACTGGCATTCAAACTCAAAATGTAAAAATTCGCTACGTTTCAATATTTCTTTTAAAGACTTGAAAAATGATTTCACTTTATTTTTACACGCTGTGACCACCGTGCCTTATACAATTTGTGTAAGTAAAATATTGTTGCAACAACTAACAATTTTGTGTTTCATTATTCTAGAAATCATTTAAAATAGTTACAATACAAAAGAAATATTGTCTTGCCACCGTCTGCTTTGTTCCCGTCTAAATAATAATAATAAATAGTAGATAAAATATTATCATAGTTTAAGAATCATTGTTACCAAATTGTTACGAGATTTATTATTATTGTATACGTAGAGTTTGTTCAGGCACGAAGTTCTATTGAAGGAAAAAAAAACCTTCCCTTTCAACAAAATCAAATCAAAATTGTTTATATATGTGAACACAAGTAAAGCATTTTCAATTTGACTGTACAAAAAGGTTACAAACAACTCAAAAACACAAAGTGATTTTGACAAGCTTTCTGAGTGACGCAAGCCTTTCGCTAATACTCGATTCAAGTCGATTGTTATCACATTGTTTACACGGTAATCAAGTTCCCATTTGTGTGAACCGATTTTGACGCTGAGTCATCATGTATCGTTATATCGAAAGTAGAATGGCTTGTTAACAAACAAAATTTTAAATTGCACATTTTTGTTTTACAAACATTGAAAATTGATGTTACAAACAAACGTACAATACGATTTAAGTATTATCCTACAACCCTAATTTGCACTAGTACGACAGTTAACGGTATTTTGTTTGTCTGAGATTTAAAGCAATTACCTATTAGACAAATTTTGATTATTGTACATTTTCATGTAAGTCAAACTCACTCCATTGAATTTAATACGGTTTTATCGCGTTTATCACCTAATAACACTTTCATTTAATGTGTAGCCATCGCGAAAACAGAAATCATCACTCCATCAATTTTACTCCACAAAAAACCAACTTTCTGATATTACATAGTTCAATTACTTAAATTTAGTTTGATGAGATTGATATGAAAATTGAATGTGATTTGAAAATTATCATTTTTGTTTTCCAATTTACTCAAACTATTCATCATAAAGTAATCTCTATGTACAACACACGTCACTTTACTTATAATAATGTTCTCAAACAAACAACCAGAAATGATTTTCCAATTGGTTTTAATAGAAATTTGATGAGTGGAACAGAGCGTGTTTCCTACAATTTTACGATTACTCGACGACGCATGCGTCATTTTTGTACTAAATCTCTTCAGTTCATAGTAAATTACATCATTGATTATGTCACTGTTTTCACTGTTTTTCTTTGTTGATACCTTACGCTGAAAGTTGCTGAATGTTTTTATTAGCTTACGGTATCTAGACAAAAAAAACGAAATGTATTTTTAATGTAATACCTACTAGCTGTTTCCCGCAGCTCCCTCTAAGTCAAAAAGTAGCCTATGTTTGACCACGAGTCTTCAACTATTTTCATAGGTACTAAATTTTCTCAAAATCCGTTCAGCTGTTTGGCCGTGAAAGCGTTACAGACAGACAGAGAGTATGGATTAATGGAACAAAGATAAACCTAAACCTTAAAAAAATGGGAACGGACTTTCCGAATTAAAAACATTTAAGTAGGAAGATTTTAGTAAATTTCAAACTTTCTTTAGAAATCGGTACTTATCGTTACTGGTTAAACTTAAAATTAGTTAATGCAACTGGTTAATCTTAAAATTTGCGAAAATTGCTTTGTATCATAGATTTCCGCTTATTTTTTTTTAGCTATTATTTTAGTTGTTACTGGTATTCGACCATTTCAAGACCCTATCCAATACATCTAAATAATTTGTTATTGCATGCGTGATCATTACATGTATTATCACATGTATCATCCATCGATATCATAGCATAGCTATTGTATCCGTACGATAGGTAGACAGTGATAGTCCAGTTTCATATTTTTTAATTATGATACTAACAAAAGTTCGGGTGGCGCCCCGCAGCGGCAAAGCGCCGCACTAATGGACACTGAAACAATGCGGTTTCATTACGATGAGTACAGTTGTTGAGAAAAGCTTAGGGCTCCCTTTTTTGTATCGAGTACTGATCTGATATTCATAATCCACAAGTATAAAATTAGTTAAGAGCGTGAGCCGGGGCTACGCCTCTGTTCCTGTGGGAGTTCTTAGGTTCCTGTATCAGATCGTCAGGACTTTATACATAATTGTAGCCACATAGCTTCAGTAGTGTTTGACATTTCATGAGTGTTTATTACATGAGTGTCATCATTATCATTTTAGCTTCAGTCAGTCCGCTGCTGGAATATAGACCTCTTCTAATGATTTCCAAAATGACCGTTTGGAAGCGGCCTGCGACCTTTTTCAGGTCCTCTGACCATCTGGTCGGTTGGTATCTAACGCTGCGCTTGCCGATTCATGGTCGCCATTCGAGAACCATGCTGCCCCATCGGCCATCGATTCTCCGCGCTAGTGCCCCGCCCACTGCTATTTCAAAGAACTGTTGCGCTGGGCTATGTCGGTGACTTTTCTCCTACGGATGTCCTTATTTCTGATTCGTTCTTGTAGGGAAACATGAGTGTATAAGTCAGTGGTGTACACTGAAAAAAATATCTGGATAAGCAAAAGTCCAGCTCGTATATTGAGGGTTTTGAACCGGATATTTTTGTTATACTTAGCGGCCATAGGAACACACAATTTCAATTCTCTAGTTATACAGACGATTCGGCAATTTTCATCTTTATGCCCTCTAATAAAACAATGATATCATAATTAAATAAACCCTAATACTTGCAACACCTCAATACGTTTTCACAAATTGAACAAAACAATTGTTTTGGCTTACCGCTTCTCAGCTGATCCAATTTAGGCCAGCTTCGTCCATATTTATCCTTTTTGCACACACACACATAAACGCAAGCATTTACGTTTAATCTCAATATTTTTCACTTTTCATATAGACATTTTCACATTTGTAACATTGTAGTGTAAATAAATCGAACGGAAGCAAATAATCTCATTTGCAATGTTTTAAAGCCCGCCTTCTGAATAATCTATAATGAGAAGGACACTAAGATGTACCTATTTGTTTGTAAACAAACAAAATGGCGTCAAAAAATGCGTTTAAATCAAACAAACAGTAAATGCAATTAATGTTTACTAAGATTAAATAAAAGTAATAAGATAAATACATTATTTTATATAAGGACATAGTTACTTAAAAATATTTTTGTATATGTTTTCACATTTTTATCCTTTGAACGCATTTAAAGACAGTGTCTCATGGCGACGCACACTGGGGCGTCCTATATGAAACGAATGCGAAATACTAAAATAATTTTAAAATGAAAATTAATATGAAAATTTAATTTAATTTTAAAATGAAGATAATTACATAAAAAATGTTTTATTATGTAATTAGTAGGTATTTCATATGTAATAGCGTTATGAATTAGTAGTTAAAGACTCGCAAAATGCAAGTGTTGGAGTGTCGCGCATTTCTGTTGCATTTTGTGAGAACTTTAATTATTTTAAGATCGAAGAGTTAAGAGATAATTTTAATTACTTATTGTCTTTTGAGATTCTATTCCTAAAATTTATTAAATTGAGGATCAAGCTTTTTAAAATTCTGTGCACAAATAAAAATAACTCTTTAAATTTAATATTGAAAAAAATTATATCAGAATTTTTTTTTAAATGATGTCTACCATACATATATTTGATCTTTGTATATTATGAAACAAAAGAGCAAAGTGAAAGCCTGTTGCGCATTTTTTTTAATCTATTTTTTTTTTGTTTACAAACATGAATTTAGAAATTTATATCTCTTTTAGATTCACGTTCTAAAGTCCGTATTCAACGGAAATCTATGTTGGATGCATTTTTTAATAGTAAATTTAAAACATTTGATCGAAAATTCAAAAAAAAAATATGGATTTTATGGCTAGTAAAACATTAAAGGGTTTTGCTTGGAGCCCGCTACACTGTACGTTACTTTATATCTATGGATGCCTATGACAATTAGTGAACACAATATATTGATACACCCCTCATAGTAAAGGAAGCATTGTTACCTATAGAAGTGCTAAGTGAAGAGGCTATAATTATGGCGAAAATTTGAACTGCATTAGAAAGAAGAATTTAAGGATCAAGGGGATTTTTAGTGTGATAAATAATTGTTTTTACTCTTAGTTATATTAAGGCAATGTTATTCCACCTCTTGACTTTCACACACGTTAGTTTTTATAATCAGTTATTTTTTTTCTATTTAATTTGTTAGAATATAAAATTTGGTAAACATATTTCTAGTGTCGATGTAGTGCCGATGGGGCAGAAACGTTCTCGAATGGCGACCACGTACCGGTAAGCGCAGCGTTGGACATCCACCGACCAGATGGTCAGATGACCTGAAAAACGTCGCAGGCAAACGCTGGATGCAGACTGCTGCCAACCGATCAATTTGGAAATCATTGGGAGAGGCCTATGTCCAGCAGTGGACTGACTGCGGCTGAAATAATGATGATGATGATGATTTCTAGTGTAAGTTTCATACGCAAATCACTCCTAAAAATGCTTAATTATGCTTAAAAATACATACAAAGTACAAATAAAACGAATTAAAATGTTGTAGAGTTTTTCGCATCCGTTCCGTATAGGACGCCCCAGTGTGCGACGACACGATCATGATTCGGGCGTTTGGCGGCGCGTTTACTGATTTTTGTTATGAATGAAAATTAAATAAAGTAAGTAGTAGTAAATAGTAATAAAAAATAAAGTAAGTAGAGAAGCACAAGGTAGGCAATGTCTTTTTGTCTTTATGGGGTGCACGTCACTGGTGTCAATGACCTTTCGCTTTTTCAAACACTGATTACCTATATATTATGGCGCCCGCTTCGTATTATAAACGTACTGATAGCCTATCTATAACTTATCTGACAGCAGGATTAATGGATAAAACACTCCAGTATCAGCTGAAGAACCGTAACATGAAGATAATTATTAAATCGTTCAACGTAACACTTTTCTCCAAGACTGTATATACAAATTAATTTTCATATTCTATTATAGTGCAACATTGTTTAGTAATTAACGGTATGTTTTGAATATTTAAAGCTATTTTTCTATACTTTAGTATTCGTTAATTAATTTAGTAACTTATTTTGCAACAATATATTAGTATATATAAATAGGTAATACTCATATTTCCTCAATTTCCATAAATCTGCTTGAATAATGATAAAAATGTGAGTAAATACATAGAGGTACAAAGTCCACCATATCAATGCATAGTACACTATGTAAGCCTATCATTTCATGTAATGTATGTATTATCCTTTGCGCTAACTCAAAATTAGGTTTTACATTTCCAATAAAAGCTTGTGAAAGTGACCGAGAAAAATACCTGTAATTGGGATGAGCAGCTGCCAGAGTTTTGAGCAAAGTTCATACGTCACTTACCGACAACCGGAACAAGGGCCAATCAGAATCACTACCGTTTACTTCATTCCATAAGTTGAATGCACCAGAGAAATTGAATTTGACCACATTCCTAAATGTGCATTGATACGTTGTAAATGATGGGGTCATGTTAAACCATTAAAAGTACCTAGCTGTTAGAAAATGTTATTACTATCCGACGAAGATGTTTAATAATTGGGTAAGCTCTATACAGTGGTGTTACTTAGCTTTGATATTCGGAAATCTACAAGATTTATGTTGGTTTATTGCTCTAATAAGATCATCATCATCATTACGTGTAGGTTACTTTGTCTATCGACCGTGTACACCCTGGTGTCAGGGTTGTTCGGAAACGTCTCTCAGTCTCTGACGTGGTTCCTTCGACGCCTACCAAATGGCAGCCGGGACTAACGGCTTAACGTGCCTTCTGAAGCACGGAACCATCTTTATTATCAGAAAATCAGGTGATTCAAGTCTGCAAAGTCCTAACCAAACTGGAAACAACTAAACAAAGTAGGTTCTGGTAGGAATCGAATCCACCAGCCCCGGGTCGAAGGCAGGTGTACGGGATCGATTGAAAATATAATCCATATAATATGGGAAAAAATAATGAATGAAAGATAAAATAAAATAAAACGTTCGCAAAACTCAAAATAATTAAGGTTAACAGCAGCCAACAGCCAGCGATTTGGACAATTTGCGAAATTGATAATTTATGACCACTTACTAATTTGTTAATTGGATAATCTGCCCCTAAATGGGGTACACATAATTATCCCACCATATTCCTACTTGATGTGAAATGAAAAAATGTAGCCACCGCTATAACTAAGTGTTTTTTGGATTAGAGTAATTAAAATTTTGCAATAGTTAAAAAAATAATTTATAAATCATACTACAATTAGGTATAGTGACCTACTTAGCTTGTCAGAGACTATTATGTAGCATATGTAATACGAATTATTCTTTTTTAGGGTTCCGTAGTAAACACAAGGAACCCCTAAAAAAACATTGACATATACCGTCACTTTCTTATGGATATTAAGTATATTTATTTATCTATGGTGCGGAAAAGATAATCCAAATATAGGTTACACATAGTTTAAACAGAATCATATAAATTACCTTATTTGTATCAACTAACTGCATAAACATACCGTACGACGTGGGAAGCCAACCACGACTCACGACCAATTCAAACTGAATATATTGGTATTTACTTAGATAAACACTAGGAAACCTAGGAATCTAGGATAGCACCATCCACGCGTTAAACTCACCCACTTTCCTTTGAAGACATTTTAAATATTTAGATATGTTTGTTTTTAAGTATCAAATGAACCTTAATATTGTACAGTATATTTCTCTAGAAAATTCAAAAACGTAAACAGTATCGATTTTTTTTTTCTGATTTACACCGGTGAGTCAGACATTTCCTTTTGAATCTGATAAATTATCATTAAAAACTATGCTAAAATAGTGATGTTATTTATTCTGCATAATTAGGTAGTAGGTGAATACATGTCATTGAAATATACCACCCGTAGAGAAAAGTATGTTTTTCTTTAGGTGCAATAAAGAGTATTTTTATTGTATTTTACGGAGAAGCTGTTACCACAGAATTAAATTGTATGTCTAAATATAATGTATTTTACAGATTGCGTCGAAGCAGAAAGAGAAGGAAGTTGTCCCGGAGTACGGAGCGAGCGAGACAACAGCGTGATGTCTCGGTGGTGCGAGGCCCCGACCCTGATTGCCCTGGTCTGGCGCGCCGGTACCACGAGTGCAATACCGCGGTAATTACAACATTATTATATTATTTAAAAGGTAGTTAGAAGTCGTACAAAGTTCTTTGGCAAACGGCTCCTTATTTAATTAAGTTTTTAATATGTATGTAGTCAGACATAATCATACATACCTAAGTATAAGTCTGAGGAAGGTAAGTCCGAGAAATATTTCACGCAAAGAAGCGGCGAATACGGCAATAAATAAGTTTTTTGCTGGCCGCTGAAATACATACAATTTTTTGGCATACATAAGGTTATTTTAGATTCAACATGAAAGAACATTGAAAGAAAGAAAATGTAGATCCCTAGAAAGCTAGGCTTCAGCAGCACTTCGGTCTCCCTATAATACTTCGCGATAAATTGCTTTATTTCAAACGTTGACAACAACCTTCTTATTTTTTCAATATAGCTTTCGTATTTAGCCAGTATCAAGTAAAAAATATTGAACAAAGTTGTTAAGTCAAGCAAGTCTAAAGCCAAGTCAGTAGTTCAGTCACTCAAGTCAAGTCAGAAGAATCAGGCTAAGTGGTAGAACCTGGCTGCACTTCCAGGAGCTTTTGGCAACAATCAAGAAAATCTCATAAATTGAATACTGTATCACTTAATCCAACAATCACGCTTGTTCTCGAACGCTTATTTTGCAAAAAAAACACAAATTTCGAAAAATTTAATACAGCGCCGAAATTGATCTCCTCAGCTTCCCGCCAAAACTCCCAACGTTCTATTACATACATACCTTACTGACAATTCCATCTTCTCATTCCAGCCGTGTCCCGGCCCTCCCAGGGACTCTCGCTCCGAGCAGTGTGCCGTGTACGACCGCAGGCCATTTCGGGGACGGTTCTATACGTGGGTGCCTTATGTCGATGGTTAGTATCTTCGTGTATTTCGATATGAGAATAGACCACTTCCTTTCCAAATTTCGTGGTATCTCTGTCGGGCGGATTTCACTAACGACTGTACCTATACTCAACGAGGTTATTAAATAATGTTAATAAGGGATAAAAATTATGTTATTGGTAGATACCTCAGTGAAAATAAAAGGACAATCGTTTAAGCGGACCCTGAGCCGGAAGTGATGCATTTTGGGATGCTATGCGGAAAACGGTAGGATGACGAAGATGACGATGCATTTCTCTACCATTTTCCTCTACCTAGTAATTCAACGGCTATCTAAATTATAATTACAAATTTCATTCCAATAAATTACTATCTACACTAGGTTAAACGGAATATGATATAAACTATGTCACTCTTGTTTTATTTTGTAATTGCCTTTTAAACCCGTTTGTATTGATTCTGCAATACTCCATTTATTAAAGAGAAAACAAATTGACATGCAGTTTTAGGCTAAAAATATAATACGTTAATACACCAGCACAATAAAGTCTTACGAAAGTTTATTATTTAATTCTTCAATTTTATTTTCCAGGCAATGCACCATGCACCCTCAACTGTCGCCCTCGTGGTCAGCAATTCTACGCGTCTTTAGCCCTGGTGGCTGATGGTACGCCCTGCACCAAGCCTGGCTTCCGAGCCATTTGTGTGCAAGGAACATGCAAGGTAAGTTGTGATTTAAATCCTGGAAAAAACGCAGTAGTTTTGCAAGGTAAGTTGTGATTTAAATCCTGGAAAAAACGATAGAGCGCGAAAAAATCGCATAATACGCCGAAAAATTGTTTCTTTACGAACAACGCCATCTGTGGACGAGTAGCTGCACTATTATTTGCATAAGGAAAAGTGCTGAAGTCGTTCGTTGCGGTTGCAATGCGGTTCGTTCCTTATAATTGCAAAGATTTTCTTAAATAAATTTAATATAGTCAGTTCTTGCTAACTGATCTTTAGAATGACCAGGTAGAGCGTGTGATGTGATGTCCATTGACCATCATGACAAGCGATATGGTTTTGTAATTAATTGGGAATAGGCCATCTCTTTTTTCAGAATACAATATGATAATATGCTTTTTTTTTTACTTTGATGACATTTTCGATACTTTTCTGAATGCTTCAGCTACTTTTTTTAATTAGCTACTAAACTATACGGAAAAAAGTATTCTAAAGTATGACAAGACCAGTAGAAAATCTCATAGTAGAGCTAAGAATTTCATGTTATAGCCCGACCAAGAAAATACTAGACTTGGTCATATTGCGGAAAAATATTTGAACTAATTTCTTTTACGGGCAACTATGTAATAAGTAACATTCCGTCTTCTCAATGTCATCTGTCAAAAAGAGAAGAGTGGACGTTGTGTATTTTGTGATTATCAAATGAAAATATTTATCAAAATGGTAAAAATAATATATAGTAATGGGAGAAAAGTGATTTAAAAGATGTTATCATATTTGATGCGAATGAAAACGAAGGAATGATTTCTATTTCATTAATGTCAATTTTGTTGTTAACATGACACATACAACATGTTGCCACCTGAAGGCGATCAGTAGCGACGCCAATGCAGGGTTTTTATTTTCCTGATCGGGCTGTACCTTATTTTATTCTAGTCATATAGTCAGAAGATGTAGTCATTTATTGATAACCTGTCATTTACTGTTACTAAGGACCGCACCACTTTCTTTGCCTTATTGAGTGGACAACTTCGCTTTTAAGTATTAAATCAATTATGTATGGAAACTTTAACTGGGTAGGTAGTTAAAATTAAAAGACTTTTTTACATAGCTTTCCATTCTTATTTCACATAATAATTATACCTACCTTCTATAAAATTATTTTAAAAAGATTTTTATCGCGTTTATTAATACTTATTTATTTTACAACTAACGTTTTCAAATAACGATTTATGGTCCTTTCCTTTTTTTAAAGAAAATAATTTAAAAAAACTTTAATTAAGTCAATCCCATTAAAAATTCAATTACATATGGTTAAAAGACAAAAGAATGTTGATTGAGCTATCCTCAAAAGAATGGAAAGTTTTAAGATCTCTCATGTCTTAGCGGTTCACAATTTTCCGTCGCCGACTCATTGTACTTTGTATAGCCTTTTATACTTATAGAATACTAGCTGTTTCCCGTAGCTTCGCCTGCGTCAAAAAGTAACCTATGTTTTCCCCCGTGTCTTCAACTATATTCATACCAAATTTCATCACAATCAGTTTAGCGGTTTGGCCGTGAAAGCATGGCATACAGGAAGACATACAGACTTTCGCAGTTATAATATAATAATATTTAACTCACACATATTATAACATTTATTATTGTTTTTAGTGTAAGTATTACTTAGTCATTTCTATCTTTTTATTTAAGTACATACTTTAAGCATTTCTTGAAGTCTGTAATGTATTTTATTTAAACGTTAAGTAGTTGTTATATAGGTACAATAGTAGTTGTTATTTAAAACAATGTTATTGTCGGAATAAATACTTAGTGAAATTATTCTCGTTTTTACTCATAACAAGAAAACCATACTTAATTGGTTCACTGGTCCTTACTGGACTTTCAACTATGCGGCAAGATTTATCTGTGCAAGATTGCTAAGCAGGCTATTTATCACTTTTCCCCATTACTTTTCCCAGGTAATTACATGTCTTATGGAATTTTGTTGATTGACAGTAAGTAAGCGCCTAGTGAAAGGATTGTAACTGGTAGCTACTTCTATGAGCTTTGAGCTTGAGACTCATGCCTTGAGTTCATAGGCAAAATAATTTATTTATTTATTATAAGGAAGACCAATAGCTTATATCAATACAATAGGTAAAAAACTTAAGCAATTTAGAAGCCAATTAAAGGTCCTCACAGATAGAACTATAATAGTACAACTTACAAACCAAACATAGTACAGTACACACACTGCATTTTGAAAAAAAAAAAAAAAATTTTTTTTTTTAAATATTGCCATTAATCGAAAGCAACACCATTTAGTTTAGTAAAGGAAAACAATTTAAAGCCAAAAATCATCAAACCAAAAATCAAGGAACTACCCTAAATATTACCCTGCTGGAACAAATGGTCATATAGCTCGCTATGCTTGTAGTGAACAAATCAATATCCACCGTTCGAGAAATAATATTGAAATTCTTACCTGCGCGCAAAAGTGGATGTGTTTGGTATAAAAATGGGGGGGGGGGGGGGGGGGTTAAATCTTAATATTCTAGGCGGTGCATTAATCATTAATTTAGATAAAAGTTCAGGCGAGTCAACAACACCAGAAGCTATTTTTATTATGTAAACTATATCAGCGACGTCACGACGCACCCGCAGTGGAACTAAGTGATGCACCCTACAAAGGTCTAAGTAGTTTTGAGAGCTATAATTTATTTTAAGACGATAACATAGGTACCTCACAAACTTCTTCTGGATACTTTCAATGCGATCCATATACACATTGTACATGGGATTCCACACCTGGGAAGCATATTCGAGGTGGGCAATAAAGTATCTTCAATGTTTTGATATCATTAAAAGACGAGGAGCATCTCAACACAAAGCCGAGCGCTCTGTAGGCCAAAATCTAGGAAGTTCCTGTAAACAACACTATTCCGTAATTCAAAATATCTTACATTGTTTTACTGTCTATGAAAAGACGTACTTACATATTTATTTATTAAAACTTTATTGTTTCACAAGTGCAATATACTTTTAACAATTGGCGGATTTACTGCTAAGAGCATTCTCTACCAGTCAGGTATCGGGAGAAACAGAAAGATAGTTTGGGGAAAAAAAATATCAGAGCAAATGTTGATTCTTAAGGAGTATTACATTTCAGTACTAGTACATTACAATAGATAACTTCGGTTTAACGAGTTTTGCTTATAATCTATTGACCGTTAGCTGCTTAGCATGTATTTATTAATCTTGTAATTCAATCCAGCATCGTTATAGAATTAAACGCTTGCAATACAAGCACAACATACAATTTTCAATATCTTCCATCGGCAACATGCATCTAACTAACGTGACGTCAAACCAAAGTATCTAGAGCACAGAATAAAGATATTATAGGATAAACACATTACATATCACAAATAATCTTTAAGAAATTGATTGTTTTATGAATGTATTTTATTAAATAATTAATTAATTATATGAGTACCCTGTTATCCTTAGCGAGTAAATAACGTTAAAAACGAATAGGTTAAGAAAAAGAAAATTTCGAATGATTAAAAATTTTTATGAAATCTTTTAATCTCTATACATAAATAATGATCTAATATATCTAAAAAGAAATACGAATATTTTTATGAAATTAAATAATAATATCGTGACAGATCTTTCATAATTATGATAAAATCTCAAAAAAGTCATATTTACTTAATTAAATACAAAACTGTTTATTGCAGAAAAAGAAGAACATTCATTTTTATTATCAATGTTATCACTCTTTTGATATAAATTAGCTGTAAAATTTATTACAGAATCATAATTTTAAGAAGGTTAACATATTAAAGAAGTTATAATTCTAGACTCTACTATTTTGAGCCCCGAAGCACTGATGGATCAGTGCTTCGGGGCTACAGTTCTAATGTTCTTGGGAACGTTGCCAACATATAGCGAAATAAGGAGATTCGTTAAATGTCCTGGCATTCATCATAGTAGACTTGCGTGTATAAATTCTGGAGATATCTAGAGAAAAAAATAAAATAATACTATACTTTGCTCCTTGATCGCCGATAAGTATTTAGTCCTAATGTTGACTGGTAGAGAATGCCTTAAGGCATAAAGTCTACTGTTCGTATATTTGTCCAATAAAGTCAAATCTCATTTTCGGCCGATTTTTATCTTACCGCTACTATCCAGTATAATTGAACATCATGTGCAGCAGCACTTATCCAAGCACCTCATGACACATAGATTATTAAGTCCCTACGAGTCGGGCTTCCGCTCTGGTCACACACAGTACTACAACGGCTCTTGTTAGGATCACCGAGAATTTGCATTGCAATATTGATAATAAGTGTCTCACTACCTTGGTGCTGTTAGATTTTTCGAACGCATTTAACTCAGTCGATTTTAAAGTTTGGATTAGCGTTTTGGCTTCGCTTAAATTCTAATCATGTGAGTTCGCTCTTCTGGTTTCGCTGGTTTCTTTTGTGGTTTCGCTCTTACCGCCATCAGCTAGTTAAGGTTGATCAAAATAAATCTGACTGGTGCAGGCTGGCTGCTGGCGTTCCGCAAGGTGGCGTACTATCTCCTATCCTTTTCTCTATTTTCACTGATGTGTATTCTGACTTTGCCGTTATTGGAAAATGGTCCCGTAGTTATGGGTTAAAAATTAACGCGGCTAAATCGCAAACAGTTATTATTGGAAGTCCAAATTTTATTGCCAGAGTTCATTCCACTTTGCTTACTAATGTTGTACTTGACGGTACTATCATTCTCTTCCTTCTAAAGTAAAAAATTTGGAAATCATCGTGGATGAAACGGTTTCATGGGTTCCACAAATAAATTAAGTGAGTCGGAAAATTTTCTTTTCCCTACATTCCTTGAAAAGATTACAAATTTCTACCAATTAAAACTCGAGCGATGCTGGCCCGTTCTCTCTTGCTCCCCATTCTGGATTATGTCGATGTTGCGTATTTCGATCCTTCTGAAGAATTCCTTAATAAATTGGATCGAATCCAAAATGTATGTATACTTAAGATTTGTCTTTGGACTTCGCAAGTATTATCACATTTCGGAGTTTCGCGAGAAACTTAGCTGGCTTCCGATTAGAGCACGATGAAAGGTGCATATTCTATCTCTTCTCTTTAATGTCCTTTTTAATCCTACTTCTCCTAATTATCTTAGTGAACAATTCTCTTTCCGCAAAATTGATAACAGGTTACGATCTACCAACAAGCTTATTCTATGTACTAGCTGTGCCCGCGGCTTCACCCGCGTGGAATTACGCTAGCCTATGCCACTCTCCAGGTCAACTATCTCCACATAAAAAATAACATCAATCCGTTGCTCCGTTTTAACGCGAAAGAAGGACAAACAAACACACTTTCACATTTATAATATTAGTAGGATTCCTCTGTTTTCTTCATTTTCCTATTCTAAATCTTTCTCTGTCAAAACGTGCAAACTGTGGAACTCCCTCCCTTGTGACATTAAATTGTCTCCTTCTCTTCCCTCCTTCAAATCTCGTGATTTAAAATTCTACTCCAATTATAATTGAATACAGCTTTGAGCTATTATATTTTTTGTAGCTGTAATATGTATTATTAGTTATTTTTTTTTTAACAATATGTATGTATCTAAGTATTTATGAAGCATATTTTTATGCAGTTTATATCATTATAAGTATTTTTTATATATATATATATATATACCAAACAGAGTTTTGTTCTGGTTGCACAACTTCTACCACCTGTCTTTTTTTAATGTATTCCTGTAACGTCCCGGTTGACTGGAAGAGATCTTCATATGGGATAAGTCCGCCGTGGCACTAAATATAAATATTTTTAGTTTTGTATTTACTGTAATGCTATTTTCTGTACAATAAAGTTATATTTTATATTGTAAAATCATTGTAAAACCTACATTTTATGCAAATAAATATTTGATTGATTGATTGATTGATTACAAACAATGAAACAAACAAAATTTAAATAAATAAATTATAATCGTATGTATAAATGCTAAAATATACATTAGTAATATTTAAATTTATTAGTTGGTAATTCATGTAGAGAAAAGGATCATTAAAAAACATAATTAATAAACATTCTGTCACATTGTAATAAAGCTGAAAACGAACCCTGTTTTTAAAAATTGTTGCTTTTAATTTTACAGCAATGTTAGATTTAAATAATAACCAATTTACTCCAAGATCAAATTGTAGGTGGTCTTTGAAAATGGTGAGCAAAATAGCAATAAAATAAATATAAACTTCCGAACATAATTCTGTAATAAGCCACACTTGACCAGAGACCGCCACTGGGCCTAACGGTATCAATTGTTTCTGCTGCTTTCTGTTGTGTTTCCAGTTGTTCTTTGGATTTGACCCTAAATTTTAAACAAAGGTACCTAATTTCCTCAATGAGCACAGGATCCTCTAGGATTTTTTTAATAATTTTAAGACTACTGATAGATGCGAAAAAATATCTAGCAGACAGGGAATGGAAGTCCTAGATAGTGGGCTCTTACCGCCTAAAAACGCCTTTCACCATCGTCTTACAAATATTTTTGCGACAAGGATGCTCAGACGCCTTGTGTAGTATCTATGTTATTTCTATTTTACATTACAAGGATTACATCCTCTTCACTCATTTTTTTTTCTGTAGGCTCCTGTTTTCGTAGTGACATAATATATTTCTTTTGAAGCTCGGAAACATAGGTTATCTATTTGATTAATTTTTTAGAACACCCAATTCAAATAAACTGCTATCTGTCTATCTAAATACGAAAGTAAAAGCCATATATATATTCCAATTACAAACATAATATCTATAGTCACGTACTAAATTAAAATAAAAAGAAAGTTAAAACTAAAAATTATCTACAGTTTGGGGCAACGTGCCCAAAATGCTGGCCGCGTTCCCTCGCTGGATTGCAATGCTAATTTTTTGTCCAAAATACAAGCCAGCATTTTGGTCAAGCGTTGCCTCCTTTAGTCTCCTCGACAAATCCTTAAAAATTTCGAAAGCTCCCGGCCCCCACGGCCCCAGCGTCTCTACCCCAAACGGCACAAACATGTAACCTTTATCTAGGCCATTATATTTGCGCCGCTTGAGGCACTCCGCTGATGTAGCTGCACCACATGCACCACTAGATGATAGTGGAAGATGGGACGGCGCTAGCGTATCTACGCAGGTGGCGTCCCAAACCAATGGCCGACCCATCCTCCACGGGATGAGGGTCATTCCGTCGGGCCTCTTACCGTCGTCACGCAGAAGACCATTTGGCTCCAAACAAGCTGCGACATTGGCACTTCCAAAAGCCCGACGGATGATATCATTAATGGTACTGTGGCGAGCTACACGTCCAGCACTCCTAATGCATGACAAGCCATGGTAACCGAGGCCATCAACCATATCTCCACAGGAGCACCGGTGGGTAACAACACATGGCGATCCGATGCGTAGAGATATGGCGATCCTAAAACTTTGGTTATCTAATAAATTTCCGACATGAACAGATGGTAATACCTGCAGCCAAAGACCCGACTCCCAACGAGAAACAGCAAGAAGACGCGCACGCTCTAATGAGCTGGATGTGTGTAGTAGATCATTCCATACCAGTTCACAAAGCGGCGCATCCCACTGCCTCTGCGAAGTCGGGTCCCTGGGCAGAGAAGAATTAGGACAAGCTATATTCCATGCTTCCGTTGCCTCAGTCTTAAAAGAAATTTGAAAATGTCCTAAACTGGGCGAGAGAACCTTTTTTACTAATTTTTCAGTACTATTGACTGAGGAAAGGAAAGCAGGTAATGACACACTCGAAATTTTTCTGATTCCAAGGCCTCCGTACCTAATGGGAAGAGATGCTTGGCACCAACTTCTGTCCGATAAAGTTATGTTGAAAATGTTGGTGAGCGTATCTTTCACAATGTTGTCCAGCCTTTGTAAAATATCCGTATGATTCCAAAGTGGGCAACATCGTAAAAAATATGTAAATTTTGGTACGAAAAGACAATAGCGAATTATAGTAAAAGCCATGTGCATATTAATTTTCGTTAATCTGTCTGAAACATCAATAAAATTTTGAATTTTTTCCTCAATGAAATCTGGTACTGATTCATTTAGAACTGGCGAACCTAGGAGACGAAGAGTAGAATTATTAATAATTTTGATGTTTGTTGCTAAATAATTGAATCTTTCTAATATATCGTCCCTTTTTGATTCACCATTTTTTGAAATGTAAAGCTCACATTTCGAGAAATTTAACTCAAGACCAATTTTTTTGAATTCGGTAATTAAAGTATTAAGGTCTTTGAAAACGGTGTCCGCATCGCCTCCTAAAGTACCGTCGTCTAAGTACCACACATTCAATTTTGACTCGAGACGACTAATGATAGGATGAATCGCGAGGCTAAAAATAGCTGGTCCTAAAGGGTCACCCTGCTGACAACCTACTTCTGAGGAGAAGTGTATATCCTTATAAAATAATTTTGAATTTTTACCATAACATTGCCATAGGAAAGGATACAAATCTGGAATTTTGTCTCTTACTTCGGTCAGCAAGGTAACCCTGTCCACGGAGTTGAAGGCGTTCTTAACGTCCACCTTTAAAACGACTTCGCATTCATTATGGATCAGAAAAGATCTCAAAGAATGTACCGCCGCCTCACATCCACCACTGCTGCCGAAACCTAATTGTATCGGTTGAAAATATTTCTCTAGATCTTCTTTTTTCAACCTACAGCATATCTTGGCTGTGAGACGGCGATATGTGCACCCGACTGCGATAGGCCGTATACCTCCATCCTTTTTCTTTAATGCGCATAGATTGGCCCCGTATAAAACTTCTGTAAATGTTTGCTTGACCTTACCTGCTAACATCATGTCCACTAATTGTGTTAAAGCTGCTGTAAGATTTTCTCCTGCAACACCGCAAGCAGCGCTGGTCAAATCTTTTAAATGCTGCGGTGTCAGGCCATCTATACCGCCAGCAGACCCACTTGGAAATGATAGAATAGCATTAGATATATCTTTAGCCACAGTTGGTGCCAAACTGGCATCAGAATCCTGAGGAGGTGGAATGTTAGTATCTCCTGTCGCAGGTGGATGCTTAGAACGCAGAGCCGAAACAGTTTCAGGACTGTAGGGTGCAACCACATCATTGGAGAATAAAAGTCGGGCTGCGCCTCTGATGTCTCCGTCCGTCAATTTATTTTCTATAGAACGATATTGATTAAAATTTTGAAATGGGTTTGAGCTATTACAAATATTAATAATAGACTTTAGTGATTGGCCATCTTTACATACACAGTTATTTTTTATTTTAGATGTTAGTGAAGATGTATCAGGTGAATGACGAGTAACATGTAGAATTCTGTACGGAAACGTAAGTAAATGCTCCCAAGCTTGGTCAGAATTTTTAGATAAAACATTTTTAATGTCAGACGCGAGACGCTCAGCTACTGAAACACGTGCCCCACGAGGAATTCGTTTGATTACAGGCAACCCATTTTTGAAATTGGCAAGTCTGACGATAAAAGGCTGGTCCTGTTGTACATTTGAGGAACAAGCATCGGCTTGCAAAGCATTATTACTTGTTGGTTCGACATTGGTTTTATGCTTCTTTCCTACATGTATTTTTAGCCCTCTTAATGTTAGAAAAGACCGAGGTTGGAAGCATTTATTACAGATAAATGTATTGTCCAATGATGTGCAGACAACCGAGTCCTGACTAGCCATATAATGAATTTGTCGAGGTTGGTTTTTATAAAAAATATACAAACTTAACAAAATTAAACCAAAACATATAATAAAGATACCTATTTTGAAAAGTTACTACATACTTATTATACAGCACTAATAAACAGAGTATACATAAAAACTTACAAATAAATAGTCCCAAACTGTAATTTTTTTGCGAAACACACACTTTTAACAAAAATCGACTCCGGGTACGTAGGTCTTTGCAAAAACAACAAACATACGATCACCAGGACGACGGAGACAGCTTTTTGAATCGCAGTAAACAGCATCTATAGAAAAAACGTATCTTCTATTGTCTTTAGTTAGACAAAAAAAATATTTCATCGGGTACTTATTCCTTCCATGGGGTGCACCGGCATCGCGGCTTGGTGCTATCCATGGAGCAATTACAAAGGTGCTATCGTTGCTAGGTTAGATATGACATTTATATCTGCTGAATTTATTTATTTAAATATCTAAAACAGCTGATTTAAATCAATCATCCATATAATATGTGTGCATAAGAATATAACATTGTGCAGAAATTTCACAACCACACTTGAAAATTCCTTTAATATAGGATTTCTATTAATTTCTTTGAAAATTATCAAATATTTGTTGTTGATCGGTTGCTATGCTATTTGATTTTTTGAAAAGGTTATCTATTAATATTTTGTTAAAAATAGTTAATAGGTAAGTGTATCTATTTTTTTTTTTAACAATATGTTTGTCTTGTATCTAAACTGTTACCTAAGTGTTTTTCTAAAATATCTAGCAGGCGGGTTAAAAATATTTTTGCATTTCGATACGTACGTAAGTTTAAAAATAAAACGCTTATAAGGGTTAAAAATACGTCAGCATAATTTCGTGTAGGTTACATTGTCTATCGACCATGTACACCCTGGTGTTAGAGTTGTTTGGAATCGCCTCTCGGCCTCTGACGTGGTTCCTTTAACGACTACCAAATAGCAGCCGGGACCAACGACTTAACGTGCCTTTCCAAGAACGGAATCATCTTTATTATCAGACAATCGGATGATTCAAGCCTGCAAAGTCCTAACCAAACTGGAAACAACTAAACAAAGTATGCTTCCGGTGAGAATCGAACCCCCTACTCCTGGAACGAACGGGAAAAAAACTTACAGAGCATGGAAATGAAGTGAACTCTCAGATAATAAACATTTATATATTTTCGTACCACTAATTTCTTGGGTCAACCAAGAAGTCAAAACGGGAAGAATGTATCTGACAGTAATGGTAGTAGACTACGAAGAATTGCCAACGGAACCACCAACATAATCGAACCTTCTGATCTTCTTACAACTGTGCAAAATATTATTGTTTCTTATTCTATAATACATATAGGTATCTCTAGATAAAAAAGTTCTATGATACTGGTTTAAATGATACAAAAAATACGGCATTGTGAAAAACGATGTTTCACTTGCTGATTTAAAAAGTATGGTCTTCGACCTAATCGTTTCACATTTCTTCAACACATGTCGTTTTGAATTCATTACTAACATATAATTTCTTTAGTGGTTTTTAAAATGCATGCCATCGGAAAATATGTACTTGGATCTTAGGGTTGTTGAAGTTCATCTACAACCATTTTAAAATATCAATATTTAAAAAAAGGAAACACTGCTACCATTACTGAAACAAATATAAGATGCAATTTTCTTACAAATAACATCATCAGTCACAACAAAGAACACAAACTGCCATAGATACGGCACTAATGTGCAACATATGGCCACTAGAAGTGGCCCGTTTAAAGCCAAGTGTTTTGATTACTGTGCGACTATCTGTTCGAATGAGTGAGTAATCGAGATAAATTTATGCAAATTCGATTGACAGCAATCGAAGGGCTCATTCGACTGGTGATTTCGTGTTTACACAACTTAATAACTGTATCTAACTACACGTTGATGGAAAGTTATAAGAGATTTAATCCCATACAAAAAACCGGTCAAGTGCGAGTCGGTTCCGTACAAAAAAAAACTGCAAAATATATATGTCTGTTGTATGGGAGTTCTCTATTAAATATCTATTTATTTAATTATTTGTATGTAAAGTAAATATATAACTATATATTCTGTGAATATTTCAACATCTACCTACCTGTTGCAGTTATTATTTCTATAAATCAAGCAAAACAAATTACGGTGGCAAAAAATTTAAGGTTTTCGGAATTTTTCCTTTATCCATACTAATATTATAAATGCGAAAGTCTGTCTGTCTTTCTGTCTGTCTGTCTTTTTGTCTGTCTGTTACGCTTTCACGGCCAAACCGCTGAACGGATTTTGATGAAATTTGGTATGAATATAGTTGAAGACCCGGGGTCAAACATAGGCTACTTTTTGACGCAGGCGGAGCTGCGGGAAACAGCTAGTATGCCATAAAACATTGCTTCAGGCCAAATTTCAAGATTCTATGTCGACTAAAAAGTACCCTTTAGGTTTTGATTCCCTTGCGAGTAGTTGAGAGTTTAAAAATATGCGGCTTAAATTGCTGTTTCTTTTGATTGCGTTGATATAAAAGTTTGATTTTGTTACAGCTTAAAGGTATTATAGACCTGAGTATTTGATATGAATTTTAATTTAATACCTCTAGCATTCACGAGGAAAGGGGTAGTTAGTTCAAAATTATTAAAAATATTATATACAACACTTCGTACCAAATTTCAAGATTCTGATTTCACGGGAAGTACCCTGTAGGTTTTGATTCCATTGCGAGTGACGAAAATTGTGGCATAAACGGACATTGACATATCTATCATAAACTATCTATGCTAAAAAATAATCTTTTAATTACGTTGGCTTAGAAGTTTGATTTTTTCACAGCTCCAAGGGACAGTAGTCCTAAGTATTTGATATAAATTCCAGCTTTACGCGTTCCTGAGAAAAAGGTCTTGACAGACAGACGGACGGACAACAAAGTAATGCTCTAAGGGTTCCGTTTTTTCCTTTCGAAGTACGGAACCCTAAAAATGCAATAAGTCTGTGGTTTCATTTATATATTTCTTTTTTTATTAATAAATGCGAAGAACAATATCGTCTTATTATACTACTATTTGACATAAAATTAATATAAGAGCTCGGATAAAGAAGAAAGGTTCTATCTAGTTACCCTGTGGTCCCCTCTAGCACTGGACCTTGGGTTGACAATTGGAGCGTATCTTTCTAGGAAGCCGATTCTCACAGGCATGAGAATCTGCCCCCAGTTGTCATCCTGGTGACAAATTCTACGAGATTAATAAAATCGTCATCATCATCATTTCGTGTAGGTTGCATTGTCAATCGACCATGTACACCCTGGTTTCAGAGTTATACGGAACCGCCTCTCGCCTCTGACTTAGTTCGTTTAACGACCAGCTAATGACCTAATTAATAAAATGCTATGATATTTTTCATAAGCTACTGAGTCTCCTGTGCTCCAAAAAAAACCAACTAAGGACGCCAGAAAGGCGCTAATTTAACAGAAAGATATTTCCCCACCATAACTGTGCTATTCAAATTCTTAACTTTACTTGCTCAACAACTTTATTGCCCCAATCCGCTTATTAACCGAGTGTTTACTCCAGCTTCCTTGCATCGAGAAAGTATACAGCTCTAATTAGACACACCGCGTAGAAATTGTGTTAACAACACCATAATTTGTCAGATCGTCAAGTATTTAGATAAAGTTACACTGTTTAATTGAAAACGGTGCCTGTATCCGGTAGCTAATTCGCAGCATTTGTTTTAAGCAAAGACTAATTAGAAGATAAATAGAATAATACATTTGATTAGAGTTGATTCTCACGCTTTTGTTTAACACATAAATAATCATTTAAAGAGTTATTTCAGATACCAGAAAACGGCATAGTAACAGTGACAAAGTAATACATAAATACTAATACTGAAAAACTGTAACACTAACTAAAAGTACTTATCGTTTTCCATTGTTGGTCACCCTTATTTCGTATCAACTACAGTTATAATAATTTGAAAACTAAAAAAAAATGTTTACGTTGTGTCTCATAAACTTCCAGAAATTGAATAATTTTAATATGCAGATTATTTAAAAAAATAAACACAGCCTTATGGTCAATATTTTGCAAGTTTTTCATATTTATTTACTCAGTTGTTGTACTACTTTAATTGCAAATTTATTCGTCTGAGCTACTTTCATTATAAGAAAAAAAGAAAAATAATGTATAAGTGCAAATACATGGCGATCTTATATTGTTAACAATGCATTTTTTTATGTAGGTTGTATGAATACTAATGTGTATGATATTGAACTGGAAAACTGATCTTAACAATCAAAAAAAGACATTAAATGATTTTAAATTTATTGACATTTGTTTGTAAAGTGGCTTTTATTTCATTGTAATTAGGCCCTTAATGGGGGTTATAAACTACTTGTTATGTAAAACCATAAATACACTAGTTTAGTTATAGTTTTCATACTTACGGTACGTTTGTTTTTAATTTTCTGGGAAAGTTTCTTTACATCAGAATTATTCAAAATAAATTTAATCAAGTTTTTTATTTATTTTGTTGAAAAATCATATTTTGTATCGATCGTCGATCGCCGCCGAGTCGTGCGTGCAGGCGGTGCGGGATGCGGTAAGAAGGGAGATGCTCCCCGGAGAAGTTTTCCCCCGCGCAAGAAAGATTCGTACCCCGCAATTGAATTGGTAGTTAGGTCGATATTCCTCGTTATATTTGACTGTTGAAATATTCCCAAAGTTTCGGAATACTTCCGAAGTATTCGACGGGAATGATTCGGAATTTTTCCCGCCAGCATCTATAGCCCTTGGGGATTAGTAAGGTGACTAAAAGTTCTATGGATATTATATTAAAATGCTCATCTGTGTTAATAAAGTCTCGTGGTAGAGGCAAGGGAAATACAAAATGACTTGGCATAAATACTTTGACTCTTTACAGGCTACAAAGGTCTTGTCTGCAGCCTAAGCAAGTGTTCTTTTTCTCGTAGATTTTCAGGGTACAATAAGCAATGCAATCCCAAGAGTAATAGTATTGCTTATTGATTTACTGCAACTAATGTTCGGTTTCTACTGTATTGTTACAATTTCATTAAATTTTACAAGCGATTCAGTTACATTTGTTTATTAATTGAGAAATTACATACTAAACTAGGTACGCAGTCTTTTATGCGGATAAACTGCTTCTATCTACCTTGATGTAAAATTATACGGCGGTATCAAGAGTTAACTGGTTTTCATTCGTAATTTTCCGCGTAACGGACATAAAGTAGGCTTATATAAACTTTATAATTATGATACAAATACACCCTAAGATAATTATATATCGAATTCTCCCGCGGCGTCTGTTTATCTAACTGTCTGTTTGTTGTGAAAGCTGTTTTCAGAAACTACTGCAGGAGTTTTGCATAAATAATCAAGGAAATTCCATTCACAGTCAAATGAAGATTGTATTTACTGCTAATTTGGTTTGGATTCGGATCATCACAAAATTTTTGATTGTACAATATAATACAATTGTAATTAATGTAGGTAATGTACAACAAAGAAACATTTGTCAAATACGACCAATGAAAAAAAAAAAACATGCGCAAAAGGCGGTATAATTTGCCCTAAGCTTACTTAATTGTAGGCTGTACTTAACCTTTAACAGCTTCACACGCATACCTAAACCCACGGAAATAGTACATTTTTCTAGATAAATATCTGGGAATACTTTAAATGCAATTTAAAGTAGTAAGTATATTCGAAATTTCGGGAATATTGGTTAGGTAAAAGCGTGAAAAGAAAACCAACAAATACAAACTTTTATAATATTGTATATCTAGTTAGGATTCCATAAAGTAAAACAATACTTGCATAAATAACACACCAAATTTACGAAATAGGAGGGATTTTTAGGATTTAGACAATTGATTAAAGTATGTGTCAAGGCTACTCTACGTTAAAATACAAACGAGATATGTTTACGTGCGATTTTATCTTTGTCAAATCTTTAAAAATCTCATCTTTGTAGACCTTATGATTAAAGAAATAGGGTTGATTTTTATCTGTTTCTGTGATTTCATAGAGCAAACACATTTTTATAACTTTACAGTGAGCGACCATGGAGGTGAAAAGAGGCATTTTATGATAAACATCATCTTGATTATGTTTTTAATGGTATGCTACCTTAATGAGAAGACTAAGTTGACCATTGTGTTGGTGATTATGAATAGGTGTATTTACGTATTAAGTACGTAGGAATATAGTTGTTAGATTAAGGCCATGGTTTATTCATAAATTCGCTTTTTAAATATTTTACTTGTTGGGAATTCTTAATTCATAGGAAATTGGGTTATAATGAAGAAAATTGAATAGGTATATGAATTTAAGACTAGGTATTAGAATGGGCTTTGGTTTAATCATAAATTATTATAAATGCATAAAGTTTACAACACACCAACGGAATAATGGAAGCACCTAAGCACTACAATTTAGTGTTATATATACGTAATAATATGTATAAGTATTAGAATAGTAAACTGTTCATGATCATCATTTCAGCCGCAGTCAGTCCACTGCAGGACATATAGGCCTCTTCTAGTGATTTCCAAAATGACCGGACCGGAACCTTTCTGCCCCATCGGCCATTCTGTTCTCCGCGCTATGTTCCGCCCACTACCACTTCAAAGAGCTAATCCGCTGGGCTATATCGGTGACTTTTGTTCTCCTACGGATCTCCTCATTACTGTACATTGATTAAAATACTACTGTTTTGATGATGATGACCAAAATTATTATATCTTATATAATCAGATTCATTCGTCGTAATAATTGTACAATACTTTTTTAAAGTGAAACAAAAAACACGCGACACGTGTACTCGTATGTATGTGTTCACTTTATAAAATGATATGGACAGTCGAGCGAAAGTGTATCAAATCAGCCTGTTCATCGAAAATTGCCAGCACCTTACCATAGAGTTAGTATAAATTTAACAGTGTGTTCACGCTCACAGAATAAGAAAAGTGTTATGCTTCAAACTTTTTGCGCCAAATTTTATGTTTCTCCATATGGTTGGCTGGTAAATATTGATATGTTTACTAAAGCGTGGCACAATAAAGTTTTAATTAATAAATATATTATACAAATGTTTCCTTTTTGTGAAATGCTGTATTTTTCAATAGTTACTGTATTCTGGAGTCTACAGTTAAAACCTTTTTTATTTTACATTTTTTAATATTTTGATTTATTTATTTCATGTGTATACACTGTTATATTCACTGCGAATTTAACATTAGGATATTGTGATAATAAGGTCCTTCTGTAGGTAGCGTGCGTCAAAACGCGCTCTCTATAAAATAATTTGAATGATTCCTCAAGCCAACATTTTATGAGGATCATAATAGGGCATTTTATTGTAAAAGCTGGTTTTAGATCACCTAATTTGCTATTATCTGTTATATCCTTGTTATTATAGAGTTCAAAACCTCAATTACTATTTCACGATTTCTGTTAACCTACGTGCCAGGTTAGCGATTTAGCATTTTAAAACTTGTATACGTTGCTGTTTATTGAAAAAAATGTCTTCTTCATTCATTTTTTCAATAAATTTCTTTCAAGCGTTTTCCCATTAACATCCTTAGCTATTTGCGTCGAAGTCCAGGGTCTGATTATTTTAGAAACAATGTCAGTACATTGTTTCAAAAATTAAGCAGACTCCGACTAACTAACCAGGTAAATACCTGAAATTGTACCTAATCTCCAAAATTTCTTAACATATAAAAGTTTATATAGAGCTCCTATTTACGTACATATTTACGTAGATACTTTATAATATGTATGGTAGGCCGCTTTTCACGTCATGTCGCTCTTAATGACGTCATTCGCCGGGCCCTTGCAAGTGCCGGTGTGCCAGCAGTGCTTGAGCCTGCTGGCATTACTCGAGATGACGGCAAGAGGCCCGACGGTATGACGCTCATACCATGGCGAAACGGGCGGTCGCTCGTATGGGATGCTACTTGTGTTGACACATTAGCGCCATCTCACATACGAGCGACCTCCTGTATGGCGGGTGCGGCTGCGTCGGCGGTGGAAGCCAACAAAAGGCGTAAATATGCGGCTCTAGATAAGTCGTATATATTTATGCCTTTTGCTGTGGTGACCTTGGGGCCTTGGGGTGCGGATGCAAAACTTTTATATAAAGATATATCCGCACGCCTAGTTGACGTCTCTGGAGACCCAAGAGCTGGCGCCTATTTTGGTCAGCGCATCAGCCTGGCCATACAACGAGGAAACGTCGCCAGCCTCTTGGGTACCTTGCCATCATGCGACGACAGCGATCTGGGCTCAATATTTTATTTAATTTAAACATTTTCTTTTTATCGTTAATTTATAATTATTATGTACTAGAATTTCATATGTAAATAAGTGTAAGTAAATCTATACTATAATATTATAAAGCTGAAGAGTTTGTGCGCGCTAATCTCAGGAACTACTGGTTCTAATTTAAAAAATCTTTTTGTGTTGGATAGATCATTTATCGAGGAAGGCTTTAGGCTATATAACATCACGTTGCGACTAAAAGGAGCGAAAAAAACAGCCGAAAATGTGGAAAAAAACGGGGAAAATTATTGATCTTTGAGGGCTTCCGTTGCGTGCGCTGCGAAAACCGTTCGAGATACCCAAAAAATATGCATAAAAAGAATAATCCCTCTTTAAATTATCTAAAAAAATGTCAGCGACAGTATATGTCTATCTTTAAAGATTAACTAACAATAACCGTTTTTATGATAATCAAATTTGGTCGAAATTAATGCATTATTACAAATTATTTGTCAGAGTTGTATCAACATAATAATATTAATCTTTATCCAAATAAATGTGTTATTGATTAAGAGTATTTAACTGTGAACAAAATTGTCTTTGACATCACCTTATTTCAATAAACATCTTATAAGATAATACAATTTTAAAATAACTCTGAAACAAAATTCACACGCGCCGCATGATGAGCGCTCGCCCATGATTCCCAAAATAACTATTCCACGCGGACGAAGTCGCGGGCACAGCTAGTAAAATATATGTATGGTTGGAGTTACAATAAAAAGGTATGTAGTGGATGTATATTTATTGTATGTAGATGTATGTGCGATCCGGACAAACATTCGTGGTTTTTGGATTTGCATTAGCTGTACTTTTGTTATAAAGCATCGATAAATGAAGAAAATTAAATAAATCATCGATGTAAATTACTCCATAAATCAGGACTTCAGTAAATGTCCTATGTTAAATCCTTTTTGATTTCATAGATCAACTATAAATGTCTATACGTTCTTGTCACCGAAAATACAAAAGAATATTCTGCAACCAGTTACCAGGTTATTTAGAAAAAAAAGCACAGAAGCTGTAACCAAAGTTACATAGTTGACGAACAACAATGGCTATCAATCATAGCGAAATTTGCGCATATCTGAAACTACTACGTTTAAAGGCTCTGTTGTAAATCTTCTGATACTTACAAGGAGCTCTGTTCTGCAGAAACTTTGACATAACTGTACATTTAAGACAATCTTTAATAATTTATGTGTAAACCAAAGAATGCAATTTATCAATGCTTGATAAGACTGAATATATAATATTTTGAACACAGGCAATTATTTTTGTTTCTTTGCATAGCTTTTTTGACGTATGTTCTAATAATTTAATAAAAATATAATGAATTTTTTTAGGAATAATATTTAAAAATGGGGGTTTTTGTCAAACTACACCGGAGTATACACAAGTCCTATCCATTCCCAGTTGACTTAGTGATGCCTACTCACGGTAATTCCACATTGATTCAACTATGACTACATTACTTAATCGCCAAATTACTGATCTGTTTATGTTTACCTAATTTCAAAGAAAAAGACATTTTTAATGCCGGAATACTGTAAAAAAATACTCTACGAGTATCTCCGCCGAGCCGTTGAAAGATACGTTACCATGATTATAAAAAATACCTTCTGTAAACCGATTTTAAGGTCGTGTATAGCCGTTTTGTATAGGTATAGGTACAGTTTCTTTGCGGAAGAACTTTTCCTTCGTTTTGCTTTATTTTATTTAAACTAATAATTATTTCATTCTTTCTAAAAACAATTGCAAGAAAAAGTATAAAATAAAAAATAACATTAAATTGATCATGAGGTTTTTTTCCGTTCTAACAAACTAACTTGGCAAAAAAATGGCGATTTATTTTTATGCATTACCTACATATTTGAAATAAAGCGTCTATTTATTTCTAGTATGACGAAACACTTTAAAACACTGTCCGTCCATTTCTAATCTTTTTGCCGGGATCACGAGCCAACTACCGATCTTATCACTAATTTGGCAGCTGTCAATCCAAATTCAATACAAGTATTTAGTAAGCGGACGATTATCTGTTGCCGGTACAAACAGATTGACAGATCTCTTTAATAAAGCGTTGTTTTAATAGAGCGGTACAAGCTAAATATGTGATTAATTGGGGTGATTGATTGAAGACGTTTAATGCTTAGTTTACACGAACAAATTTATGTCATATTATGAACAAAGTCATGGTCCTAGATTTGGCGAAACTGGTAATTACAATGGAGTGACTGCCGTCTGACCTCCGTGACCCTTTTTACAGGGAAACCAGACCAACAGGAACATGACCTGAGATATGTTCGTGGCCAACACTGTCAGAATTTTTCAGGCTGCCCTAAGGCATCTGACACAGCCTCACGACTGCTATCTATCGATAACAACCGGAACCAACGGCTTAACGTGCCTTGCGCAGCACGGAGGAGCTCAAGATAGAAAATGCCACTAAAACGGCGACCAATCCAATAGTGGTGCCTTTCTTCACTTTAATTGTTTATAATAATATACATAATAAAAGTATGGAACGGAATGTATGTTAAAACTGAGTATTTGGTTTTTGTATGCTACTTTGTATAATTTGTTTGAAAAATAAAATATGGTCAATAAATAAATAAAAATTTAGATAACTAAGTTGTATAACAAAACTCAGTTTATCTACTTTCTTTATTGGGAGCTAGTCTCTTGTGGTGAAGTTAGAAATATGGGAAAGTTAGAAAATTTCTGACATGGCTATGAAAATTGAAAGTAAATAACAGTAATTTAAATGATCTTAATTTTAATTAAATAACATTTAACTTGTAAATTAATATTTAACTATTTTCGATTCCGTATAAAGGCAAACACTGAAAAGTGACGGACACCAGCGTTATTTGCTGAACATGACAAACGTAGAATCTGATAAGATAAGGTCCTAATATCACAAACTATCTGCAGTATAGATGAAGAAATAAAACCAGACATTTAAATGTTATGAATAAACTCTACACAATTAAGGTAATTTCAGATTTTGAGAGGCATTTGATCAGCAGTGGACGTCTTACGGTAAGGTCATTAATATTAGTAACTTTATTGTGTAGACGGTCAAATTAATAAACGTGCAGTGGGATTTACAATCCATTGATTAAGCTGAATTACAGTTTGAAAATTTAAATTTTCTATCTTAATTTTTTTCTGATTCTATTTTCCGTAAACACTTCCAGCAATTGATTCGCTAACATGTTCAATTTATGACCTATTGTGTATCGCTAGGGCTTAATTGAAGTGACAATCCTGTACATTAAATATTTTGTGTTAATACCGCCATTGCTGTTTGGCTATACTTGTAGGTCAGTGGGCGATGTTTTAGTTCATTTTGTCAAGATGAGCATGTTTTTCGTGTAATATTGTTGAATGTTTGAGAATACAATCGATAAAATATAATTCACGAAAATTTTATGAGCGTCCCGTCCCATCTTTTAATGTTCAGAATCGAATTATTAATAGATCTATTGTCTCGACTGTTATAGATGAATGTTATCTATTATCACCACAACATAAGGTCATGAGCTTCTGTTGAATAGGTTATAATACACCTCATTTTTATTGAGTCCTTACAGACTTTAATAAACAATAAGTAATCACACACTTAATTTCTTTAAACTCAAAAAAAAAACACTCTTAGAAAGAGAATTCTCAAAACTCTCCCTCGAAGGAATTTTGAAAAAATTAGTTGTCTAAAGAACTTGCTTCAATAATTATTAAAGTTACGTCAATAAGTACGGCTGTAATAGAATTTCTTTAGAAAAACCCTTGTACCAAGTTTTCCTTATGTTAAGTTTCCAATGTATATATTTACAGTGTATACTCAAAACAAATAAATAAATAGAATTTATAATACAAATATGGGTCAAACCGAAAATAGTCATATTTCCCAAAGTGGCTACGGCACCATGCAAACGACTCTTTGTAGGTACGTGGCGCCAAATGTTAGCGCATTGACCGAGCGAGCCCGAGTGTAATCGGCTGAATCATCGTACGCATGCGGTCTCACTTAACATTCCTATTGGATGTAATTCGCATAATTATCGAAATAAATCATTGACTGTAACACTGAATCGTCTATTATTAGACGATTACACGAATGTAGCTTTATTGCAACGTGAGTTAAATATAAATGATTTTGAGTGGACTTAGTCATATTTTTGCATGGTTATTTTGAGATTTATCAATAAGCCTTCTTAGTCGTCAATGCGTGTTTCCTGGTTGAGTCCTTATCGTTCGCTCCAAAATCTGGGGTACACTATTATTAATGGTCCTAGATTTGGTGGTACTAGTTTGATGGAACGACAGCAGTCTGACCTCGGCAACCATTTTTACATAAAGTCTAGTCTAGGAAAATAATATGTGCTATATTTTATCATTAAGCTTTCTGATAAATAAAATAATATAGTAAAGTTAAATACATTATTTCTAAAAGACACAGAGATTACTAAAAGAGTAGAAATAAATACTTCACTTTTCTTAATGGTTGACTGAGCATTTTAGCATTGTGCCATTCATATGTCTTTGTAATACTGTCGTTGTACTTGTGGTAAGAATAAAAAAAGTGTAAAGTATAAATAAATACATATTATGTGTTAAATGGTAGAGCCATTCTCTCTCATCTGAGCGCCTTCCCGGTTTCATCCTTAGCTGTTCCTCTCGGAGCCCAGTGTCCGTGTTTTAATCTTTCTCCTTCACTTCGCACCGGGATCTTCGGTATCCTTAGTCGTGAGACCTTAACCCGCATACCTGAAAGTAAAAAAGAAAGAAAATATGTTTATTTGGTACTACTAAACATAAATACTTCAAAATTAAAGGTACAGTAATATAAAAAATGGGTAGTACCAAAAACGTCTCAGCTCAGCATAAGTCGGGGCCTGAGCCTCGACGCTGGTCTTCTGGATGCCTCGATTATAAGATAAATTACAATTAAGACAAAAGAAGAAAATGGAAATAGGCACATAAATTGTATCTGTCCCTGCGACGTCAAGCCAGAATTTTTTAGGCGCATCTCTTCTACCTGGTGGAGGCGGCATGTCTAAACAGTTGTTTCCTACCTACGTTTTTCCGTAAGACGTAGGTATACCATGGTAAAGCCATTATATTCTTATTATATCAAGATTCCTTCGTTGTAATCCATCACGATGGCACGCAATATTTGCCACGGTGTGCAAACAATTACGACACGTGTTTCTATCGAATTTTAGGGTATCGGCGCGACATAGTATAATTACTTTTTAAGAATATTTTACTGCAGGTAAATTTTTATTGAATTAAAGTTATTAAAATCAAGCTTCCGTATTAACTTCCAAATTATTTGAATGACAAGGTATGAATATTTTTTCAAGCAGAGACAAACAAAAAATTCTAGTTTTTTGTACCTCTACAAGTACAGAGTTCCTAAGGGATTGAAATAAAAAAACTAAACACAAATCTTGTAAATGTATCCTGAGTACCTCATTAGGGAATGCTTATTAGCGACCTCAACCCTCGTACCCTACAAATGCGCTACAGATACGAGTAATTAAACTGCAAGCGAAAAATGTTGCAATAAGATAGAGATGAAAACCGCTCTAGAATTTCGCATTTTAATTATTATTACATAATTCGTAGAGGCTTAATCGATGGCAAATTTTGCTAAAATATTTAGCGTATGTACACATTTTGATTTATGAGTATCACGACAATGATACAGTTCATTGAACTTTAAAAAATCTGATGAGGTATATAATATGACGTGACATACTACTAGTACAACGAAACAAGTTAAATACTCGTATGCTGAAACCATAAGAACACAATTCCTTCAAAAAAAATAAAAAAAAAAAAACAATGAATGTTAGTAACAAAAAATAAAAATGTATGATACTCGTAGTAACTTTGTCACAAACAAATATTCCACCTCCTTATTTCCAAAATAATTAACAACATTACAAAAAACAAAAATAATCAAATAAACAAATACATCCATACTAATATTATAAATGCGAAAGTCTGTCTGTCTGTCTTTCTGTCTGTCTGTCTGCCTGTTACGCTTTCACGGCCAAACCGCTGAACGGATTTTGATGAAATTTGGTATGAATATAGTCGAAGACCCGGGATCAAACATAGGCTACTTTTCGACGCAGGCGGAGCTGCGGGAAACAGCTAGTTTCTTATAAATAAAAGCACTCCTCAAACGCGCCGCACCAAGGCAACGTGCCCAAAACACTGACGTGCCCCTCTGGACGGCGAGACTTATTACCCACTGTCGGGCTACAATTCTTGTTTGAATTACTATTTTTTTATTTGTCTATTAAATCTTCTATTATATACTAATAATACTATAAAGCTGAAGAGTTTGTTTGTTTGAACGGGCTAATAAATGGCTAAAATCAGGACCTACTGATCCGATTTGAAAAATTCTTTCCGTGTTGGACGGCCTATTTTTCGAGGAAGGGTATAGGCCCAGACAAAGTTGGGACAGGTTGCTAGTAACATATAAACGTCAAATATTGTGTATTTGTATAATTTCCGATAACGTCCAATATGATTTGTCAATTATTTCATCCTTTTCAATGTCCAATGTGTTTATAAATAAGCTGTTTTTCCCCAGAAATCGTTGTTTCTGCGTGTTATAACTAATTATCTACCTATCTACGGAATGCTGTATTCAAACAATGTTATCGATACGCTAAAATATTACATAAGAACATAATTATTTGTTAAATCCACAGTGCGAAACAAACACGGTACCTGCATATTTGAAGATTGTATCAAATTATGCCGTCAAGTAAAGGAATAATTCGCGACTACATTTTTTTATTTGCTCTATTACGTAAAAATATGCCTACTGGTTGTTTGTCCAGTCTCTATTGTAGTTGGTACTGTGAGCAAAGGTATAAATAAATTAATTCAAGTTAATATTAGGGGAAAAATATCTTATTTACTATAAGTGCAAAATTTACAAGTTTATAGTAAGTTAAACTTAAGCTTGCGAGCTTAATTAATTATTTCAGACGTTAGTAAGTCTTGTACATAATCAATTCTGACGAGTCGGAATTCATTCATGCCCTAATTTTCGCCCCTGGAATAAAAGGCGTAGATTCAGCCCCTGTAGTGCTTGTTGGTCCCCTGGTAGGAGACTAGTTAATAACGTAAAGTTTACACCACAGTCTTTTTTCTAGACCATCCATCCATCCACCGAAAGGTCACTAAAACTAAATCTCCATTTATTCTGAATTTATATTCAGAAGATCAAAAATGGTTTCGTGCTGATAGTACTAGTACAACGCCTTGCTTTTTAAGTTTCAACTTATTTCTCATGTTTTCGCGATTCAAATTAAACTATTAAAACGTGATAAAAACCGTATTAAAATGGTTTAATTTGATATTCAACTTATTTATTCGCAGAAATACTATTGCCGTTTTCATCATTTTCTGCGCACATAGAGATGTATAAGTGCGCAGAATATGATGAAAATATGTGTTTGTATAAATATAGAATACTCGTAACAACGTGTAATAATAATCATTAATTTATGAATATTTTGTGGGAAAAAGCGCAATACTTAATTGCAATTTTTAGTCCAGGTATCATGACGCGGCCAGTAACATTGCAAAAATATGCATAGCATATGAAAATATGCTCATCTGTACCTACACAAACGTTAAATTGCTAACGATAACGAGAATTACTTAAGACGTTTTTCTTATCTCTGAATATGCAAAGATATTGCATAGAACATTCGCAAACATAATATGTGTGCAAATATTTGTGAATTCCATATTTTTGCGTCAGTTTCGCTTATCATATGTGTGATGATATTTTCAATATAATATTTATTTTAGTAATATTACATTTAAACCTCGGACCAAGTGACTTTTTGTTTTTGTCAAATGATTATATGCTTAGCTAAGTTGTGGTAGGTACCTAATTATATTTTCATTAATATTTTTGATATTTGCTTGTACAAATTATTGAATAAAAACAAATTAAAAAATCATTATTCTATTTATTTTACTTTTCTAAGTCTGAATATATTTCCTCATTTAAATGCTATACAATTTAAAAGCCTTTCCCTCAACTTTCAATTTATTCAACTCTTTTCAATTCATATTAAAGAATTGCGGTCATATACGACAAAATGAACAAGTTTTGTGACAAGTTGTGTGTTAGCTAAAATTTATCTTAATAATATTTTACTATCTACG
The DNA here is from genome assembly GCA_947363495.1 of Euzophera pinguis. Lineage (NCBI taxonomy): Eukaryota > Metazoa > Arthropoda > Insecta > Lepidoptera > Pyralidae > Euzophera > Euzophera pinguis. Next base: position 7,987,914 of record OX376171.1, read on the forward strand.
TATCTATCGTGTATACTATTTAAGTATCTCCTTCAGTTTCATTACTCTGCATAGGTACTCGCAATTAGCACTACATAGTACTACCAGGCCTTAATTCACCCACTATCACGCAAGCCCATTCCCACTTAACCACTTACGAATCGATCGCAGACCATCGTTGTTTACTCGGCTTATCATCTATTTCCATTTACCGGTAGCATGCAGATTGGCTAATTACACCCGTCTGTCAAACGATAGTTTATCTTAGGCCATATTCATATTAAAACCGCGGGGGCGGTCGGATTTGCATCGAGAACAAAAGGTCTATTCGGGTCTTTCACGTAATCATTTACCATACCCATATACTCATCTCATAAAAGCGGTATCCTAATTACATTCGAATCTTCTAGTATACTCTTTATGACAAATGACAAAAATAAAATATATTGATACAAATACGATGTACTTAGGTAGCTGAAAATCTGTACTTACATTCCAACATTTTAGCCAATCGTCCATCTGACGTCAAAAAGGCTGTTGTTGGTAAAACTAACCACTGAAACAGGTTCAAGATGGATTGATAGTAAATACATATTACAGTTATGCTACAGTTGTTCTTCTCAATGTTAGTGAAGATGTACGTCTTGGTATGAAGAATACTCAGATTACGATTCTAGTTCTCATTGACTTTTTTAACGCTTTCAATATGGTCGATCATGACATTCTCCTAAAAGTTTTTCATTATATGAAATTATTAACCTCTGCTTTTCTTTGGTTTACTTCCTATCTAAGCGATAGGCAACAAGCAGTTCGTATTGACCACCAATATTCTCAATTAATTTTTTTTTAATGTGGTGTTCCTCAAGCTGGTATCTTATCTTTATTATTATTCGCTTTATTTATTAACATGTTATCACATTATATTGGCTGTTCTTACCATTTCTATGCGGATGATCTGCAAATTTATATTCAAACAGACGCTAAAAATGTGGATGATGGCGTTGCTCAACTTAACTCTGTTTTGTCTGATATTTCTTCTTGGTCGGATGAATTTAGCATCAAAATTAACCCCTCTAAATGTCAGGCAATTGGCATTATTAGTTTTTAGCAACTAGCTAAGATAAGATAGATATGTGTTCTGTTTCTCCTCTTGTTTTGTATGATTTCATTATCCCTTTTAAAGAATCGGTAAAAAAATTTGGCCTTGTTATTGATCCTACATTAGCTGGAAACACCTAATTACTGAAGTTAGCCGCAAAGTCACATATTCTTTGCAGTATTTAAATAGATTGAGAAATTTCTTACCAACTAGACCAAAATTACATTGATTTAAACTCTTGTCTTACCTATTATTGATCATGTGGATGTATGTTATCCGGATCTTAATGAGGATCTTCTCAATAAGCTGAATCGTCTTATCAATAATTGTATTCGATTCATTTTCTGCTTACGAAAGTACCTATGATCATATTTCTTCTTATCGGAATCAACTTCACTGATTACCTATTCGTCAGCGCAGACAACAAAGATTGCTATGTACCCTTTTTTCTTTTCTAAAAAATCCTTCTAAATGATATTAAGAGGATCACGGACAGGCTTTATTTTAGGATAAAGGTTCACTCTTATATTTCTGATAATATTGTACAGCAAAATAAGACGCCATTTCATTTATCAATTATTCATATATTTATGTATATGTGTGGTATTTGTAATTATTATTATTTTTATAATTATGTGTGTATTTCGTGTTCAGTTTATTGATAAGTATTGATGATATTTAAAGGTTAAGTTGTTACTTTTTATTTTTTGAACGCCTATCGCATTGATATGATTTCCGTTTTTCCTAAAGCTTGACTGGTAGAGAATGCTTTAGCATTAAGTCCACCCAATGTACCATATTATGTATTAAATATCGAAATAAATAAATAAATACCAATGTGTGGATCATGATGTGATGATCAACTTGTAGATCCAAGTGGATGAAGGGCCATGCACGTGAAAAGAATTTATGTATTCTTGATTCGTAAATCACCCATTTAAATTGTAAAAAATAATTGGACATGGGACGCAACTATCCTCATTCCCCTTTTACTCAAAAATCTATCATCAACTACAAAGGATCTATAAGCCGTAAAGGAAATGCTACAAGTCCATAACTCAACAAGGTTTCTTCTAAAATCTAAAATTACATATTATTATTTATCGGCGGCTCGTGACCAACTATCGCATCTCAATTTGTTCGTGTTGCTTGGTAGCGTTCAATAAGAGTAAAAATTTCATAAATGAAACACATAATTTATTTCTATGATGGATAAAGCCACGCACTGACTAAGATAATTCATAGAATAAAGTTAATCGATGCTGTTTGTAGTGAAAGTAAATAACTTCGTTACAGAACTTCGATTTTTTTAAGTTGCTTATATAATTGTATTTTAATAAATTTACAAGCAGAAAAGACAAAAATTACAATTACACAAAAGTTCCGCCCCGGATTGTCCCCGGTTCAAAGGTACCCATTACGCTAGCTGCGTTGCCTCTCTGAATAGCAATAGATATCCTTTGGACCAGCTACCATCCCGAGCGTTCGTCATAACCGCGGTCCCGTAAACGGCGCCCCATCTCGCTAACAAAACTTTTGGCCTCAGGACACCACGGGCCAGCCGTTTCCACAGCGTCCGGAACAAAGTCATATCTAGAAGTTAAATTAGCGTATTTAAAACATTTTTGTCCAGCCGCAAAAATTTTAAAGAAAAAACTCTAAATTTCCCCGTATTTGCGATATATGTTGTACACAAAGGCTATTCAGGACGATTTGTCTTGGGTTTCCCTATATCTATTTCCTGAGTAGTTTACACAAACTATAATGCTTAAATAATAATCCCATTAATTCATTATTTTATATTTAAATTTCTTCACATACATAACTACTAAAAAAGCTCTAAGGACAAAGTTGCTGAGTTCTACTATTCAACTGGAATTCTACAGAATGAAACCGGTAACTACCCATCCTAAGCCGTTGTCTGCGTCACGCTCATAAATTTGAAGGTGGAGTAGGGCCGTGTAGCGAGTTTTATATCAAAAATAGTTCCAGATATATGAACAGTACGAACTATAAGGACAGTTATTTTGAATAACTATAAAACGTTAAATGCGGTAGGCATTTCGTTACAAAACATAGATTTGTAGTATATACAAATGTTTTATACGAAGGGCAACCACCGAGGTATTCTTTCGTCGTCACTACTTCAGCTGCAATCAGTCCAATGCTCCAGCAGATGCCTATGTCCACATAGGCATCCAAGGATTTCTAGTAGAAAACAATTTTTGATAACTCTACAATAATCTACTGTCAGCACATATACTTTTTGATCTTGTTCGATCAAAATGACTTCCATTTCAGGATCAGCCAATCTGATATGAGGACTGGTTATAGTTATTACATGTATTGTGCAGAGTTCGCTAATGTAAGATCAATGATGATTGTAAGATAAATGATGAATGTAATGCCAAGGAAAATAATATTATAAAATCATTTATTTCGGCAATTTTACAATCTTATTTATTTGTTAGTAAGTCTTACTCTATTGTAAAATAATGTTAAGAAAATAAAATTAAATTGAAGAACTGCTATTCCCACTTAGCACTACAAGTTAATTTGTGTAATAGGGACATTTATAATCTCTGATCCCTTTAATTGGAAAATTTAAAATTAAACTCTTAGTTCAAATACAAATATTATAAGTAAGTACCTAGAGTACAGCAAGCTCTTAAACATAAATGTATAGCCACTACAACTTTATGAAATCTTCTTTTGTAAATGATTACACTATAAATAATCATCGATGCCCCAGTTGCATCCAGATATATAATTTGGATTCTGCTAAAACACTAGGTTTTTTAATCTATTTTGGCCAACTGCTGGGCAAGAGTCTTCTAAAAGAGGCATCGTAGATGTAGGGCGTAAAGCTGCTAGCTTAAAGTGGAATTGGCCGGGTCTTATTAATCGCATGCACCCTGAAAGATGGACAAAACAATTTCAGCAAACGCTTTGATGCCCGAAGATCGTGTAGAATTTTTTTCTATAATTAATCCTTCCAAATTTTTTTGGAAGTCTGCCTTACGTCCACGCATAATGCTAATAAATATTTTGGATTTGTTTATACGGTCACCTGTAAAAAAAAAAATGCAATATTGAGATTTTGTACCTATAAAAAATTATCCTTTATCGATGCCTGTAAGTGATAGATTTATCAGTAAAGTTATTACATTACCTTTGTTATTCGCAAAATCGTCTCTTACGACTACACTTTGAAAAAGGTGCGTCACGAAAATTACGTTTGTAAACCTGAAATAAATTGCCCATTTTTCTTTTCAGTTTTTATTATTATTTTAATTCGATACTCAGCAGTACCACATTTTAAGTGTATACTCGTAACCTCTGCTGCTGCAAAAAAAAAAAATGTAGCAACAAAATGCAATATGATATAAAAAAATGAAAACCCATTTTCTTAGTTGAAATTTTCAGCAGCGCCTCCCGTTTGTAACACCGAGCTATTAGTAACGAACGCTTGCTGCCCTACGGCTTGAGAGCAACCATTCATAGGCCGCAGATTGTACGGCGAGAGCGCGCGAGCGAGCCGCGCACACGCGACTTGGAAAATTGCCGCGAAAATGTGGAATTGACAAAAAAAGTTTGATTTAAATTTCGAGCTTATCCATACGACGCCTGGAAAAGTGTGAAGTGTTATTTTTTTTTTGTTTGTGATTGCGATGATGGCATCTCGTAAAAATGTGAAAAAGAAATCATTCGAAACTTAAATTATATAAATTTGAATTTAATTACATTAACGTCAAATGTAACCGGCCTGTTGGAATATTTGAATACCACACGGTAGTAAATTACGTTGTTTTGATTAACTAAACGATCTGGCCACGCTTTAGTTATTTCCACTTTGTCATCGTGTGGCTTTGTAATCTTAACGTCTCCACGTGAGTAATGACTAGCTGAGATGAAAACGGCTAAAATTAATTTACACTCCATTCATATTTAACGAGCCGTGGTAAAGAAATTATAGACGACGACATATTTTATCACATCTTTTTGTGTCAGCATTCATTTTTATTTCAATGAAACATATTCGTAGATACCTGTTATCTCTTATCAGTGAATAAACAAAACAAATAATTGAATAGCTAATGCCTTTTCTGAAATTGTCATAATTATTTCCCAAGTTGTTCAAGGTTTTCACGATACCGTCGGAATTCTTTGAGCTGTCATGTTTGTCTTTTTAAAATGAATAAATTTTTGAATGACATTGTAACGAAATACTCGCGTTTTGTTCGACATTGATACACTTATATCAGTTTTCTACGATAGATTCTGTTGTGTATTTTTTTACTTGTAATATCAAGTAGACTGAGCAATATTTTTTTTACTATTATCATATCTATTGTTAAGTATCAACTCATACTATTTGTGATATAGATATATCTAGGATTTTCTTTTGGTATGTTTTACTTACTCGAAGAATTTAGATTCATTAATCAATCAGCTGTTTCCAGCTCCGCTTTGTATCTTCTGTCCCTTTGCTTTATCTACCCCCGTACGAAATTTTATTCAAATCGGTGTTGTGGTTTAATCTACAATTTTTGTCATTTTTAATACTTGTAAGAATAAAATAGATTTTACTACGTACGTAGCTATTTAAAGATACAATTTGAAATCTAAAGACTCTGGGCTCTGAAGCAACCATCTAAAGATGCACGAGGGAAGGTCTTCTAAGACATCTAATTTCAGTCCTGGAACTCCTAATACTTTTTTCTGATACTTTATACCAATATGCGGGTGAAACCGGCGACATCAGTTAGTTGTAAAATATGGCTGCGATTTCCAATGTCATCGTAGGTAAGGTTGTTATCGCGTACCTAATTTTTCGTTATCTGTGGGGCAAAGTAGGCCACACGAGCAGGCTATTTGACTTTCAAAGGGCTCTCATCTAGTTTTCTTTCGAAGTACGAGTATTTTACCAATCCATACTTCTATACTAATATTTTAAGTGCGAAAGTCTGTCTGTCTCTCTGTACGCTTTCACGGCTAAACCGTTGAACGGATTTTAGTGAAATTTGGTATAAATATATTAAAAGACCCGAGGTCAAACATAGGCTACTTTTTACGCAGGCTGAGCTTCGGGAAATAGCTAGTATTATTCGAATCTCTGTCTGTTTCTCCTTCTTTTAGATAATTATAAGTTACTCTACATAATGATTTCTTATGTTTTTGCGATTGTTATTCATAAAATTAAACTATTTGAATACGGTTAAATAAATAAGTAATAAACGCGATAAAAACCGTATTATAATAGTTTAATTTACTCTACATAGTTTAAAAATGTATGTGAACGATAATTATAACTGGAATATTATTGTTTTCGCTTTTATAAAAGCAGTTATTGAAATCAGGATGACCTAGATTTATAATTAAATAAACAAATGTATTTCGGTAAAAGTAATTCAGTAGACAAGGTACGAACACAAAGTTAATACTTAGAGACGCGAAGATACGTAGAACTGACTTATTATTTTATTTCCCCCCTTATTCATAAGAATAAACAAACGTTCAATAAGACCAAATTAACTAATTTATGTTTCCTCTCGTTCTTTCACGTAAAAAATAGATAAGGCGGAAAGTGACTAAACATAAATTAGTTAACTAGGTCTTATTGAACTTTTGTTTATTTTTGTGAATAAGGGAGTTAATTTATACACAGTGTGCCGCATTAGAAACTAAATATTTTACAATAAAATAAGCTTTTCTTATTCATATATTATATTTTGCCGCTATTACTATTTTCAATTCTGGGCTCGCCTGAAATTAATAAAAATAACTCTTATCGATACGTTAATTTGTAATAGCGACAAAGCGTGACTCCCGATGTTGCTACATCTTCATGTAGTAGACAGGCATCCCTGAAAAATAGTCATAAGTATTTTTACTCAAATGAATAGTATAATATCAAAGACATATATTATATATATATATTATACTATATATTTATTAATAACTTACCATGTAGTTTAAAGTATTAGTGGTTCACCTGCGCAAAATGTTTTGAAAATCTAGGGGTTTATTAAAAAAATATTGCGCAGGAGTGACAAGTGTAACTAAGTCAAAATCGGTGAGTCGAATGATTTTCTTTCGTCATAATCGGCAAGCTGAACTATTTCCATTCGACATATGAGTCATACATTTCAAAAATAGGGCTCCATGTGGAACGCGAATATATTACGCTCTCCAACCATACCAAGTTTCGGCGTTTAACTGTGAAAGCTTAATAGATAAACAGACAGACGTTTCTATATGTATTATTAATATATGGATTTCTCAAGGGTCGGTGATACCCCTGGTGTTACGGGCGTCCATGGGCGATGGTGACCACTTACCATCAGATAGGCCGTTTGCCTTTTTGCCTACTTTATTGTTTCCAATAAAAATATTGAAGTATGGATGTGTGACAATCGATTAGTCTATAGATTCATACGGAATCGCATTTTCATAATCTATGGCAACGAGATAGTAAAATGGGGCGGTTACAAAATATTATTATAAATATTGCGAAAGTTTGCTCTTCGTGGGCCCTAATCATAACATTTGCTTGCCCCAATTGGCGAAGGGACTATTATCTCGCTATGTCAATTTTGAGCGAGGTTTCCACGGAGATAATGATTAGGTTAAGATAAATCTCAATTATTTTTTAAATTGCAAAGGGAAAATATAGGATTGTCGTCTTCATATTAATTTATTACAATGTCACAACTACTGAGCTCTTCCTAGGCTACTCGTATACGCCAACAGCTTTTCTTTTTCGCGCCAACGCAATTAGGTACCTACTCGTATACTGTTTTTTTTTTTCTTATGTAGAAGTGAATAGTATACACTGATAGTGAAGTTAACTTGATTTGTTAACAAAAGTTTGTTTTGAACTTACCAATCGTTGGTTTGAATTTTGGACAGTAAAAAATTTATAAAAGTCTACATACATTTTTATTTATTATATGTCAGGTATATATAGTACATAGTTATATCATAAGAAAAACTTTCTGCAAATAAGTTGAAATTTTAAAAGCTTATGATTTTCAAATTTTAATGGATTATGAAATACTAGCTGTTTCCCGCAGCTCCGCCTGCGTCAAAAAGTAGCCTATGTTTGACCCCGGGTCTTCAACTATATTTATACCAAATTTCATCAAAATCCGTTCAGCGGTTTAGCCGTGAAAGCGTAACAGACAGACAGACAGAAAGACAGACAGACTTTCGCATTTATAATATTAGTATGGATATGGATATGGATGTTGCATTTCACAAATTCCGGGAAACGTAATTTCAGAAACAATATCACAAAAATTCCAAACCGAATGATTACAATGCCGACATTAACCTATTTCTTACGTTTATGTAATTTGCAATTGTTTGCATTATAACATTCTAGCTAGACTACACAAATTAACTTTTTTCAAACAAATTTTGCACATTCATAAGACTATGAAAAATCATGTAATCCCAAGTATTTAGGTCTTCGCTTGTATTTTACTTATATCTCCAAAATGACCTTTTTGATTTAGATCTTCATCAGCTATAGGTACAGTATTTTAAGATTTTTCAGAAAAGTAGTGAAATTGTAAGAAATTAAATATAAATCTATTAAATTTATTGTGTAATTTAAATATTAATAAAGGGTTGCAACTTTGAAATGAAACTGTGTGGGACACTTGGCTAGAGGGAACAATGGTAGGTGGAGTAAGACTGTAACGGAGGTGTATCCAAGAAACGGAAGGTGAAGTACTCGGCCCACCTAGCAGCTAGATGTCCAGTACACATCTAGCTGCTAGGTGGGCCGACGATGTTAGGAAAATAGCTGCCAACAACTGGATCGCGATGGCTCAGGACAGGGTAGACAAAGGGAGGACAGGGTAGATGCCCAGCAGTGGGTTATAGAAAGCTGATGATGATGAAATATAAATCTTACTATAATGTAAAGGTCACATTATAGTTGAAAAAAAAAGCTTTATCTTGCAGATCTGTATTTATATATATGAAAATATCAAAAGCCGTTTTGTATGACCCAATGTCTAAGGTATAAAAACCCCAGTTTTTTATTTACCAATTTTTAAGAGCGGATGCATGACTAAGGTTAGACATTCTTATAGTTTCATCGACGTCTGCAGAGAAACATCTCATAGTAAGTGGGTCATGTGAAATTTACACCTAACACGTGGTATTTGTTGTGATAATGTAATTATTAGAAAAAATCTCACGGTTTTCGCACATTGACGTAAACAGGCTAAGCTTAGATAAAATCTTTAGATTATAGAAAAAAGGAAATATGGCTTTCATACAGCTCGTTAGTCGGATGCTCTAGAATTATTTGAAGAAATGATTCGTAAAAAAAATATCACAGCTATTTCTGAATTTCATGTCCATCGGTGTTAGCAAAAAATAAAAACGAAACCACTTTTTCTATTCACCTCCAAATTTATTTGAGTAAAAAAAAACTAACTTCATTCATGTAAATAAATTAAATATACTTGATATTTTTAAAAAAGTTCATTTCGAACGTTGGAGAAGTGAAAAATTGTTTAATTTGTTATTAATATCTCCCTCTTTCTGTTATCATAATTTTAGCTATAGACTAGTCGTGTTCATTTGTTCGAAACCAACGTTTAAATAAATTCATAATTGATCTTGTATGTTAAATTCCTACACATTATTATATTTATTCCAGCCATAAAATTAAATGATTATATTTTTAAATATTTACATCAGTATTTTATATTGTTTAATCTAAATAGCTTATCATCACATAATGCCAAATAGAAATGGTAATGATTTGGTTGTTAGATCCGGTTTTTTCATACTAAAGGCATAGTAAAAGAAGTTTTATTTCAATAGAAATCGCTTCGAGAAGAATTCTGTTTTAATAGTTTTACAGCTAGTCCATGGATTTGACATCAGTCAAACTGAATCAATAAATAATAAATTACTATTTAATCATCAATTATTTATCTACCGAATTTTTTTAAATAAGCTGGAACAGTTTCGGTTTACTAATCGTTAAATCCGCGTTTAAGTTGACGAATGTTTTCAACCGTTCATTGTGTCTAAGATCATTTACTGTAGTTACTAATTAAATCGTTTTAAATCTATTTCGCCACTATTTTAATAACCGGTACAACCCTTTATATATCGATAAAAAGGGGTATTATATATACCTAGTATCATTTGCAAAAAAGAATCGTAGGCCGTTTATGTATCTCCAAAATGACCTTTTTGATTTAGATCTTCATCAGCTATTAGCTTATTATTATTTATATACTTTTATATACTTTTATATTTTTATTTATCAGCTATACATCAGTATTCGTGAGTTAAACTATAAAATTAAAATAACGTATTGTATTGTTGTTTTTAAGAAGAAGACGGTTATAAGCAAAGTCGTGAACTAAAAATAATAATGTGGTTCTGTACCAATTTTCGATGATTAAACTGTCTCATCACAATCTAATAAATAATATTCAAACTAAAAAATAAGATTTATATTCAGTTCATATAATAAATAATATGAACTAAACTTGAAATAACTTAGGTATTTAAAATTAAAAACAGAATTTTCGAAATTAACCTACGTGAATTTTATAGCAAAAGACAATTTGATGTGAATCTTTTCCCCGCCAGTCTCTAGCTCTAAAATAAATCACTCTTACTCTACATCTAGATTTCATAATACTCAACTCAAACGAACTACTGCGTAAAATAAATCCAGGCTGACGATGAACATAGCAAAAAGTTACTGTTGCAAATTCAAATTCAAATCATTTATTGCGTTTCATATAGTACAATAACAGTTCCCAACTAGGTACATACACTGTTTTTTATAAAACAAGTACAATATGAACCCTGGCGGATATTGCAATTTAAGAAATGGAACGGCAAGCGGTTAGTGGATGTTAAAGTGAAAAATGTATTTCTAAAGAACATTAAAATAAATAAAAAATATCTATAAGCAATGATTTAAATTTTTTTATAAAGATATTATAATTTTCTTTAGTCCGTAAATAGTCAGGTAAAGCGTTATATAATTTTATAGTCATAGATAGTTGCGGCCGCCTTACTACAACATACTCGACTATACTCTATGACCTGTGTCTATGACTTATAAAAAAATAAATTGGAAGACAGAGAGAATTCATATACCTTACCCCTCTGACCACAACGACATGTAACACTAATTTTACATTTGAACCCTAGTAGTAATTTATGGCCCGGGATTTTCCTACACTAAAATATCCATAAACCAACCTGAACATCTTAATTTACAACAATATTTAAATGAGCTTGCAAAAATAACTGTCTCTCATCCAACCACATCAAAAAGTTACAACAACATCATACTTACACACTACAAGAATTGTGAATACGCAAGGTTCGTGCACACTAGTAGTACAACTGAAACTGAAACTTCTCTAATTTTTGATAGCAATATTAGTATTCAATAAACACTTTATTTTTTTTCCGGCAGTTGGCATGCGAAGACAGCTTCATAATATAATTCATACGTGGTCCCAACCCGCGAGGTAAAAATATGACGACAGCATAATGTAAGAGCACTTTTAGGCGCTGTCGTCAGAAAGTAGTAAAATTATTTCGAAAACAATAGATTGCATTGGCACGTTGCCAAAACTAGCCTCATTCAAGTGTCCCCAGTTGTTTATTTGATGAAAACAAATAAATGAAGATAATAAATAGCAACACAATCAGCATTGAAGAAAATGTATAAATATTTTGACTGGCAATATATAACGCGTCTTGTGTGGTCGGTGGTTCAAATCGTTCGACCACGTCTATATTAGATACCAAATTACAATGTTTTGAAATACTAATTATTTAGTATCTATTGATTGATTAATTCTGATTTAATTCACGCCAGGATGATTTTATTCAGTCAGGACTTACTTCCTAATCATTTGACTTACTAAGATCTATCTTTTGCAGATTTGGATTCTCTAAGAATATTGATCTGAAACCTTTTTTCGCAACAACGATGAGTGTGTAAAGATATAAAAATATTGACAAAATGACCGAGCAGACCGATGAATGAATGGTCCAAGAGACAACTGTCGATCTCTTTGTTTTTCTCATGCTCTTCGCATATTTTAAACTAGCAGCCCATCCCGACTTCGCCTAGACCTAAAGCCTTCCTCGATAAATAGGCTATCCAACACTGAAAGAATTTTTCAAATTGGACCAGTAGTTCTTAAGATTAGCGCGTTCAAACACACAAACAAACTCTTCAGCTTTATAATATTAGTATAGATAAATAGCCTATAGATATATTGATAATTATGATATCCTTAAACTTAGTTGATCAGAATTCGTATCAATCAGAGGCGGGTCAGAAGTGAATATAAATGAATAATTAACACGAATAGATTAATAACTATCATGACAAATTTGATTGTATAATTTTAGACATGACGAATCGTTTGAAGAAGTGCCTTCAAAACGAAATCTCTTCTTCTGAACATACATTTGTATAAGCTGTTTTTTTATGTTTAGCCATTTGGTTGACTGGTAGAAAAAGCCTCAGACTTTAAGTCCGCCATTTACTAATAAGTAATATAGTTAAATAAATATGACATAAAATATACTAAAAAAAACCTATAACACACTTAGTTATATACTCATGCCATAATATTTTATTAGTAGCAATAAAAATAAATGTAGGAATGAATATTTTACTAACAAAATACCTAACAGATACCATTTTTATTAAAAGGGCTTAAATTAAAGAACATTCGCGTCTGCAAAGATATTAAAAACGTATTATACTGTTATTATTTTGAATCTTTCAAACAATCTGCATGGAAAATTTAAAAATATCTTAATCTTGCAAGATTCTTCTGAAGGTATTATGAAAGAATTTGAAATTTATGACTGCCTAGATAGTAGTTTCTAAATATATTTGCAGTGACGCAAAATATACCGAAGTTCATAGTAAACATTATATCAATACTGTTAATCTATTTGTAGGAGATATATAGTTGTTTGCTTTTAACTATGACCTGCCCTTGAAAGGGTTTAGTACATTTTTTCCGAATGTACAATAAAATGTCTTAAAACGTGTTTACTATTGTTGGATTGGATCTTATTGCAAACAGCATATAGCTGAGAATGGATTTTTCGTATCTGAACCAAATTTACGAGTTTATTTTTAGCATGACATGAACATGATCAAATACAGTAACAAGATTTGTAGGCAATAAAAAGTCGCGAATTGATTGACGTTGCTCATGCGTCACGAATGTCAGTAGTGTGTAACGTAAAATTCTGGCGTTTTAATATATTACATTTTTTTATAGCTTGTCAAACATTATGTATAAAAAAAATATGTGTTTTATTGATGGTAATACATTTTATTACTTCCATCGTGTGTCATTTAAGCTGATTAGTGGTAGTTAATCATAATTTCGGGTTGGTTAAAAAGTATTTTTTTTATAAACTACTAAATTTCAAGTCTGTATTTGAAACATTTTAATAATAATGATGAATGAATGAGATTACATAGAGACACTTTTTCAAATTCGTCATTTATTTTCATTTTTCTTCTAGGCAATACCAATATGAGAGAAAATGTATCTCTATGCCAAATTGCTTTTAGACCGCGTTTAAAATATCTCATGGTAAAGACACTGTGTAATTGAGTAACAAACATCCATCCATCCAAACTTTTGATCTTACAAATTTAGTATCGCAATTGATAAATAAACATCCATGCATCCAAACGTTTACATTTTTACATTTTGAAAAAAAATACCGTCCTCTCACGCATTATCAGCTGACAGCATTTTGAAAGGCGACAGAGCGGCAGGTCGATAAATGTACCTCGATTTTCATTTCTTTATTTAGAAATTAATTGTATCACGCACTTAATGTATCTAAATAGTAGAAAAGTCTGCATGTTACGTTTTCACGGCTAAATTTTGACTAAATTTGGTTTGGATATAGTTGGAGACCCGAGGTTAAACATAGACTACTTTTTGATGCAGAGCCGCGAGAAACAGCAAGTTTATTATATACTGATGAACCTCCCGGTACCCAAAATAATTATTTGGCAAACATTAAAAAGTAAAATGACACAGACAGTCGTCGCGACTCCATTATATCAGTTTAAACTGATAACTTTCATGCCGTCTGTTTACCCTGACGCAGTTTTATTGCTGCGAAACATAGATATCTGCTAACGGTATTTTTAAGGAATTTTTACGATTTGGAATTTGAACCAATGCCAAATTTTCTGCCCTTAAACAACAACACTGTTGAAAAAATATAAAATTTAGATCTCCATTTTGCCGCAGGAAAATATTTCCATTTTTTGAAACATTAGTTGTTCCAGATGTAACTTTTAGTTTGACAGGTATGTCAATGAAAAGGCGGTCAGGCCAGCTATGTAACTTCATAAGCATTTTCTAATTTGGTCTCTACATAAGAATATCACTACTGTACAATACACACTATTAATTATTTTCTTTTTGTATTTTTCGTCTTTGTATTTTAAACTTTTGCCATTTTTTTTTTTCATGATAAAGTTTTTATTAATAAAAAAAAACTTGCATAAAAATGTTACTTAGTTAATTTCACATTCTGTTTTTTTTTGTTTTTAGGTAACGAATAGTGTAATTATCTATTTATAGATGAACATGCACAGAAACTGATTTGTTTAACATATTTACAGTCAGATGAGTCAAAGACAAACGAATGAGACATTGTTGTTAGTCAAGTCTTAGTCAAGAAGAGAATTAAATCTAAGTGTTACATCATTTAACTCAATAAATAGTGTTATCTGTAGAGTGCAAAAACCTTTATTACCTTGCAATGTCGTTGCATGTGCATATGCCTAATGCTTGATTAAGATTTCATCATTAATTTCTTTCAACTCCCTGGTCTTCTGTAAAACCATATGGATATAGTCTGTGGTACTTATAGACTTTGCGGGAAACAATTAGGACGTAGTGTATTTTTTAATTTATCTGAGTCATGATTTCTTGTGATTTTTTTTTTATAGTCGTTATAGTACCTAGTACGATACTAGAAAGTATCTAAATCTAATATAAGAGCACATAGTAGTAAAAAAAATCCTTATAGTAATAATCCTTATTTTCTTAATTATAGCTTTTACCACAACTGGTGTAATACCAGAGTTTTCACATGTCAGAGACTCTTTTGAAATCCTTTCACGTTATTTTGGGAGCAGTTTTATTGTCATCTAAAACACCACGGCATAAACCACATTCCATCATTTCCATAGCAGATCTGAAATAACTGTTTGCATTCATTTAATCGAATAAATTACAACAATAGTTGATAGACCTGACAACTAAAATAAAACCTCTTCGCAAACGTCACCTGAAAGTAGGTTATCACCTGTTTATTAACAAACCATAAATATGGGTGTTATCAATATTTCCAACTATTTTCACATCTTATATTTTTAAGTAATACACTTTTAGCATTAGATAAAGATGCCATCATTACAGTTGTGTTGAAATCGCATGTTTGTCAGACTGTACATGAAAACGAACTAATCATTGCGTTAAATTGCAATGTTAACATCTTTACTGACAAATTAGTGTTTGTCTAGTGCAAGAGTGTATTTTTATATCTACAAACTTAAAATGGCGCCAATTTCATCCTTATACCTGATGGTATTTTTCTTGGTAAGTACTTTTGTTATTATTATTTATATATGGCCGGACAAACACTTAAAAATGCTCCGTAGCGAGCACAGGGATTGCAGGAAAAATAAGGCTTGCACAAAAATGTAGCTAAATAATTTAAAATATCTGAAATGTCTCAGGTTTAACGAATTTAATTGTTATATAGTCAAGATTAAACAATAAGATTTGTGTGGCCCTAACATATGTAAAATTACTTCAGCATTTATTTGCATCGAAACCGGCAATATGCCATTGGATAGGTACGGGTAAATTATATCGTTGCATGCTGTCTAGACGCTCAATTTCAAACGACTGTGGTCTTCACCTAGTGCCTCATTGAAAAAATTGTGAACAATTGTACATTTCACCAATTTAGGTCACCAGTCACCCAATTTATTGTTCTTCGTTTTTTTATTGATATTTTTTCTAACTATATATAAATAGGGGCTAATCATTTGTTAAGGAAATAGGTCGTATTTGTAACTTAGATATGGCTAGTTTATAAGTTATGATGGACAAATCACAGAGATTGAGCTCGCCCAAAGTAAGTTTAAGACGTATGTTATGGGATATTCATATATTAATACAATTTTCTGTAATAAATATATGTAAAGAAAAACACCCAGGACCCAAGCTAATTACTAAAATATCACTTCTTATTTAGACCTGTCCGGGGATCAACCCCGGGACCTCCTGATTGTGGACAGGCAAATTAACCATTACGTCACACAGAGTCCTCATAATATTCGTCTGTATTTTAGTATCGATCTTAATTAGACTTTATCCCCATTTCTTGGTTAAATCTGTGGTGTGAAGTTCAAGCTACAAACCCCAACGTAAAAAGAATAATTGCTAAGAATATCAAAGTAAAATAAAATGTACAAAGTACAATCCCTTCGTCTACACATAAGAATTCCCCAAAGAATAACCTACAAACACTGGGTTACCTCATCTGGCGGTCATAAATACTGACATTGAAATTGTTGGTTCATTTTACTGGCAGGAAATCAACATTATCTTCACATGCTTTGTCGGTTACAGATTCGTCAATTGTTTTGAGGTAGACATTTGTTTAAAGTCTAGAGACAGGAATGTTGGCGCCATCGCACAGTATATTTGAATGTTTGAATTTAGCAAACGGATATCACGTAGTTACTCGCAAACCTCCAAAGTGGGTAATCACGATTCCTTCGTTTGCTCTATGTATTTGCGGCTAATATTTGATTAGCCATGGAAATACGACCGGTATGAATAACAGCAGCTGTATTTGAAACAAACGAATACCTTTTGATACAAATCTGAATTTGCCTCTACTTTTATAAGTACTCCTTTGTTCTGTCAAATCTCTTGTTCTATAATACAGATACATCATTCAAGACTTCGTCAAGTAAAAATTATCATGACTGATCCACTACTGCAGAACAAAATGAAACCGTAATATGTTGTTTGTCTTTTATCTGCAAACATGTAAATTCTTGTATTACATTTGTATTAAATTTATACAAGATTATGTTTTGTGATAAATGCGATGCGACCCAGTTGCTCACGCTGCACATGACTGTTTGCATAGTCGCTCCACCTCACTCCCAGCCACCTTTGTTTTAGGCCGTCTACGGCTGAATAGCTAATTTAGAATTCCACTTATCTGATCCAGCTGTTCAGTCGACCCGAATATTCAGCTCAATAAAATTCCACACTCTCGTCATCTTTTGGCATCCTTTTGTCTTCATCACGGACAATACCGATAGTATTTTTTCTGAAATAAATTGCATATTCGAAGTGCAAATAACGGTTGACATCGACCAGATCCCTTCTTAATTTAAATGGTTTGTTTTGAACCGACAGGCCTTTGAGAGTATTAGTCGCAGTCCTAAAGTCTGGCATATTAATGAATATTGTAAAGTTCGCATGAAAGCGAAATGGTTGCTAAATTAGACAGCGGAATAGCTCTGCGGCGAGGGAGTCGGGCGAGGTAATAAATTTATAATTTCCAGCAGGCCAATCTCATCACGTATGATAATGGAAAGTCAACGATTGTACAAGGGCAGTGAAACAGATGTCTTTTGTTGTAATGTTAGCCAAACTTTTCCTATTAAAATTTTTGGATAAACATTGTTACAATATTCTCATAATCTTAGTAATCTTGAATATTAATGTGCCCGATTTACCATTATGTTTAGCTCACTTATGATAAAAAATGTATCTAAATCCTGAGCATCGTATGTATTTGCGGCAATGAGAATATTATTTTTTTTGTAACGTAAATATCCGTAAGTATAGGGCAATGGCATATCCAAATTAAATTAACAACTAAAACTTATTTTTTCGTAAATTTATAAATAAAGGTAGGTAAGGTAGGCTATTTGTCTTGAATCTGGTAAATATTAATAAGAATTTAAAGCAAGATAAAGTTGTACGAAAACACATTGCTTGGTTGATGAATAATAGAGATTATTCACGCACGCATTTTACTGTGCAACTACAGTTGCATTGAATTCATATTATTATGAAAGATGTCGCCATGACATGAATTATTATAATCCATATCGAATCTGTATTTAATTTTATTAAAACACTTGTGTAATAATGTAATTTTGAGATCTTAACTTGCGCCACTAAGTACTTTTTCGTCTCGAAGGTATGGAAAAGTGGGTGTAAAATTGGACGTTAACATTTTTTATTGGGCAGCCAGCAGCATAATACTGACAAACCCAATATAAAGCATAATCTAAATGACAAACCTCATATATCAAACGTTTATGTACTCCAAATTTGAATTAAACAATAATGAGTGGGCTTTAATGCTTAGCTACTGCTTGTTACTAAAACACTTCAGATTAATTAAAAACCGGTTGTCGCTACAGATAATCCTATTGAGAAATTCTTTGGTGTCTAAACATTGCCATGTTTTAGACGTTTTTAAAACAACTGCCATAGCTATCATGTCTGGGCTAAAAAATAGCAAACCAAAAGAAAATCAGTTACGAAAAAACAAAATACTTACTCAGTGATTTATCCATCGTGATAAACGATCATAGAATACCCTTAAAAGCGCCCTCTTAATGGATCCAAAGTACATACAGAACCGATAGTCATCTCACTCAAAAGTTATTCACGTCATTCCCTTTCGCATTGCGACCAAATTGACTTCTGCACCGCCCAACGCTAGATTCAGAGCCATTATAGAGTACAGTAAGCCCATAAAATTTACATTACCTACTAATGTTTCACTCACATTAGTGACACATTAAGAGTTACGAAACGACCACATGCCCTGACATTGGTGCAGTTTTGTTTGCAACCTTTCAGATTGAGACAGTAAAAGATCAAAAGGATGTTAATTTAGATGTGTCTTAAAGTCTCGTGAGATCTTATTTTCTTAATAATCGGGTCGATGTCTGAATCCCTTTTGTGATCAGAATTCATCTCTCTCAACCACTGTTTTGCATTGTTCGACTCTCGCATAAGGTCTTCGAGGCTGTGCAGCCTCGATAGACTAGATAGAGTGCTAGTTTGGGCAGGGCGGACAACGCAACAGATGCTCCATGGGGCAGGATGCCCATTTATTTATTTATTTACTTTATTCATGTACACAATAAAAATGTAAAGGATTATACATAAGAGGAAAAAAAAGTACAAGGGAGCTGCTTATTTCTAAAGAAATTTCTTCCAGCAGACCCAAGAGAGGAAAAGACAAGAAAAGGGTAATTAGCGTGTACAAAAAAGAAAGGAAAAGTATACCTAATTACCTAGGTAAAACTTTTATTAAATCCTTATCCCATGTACATAACCACCGGGAATCAGTCAAATTTTGTGTAAAACCCCACCTCACCTTATCGTTAAGGAATCACGTTAAAGGCCGAGTAGTGGTTCCACAACTCTGACATCAGGGTGTACGTGGTCGATTAACAATTTAACTTACACGAAACAATGATGATGAAGACCGTATCGATTTTATATGAGTCCTTAGTTAAAAGAATTCCATATCTGCCACGGCAGACCTCTACCAGGTAGAAGCTTCCTCAAATAGGGAAATAGAGTCTATTTTACCTTGTGTGTGAAAAAACCAGGGTTGTTTTTGATCCCATAAAACTTTTACAACTTTTCAATCTAGATATATCCTGTTCAGGATTATTGAACACACGTAAGTCTCGCCAGAAACAAATAGATTTTATGGTTGATATAGATGTCATGGTAGATGTTAATCTATTAAATTTTGGATATGCTGGTATGGCCGATTTGCTACATCTATTTAGTTACGAGTGTTAGTTTTATAGTTCGACAATGTAATTAATGACTATGCATTGCATGATTTAAAAAGTAATTAAAATGTCTGTTAAAATATCCACAGACTTCCTCAGAGCTATTTTTTTATTTTTTTTATTTTTTAGTGTGTTGCAAATCAGGCGCATATCACAACACGCGTGAAATTGTAGACCGCCATACTGACAACTTAATCCCCAGCTCGTGCAAGATACCAACGCTAAATATGGACAGAACAGAAATATTTCATGCTTGAAGTTACAGTAATTTATTTAAGACCCAAGAAAGAATAACAAAACATTTTAAGAATAACAAAAGCGGATGTATTTTTAATCGATTTTTATATTTTATAGATAAAACTAAAATTTCTAACCGCATGATTCATAAAAATAATCTTGGATCCCATGTTATCGCGTCGGAATTTCCTCCTTCGTACACTGCGATTATGGAATGAACTCCCTGCCATGGTTTTCCCTAGTGACTATAACATGGGAGCCTTCAAAAAGGGCGTGAAAAAATTCCTTCAGGGTCGGCAACACGCTCGTGACATCTCCGGTGTTGCAGGCGTTCATAGGCTACGGTAACCACTTACCATCACGCCGTCGTACGCCTGTTTGACTAATTAGTTGTATAAAAAAAAAAAAAAATAATTCAGATTAAGTGTATTACATGATCGGTCAATCAACCCTGTACAATCTGTTGTCAGAGTTTTTCGGAGTCGACTTAAGGTTAAAAATAAATAATAAACTTTAGTTAAGCACAAGTATTAATATATCAACGAAAATGGATTCTATCCCTTTCTTTCTTATAAATTTTTATTAAGAAACAAACAAACCAAATTTTATTTAAATAAGTTGTTGTTTAATTTTATTCCAGAGTAAAATTTTTGAAACGTGTTGGATTCCCACTAAACCGCAAAGTGCATTTTTAATCGTAATATTTTTAATAAAGCGTTTAAATTGACTTTATTTATGTTACAATAATGTGATTATCATTTTATTCACTTTTATATTATGTCTTATTTTTTCAATCACAAGCGGATGAATTTCGCGGTCCAGAGGGGTAATGCTGCCAGTGTTTTGGGCACATTACCTTGGTACGGCGCGTTTGAGTAGTGTTTTTATTTATAAAAACACTACTCAAACGCGCTCTCTCTTAAAAACTCTTCTCTACGTACCAAATGTATCAACAAATTATCGGCAGAATTCATATTTATTGCGCGGGAGTAATAATTTCAATATTTTCTCCAGGACATTGGATTTGGATTTATTCACCACAAGCATAGCCAGAGCAAAGCGTTTACTTTATGAACATTTACTCCAGTAGCATAGAATTTTTCTGTTGTGTTTTATTTAAGTCTTAGAGTTAAACTTTCTTATTATTCTTTTTCTATTTTGACCATAGCAATGTTGCGACTAATGTTTTGTTAGATCTCATACTTATTATGTAGTTTTCTCACAATTGTGGCGTGTGTGTGATTACTATTCAACTTTTGTTAAGCTATTTTGGATCTATCTGTGAGGACCTGTAGTGGCTCACTTGCTTTATATATTTTTTACCTTACTACCTTTATACAAAAAAAGCTGTTGGTCTTCCTAATAAATAAATAAATAAATAAATAATAAATTTATTTGTTTATGGGATTAATTACTCTGGAAACTCTCATGAATAATTTTGATTATTTTATTTTTGTCACAAGAGGTTTTTTCTGCAATGTTCCTTAATTTGTGACGCAAATCATGCAAGCCATAGAAGTGCGTGCAGAATTCACCTTTTACATACCGTTTAAATGAGTTTCCTATTTGCAGCAATTTCATTTTGTACATTAACATTTTGCAAATAATTTTGTGCAATTTCGTATTCTATTTCATATATTTTTTGTAATCAAAACCAAACGGCTGCATGGTATGCATGCATATGTCACCGGAAAATAACAAAAATCGTAAATTGATCAACTTACGAGTTAGTTGATCAACTTTCGAAAATAATAAACTGCAGTTGAAATGTATTATTTAACGCATGTATTTCAGTAAATTGATTACTTTACGGTTTCTTGCCGTTAAATGATCCGAAGAATGTACGCTGATTGGTTAAACGACTCACGTGCCTTTATAGAAATAAAAAAGCACTTTAAATTAAATTTTAAATTTAGGGCTTTTGATCTAATGGTCAAATCATAAAATTTAAATATCTAAAAAAAATATATCGACGCTTGACAGGCAACAATTACCAAGCGACAACTTTACAGTAGATCAGTTTAAAGTATTTTTTTTAAATCTTATTTATTTAATTCTCAGTCGTAACTACCTCATTGCAAAGAATTTTAAATGAAGTTAAAAAGCTTAATAGTCTGATATCTATAGATTATAAATATTCTTAATATTTTATGACATAGCGTCGGTTAGTGAAAATTCCATCAAAATTGCAAACAGGTAAATATTACTTACCGACAAAATGAAAAATCAGTAAATTAGACTTTGTATGTACTTTGTCGTTATTAGCATACCTACTGCAGTTCCGTTGGGAATTCATCTTCGCCATTGGATTTTCTTTAGGTTAATTTTTTTATTTAAAAATATCCGATATTCTGTCCATCCATTTCATTATGTTTGTACTTTTACAAATCAATTTTACCTGCCTTATTTGATGTTTTACCTTTTTAATTTCTTCACAGGTAGTCGGCAGAGAAGTATTAGCATCGGTTGCTAACCGTGACATCCACTGCGGACGTCGGTTGGTCTCTGGGTTGTTCTCTCGTCCACGGCTACCACTAGGCTATTCATACGTGACGACTGTACCTCGTGGCGCTTGTCGACTTAACGTCTCCGAGATTGTCCCCAGCGAGAACTACATTGGTAACTGAAATTAAATTTAAGTTTGCTTGTGCCTATTCCGTCATATATCCGGGGATATTAGATGGATTTTTATGTAAACTGTTTCGAATTGATCACGCTGAAACCGCCGAAAACTGAAACTGAGCGCTAGGATTGGATTTACACACTAACTTTTGTATAACTGGAATTATCTTGATCACAATTTTACTACTTTCCTTTACAAAATTAGTTCAAAAAAGTCGCATAACACAAGTATAGTAATCAAAGCAAGTTCAAAGAGATAGATAACAAATTTATTGTTTTAAATCGCAGTGAAACATCTTCGTCACCCTCTTCAATCGAAACGCCTACGCATTGAATTGCAAGATAAATGGAATAAGTCGTTCGCAATTGCCAGTTAATTATTTGCATGACGTAGTCTACATGCACTGCACAACTTTGAGTCTAGCAATTTGCCGAATGCCCGCACTAAAGATAAGGATTTTATTGGTTTCAGCGTTAAAAGTAACAAATGGGTCTTATATCATGAATGGTGAATTTGCTGTGAGTGCTCCGGGCACCTATGAAGCTGCCGGCGCACGATTTGTATATACTCGAATGTCGGGATTGGACAATGTCTTCGCTCTAGGACCTTTACATAACTCCATCGATATAATGGTCAGTATCACTAAAAACTGAGTATTTAAATGCACAAGAAATTACAGTATAAGATAAACGAATATTTGATTCATATTTTTAGATACTCTATACGCAACCGAACCCGTCTATAAAATACGAGTTTTTAACTGATGGACCTGACGAAAGCAACGACATACCGATATCGGACAATGAGCCATCTCGTCATCCACTCCAACGACATCATCGACATCACATCGCTGAGTCTCGCAATGAACTCGGAAACTCGAAATCTGAAACTTCCTTGATGAAGCGGCCTGATTTCAAAAACCTGGAGCCTAAATCTCAAATCGATAGCAATGTTATCGGTGACAGAAAATTTGTTTGGAAGATACTATCATTTTCGCCTTGCTCAAGAAGTTGTGGTGGAGGTCTTCAAGTCGGGAAATTTAGATGTGTTGAATTGACTGAAAAAGGTGATAAAGAAGTATCGTCAGCACATTGTTTAGGGGCTTCACCTCCTGCTAGAAGACGTCGATGTGGTGGAGCGCCTTGTCCTCCGAGATGGAGAGCAGCCGCTTGGGGTGCTTGTCCTCTATGTGGTCCAGCTCAACGAACACGACTTGTTGGATGTGTTCAGGATCATGCTCGGGGTATTACAAAGGTAAATTTTTTCCACTAAAAGTTCATCATATAGGTTTCACGAAAAGAAATAAAACATAAAAGTGGTCTTATTTATTTTCAGATAAGTGATCAAAAATGCCCACTACCAATGCCTCCCAGTAGTGAACCTTGCGATATTCCTAACTGCGATGGTGCTGCAGCCAAAGCAGTCACAACCAGCCCAAGACTTGATGCACGGAGACAAGTTCATCCGAAAGATCGCACCGACACTTTTCGTGATGGTCCTGTCATATCGCTCGCTGGAGGATCATCTGCTAAAGAAGTCACTCCAGCGATGTCTACAAATTACAGTCACAGCGCTCCTGGTGGATGGCTGTATACTGAATGGTCAGATGTAAGTTGTAAATTTATTATAATTTTTAGTGAAACAACTCCAAATGAATATTAAAATTTTCTTTGCAAATTACCCACAATGTTGGCATATAAATGGTATCCTGATGACATTTTTAATGCCTTTATAGGTGCCTGATACCTATAAAAGATACCTTATAACTACATTTTCATATTGTGTAGTTTTAATATTCCTACGTATGATTGTAGCTTATAGGTAGGTATCATCAATCTCATTATAAAATTTTGTAGTTGTTCTTTTTTTCCCTTTCGTGTCAAAGGCTTAAAATTTTCTGAATTTTGTTACTCCTTAAACGCGCCACCTGTTGCACGCTTCCATGGTCGACATAAGGTCCCCTTTTGTACAGCTCACCGGGCAAACAGGGCACGTCAGAAGGTGCTGAACAATTTGGACGGGGTTTTGTTTATCAGTTAGATGGCCATACTTAAGTAGGGCCATCTAACTCTTTTATTTTGAAATCTTACAGTGCGTCGGCTGGTGTCTAGGTGGTGGAGTCAAGTCGCGGGGTGTCCGGTGTATTGACCCCGCAGGTTGTGCTGCTAACATTGCTCCACCCTTAACACAAAGCTGCACTCCTAGAAAACGTTGCGACGCTCACTGGTTTACTAGTAAGTATAATTTTAAGTCAAAACTATTATTAAACAGTTAAGATGAATTTCGACCATACCTATATGTTTTAAAAAATTTAATAGCCGTTTTTTGCGGCTCTGTCCGCGTTAAAATATGCCTTTTTTACGCTGGATGTTTAACTATATCCATAACAAATTTCATCAAAATCTTTAAGATATAAGCGTAACAAACAAATAGACAGACTTTTATAATATTTAGTATGGTTAGGGAAATATGGATGAGAATTTATTAATTCACGCTTTCTTTCTACATCATCATATATTTAAACTCTGTATTATCATCAAGTAAACCGTCTAGTTTATTTACTTTTGTTTTCACTACTTCAGTTAAGACTATAAACGTTGCCAAAAGAACAAAAGCACAATGCCAAATCTATCTTTATTTGTCTTTGTCATCGCACGCTCTAACAATGTCAATGTCTTCAAAAATAATGATGATTAACCTTTTCGTTTGATTTTAATTTTGGCATAATATCGATATCATTAGCATTAACGTTTTAATTTACATTGAGAAGTTAGTTTATTTTCTTTATCGTTACAAACTCTAGTATTAAATAGGATATACTTAATGTTTTTTTAATATAAATATCTAAAATTTGGGTAGCAGAATTCGAAAATGGAAAGATTTTTTTGAATCCGTTCAAAAATAAATAAGATAGAAGCTTTGAAATCCTGTGGAGGGAAAAACGGTTTGAAAACTTTAAATGCTAATTATACTGCTTTAATTAATTGCCAATTTTGATGTTATTTTCGGAATCTGTAAATTTTTAGTGTATGTATTGTTCTGTATAAAAATGTCCAAATGTGAACACAGATAAGTAGCCTATCGCTGAACACTTTCGAAATACGCGTATAAAATTTTGTGACTGTTGGCCGTGAAATAGATATTTCTTTTGTTTATTTTTTTTAATATGGCATTTACGTTTATGGTATTTAGTCAGTAATAATTAACAAATATTGAGCTTAGTCAAGCAAGTCTAAAGTCAAATTCATTAACGTTTAACTCTTTCACGGGCAAATTGAGATTGTATAAATGTCAAATATCTTTTACCGTACCATCACGACGTTTAAGAAATAGGTACAGCTCCCAACCAATATAACAAAAGGTAATACTGTTGACTTAAAACTTTGAAGTAGGCACGCACTGGCCATTACGGTTCATAAAAAAAAATCGTGTATGTGTAGGTGAATGGTCAGCATGTTCGGCGGAGTGCGACGGTCGGCAGGTCCGAGGGGTGATCTGTATTGGCGGGAACGGCAGGAGGTTGCGGGATACCGCGTGCAAGACGAACAAACCCGAGGCTGAGAGGAGCTGCGGGGGAACCTGTGCCCCATCGTGGTATCTTAGCGACTGGACGGAGGTTTGTTTGAAGATTGTTGGGTTTTGTCGTATAGATCTAATATTCATTTCTATTTATTTGTTTACCAAATTCATGTTCATGTAAAATTACTAAAACTATGACTATGACTATCTATGTCAACTTCCTTTTATCTGACGTACTTAAATTGAAAGTTCCTAAATCAGAGCAGATGAATGAGATATTTTCTATGTAATGTATTTAAAAGGTTGTCTATGTAAAGCCTATGTGAGGACAGAGTGGAAGAGTAAGGTGTTTTAATTTTCTTTATGGCTCACTCTGCCTAGCTGCTCTACATTGCAAACCTAGACACTTAAATTTATTACTGTCACTGTTGTCAAACTAGTATCATCTGATTGTCTATTAATGAAAATTATTCCAAACTCTTCGGAAGGCATTTACTTCTCTCTCTTGAGAGAGAAGTAAATACCAGTCCGCCATGGTGATTGTCAAAGATTTCGAATTCACAGGTTAATAAATTCAGAAAACCCAATATTTTCAGTGCAAAGGTCCATGCGAAGCAGGCGTACAGTCGCGCACAGTGTGGTGCGCTCGGGGCGGAGTGGAAGGTGCGTCAGGAGCAGCGGCCGACTCCGATTGCGCTGGTGTGAGGCCGCCTGCCAAACGATCGTGTGTGCCCGAACGGTGCTCTACTAAGCCTAGTGTGCCGGTAGACCTCAAACCAGTTCCTAGTGGTGATTATATTTTTTTACCTGACTGCACAAGAAGGGGGGTTATGTTTTTCGAGATTAAGTATGTAGGTATGTATAATTGTTTGGCATGCTCTGCAGCCTGAACGGCTTGATGGATTTTAGCTTGAAAGGTGTCGTTAGATTCGTATTTACTGTGAGAGTGACACTGGCTATCAAATTAAAAATAAAAACAAAATGGCGGTTTCTTTTAGTTTTTTTTAATTTCCAAATTACACAAATAGAAAGTTGGGTTTTTTAGTTTTTTTTTTTTTAAATTACCATATTTTGTTTCATAAGTTGTCCTGTGATATATGAAGTCGCTGAAATGTATTTATTGTTAAAAAAACTTTATTGTACCTCAAGTTTAAAATACTGTGACAATTAATATTGTTTTGAAATTGTTTTATGAAGAAGAACTCGCCAATTTGCACTCGCCAGCATACATTTTATATTTAACTTTTGTAAAATTTCTATAACACTTTAGCAAATGTCAATATTCAATGCTCAATAGTGGGCAAAATAGAGCTGCTAATGGAAATGGTGATATTTTGAATACATCCTCTTATAACTGGTTCATGTAATAACAAATGTTATTGTTGTTTCTGATTAATTACGTCTTGCCTAAGCGACAGCCATGTACATTTTAATTCTTTTTTTCATTACATTTAAGTTTATAACCTAATTTTGTTTTTACTTTCTAGTTATAGATACACAAAGAGTGACAAGACACCAAAGCCATAACACACAGAACTTCAAAGATAGATCACAACCAGGTAAACTATTCAAAATAACAATAATAAATACCTATAGTTTTAATACCTACAGTACTTAATTGATTATTAGTCTAACCATCCACTTAGATCCACCGCTAGGATCCACTAGTGGATCCCTGGATACCTTTATCTCCTCTTCAACGTTTTCGGTGGATAGAGAGAGGATTTAAATTGTATCAGCACCGAAACTCTGTTCAGAATTCATATTTCATTTCGTCTTCTGAAAATATAACCTTAATTTTTTTTCAAGTTTTAATGAAAAATTCAACCATTATATTCAAAGCCAACTCCAACCACCGCTGCCAATAACCCTTTTCGAAAAGGTTAAAAGAGATATTTGAAAGGATATGGAGGGTACCTTTGGTCAGCAGCGGGACGTAATAGTCTTTAGTGATTTGTGTTTGTTTGTTTGTAATATCTTTAATGTACAGAAAAAACAAATAATTTACATACACAAGCATGGAAAAACAATAAGTACAATGACGGACTTATCCTACTTAGGGATCTCTTACAGTCAACCAGCGAGTGACAGGAGAAGATATGCTTACCAGAAGGGTAGAAGCAATTTGTTTTAATTTATTTCTGTTAAAATACTTATTATTTTTGGTTTTGTTTGTCCAGGCGTATGCGCAGACAAGCTGAGTAATTGTGCCCTAGCTGTGCAGGCGCGCCTGTGCCACTACCCCTACTACGCTGATTACTGCTGTCGATCGTGTCACGGGAGAACGTAATAATAGCAATGGTAAATAGGATTTTTTTACGGAATTAATTACGTTCGTACGTCGTAGCAGCTTATTTTTTTTAAATCTATACATTTTTTGACTTATCATTTGTGAAATTTTCAGTATATGTCGACCTAGATTCGAGTTTTATAATTTTTTAGCCGATTATGAAATAGGTAATTAGCGTTTTATTTATTGGTTTATTTTATTGAACAGATAGATACATGTAACAATACAATTATATGTATTTAAAGATTAATCGATGCCTTACAGTCCCATGATATTGACATTGGTGCGATTAGCTAATTGTAATGATTTTATCCAAACTTTAACATCAGTTTGATCGTCGTCATTCTCAAGAAGGTTCTTGAAGGTTCGAGAAGGAAGGAACTCAGTTTCTAATTATATTAAGGTTATTCTAATCAGAAACCGTGTCCCTTCCTTATTTTCCATTTGCTTTCAAGTACAGACCATTGGAATAGTTATGACATCGAGCATTTTCAGTAGCGAGATAGCAAGTAACAAAATCTTATTTTTTTTAGCCATGCGTGGACTACTACTACTGAAACGCCTAGAATACTACTCGTATATTACGTATTGTGATACAGTGGACGCTTAGTGAGAAGAACGCATTCTGTAGCATGAGAGCCTGGCACGCACACTCACGAAGATACATACTGTTCTATTTTTTTTATCTGCGTCTTACGTATTTTTCAAATCAAATCTACTTTTTATATAGGTAAAATTTATTTGCTACGCTTTTTTTTTAATGATTTTTGTGACGCGTGCGTGCGTCGTCTGTTGTATCTACGCGGCTAAAAACTTTTGCCATGTTGCCTCTGAGAGTTTCCGCAAAAACAATAATTATTTATTAGGTACCTCTGATGTTTCAAATATTCATTGTTTACTTTTTTAAGTTATTTTTAATCCACAAAAGTGGATTATATTCCGAAATGTACCATTTACTGACTTCTAATTCAAATTAATTATCTCAGAGACGCCAAATCAATCGTAAGTATTAGGGATAGTTTTGTGATCTCCAAATATTATCTGCTATGGCAAAATTAATGCAGATATTGTAAACAACTTTATCTACATTATATAAATGTTCGATATTGAATTATACATGTATTTTTAGACTGTTTAAAGTTTTATGAAGTGCACATTGTATTGAGTTAGAAACACATGTTTGTAGACTTACCAAATCTATAACTTGCCTATTTTTCACGCTTAGGAGATTAATTATACTTATTTCAAGGATAGTCCACATTGACACTTTATTAAATGTTAGTGTGTAAGTCGTATTAGGTACTATAGAACGTGCCAACTGAATGTAATTAGTACTTAATGTTACGACAGAATTGTATCGTTTATGCTTATCAACTCAAATGATTTCTATACCAATTCCTTTAAAAAATAAAGTGATGTTGAAATCTTCAAAACCATTGGTTTACATTTTAGGTTACATTTTATCAACGGTATTTGCTATTTTTTATTAAAACACAAAGTTTATTTCACGAATTCAAAAAGAAAATTCTCTATTCTGTTTGTCTACTACTAATACTGACTTTTTTTCAATTATATATAGGTGATGTACCAATAAAATACAAAAAAATCATAAATAAATATTTAAAAAATTAAAATTATACATAAGCACTTAAGTTTCTCTTATTCCTTATTAATAACTGCACTATTGAAAATTAAAGTTACATTTCCATCTTTTTGCGAACATTTTTATTATGTTTAGTTCTCCTTGTGAATACATGTTGCCATTTAATTTCATTATGTAAAATACTTATCCTATGCAGCTATTTGTGTGATGTGGCCTATCTTTTTGTAAATAATTAGATAATGATTGTAATTTTTAGATCG
This sequence comes from Euzophera pinguis, assembly GCA_947363495.1. Lineage (NCBI taxonomy): Eukaryota > Metazoa > Arthropoda > Insecta > Lepidoptera > Pyralidae > Euzophera > Euzophera pinguis. The sequence goes on from OX376171.1 coordinate 8,018,455, forward strand.
TCATATTGCTTTAAAAATATCTACAAATACAAATATTTTTGGACATTTTTAGAGCAAAGTTAGGTTACTTAATTAGTGTTAGAACAAAAAAGTATTCCGTATATTTAAACGTAAGGAAATAGATATACATATTTAAAGTCAAATTCGAATGTAACTTTTAAATTATCATTTTTCATCACCATCATCAAATTCAAAAATTTAACTTCTTACCGTCGGGCATCTTGACCCTTTTATTAAAATTTATTTTGCCATGTAACTATATTTACTCTTAACTAACAATCAGCCGCACGGAAAAGCTAGTGGATCTTTTTGTTCATATTTTAATCACGAGTTCATAATTTATTTCATCATTTCTATTCAAAGAGTAGACGTAAATCATTTATTGTAAATATTACATTTAAGTTTTTAGTGCATTTACATACCGGCTGTTAAATATTTAATGTGATTTTTAGATAACTCTACCGCAGCGATTAATTGTTTCAATTTGCAAAAAGTTACTTTGTACAATTTCATATTATCTGTACTAATATTTCATTTAACAATGTACAAAAATTAAAAGCTTTAAAACACCTGTCTGTGTTTGTTCTTATTTACCCATATGTATTTTTTTTTAAAGTTCCTGAAAATTCATATATTATTTTTAATTTCTTGTGTTTTTTTCATATGTTGCTAATAATATAATGTATACTGTACTACTTCCTATTTAGTAAATATCACACACTCTACAAGTATAGTAAAGAGATACTTCAGATAGACTAAAGAGTTATGTTATATATTATAAAGTCACTTCATGGGGTAAACGACTATTGTGAGTATATATGCATTGACTAATTCAAATGTATTGTATACGTACCTTCATTTGTTCATAGTATTAACTAAATATTAAATAAAATGATTCTGTTGGAAGAAGAAAAACTAGACATTGACAGTGTTTTTGTAAAAACTTTTCGCCTCACACTAAATTTATTTATGAACGTGCTCTCAGTTTTAACAGTTTTCGTTAGTTTAGTCTACGCAAGTAGATCTGAAATAACTGTTTTCCAGCTGCATATTATACTTTATGTTTTGGGTGTAAGTATATTTTAAGTTTTCGCTATTTTTACAGTGGGTGATGATTTGTATTTGTATGTAAGTTTTTTTTACACTATATCTAGAGTATGGTTAGGATATCGTATATATTATTTTATGATTGAATAAATAAAATAGATGTGATGGAATGGTCGTAGGAAAATATTTGAAATGTTTTTTCTGGAATTAGGATCGTGAAAGATGAGATAGACAGCGTGTGACAATATGTAATCCTAGTAAAAAGACCGAATAATCTTCTACCGTAACTGGTTGCAAGAAATACGTCAGTATTTCAGTTATGCAAGTCCAGGCAACCAGTTGTAAACAGCAGTTGCCGTTACAGCAGAAAGGAAAATAGTAACGGTAAAGTTCTAAACCCTCTGCAAAAGAAGTGGAGTCTTGTTTGAAATATACAACTCATTCAAGTTCGTTGAATGAAATGTATCGATTAAAACTCGTTCGACTATGTCTGGTTATGTAGAACAAAAACATTCGATTTAAAAAAAAATCCTAATTGGATCAGGATAGGACTTTAACATTCCTATTTTTTAAAACAACGTTTTATGATAATGCTGTGGTGCAAAATCTGTTGGACCTTAAATACAAGGCACAGGAATTTGCCATCATATTCATCACATCAAATTGTACATTTTTCAGTACCAGTTTTTCATGTGTCAAGGGACGTCAGTAGTATCGAAATTCAACAGCTGGTCAATGCCGCTGAGTAGACATCACAAGAAGCACCTTCACGTGGTCTGCCACATAATGGGCTTGATACTCGTCCTTATTGGCAGTTTCCTTGTCATCAATGAAAAGTCTTTTCACTTTGAAACCGTACACGGATCTCTAGGTAACTCAAGAGCTCTATTTTTGAAATGAATGATATGTGTGTCGAACAAAAATCGTTCGACATCGAAGAAAAATTATTCGACTCGCCGATTTTGAGTGAATCACACTTTTCAAAAATAGCACTCTAGTCCATATTAAAATGTTGATATTTTCATGCGTTACTAAATAACGAGTGATATTATTATATTTGTCGAGTCTACTATTAGCTACGCAATATCTTAACTCCTTGTTTGATTGTTTTCACGTGTCTCTTGGAAAAAATATTATCATAGTCAATGATAAATCATCAATGACTCATTGTTTCAGGAATTTGGGCATTAATATTGAGTATGATAAGCATACTGAATGGAATAAGCGCATATTATGTCTACAGATTGAGCTGTATCAATGTATGCTGGATAAAACTACTACACTATGTGACTGGTGTTAGTGCAACGTTCCTTTCCGCTGGTAGCCTTTGTTATGGTTTTGAGACAAAAACATTTACATCCTGGGTCAGTAGTGTAGAGTCTATAGCAGTTCTTGTTATAATTGCTGGCATTTTTACAATTTTAGCTACTATTGATTTTTGGATCAACATTTCTAATAAACTATTCACTTCTTGAACACGTTTTATTATTTTATATGAAGTAACCACTAGACGAACTTCTTCTTCTCAGATGAAACAAAATTTCTTTTTTTTAATTACATTAGCCAAATTCTATTGGGATGTAAATAAAAGATAGGTAGGTAATTGCAAATAAGAGTTGTCTAAAAACGTAATTCTCGAAAATCTTGTGAGAAGGGAAGCGATTCCGGGTAGTTTCAGTAACCGGAAAAATGTAACTCCTCGCACTTTAGATCCGTGCTGTACGAAGTAAGTACATAACGATACTTAAACATCTGCTTGTTTAAAGTTATTTATGATTTTATTTTGGTTATGATAAATGCTATCTATCTAACAAATATGTCACAGAATGACGATTTGAACATGATTATCGCTATAGATTACGAATGGCGGTTCGACAGTGATAAAAATACTCAAAGACTGATTTTAGTTCGAACATTAGTTTGGAACAAGAGGAGTGTTAGGTAGTGAAATTTTAATTAAAAAAAACATATCCTGCAGCCTTTATTAATGCCTCCACCTCCGCCGCCACCACCACCCCCTAGAGAAATGGGAATGATGAGTCGGGAACAAAATCGTCCTATTTTGGTCGTGATGAATGTTATAAATTCAATCACACATATCCTTTTGGGTGCAGTGGCCTGCAGTGCTTTCCTTTTAGTCGAAATAGGAGTATGGAGTACATCTTTTACACAGCATATCTACTTGTGTGTAACAGGGGTAAGTAATTTTTTCTGTAAAAGTTATTTTGAAGAGTCGCTGTTGCCAGCGGCTCCACTCTTAAAGCGTTACTATATTATTAGTCAACCTTTTTTTACTAAAATGCCTAAATAATATTTTCTAAGCTAGGCTGTAAGATATTTCAGTATATTAATTTAACTGTTGAGATTTAAAGTTATACATAAGTACTTGAATAAATTCTTTTTTGTTATGAGTATGTACTGACCTAAAGAGTTCACTTTAATTGTTTTATTTTGCCCTAGATGTTTTATTAACTAAGAAACCTACCTGATATGAGAGTGATAAGTATCATTATTTCATAATTTATTGGTTATAATTAGGGTATTAAGGAAGTATTACTTGGTGCATCTTCTTTATAATCTTTGATTAGATAAATCAAATGAAACCAGGCTGGTACGTGAACCCCACGAGTTAAAGTTAATACTAATATGACAAAAACCTTATTTTTAATTTTACGGATATAAAATATATTTTTCTTTTTTTTTAGTACGTTATTCTGATGTCTGTTGCGATTATGTCTTTTGACCCTAACACGAGCTGGTCTAGATGTCTCAAGTATCCAGAGAGGAAGCTCAGTCATATGGTTCTCCAAATTGCGGGTTCCATATTAGCTATTACAGGCAGCATTATACGAATAGTCAACTACAACAACAACTTTAGTACAACACACGGCATTTTAGGTAAGTATCCTCTGTTTAAGCGCTACCTTATTACTATCGGGAAGTTTACCTCATCCACTCTAATAAAAATCTTTTATTGCACTCGCCATCTTAACTATTCACCCAATTTGCAACTACACGAGGTCCACTGAAGAATGGACTAGGTAAATTTAGGTCCGGTAGCCCCGTTGATAGTGTACCATAAGTTTGAAGCGCGGCTGTAATAGATCTTATATTTTTTATCTTTTCAGGGTTCGTGGCCATGATTTTGACAATATTGAGTCTTGTTGGAGGAGTACTGAATATATTTCTATCAGGAAACAACAACCGCCTTCTAATAAAAACTGTGCATTCTTGTTTCGGTTCTATAACTCTAGTTATTGCTTTCACGTGTTTAAGTCTGGGGCTCGACAATGTATTCAGAGCTACATTCGGCAATAATGCAGCTAATGTATGTATATCTATAGTTGTATTTGCATTAGCTGGCGTTATTTTGCCTCCTACTATTAATACATTTAATAGAATATTTAATAATTAGTAATTAAGCTAGAATACTTAAGTATTTAAATTTGAGCATGGTTGTTTTTGTATGTTGTTTGGCAAACTGCATCCGAATATTTTAAGTTAGGTAGTTTAAACAAGTAAACCTTGAAATAAATGTTAATAAATTTAATTTCGATTAGATTTGTATAAAACATCCGCTGAGTTTGCTAAAATAAAGAATTATGTTAGAATGGACAAAATTTCTGAAATTTGATACCAGTAAAAAGAGGATTAGGTACATCAAAGTATTACTGCGGAAGTACAATATCACTTCAATCGTATCGATGAAACAAAATGTATGAAAAGATCTACATAAAATAACTATTCATTTTGAGTTGAGAGAGAGTTGTCAACAAAAATAATTTATCAGAATCGGCACATTACGTTAAGGCTTCTACTACGCACAGACAAATATACTGACACCTGTCATCTATACATATAATAAAATTGTAACAGGTCGGTGTCTATACATTTTTTTTAGAAAAACAATATAAGGGACCTTTATTAGACCAACAGAGGCTAAAACAATATTTTAATGAATCTTTGTCTGTCTGTCTTTCTGTCTGTATGTTTGTAATCGCATCACGCGAAAACTACTGCATAGTATTGAATGCGGTTTTCAGCGATATATTGCTAGAGGTCCAACTTAGAAATAAGGCTAAAATTTATCCCGAATTTTTTACCAGTTCCCGAAGGCCTACCAACTTAAATTGACTCCTAAAATATATGATGTGCATACTTATGAGAGGTCAAACTATACTGGCTCTTGGTTTTAACTTTATATTACACGTCCTAATACGGGAACGTCTCATTTTCTCGTCAGTTGTTAAAAAGTAGACACAAAAATATTTTGTATGTAAACCGAAAGCCAAACCACAAAACCCCTCAGTCCACTTGAATCCACCCTTACGACCCACCAGTGGGTCCCAGGATACTTTTTACTAACGCAAAGCTTTATATCGATAATCAATATAAAGAATTTTGTTGGTACCTACTTAATATAATGACAATCGTCTTTTGTGTGTATATGTTATGGTATACAACATAAATATGACGATTTATTTTATTTATACAATAATAAAAACTCTAGCATAAGGCCGCCTTTGCGCAAGGTTATTTTTCTTGTATTTAACAATGTATCCTTGTTGTACAATAAAGAGTTTTTGTATTGTATTGCATATCAAATAGATTAATTTTAAGTTATTTTCTCTAAATTAAGGATGGTAAATAAATAAAGTTAATTTCTTAAAATATTTATTGCCACTTATTTACAATACTAAAATCATATTTTCTAAATTACCTAATACGTATAAATACATAGTTTAATGTTATCGTATTAATAAATTGTGTTAAATACTTACTGGTATTTAAAAATGCTTAATTTAGATATCACACCGAATCAAAACATTATATGTCAGTCTGTTGACCTTCGCCTTTTTCATGCCACAAAACTTCTCGCATTTTGATACAATTTACAATGAATACATTTATTAAACTTATTAAAAACATTGCAGCAAAAAATATCATAGTAAAATTAATTGTAGATATAATTTTGATAACACAAAACAATGAGAAAAACATAAAATGAATTGATGAGTATTATTTCCATAATATGTCCTTGAGCCCTGTTTTTGAAATGAACTCATATGTCGAATGAAATAATTATTATGACTCTTATGTTAAACGAAAATTATACTAAATCGAACAAAAATCATTCGAAACGCCGCTTTTGCGTGAGTCAGCATACCACAAACGAAAAATAAATACTCAGATTTTTACACAATGCAAGTAATTTTAATAGATGAGTGAGTGAGTAGAAATAGGAAGATTCATCGACCCCTGCAGGAGTTACAACAATTCTGAACGTAGTAGTTGTAATGGCAGAGGCGGGCTTGTACAGCCAAAGCGCAATTGTAGAGTTTGTCTTCGCAGTCTGTAAAACAAAGAAAAATATTGATTAAAATTAATGCTTGATTGTAAAGTTTATTTTTATGCCACTCTATTCATAAAATCTTACGAATGTTTGATGAACCCGTTTTAACTAAAATATTCATTTCTGTGTTGAAAAAGTCCTATTCAGTCTTATGTGAACTAAATAAACGAAACATATTTGTTATTTAACATATTGTTTATTAGGGCTTTTCAAACATTCGTTAATTTTTATGAATAATGCGAATAGTTTGTAAAAGCAAAAAAGAGAATGCTAGAAAGCTAACAACATTTACACGTGTCAATCTGATAATAATGCCTACCTAATAGATCTAGTTAAACCGCAAAAGTTAAAATCACCCTAACTGTTAAGAATACATACATTGTGGGTTTTTATGAGAATGAGACCTGTTTAGGGATATACTTAGTCATAAATCATAGTCACGTGATTTTGTCAAAAAACCAATAATATATTCATTTACATAAAGGTAATTTATTTCATTAAATTCATCAACAGAACAAGTACGTTTCCTAGAATAATAAAAACCATTTCAAGCAACTAAATATATTTTTGTAAAATTAATTCGAGTAGTGTATTGGTTTGATTCGAATTAATAATCTCTACCGATTTTGGTGATACAGTTAGTTGTGTATAGGTATTTTTGGTGGTAAAATTGATCATAGTTATAAACAAAGGAGATACACAAACAAGGGTTATAATTGGATTCCCAAGTGTTTCTGACATTACAAAAATACAAACCTGTAGATTGGTCCTTAAATGTTGGTTTCATAGTAGTAGTTGTAGTAGTAGTAACTTTTTCAGATGCCGATGTCTTTTGAGATTCTGAAATAAAAAGATACTCATACAATAAAGCTATAATAAAATTTATTACACTATTAGGAGTAAGATAGGTAACCTAAAAATTCCATGAATAAAGCGAGTGTTATCTATGACTATTTTGAATTAAAGATAAAATCGGTTAATGAATTGTAATAAAAAAGATAATTACATCTATATTGATAAGATTAATTTGAGTCTGGGTTACTAAATTCTTTTAATATGTACCTACGTTTATCGTAAGAAAGGCAAATGATTCACGTTGATTGCTAGTTGATAAGTTATCCTGTATCAATAATTGTGTAAGTATTTCCTTAAAATAACATTTATTTACAATTTAAGATAACATTAATGCAAGTAAGTATGAATTTGAGTTTTCACTGAAGTTTGTGATACCTATCCGGCTAAAGAACATACCGCCCAAGAGACATATAAGGTCCTAATTTACAAATGTTCAATCTACCCGCACCTCTTGATAATTATGGCATAAATATTTTTTTAATTCTAAACACACTTCTCATAATTTGATAATGACATTACGGCAATCAACACTAGGAAATTCGTACCTAATGAGAAAAGAAGTTGTCTATTTTCAAGTCGGTTATTCTAATTATCTCTTTCATATTGCTTCCATACTTAATATTATAAGTGCAAAAGTCTGTCTGTCTGTCTATCTGTACTGTACATCTGTCTGTCACGCTTTCACAACCAACCCGCTGAACGGATTTTGATGAAAGGTATGAATATAGTTAAAGACCAGGGGTTAAACATGGGCTACATTTGGACGCAGACGGAAACTGCGGGAAACTAGTCAAATACAAACCTATAGTAATATCAGGTGGTAGAATTTTAGGGCACTGGAGATCGCATTTCTGTTGGTTTCCGGGCTTCGAACCCGTGCACTCGAGGTCACTGATAGCTGCTCCCTCGTCTTTGCTGCACACTACTGATCTTCTTTCAACTCCAGCGTTGGAGGTGCAGTTTCCTGAGCACTGTAAGCATGAGATTGTATTACAATTATATTCAAACCCCCTCCGTTGTCCAGTGGTTAATACTGATTAAGATGGATTTAGTACTGGCAATCAGTAGCGAATTTGTCTATGTAGAGGCATTCATGGACACAATTTTTTTTCCGTCTTTGGGTAAATTTCGAGTGCATGAAAGCTACTGGATTGCCAATATTAAATCCGTCTAAATCAGCATTTAAGGCGTATGACTAAGACCCGGAGAGGTCGTGGGTTCGATTCCCACGGGGAGCATACTTTGTCTACTTTTTTCCAGTTTGGCTAGGATATTGCAGGTTTGAATCACCTGATTGTATGATAATAAAGATGATTGCGTGCTTCGGAATGCACGATAAGGCGTTGGTGACCAGCTACTATTTAATTGTTGCTAAAGGAACCACGTCAGAAGTCAACAGCCGGTTCTAAAAAACTCAAGACACCAAGATAGTACACTGGTACAGAGTCGATTAACACATAATGAATACATAATTCACTCGATATGAATGATTATATGTTGTAGCTTTAAAATTTTGTTTAGAAATTGAACTCCTCCGAGAACAATAGATAGACAATCTGGTAGATATTTTTTTTATATCTGCCTCGTGTATATGTAACTATTCAATATTGAAATGACCATTAAAAAGAGTTCTGGGGGCTTAGCTAAAGTCACAATTTGAAAACAATAACGACATTCATGTTCGTGATCCATCGGAATCTATATCTAATCTATTCTAATTATATCTATATTAATTATACTATTCTATTATAATTATAAAGCTGAAGAGTTTGTTTGTTTGAAGGCGCTAATCTCAGGAACGTGATTTGGGAAATATTTATAGAGGAAGGCTATAGGCCCGGACGAAGACGGGACGGGCTGCTAGCTTAGTATAAAAATAACCACGTAATTTAGCGCGGCTTATGTCAAATCCCATGCATTTTTTGTTTTTGAATGTCGTTATCATTTTCAAACATTGAGAAAGGAAAGTCATTTGTGACGTTCCTTTCTCAATATTTTCAAATTGTGACTTTAGCTACGGGCTGATTCTGAAAATTTGTATTCTCCTGAAGATCTAGTAAAGTCACAAAGTCTAACGCGCTATACTTACTTGACCCCAATCACTGAAATACCAAGTGGAAGCGCAGTCTCCTCTACAATCTCTCTGTTGTTCAGGCTTGGGTTCCTTACAAGCAGCGTCTCTCATATGCCTGCCGTTGTTACCGATACACAGCACCCCTCGTATCTGTTTGCCTTTACAGGAGGAAGTGCACGGTGACCAATCACCTGATAAATAAGTAAGTAGTAAATAATACAATACAACGCAATAAAAATTGGACAAAAAAATATTATAGGATCATATTTATAAAAATAAAAACAGGGACGCGCAAAGGCGGGCCTTGTCGCTAAATCAATCTCTTAAATCTTAGGGTGTCTCTTAAACTTATTTTCACAATTTAATCATCTAAATAAATTTTCATAATTGTTTAGCATGAGACAAAGAGGAAAACAAGACATCAGCTGTTTCTCTATGCTATATTGTAAAAACTGATCACCCGAATTTCCATCTACGAGTACAAATGACTACTCTAAGCGGGCCCTGTGGGCTTACTTTGCGAGTGATTGAACGAGATGTCACCTTACACACCGTATATCGTTCTCAATTGTATTTGGATGGATACGTGTATAAGAGATTATTAAGATCCGTGGTACGCAAACGAAAGCGCTAATATAGGACCTATAGTCCCCGTCACGAGAGAATATAAATTATGTAAACAAATGCTCAGGAGTTCGCAACATTTGAATGAAAGAAAATATTGTATTTATGTGACATATTTAATGTTTAGAGAGAATTCAAATTTATGAGAGGTTTAGATGATTTTGTTGACCGTCGCAACCACCCGCGTGTATTTCATAATTGATTAATTTTATTATTTTTTTCTCATTTATTTGTTTCAAAAAGAAAAGATAAATTGTCACCAAAATTTAATAGCGGACCAAATATTAGAACCCACCATAGTACAGATTAGTTTGATTACAAATTTATACCTTCTCGTGACGGCGACTTTAGTACAAGTCTAACCATTTCAATAATTTAGAACTCTTGTCTACCAAGTGTTATTTACATCATACAAAACAATACAAATACTCTTTATTGAACTAAAACAAAAATCAATCATCAGCTTTACTCAATAATAGCATTGATAAATCATGAAATAGTATAATATTAATATTCATTACCTGTAAACCAATGTCCGCCGTGAAGTTCACCATCAAAATTAGGCGTACAAGATCTAAATGCTTCTGGAGCTTTCCTCGGAGCGCAACCTGAAGGATCGGCGCAGCGCACACCTCTCGTTTGAATTCCTCCTCCTACATGCCACCCAACACACTGAAAAAAATAACTTATCTAGTATCTCTCAAATAGATAATTCCTTAATAACTGGATATTGTACTGTCAAAATCATAGGCAAACGTTAGGGCAGAGACCGCACGACGATCTTACGCGGGCCTATTTTTTAAATGAATACTACATAAAACTTTTTCGTTTTGTTTGTGCGCATAGCATTGTGCGTGAAATCATTTTAAGGTCCCGACGAAAGACCAGCGCTGGTTGTTTTGTACGACCTGCTTATGCTGAATCGGGTCGTATATTGCAAATAATGTATATTTTGTATTGTATTTTCCTACTATATATCTGTGTGTTTGTAGATTAAACGTGTCCTATCTTAAATTTCACTACACCTCAAATCTTTATAAGAATGTTCGTCTTCAACAACTTCTCAACTCACCTCAGTCCACTCCGTGTACAACCAACCGGCAGCTGCATTGAAAGTGTACTCGGGTCCTATATCAATATAACTGCTATTAGCCACAGTATAAACGGGGCCGTCCCTGAAGTGATCTGTGTGTTCGCGTGGTCTTATAACTCGCTTTTCTGGCTTATTGGCTTCACAGTCAGGGATGTTGCATGATTCTGCCGTGGCAGGCCTTGGAGTTGTACATTTTTGATCGCTAACCTGTTTTTAAGTAACACAAATTATTTACTACTGTAAAAAAAATTGTACGGTTAGTTCTTCGTTTCTGTTACAAAGTTGATTGACCCTACACATCCTAGGACCAGAAAGAAGCTTCTCCCTGATATATTTGTTATGTGTATTCACCATACCAAAAATAATTTTTAATCAAAATATCCATAACTGACATAAGGATAGGGTATCCTATTTTCAGACAGTTCTAATAACACTTAACCTACCTTTGTAATTCCTCTAGCATGATCCTGTACACATCCAACTATCCTGGTCCTCGTTGCAGGACCACATTCAGGACAAGTTGACCAAGCAGCTGCTCTCCATCGAGGTGGACACGGAACTACTCCACAACGACGTCTCCTTCCTGAAGGAGCTTGTCCCGTGCAATGTATTGGAGATATTTCTCTGTCTACTCCAGCTGTTGTTTCAACACAACGGAATTTGCCTAGCTAAATGTCGAGAAAAATAAAATTAACACAACATTACATTGTGAAGAATTATAATAGAGAAAGATATTAGTAAAGACTTACTACATCATCATTTTAAAGTTACTACCTATTCTAAACTTAACAACATTTAGCAAACTCTATTCAAATTTGTTAGCAGTAATAGATAAGGATGTTATTAGTCGTCTTGATTGTTTGGAAACGTTAGCTCTTCGTTTGGTTTCTCGGCTAAAAGTGTATTCATATTTTTAAGATCAAAATGTACAATAATTTACCTGAATTCCACCACCGCATGTCCGAGTACACTGCGTATATGACAAAATTTTCCAAGTGAATCTTCTTGATCCAACAAAATTTTCTATTCCTTCTTCAGCACTAGTTTCTTTGGATTCATTATCTAGAAACCGAGGTATACTGACTCCTGGTCGATGTGATTCAAAACTGTGATGTCTTCTGGTGTGCTTGGGTATACTTGGTTTGAATTCAGGTAGACTTGTTTTCGTAATGCTTTCGATATCTATACCTCCTTTAGAGGATTCAGTGAAATATTCATACGTTATGCTAGGATTCGGTTGCGTATAGAGAACCTGAAAACGTAAATGACATTGTGCAAATGTTATTTTTAATTTAAAATTTACACTAATTGTAGCAACTTCCATAATATACCTATAGATCCAGAAATAGTTTGAAATAAGTTAAGGTACAATGGCTAAAGAAAGTACAGAGAGCCCAGTGCTACTGGAATGGGAATGATAGTAATTTAAAAAGGTTAAACAGATTACTTAAATGAAATGCAAAACTACATATCAAAGCATAAAGCAATCTTTGTAAATGCAATAAAAATGTATTACCATAATATCTACAGGGTGAAGTAAAGGGCCCAGAGCGGACACGCTGTCCAGTCCAGTAGTTCGGGTATATATGAACCTAGTCCCAAGTGCTTCGTAAGTTCCTGGGGCGCTGATCGCAAACTCTCCATTCATTATATACGAGCCATTGGATATTTTCAATGCTGCAACAAGAAGAATATTTTTGATCGTTTTTCACTAGATTCTTAAAAAAAATCTTTTTCTAAAGGTAAAATGAGCCACAAGTCTATTATTATATCATAGATCATCACGACATATTCAGGAAAAATTAAGAATACTTAACTCGTAAACCATTTATTCTTGAAGTAAATGTATCAATATTAATAATTATTAATATAAATCTCCTCTTATTTATTTAAACTACGTTTGCACAAAATACAATACGTACAGTATAAAAGGCAAACTTAATGTTTGATGTCTTATTGGAATAGAAATTCAAAGAATCATTAAAACTGAAGGCTTTGCCGAAACGCTATAAATATAATCAAACGTCAATGTCTTTCATGTGGGTACTATTACATAGCCCATTAGTTACACACCTCATTGTAACGTCAGTTGTTATAAATTGTAAATCAGCTAGCAAATTGATTCCGGATAATGCAAGGTGAGTCTATTCTAAGGTCTATTCACATTCGCAGATGTGGGCGTACTAGGTATTGTTGCGCTTTTAAATGATTTACGACTGACCAGTCTTAGGGTTGCCTATTTTTTTAATAATAATAAATTGCAATGTATGTAGAGTACATTTGACGTAGACAGATTATTTAGATTGGTCGTCACCATTCTTTTTCGTCCAAGAGTGTTTCCTAGTTGTATATTCACCTTGCATTACGGAGTACGCTTTTTTTATAGTCTTAGATTAGCAGAACCCAGAACATGCTTTTAATCATGTTCCTAAATTAGTTGGTACGATTAATTACAGAATTCTCAATATTGACAATAGTAAGACACGAAAACATAACCATTGAATAGCCAAAAAAATATTTTCATTTTGTCATCATTACATCAGTATCTATCCTGTGCTTTAATCACTACTTTCCTCAAACTAAAAATAATTCCACTATAGCTAAAATTTAATAATTACATAACAACTATTAAGTGCTAAGAATGCGATAGGTAGATCAGGTAGGTATATCAATCAATCAATCATTTATTTCATTGTAGATCATATGTTGTACAAGGTAGAAATAGTAAATATATAAGATCGATATGTCCTACCGCTAGGGTTTACAATAATAAAAGGTCAAAAGTTACATTTCATTACATGCATTCATTACAAAATATAATTAGTCAAATTCAGGAATTGTTTCAAATAGACGCATCACAAACTTAAGCTACGATTGAGCTTGATAATAAATCAGACTTTCCAAATCATCACTAAAGTAGTCTTTTAAGCTATAATAGCATTTATCAATAAGCAAATTATAAAAAGCTGTCTTGAATATCTAGTCTAGAAAGTATATCATCCAGTATACGCAGGTATTTTGGAAGTTTATTGTAAATCTGTGGTGCTTTTGCGAAGACAGATTCTCTCATTAACTTTGTCTTATATGTAGTGACACATAGTTTGTCAGAATTGCGAGCACGCTTACGATGTTTGAATTGATTTATGTTATTCTTAGCAAACAAAGCACACTCAAAAACACACATGCAAGGTAAGGTGAGTATACATAAACTTTTAAAGTGTGGAACACATGAATCAGTTTGTTTGAGTTTGCATATTGCATGAATGCATCGTTTCTGAGCTTTGAAAGCCATTTCCTTGTTAGTGGAATTACCCCAAAATATGACACCATATCTTAGAGTAGAAGCCACATATGCATGATATGCAGTCAGTACAGTATCTCTATTAACTATCATTTGCAGTCTATATAAGGCGTAAGAAAATTGATTTAGTTTTTTGCATACATGTTCAACGTGCGATTTCCAATTCATGTTCCTGTCAATATATAATCCTAAAAATTTTGTAACTCTGGTTTCTCCGATTTCGTTATTAAGATAGTTGACATGTAGAGTAATATGAAATAGTAGCAGCCCTAAACGAATCCGACACGTTGATTGATAAGCGGGAAACCTCCCGTCCGCGGATCATTTGCCTTCGTCAAAGCACCATTCAGCTTCGGATTAATGAATGTCTAGAATAATCCTGCACTGTGTAAAGGTGGACTATTTTGGAAATCAATGACCCGCTCAAAGTCGGTGTGTCGAATAATTTGTAATGCGTGGCCTTGAAAACTCGAATCTTTGCGAATCATTCCACATTAGTTCTAAAAGTGGGTACAAAAATGTAGAATTATTTAAAACTAATGGAAATCATTTGAAAATTAAAGCAAGAACTTTCTAGCAAAACTGAGGTAACAACTAGAATTTGTCTATCCTATTGTCCCTTTTTCCGAACTTTTTATTTTACTTTCGTTGCGGAGGAGGAAAGTTGGGTAAGTGTCATGAAAATAATTTGACTCACCAATTTTAGGTGAGTCACCGACTTCAAAGTAGACCTCCTGTATGCATTAGAGCTCAGTTACTTGAGGAAATTAATAGGAGTTTAACACTGCGGTGATTTAAGCTAATGCTGCTATTAATTCGTGTGTAAAATCTTCTCGGTTGCGGTTTAGTTATATACTTATTTAGCAACCTATTTTTTATTAACTAGATCTTTAGATCGTTAATAGAATAATTAAAAAGAGTTTTTGTATTTTAGCATTAAAATGACATAATTTAACATTAATCAAAATATAAGCTCTGAAAGTATGAAACACATTTATTTCAGATTAAGAAATAATATTAGTAGTCCTAATATAATAAAGTATTAAATATTTCAAAATTAAGTCTCTAAACCTATAAAACCATTATAAAAAATTTCACAGAACTGTGTCGCATCAAGTCACAGATAAATGTACGAATAGAAATACAAAATTAATGAAATCAATTATCTGCCCATATACAGTACTACAAGATCCTGATAAGTTAAACATCGAGCAAACTGACCTCAAATTGAAATTGTATAATTGAAAGTCAATAGATCAAAGCCACCGTCATTTAATAACTTACGTGGGGCGCACTATAAGTTTCCGGAATGAATATGAAAAAATACTATTAAAGGTACAAAATTAATTTATTGTTTTTCAAAATAATCTCCCTTGGCGTCTATGCACTTTTTCATTCGATGAAACCAGTTTTGAAAACTTTTGTGCCACTCCTCTGTGGTGACCTCTGAAACGTGTTTTTCATACTCCTCGACAGCCTCTTCTGGTGATGAAAATCGTTGACCGCGTAATTGGTTCTTAATTTTTGGGAAAAAAGTCACAAGGTGCCAGGTCGGGACTGTATGCAGGATGACTCATGAGTTCTACATTTTTCGCCTTCAAAAAGTCGTTTGTCTGTCTGGCCGTGTGAGAACTAGCATTGTCGTGGTGCAGGATGATACGGCGTTTACGGTTATTTTTACGGAGTTCGTCAATAACTTCCGGCAAACAAATGGTCGTGTACCAGTCACTATTCACTGTACGACGATTCTCTAAAGCAACAGTAGCCACGTGTCCAGTTTTATTAAAAAAAGAAGCAATCATCCGCTTAGATGCACTTTTCACGCGCGCCACTTTGGTTGGTTTCGGCTCATCTTGAAAGACCCATACGCTCGATTACTGCTTTGTTTTCGGATCGTAGCAATAAATCCATGTTTCGTCACCTGTTACTATGTCCCACACCAAATTTGACGCACCTTCGTTGAATCTGGTAAGCATGGCACTGCACCAAGTGACGCGGTCCGTTTTTTGAGCCTCGGTCAAGTTGTGTGGGATCCACCGCGAGCACAGCTTTCTCACACCCAAATGTTTGTGTAGGATTAATTGTATTTGACTCATGCCTATTTCTAAGGATGCGCGAATTTCATGGTAGGTCACATGCCTGTCTGTTTCAATCATACGGCGCACAGCATTGATGTTTTTGTTGGTCACAGCGGTGGACGGCCGACCATCGCGAAATTCGTCACTGAGATTGATACGACCACGCTTGAATTCTGCAAACCAGCTATAAACAGTTGTCTTGCATGGTGCTTCATTGCCAAAAGCTGTTTCAAGCCGAGCGATGCTCTGTTGAGCTGCCAAATTACACTTAAAATCGTAGAAAATCATACTACGAAAATTTTCCCGAGTTAAATCCATGTTGATGCAGACACACAATTTTTTAAATGGCGCCACAAGGTAAAAACAAAAGACAGTCAGATGAAACAAACTACATTCTACAGCCAAAGAGTTCTATTTTCAAATGTTGCAATAAATTTTTAAATATTGTTTATGTAAGTGGCCAGTTCCGGAAACTTACAGTGCGCCCTATGTACATGTTGACTACCTATGTATGTCGTTGACAGAATTAACTACTTCAATTTTTTCAAATTTGTTTTTTTTCAAAAACATTAACAATTCTAATAATTTGTTGTCCAAGATACTTTATCGAGAAAACATTGTACCTTCATTCACATGTAAACTATTATAAGTACCTACTAATATAACACTTCAATTTTTTATAAGTTTATTTGTGAAATCTTTTGTGCATAATGTAAATAAAAGTACATCACAAAAACGAATGAGTGACGTTTTATTATCAATTATTCCAATCGTTACGGTCAAGGTAGTTATAAAAAATATATTAATTTTATTTAATCAGAAATGAAAAAAACATTGTTTGCTTTTATTCCCTAACTATCTTCAGTTAGGGAATATGTTTAACTGAATTTCATAAAATTTAACGTATCTAAAGTTTATTTGTTCTTATTTTCGTAAAAGTGTGTTTTTTTAATAACGTCGGTGCTGTCATATCGGTGGTAGTTTTATGGTCAATTTTCACCGATATGATAAGAAAATCGAAATCGGTGGCTTACTGCTCATATCGGTGTATCAATACATCATTCTGGCAGAGTTTTATCACATCGGCGAGTTGCTTTATAATGTTGGTGAATAATTTTATTGAAAATAAAAAAAAAAATAGATGAAAAATATATAAGCGTATTTTTTTTTATGAAATAACGATAAATGATAAAGTTCACCCATATGATAAAAATATAAGGTTTGTTGAAATTGACCCGAAAGATTGTTTCTGTCTGTCTGACCCACTCTTTCATACTACATCCCAACATCTTTGAAGTGTGTAGAGACTGTGCAGGTATGTATAAGACTACATAGCCCACCGATTCGATCCGTTATCGATTTGTTTAAATTGACATTACATTTATTTAACTTTATTACAATAATGTAAAGGACCGACTTTAAGCCAAAGGCTTTTTCTACCAGTTACCAAGAGGTAGTACGGGGAGAATAATATTCCACTTACCAATATAATTCTCACTAGGCACGATCTCTGAGACGTTGAGCCGGCATGCTCCGCTAGGTACTGTCGTCACGTACGAATATCCCAGTGGTAACCGAGGTCGAGAAAAGAGGCCGGACACCAGCCGCCGACCGCAGCGAACGTCGTGGGCACCGGTGGTTGCCAGGACTGTGTCGCGACCAACAACCTGAAATATACCCAAACTTTAACTAGGAACTAATAGATTCCATTATTTGCTAAGTATGAAGTACATGTATGCTAGTGACATCCCTCTCAATCAAACAGAGAAAAGCCGTTATAAAAAGGGCTTTTTAAGGAGAATAAATGAAAAGGGAATGTCAAAAGAAATAAAAATCACAGTGTAGCGAGTCCATAATATGAAGCTCCAATCCCACCTAAGAAAGTGGGATAAGGAAATTAACAAGTCGAAAGATGTTTACAATTATAGGGCAGTGCAAATCTTCAGATACCTACAATACTCGAGAGTATATATGTAGTATATATGTAGTATATAGTAATATAACGAGATATCAACTTTAAAAAATGTAGCATTAGAGGTGGATAGGTAGGTCTGCATTTTGAACTTGTTAGGTAAGTTTTTAAGCATATTTTCATATCGTTTTTTTCTTAATTCGCGTTAGGTACCGAGTAATAGAAATGAATCATTGAGTCAATTTTAAAAGATATATTTAAATTTTACGTATACACGTTTTAAGAAATAGAATCATTTGAACATCAGTACTTTGACCCAGCACATTGACCTCCTGCTGTCTTGTTATATTGCCTCATGAATCTAAACCTGAATTTGATGACTATATTGACAGAGACCAAGACTACCAACAATGGGTTTGTGCCATTACGTTCATGGAGTATTGTGATTTGCGGTGACTGTCACCGGCAGAGCCTTTCTTTGGTAATTGATGTTGTGACTGCGCCTGCCTATTGTGTTGCACTATGTATGTTGATCATGGGTTGTCCAACTAGTTACAATTTCATATCTCTTTTTGATAAATTGAACAAGAATTAAAGATCCAATCTAAAAAATTCTAATAGAGAGTTACTTTAGAGAAAAACTTTTGTATTTCAGAATTGCTTTTTCTTTTTTCATGCACAGCTAACAAATTTAAATTGATATAATTATGAATAAGTATTACTAAGGCATAAGCACTTAGAATTCTGCACCAAAAAAATTTCCACCATTTATTAATGTAGGTATTATTTTTTTATAAAACTTGGCATCCTGTAGACATCAGAACCTACATAAAAATCATTGTTCGTTAATTCATTGAAAATTGACGGGACGATACGAAGGAAGGAAGGACTTTGGAAAAATTTAATGTGATTTATTATATCAAAAACATTACATTCTTAAAGCTATTTATTATAGCTGCAATCAAACACCAAGAGGTAATAACCAAATTTAATTCTAATACGCTAACATCATTAGTCAAATCAGGGAGTCGAATAACATCATCATTGCAATTTGTCACATCATAATTACAAGTCAAGGCAGTCTATTGATAGAAAACTAAAATGTTTATCCTAGCGCTGGCTCAAATGTAAAATAAAATATTTATGTACTCGTATGTATAAGCTTAGGTTATAAACTTTAGACTGATACAAGTGGAAGAATGAATATGATAATTACTTTAGAATTAGCTGTGCGTGTGCTGTTTGGCACCATGCCGCAAGGACAAACATTAGATTTTAATTAGTTTTTATTTAGGTTTTTTTTTCATATTAGGTCTTAGTTTTTGTTTAGTTTTAATTTAATTACAAATTAATTACATTAATAAATGTATACTCTGTAACACTTAGTATAGTAAAGAAAATAAAGAAAATTTAAATAAAAAAACTTTTGAATGTGTGACAAAAACTCTAAGAAGGCAAAAAGATTAAACCTAACACATAAACGCTGGAGCTTAGGATTTCAAAATTCTGATGATATGTGACGTGTCGCTATCATCTCATTGCATCCACAGTGTCTTGTCAGTTTTCTTGGTGCCCAAAGTTCGCTTTGCAAGTTGTGCTATATGTAGGTCACGGTAATACTATTTTAAGATCTATAGTGTCTCTTCAGATTGACTCAGCAATTCCCTAGTTAAACCGATTGCCTCGTAGCCCATAATTCACTTTTATTCGAGTTTTTTTAAAATCTTATAAAAATACAATTAAAATATTTTTAAAGAAGGAAGATAAAAGTCATTTCATCTGTCATGAAAGATTTTAAAACCTTGTGTTTCTATTTAAAAATTGTATTATTTTTTGTAATAAAGGCACAAGTTGCCACAAGTTAGTCTGGTAATTAGTGTAAGTCAGTGCCTGGCTTCTTTGAAACATCCTGACAGCAGCTGTGTGATGATTGCCCGTTAATACAAAAGGTGTTATTTTCCATTACTGGAAGTAGACGTTTATTCTTGATGCTGATCTTGTCTACAATTCTAGATATGCACCATAATACGTACGTCTGTTTATATTTAATTGCTTTCAGTGCTAAAAGGTTAGAACTTCGAATTGTCACCATTGAGGTTACTCGTAATATTAAAAAATATCTAGATCTTAAGGGTCGTAAAGGTTGTTTTACAATAAAGTACTGTAGACTAGGAACTTAGCACTTTAGCTGACAGTAACGTATCTCGACGTAGATAACAATTCAGTCAGCAAAAGTATTATTATACCGGATTTTTCTTACAATAATGGTTTTGTTTTTTTATATCCTTGAAAGTGTGTGCGCAATGTGGTTGCGTTGATTGAAGGATAACTCTACACTACAATACTGGCACCCTTTTACTGTTATATTATTATAATAAGTGTACGTACATTTCTTAAACTAGTGGTATTTTATTTGACGTCATAACTTCCGTAGTACGAAATATGTAAATTGAATGTCTTAAAAATTATCTACCTTCTGTGTAAATCAATGCATGTGTGCGAATTTGTTGGCCATAAATACAAGTTTTATTGCATTGCTTTGCATTTAACACTGTAACTCAAACCGCATTCTCCTTGACGCTTTTTTTCAAAAGTGTCTCCGTTATGTAGCCATATCTCAAGCTAGTAGTTGTAAGCATTACCATGAAATAAACATTGCTAGGATTTATAGCAAGTTCAGTGTTAAAAAATTAAAAAATATAGTGCCGTCTAAATTCTTCTTCTTGTCGAGATAAAATGCTTTTATGTGGATATTGGATTATAAAACAAAATTCGGCTTCTGTTTTAATAGCTACTTAAATTATTTTAGACTCGCGCTCTTGCTAAAACAAAGTCACATAGCTAAGAAATCATACATGTCACTTGCAAACCTTCAGACTTCGAAACAATCGGCTGAGGATGCACTTTAGGATGAAGAAAAGTTTTAAGATAAAATTACTACTTTTCTTACACTAATAATAGGGTTAGCAGTTGCCTACTAGATAAACTTTAAACTTAGTAGATATTAGTTATTTAATAGTAAATAGATTTGTAGTTGGAAGGCTGACAGTCAAGTAATGTCCGTCGGGAGAATTCCAATAATGTTCCATTGTAGTACGAGTAAACCCATGGAGTAAAGAAAAAAGTCAAACAGTGAGTAGGTATACATTTGTGATTATAAATGTGGTAAATAGGTGGTGACTTGTACCCCCAATAATAAAATATAGCTAACTCAGTAGAATCAGACTAAAAAGCAATAAAATAATTTCAAATTATTATGAGTCGGCTGCTTTGATGTAGGTAGGTAAATAGTAGCTATAAAACTTTGACTACCGTTTAAAAAACAGTTAAACTAAATTGAGGAGGTTAATATGTCAATGCTTTATTTTATACCTTTTGAAGTAGAACCAATATTATACTAAATCGTTGAAAATTATGATTCAAACAATAAGTGCCTTTAGTAACAGCATGGTTGAGAGTATAAACAGGAAATCGCTAAAGTAGAGACTAACACCCATATTCTCAAACGTTTGCTCAAACTCGACTCATCCTTACTCCAACTCATAGGTATGATTAGTCGTCACTAGCTTCCTTGACTTTAGGACTTTCCTCATTGGAAGTGAGTATCGAACTGCCAAATATAAGGTTGGTCGAAAGGCGGCCTGGAAAATTGTTATAAATCAGTTTTTTGACACTTTTTGCCTAGTTTAACTACTTACTTTGTTTATTTTTTACTTTATTCTTTTGTATTTTTCAATTTTTGTGCTTAGAATTGTTATTATAACCTGTGTCGCTCCTCATTGCAGTTTGCTCAAGCAACCAACTAAGAATGTCGTTTTCAATGAAAGTTCGAGGATTCCCTCAAGGTGTCCTCCAATGAGTTTGAGAGAAGGACATTCTTAAGGTTATGTTTAAGAATTCGGGCGTAAGTGTCAAGTAACTACGTGGCTATGTGTACATAAATTTGTTTTTTTTAAAATAATCAAACAAAAAGAAAACAAAATACCTATGCAATATTTATTGATATTTTATCTTTCAAATTGATACATATTGTACGTAAAAGCTTCATCGAACAACTGATATTTTTGCTTTTAATCCGCATTACTTATGCAGAAATGTTGTATCACTTGTCGGTAAAATGTATTACAAATGAGTACACAGGTTTCTGTATCGAACTATTGTCGTAAAGTGCCTGTTTTATTGGCTGAAAACATGTCATTTCGATAAAATACTGGACCAACCATCAAATATCATTTTGAAACGCTCTTGTTAAAGATATTTTTATACGACTTGATTCTTGTTACATTATTATGAATGTTATTTTACAGAAAAAAATACCAGAGCGATTTAATGTTCTATCGAGTTAGTACAGTAAAGTCGCTAAAATATATTAATTTTATGGTAAATTATTCTTCGTGAATATTATCCATATTACTCCAATATTGTTTAATAAACAGAATTATCGTAAATAAAAATATTTCGTTACGTACGTAGGCTTTATGTCTTAGTCAATTCGTTATTTACTTAGTTTAACAATGAAAAATCAGTGTATGTTCATTCATTGTTCTATTAAAATTAAATTCTCAGTAAAGGTCATCAGTACATAGGCAACTATATATTTATGGACACTTGCCATTTCTTTTTCACAGAGATATATTTATGGCAAATGGGTTCAAATAAAAGCAAAGTAAAGGAAGCATTTTACTGAGCTTTGACCTGATATTTAAACACTGTTATTATTTTAAATAAGTACAACTGACATGTAATCTGTAGAAATTGTAAATCTCAAACAAAGTAATGGAAATTTCACAATGTTTAAACAACAAAGATATAACGTTTGACTAATAAATCAGTTACATTTTGAAGTGAAACAACTGGGTATTAAAAGCGTTTAGTTAACAAACATCTCTCGTACGTCAATGGGTAGCATTAAAAAGTTATCATTCATTGATTTTTCTTTGGACCAACTACTGTCACTATTTTACTCCTACCTGGTTTATTAGTGCGCAACATTGACAGATTTTTCGTTTGGCCTAAAGTTATGATTTCATTCAATTCAAGCCCAACGGATTCCACCAAAACAACAACCGGGACGAAAGTGCCTTTCTAAGGACAGATGAGTTAACAAGGACAATTAGTTATAGTTATGCATACGGCCCACCTAAGTGGTCACCGAAGCCCATGGACGCCCGCAACACCAGGGGCATCACGTGCGTATTGCCGACTCTTGAGAAATCCTTTAACGCCCTTTTTGAAAGACCCCATGTTGTAATCTCTTGGGAAAACCATGCTGGAGAGCCTTAAGTTCCTTTTGACTTAAGTTTAAAAACTCAATTTAATAGTAATAGAAATCCGACAAGCCGCGCTCATCTTCGTTTGACAGCTTCTCAATTTTTGTGATCACCATATTTCTGTTAAATACTCACAAAACATGATTTCTTAATAACATACTCAAGGACCTCCTTAAAAGCAGTTGTTTTATTTGCCATAAATAAATACATTCAAATGTAAATTGAGACTAATTTAAATATAGTTATGGTAAAAGCGGCGCCACATTACAGATTAAAATGTAGACGTGGTTACATTTTGCTTGTTCCTCAAATACAATATTTAGGATACAGAAAATCATGTAGGTATTCGATTTTTGAATAGCAGGTAATCAAAGATGAATAATGCCCATTCATTTGGTACATTTTGAGATGAATTGCGTGTATTTCAACCTAATTAGCATGTTATAATGCTTCGAAACATATTCGTCCAACCTACTAAATTAATGACTCTGATACCAATATTGACCACTAACACTCTACATTAAAACAAAGATACGAACCGAATTCGTGATAAATGAAAAAAAAAGTTTTAAAAAACCTTTACTGGATGTCCCTTACACCGATATCTACAAAACATCTAGTATATGATTATCCGGAACCTTCAAAACACTAATAACACTAACACTTGCCTAATTATTTATTTCATTGATAACAGAACGAAATGGTGTGAAAACATTAATCAAATTAATCTGATAGTCGTAATCGCATGAATCAGAGAATACTTAAAGTATGGAAATATAAATCAGTGAAGGTGGTAATTGAAAACGTCTTTAATAGACTATTAATTAGCATTGGTTAAGTTAATGATAGCCTGTCGTGGCGGTCCGGTACTTTGAACATTATTTGTTGCTGGTCCGTCACTGCTTTGATTTATTTTAGGGATCTTTGTGTTGTAAGAAATGGGAATTGAAAAGTAGTAAGCATCTATTTTTAAATTTTTTCGCATGATTTGTTTTCATGCGTAAATGGGATCGCCTTCGTATTACTTTAGCGTGTGAACTAAATTAAATCTATTATATTTTCTAATGGTTTACCCACCTACATAATATTGCTATTTTGTTACCTTGTTTCTATATTATTTATGTACAATAAAGATTTTTACATAGGTACGTAATACGCGAGCCCGACTTACCCGAGCTGCTACTGAGTCAATCCATGTCCATCAGAGTCAGTAGCATCCTAGTACCTCATCCTTTCCCCAAACTCAAAACTCCCCACCCTTCCTTATCTTAAGAATACTTCCGATGAGCAGTAGCGTCGGAAGTACGATAAGCCGCTGAAATTGCGCCCGCCAACCCGCCAGCCAAGCGTGGCGAGTATGGCAACAACCCTCAATTAATGGGGAGGCCCAAGTCTAGCAGTGGACTGACTGCGGCTGAAACGACGACATAGGTACGTACACACATTGATTGAATGAACGTAAATAAAATCGCTCATTGTTAATTCTGTCTATCAATTTTGTTGCCGTATAAAGTTTATATTGTTACTTCCCCAAAGTTTAAAATATTAGTAAGTACATCTTGTTTAGTCTTAGTCTAGAACAATTAATGACTCTATAAGTAATCTAGAACCAATTTCCATATTTGGCTTATGACGGGATCATTGACTCAGTTACCTACACCTAAGTAATTGTCGTTAATGTCCTGTAATTAAGGCGCCACAAAAGGGAAGTCACAATTTTGAAATGTTTGAAAGTTTAAAACGAGTGGTGTTACGCCACTTTAGGTGACAAGAAAAATAATGGTGCGTATTAAATTTAAAACATAATGAAGAAAGCCGACCACAAGTCGTCTACGTAATTGGTCAAAACTTTAATTGGTGGTAATGCGTTCTTATAAATCAATTAATATAGTTCCCCTGATTTAGTGTTGACTCGCGCATTGGTCATAGTACTGAATCATTGCCAGTGTAATAAATACAATTCTGTTTGTGTGTGTCACGTCAAATTATAGAGCTGTTGTAGTAAATAGTTGAATTATATCGCCCTTTAAATTTCATGCGACTCTATAAAACATTGCTTATTTTTTTTTTTTTGTAGAATATTAAAATGAGAGAGCACATGGCACACTTTAATCGATCTTATATTAAGCTGTACTGGATAGTAATAATAATAAAAAATATTTTAAGAAGATGAAAACTTCAGTTCGATTCCAGTGTTAGACTTCTTGTGGCTAAAATGATGATGATAGAAACTGGTCCATGACAACCACGAACAGGCAAGCGCAGCGTAGGATATCCACCGACCAGAAGGTCAGATGACCTGAAAAAGGTCGCAAGCAAACACTGGATGCAGGCCGTTTGCAACAGGTCATTTTGCCCAACAAGAGCTGAAATGATGAAGATTTATATCAGGTACTAATACTAATTAGGCAAATCTATATATCGCCTTGGCCAAATATAATTGCTGTTAGATAATTTATCAGATGTTTCGACACCTTTCTGTATCTTTTGAGTAATTTACAAGTTATCAATAGCATCATAAAATAGGTAAAGAGGTTATACTCACATACAAAATCGTGAAAAGTAAACCGGAAGCCACCATCTTGTACATAGTTCTATGATAACACTTTAATCACTCACAGTTTATACACAGTCACCCACGAAAATTTGAAGATTTTCATTTTCATATCTAATGCTAAAAATATATTATTTTATGAAAAACTAAAAATGTTACGTCTTTTCTCGAATGTAAAATTAAATAAAATAGATATTTGTGGTAAAATAAAAGGACAGAAAGAGAGAGACGTAAGAAGAAATAAAAACATACAACTTTCATTCAATAGTATCTCAACTTTAAAAGTCCTACGGGAGGAAGTGTATCTTTAGTTATAGTTTAGTATTGATGCAATTCTATGACTATTTACTTAAAAATGAAATAAAAATAGTTACAATTATTTTTCACATTGCGATTCATATGACAGACCCAAAATAACTACATAAAATATTTTTTTTTTTTCACAGAAAGGTAAAGGTAAAGGTTTTATTGCTATATAGTTATGCAAATCATGCTAGTCCTTCTATTTGAATCCAAATCGTTTATTTATACAATTCATTTATTCCAGCATAATCTGTTTAGACATAATTGCCGTATTATTTACTCAAGAACAACATTATGTCTAATATAATGTTTGTGAAACAAACCAAAATATTTACGAGCGCGTCATAAAATAAATAGAACGAAACAGTTTTCAGAAGCCTAATTATTATTTAATATTAATATTGCAATTATGTTTTATACCGATTATATCTGATCTGGTGAGACCTAATTCTGCAGTTAAAATATATTGTTGGTAGCGTTACTGCCAATAAATTAATCCCGCTTTGATCTCAACACGTAGGCCGAATTGACCAAATCCTCAGTGATATCTTTATGGCTTGAAATCCTGCTATTGGCAATGCGAATATTTGCATTCGTTATTTACAAGACATTGCTCCAATTTATTACAATAATTTGGTATGTCGAATTTGAAAGATTTGGGTTAACAAAAAACTGATTTCCATTTTTGAGAAAGGGAAATATATTTAAAATAACTTACTTTAAAACTGTGACATTTATAACAAAACACAAAGTTTTAAATATAGCCATATCGCAGCGGACAGAGTCTATAGCGAAACACTAACGTGCCACTTGATACCATTATTGTATGCTTTAAATCTCAATTAGGTAAGAAATTTCTAATTTATGAAAAATCATTCAATTATTCAGTTTGAATATTTTATTACCTTTCCTATATTGTGTTAGTCACCTACCTATAGGCGCTTAAGTTCAACAATTGAACTGGGTGGGCTGAAAAGTTCATAATGCCTTACTCACACCTACAGTTAATTAGATTTGATTGTTGTGCTTGAAAACCTAATAATTAAAACAATGGTTTAAAAAATGTGCATTTGTATAAATCTGTAATTCTTTTTTTGGTTGTATTAATTAAAATAATTACCAATCTCATATTGAGTATACACAATAAATAAATAATAAATAATATAAAATATACAAGGTAGAATCTTCTTTTTTTGTCTTCATAAAAATCGGTTCTAATTACGTATTAAACTTATTAATATTTACGTAAATAAATATCTAATGTAAATATCACACTTAAGGTGATTTTTTCATTTTTTTTTTTTCACCTGGAGATGGGTCATTACAAGACAAAACCATCTATTTTTTATTATGACTACAAATTAAATATCACATTGATAATAATAATTCAATAAAGGAAAAAAAACGCATAAACAACAGTAAGCCCATAATAGGCTCCGATTTTAAGTAGGTTGGCAATTACAGATCTATTAAAAACAAAAATATATGACAATTATTTTACGATTACATATATGCGACAATGTTTTTGTTGTTAATCATAAATTTGAAAATATATGTTTTGTAGAAGTTACGGTTGCATACAAGTTTACACATTCTTCGCCATTAATGTAGGACACTATCAAGGTACGCTATAAATATATTATGTTTATTCTCTAGATGAAATCGTAAAGAATACTGAAGATGCATGAGCGCTCATAATGAAATGTGGACTTTATTTTAGCTTCAGACACGTCTCCGTAATTTCAAGCTGCTTAAAACTTTTGTGGAATTTATGCCATAAAAATTAAATAATACGATTGCAACTATACGTAACTATTTAGGTAGTAAAACTATTAGGATTTTGAGCTTGTTTGATCATGGGTAACACAAAAAATAATAATTTTGTTTGTGTACATAGAAAATATTTTAAAATAATTTTAATTTTTTTTTTTACTAAAGTTTTTATAAGCACACATATGCACTACTTTAACTCCAAATTGAAGAGCTTTCCCATAATTCTAAAAGAGTATAGTGGTCACAACATCTGTAAGCTTACTAATATAAATCACCTATCTACGAATGCACGCTACCACGAAACTTTTAACGCGATGTGATCTCAAATAACTAAAACTCTATAACCAATATGAGAAATTGCTAACCCTATAGAGACGTGAATTATATCTGAAATTAAAAAAAGTTTCGTACCATGTCAAAAAAAATTAAAATATAGAAAACTATAAATAAAAAAAATAATAATGCATAGTTAATTTAGAATCATTACTAATCGTACACAACATGCGGTTACGCGAATTTATTTTTATTTGAAGCTGTTGCCAAAATATATTTGAGCGAAAAGATGACTTCATTCGTGATATGTACAGAATACATTACACAAATCATACTTTACTCGCAGAGTTAATTTTGTTTGTACAAATCATCCACGTTTTTATACGGTAATTTTCTATCATGCTCTTGGTGTTACAGGCGTCCATAGGCTATAGTAACCCTGATTGTCAACTCAGTAGTTTTCGAAAAATAAGCCTATCGAAATCCGAGTAATCACACATTATTATTGTTTTATTTTATTTGCAATCATATGAATATTTTTATTAACTCATTCAAATTCAAATGTCAATATTCAAAAAATAGGTAGGTACATTCAAATAAATAAACGTTAAAATTAGGTATTTTGTAAAGATATAGATAAAGATAACATTAAAATATAGAGTATATTTTAATAAGTAATGCTATCTTATCCGGAATCTTACATTTTGCATATTTAATAATAATATGATAATAACAATAAATAAAAAAAGCGTCTATCACAATATTAGCAACGATCACTTTCATGTCCAATCAATCAATTATATTATAAACTTTATAGTTGTTGTCAAAGCAAACAGACACAATCTGTGATGTCAATAATAAACACTTCAATAACAATTGCCACTGTTTACTGTGTTACCCAAGATCTATTTAAGGTCCTTTATTACTAATAACACTTATCAGAATACATAATAATGCCGCCTTTATTTAGACAACTCATAATTACGGATTGAATTGAAAATACTTATTTTTAAATATACCACCTCCTTACTTACGTTCTTTACTCTCCTACGACTACTTATCAAATTCGAATAACTCAAAAAAAAAATATGTACATTAGAGGGAGAGAGTTTGAAAAATAGTATTTTTTTCTATAATAGTAAATATTAAAATAGTCATTAAAGACTTTGTGTGTGGCGGTTAGACTTGTTAGAAATATATTCGCTGTAATATTTTCAGAATCATATGGATTGGTAGAATTTAAAAATTGGTTAATTAATTGTTTATTTGTTGTTGTCATCTACATACTCATATTTTTCTTCGCTTTGGGCAACTCTAAAAAAATATTTATCTGTTGGGTAAAAACCTTCAAAAAATAAATATTTTAACTAATTATTTTTTGTTATATTACCCATCCAACATCGCACTCATTACAATGAGACGTCTCCCAGTCATTCATGACCATTTACGTTTGTTGCTACGTATTAGGCGAGATCATAATCTTGATGCCAATGCTAGATAACAATCATTAATGTTAGGTCATACTTGGTACTGTTATAAGACGTTAAACTTATCCATTCATTACATCCGTATAATATTTAATTTGAGTATATTTTACTAGGTATAATTAAAATATTCAAAAAGTAAGTTTTAATTTTGGAAATAGGTACCTTATTTTATTACTAGAAGATTATATTTTTATTTTCCTAAAAATATTTTTCCTTTATTAAACAGTTTTAAAAAATGTGCTACTACCTATTCTAATAGTAATGTAAAAAATTCTTAAACTAATTTGCGACTTGATGAATTGGCTAGGGTTGAGCAAATTGTAGCTACGGTAAATAATTTATTGCCCAAATATTAGAGAGGATAATCAATAACTTAGATTTATTTTGTACTAAATTTTAAAAAACAGTTTGTGTCAAATACGTAGATTACACCCTTTATCATTTCTAATTCGGCTAAGCGCTTAGCTAATCTTGGCAAAAGTACATACTGACTTATATTATCTACCATTTCTAGGTTTTAAAAATAAAAAATACATAATAGATATACTGGCAATGACTAACAAACTGCGGTCAAATTTTTTGCCAACATCATCTGATACATGTGTTAATTATTATTAACAGATTAATAGGATACCGCCATAAAAGCATCGCAAATAGCAATCAACAAGTGGTGTTACCACAAGGTCGATGTTGTCGCTAGGGATGGCTCTTAAATTAGTTAAAAAGTTATCTGTTATTTAAATGAATTTTGCAAAATATTGGACAAAAAAGATCACAATATTTATTATTTTTTTAGATCGTTTCTCACAACTAAACTAGTTGGCCACCAAGAAGCGAAAAAAATATTGTCTTGAAGCTGGTTACATGGTTTCAGTTACAAACATGAATGAAGGAGTATAAGCTATTTGTGCAAATGTAACTTCATTAAGTAAACTACAGTTGCGCGGAACTCATATTGTGTAGAATAACAAATAGAAAGAATTACGTTTTGGTTGTAGATACTTCGCATAATGTTATTGATATTAAAAAAAATATGTAATCATTTGAATATTTCAGATTGATATAAAAATATCAAGTAGAAAATTTTGGAAATGCTTAATATTTTACAAACCGTATTCCATCCGCTAGATACAAAGCAAATTAAAATGCAAATAAATAATTTTGATTTTGAAATGCAAGCCGTGCCAAAATAGCGAAGAATAGAATTTAAAGAATTTAAAAATTAATGTAACAAATCTACTCAATATCAATGTTAATGTTCATGTTTTATGGAGCATGTAATGTTTGAATGTCGCCAACCCTGACCAATGTTTCAGCAATAATAGAGATCTTAATTTCAGACTTTGCGAATCATCGTCACTCTTATTCCATGAAATGGGTGTCATGACGGTCAACTTTGATGCCAGTTTGCAGGGATCGGAAACCTGCTCAAAAATAATTAACTAGCTCATTTATGTTCATTTATTTTTACAGCGATCGTTGCCATAAAGCCAGGTCTCCTGTGACAGTATTTTGTGTTTGCAAACACCTAACTTCGAACATCTAACAAAATGTGGGCGTGACCAAGCATTTTTTTCATACAAAATGATATGCGCGGATAACAGAAAACATGTTTTGTTAGAATGTTTTGTTATTTTTTGGCGCAGTAGACCCGGATTTATAGTCTCGCTTAACCTGTATTAGCCCAATAATTAATGTATTAACCATGCAGGTCTGTATCTTTTTTTTCTTTGGGTCACTGCGCCTTTTTAATAAGTAAGTAACCTTGTAAATTAGTATAAAATAAAATGTCTATTGTTTACCAAGTTAAAGACAGTTATTTTTTAAAACTAAGAATTACTGGTTTCCATCCCGGCAAATGTATTACTATTGTGGCATAGTCTATGGCTTAGCAAGAGGTCCGAATTAGTCACAGATCTCATTATTCTAACCACGATGTAAGGGCTCTGAATAGTCGTAAAAGGATTTAGCACAAGGGCTGCCTATGAAATTGTGTTCATTTTCACAATCAAATGGTTTACTTATTGGGGCAATAAATTTTATTGAGGACAACGTCAGACTTAATGCTAACGTTTTTCAATAAGATTCCATTTTGTTTTGGCACTGCATATAAAGTAAGATGACAAGGCACCAAGTGCAAACTCATGACTTTTGTCTTTTTAGACTTTATTTCTATAGCACAAACTTACAATGCAACTTTTCATTTTTATTTAAATTTTCCTAAAGTTTTTCTCTTTGCTGCTTTATTAAATTGAAAAAAAAACAACCTACAACATATATATGACACCAACAAAAAAATACCCTACATACCTACACAATTTTCAATTAAATGTTATTCCGCATTTTAAGGCTATTTTTATGCAAATAAATGTTTTTCTAAGCTGTGTAAGGGTGGTCTCAAATAATGATAAACATAAAAAACCTAATAAGTAAAGATATTTTAATAGTAAAATATATACATAAAGTGAATCGCAAGTAGTCTAACCAGGAAGACACGAGCAATTAGGAGCTAAATGGATTGATGCAGCTAGTGCCGGCTCGAGTTACATCGGTCACCTAAATAGTTCCCGAGGCGAGAAAACGATTGAAGAGCCGCATTGATGTACGTGTAGACTTTACCTAATTTCTAATTAGTTAAGATTTTTTAATTTTTTTATAACGCGGACAACCTACATGTTTTAATGTGCGCACTCTATTGAAGGAGCGAGCCTTGTCGATAAGAGTTTTGTTAATATAATAGGTATTGTAAGAGTTTGATAGGTTTATTTTCAAGTATCTAAATAATAACGAAACAGTATGTTATTCATATATTTTGCACATTGCATAGTTTTATCACTATGGTTATAAGTTTTAGCAATAAAAAAGAAATGCGCAACATTATATGTTTCTAAGAATGATGGCATAATGAAACCCAATTTATTGGATATCGTAAAAATTAATGTTGGAACATTTCAAAAACTGTTTAGTAAAACAGGAATAATTTCCAATAATGCTTTTAGTAAAAAAAACTAATTTTAAGATCATATAGTAACCTACTATGTTATTTTTTATGCAATAAAGTGTTTTGTATTGTATTGTTTTCCTAAATAGGTATGTGAAGTACATATTTTTACCTATAGACGTACCAAGATCATACGAATACTTTAAAGCCCTCAGGATCCCGTTACGACTTGGTGCAGGTGAAAACCAGACAGCTCTCAAGTTAATCTAGGTAGACCCATCCGGCACAGATGTAAGTAGAGCAGTGATAGCCAAACTGGGTTCAGAAATCGTGATGGTTACAGAATTAACCAAAACATTACATATATTTATAAAAAAAAAATACTCGAACAAAGATAATTTTTTAAAGATATCCCTTAGAAATATATTACAAATTAGTCGAATATACACTTTCGAAAATAGGAAAAAAATATTTAAAAAAATAGATTTTTACGTATGGACTATTTAGACGATGTATCACTTATGAAATTATTACTTTGTAGATACCCAATATGATATGATGAAACAGATAAACACATAAAGCATTTAAAACATACCAGTTAAAATCATAACCTTTTTATCTTCACCATAGTCTGGTAGTAAGACAATCTGAAACAGTATTCACCATCCAAACATAAACCTCAAAAGGTACTTGTAAGGTTATGACCTATCATGTCAGTACCAATTAACGTTAAAAATTACAAAAGAGGTAACTGGACCATACATCTTTATGCTCTATTCACAAAGGTTTGAGAACAGCTGACATAAGTGGATGACGGCATACGAGCCACTTCCATCCTGACATACATGCAGCTTTCGATTTACATACGTGCTGTAAAGTACATACTTTACTTTACTTTGAACGTTGTGAAAACAATCCTTCATTTTTATAATCAGAGTTACCAAGACTCTACATCTAAAAAGATCCGCAGGCAAATGATGGACGCAGGCAGCTTACCCAGACATTTCGGAAATCATTAGAAGAGGCCTATGTCCAGCAGTGGACTGACTGTGGCTGAAATAATGATGAAGATACAAACTCGAATTTGTGTGGATTTTGTTATACATTTGTCAACGATTTTTTTATTCGCCCGCTCGAAAGCTTTTATCCTAGCCACCCAGAAGTGTCACAAGCACGTTGCCGGCCGAATAAATCTCATCTATAGGACTTTTGTAAAAATCTCAAATCACATAAGACAAAACCTTGCCTACAAATAAAGCTTATAGATTAGTATTAACATTATGTGTTCATCAATATCAACCATAAAACCAATATCTGGAAAACTACTCTTTTAGGATCTAGTATTATACTTATATGTTAATAAACGAGGCCCATTATAAGCCTCAGCTGTCTATTCGGGCAGGGTCCGTAATCTGGTCATGTTCGGAAAATTCGTACCCGTACCGAAGACTTATCACAGTTAAGTTCTGTAAGGTACCTACCACTATAAAACTAATAAATATACTCATAAGGGGTATTTCCCAATATTACGAACATGTTTTTGAACAAAAGCTTCATTTTGACTCCAACCTTGCATGAGATACATCCTGAGTAAATATATTGATGTTTCCAAAGCTTTCTTTATATTAAAATGCATTAAATTAATTTAAAAGACTAAGAATTTAAGTCTGTGAAATAGACTCAAATTCTTAGTCTTTAACACCAGGGTGTACAGAGTCGATTGACCATGTAACCCACTCGATATGAATAAATAAGTCAAGTACCTATGTTATTTTCTGGATAAAAGTATGCCTTTAATAACCTATTTATTTTATTTTAGATTACAGATTAAAATGTACTGGACGAGTGAAACCAAGAGACAGAGTATAAGAAATGATTCACCAAAAGTCTCGACGGATCTACTCGAAAGCTATCGAATTAACATATTGTCATTGAGCATCGGAACATCACTTAACACTTTTGAGTGCATTATAATTGTCCGTGAGTTAACGGAATTATTTGCTGGTGCTCTTTGCTTTTACATAATCATTTATATTTTTAACCGACACTAAAGAGAGTGTATTACTACTAGATTGCTGCTATGAATAATCATCCTCATATGAACAGTAGATATTTATTCGTATTGAACAAGTTTAAGTTTTAAGATGAATGTAGAAAAAATGTATCAAAAAGTTACATATTGTCATACATAAGAGAAATATTTTTATTTTATATTTCTGGACTAATGTAGTAAATTCATTTATCCAGGGTGTGGGCATTATAGGGACTTGTCGAAACTAAAGGATTCTGATGGGCGCCTTGCTACTTCTATTGCCATTTATCAGTCGTCAAGCTAAGTCAGATGCGATATTCTGACGCTAGAGCTAAACCATCATGATTTAGACACACTTTGAAGATCATCATCAGTTCAAAAAAAAATCCTTTTATGAATGTTATTATGTTATTTATTTTTTAATAATGTAACAAAGTAAATAGAGGTCCACAGGTCGTGGGCTTATATAACAGTGAATCTGTTAGTTGATTGACCCGGAAAAAGTCTTATTTCATTAGTTACTACGAAGTACTACAGTGAAAAATATTGACTTCTTAACTAAGCAGTGAAAAGTACTTCGCTAAGTTTAGAAGAAGAACAAGTTTTTTAACCAATCTAGAACTGAACTTATCATTTATGAATAGATAAGATTACACAGTGCCAATATAAGCCTTTAAATGTTGTTTGTCTTAAAGACGTCCTTGAGCTAAACTTTTGCTTATTTTTCGTTTTGTACCAATAAAAAGATGAAATAACTTTCTAATAAATTTTAGCAAACTTATTTTTCACACTCGAAAATCACTGTAACAAATTGTTCGATTCTTAATGAAAACCGGCCAGTAAACTTTCACAAAAAAAATAACTAATTCGAAATTCAAAAGTTTGCAGCGAGTTTTCCGATTGCGCGTAAGTCGCGCCGCGAGCATGCGTGCACTACCGGCGCGTAAAGCATGCGACTCAGGCGTTTTGATATGTGGAAAATGAGCGGCCAACAACGGAGATATAGTGGGTGAATGTCACTGTTTATATTTACTTTGTAGAAACACAATTATGTGGACAACATGGAAAATAACTAATAACTATTATTATTTATGATTTCTATTCATATTATAACATTCGTGGTTGTTAATAAATTACTTTGTTTAATGTTTCTTTAGTAGCGCGATAATATAACATTTGTGATTCAGATATAATTTTAAATTAGGACAAAATATTAAGAAGACGAATTCCGAATGCATCTATTGATATTACAATTTAACCATATCTTAACAAAGGTAATCAATTAAAGAAATGTGCACGTTTATAACCACCTAATCGATTTTACAAGCTTTCACTGTCATCCATCAATTACTTATAGAGATAAGTTGACACCAAACAAATTTAATGTTCAAATTAGTCTGTTAGGAGACACCTTTTGTGTTATCCTATCTCTCGGTGTACCACCGCCTCATCACTAATGCATCAGACGTCATTCGGATTCAGTTTCGTAAAGTCCAAAAGTATTGATTTATTCGATTGATAGAACGCTCTCGTAATCTCGTAAATCGCTCGATAAGACTAGCAGCAAATTAATGAAAACACAGATAGAGTTTTGTTTATACCAATTAATAATTATATATGTCTATTGCTTAAATTAATAAGTAATTATTAAATTAAGCAATAGAGATATTTTATTAAGTGATTTAAGTTAGAATTTTGCAATTAGCTTAATATTTATACCTCTTTGATATTCATAATGTCCGGATTTTTCAAGTTACTCTAAAGACATGCATTTATAATTAAACTAGCTGTTTCCCGCAGCTCTGCCTGCGTCAAAAAGTAGCCTATGTTTGACGACGGGTCTTCAACTATATCCATACCAAATTTCATTTAAATCCGTTCAGCGGTTTGGCCGTGAAATCATAACAGACAGACAGACAGAAAGACAGACAGACTTTCCCATTTATAATATAAGTATGGATGAAATACCTACCATAAGTTATACGTGCGCCGCACACTTCGCACACAGGCGCCAAAATAAGAGGGACGCCCGATTGCTAAAAATTATATATTTTTGTAACATTAAAGCTTACTTACTTACTTTACAGAATGTTATGCGCGGCTGACAGAAAACGTGTTTTGTTATATTTTGGCGCAGGAGACCTGGCTTAAAGTTGGGTCATACAAAATGCTAACGGCAGCGAAAATTTGTTTGACTGAGCGTAAGCTAAGTCTCTATTTTGAGAATGTCCAATTTTGCTTTTGTATCCTAACGAAACTTTACACTTGTATTCCTTGGTTTATTAAAAAAAAATTGCCGAGATCGTTTCTGGATGAGTAAAATGACGGCAAAAAGAGAGAGGGGGGAATATTTGCTGTATATTGATTTCTAAACGGATCTTTACAAAACTTGCCACAGAAGATCCTTGTTTTATTTGATTTTTTTTATGTGAAATCAAAATAGCTCTATTTTGATTAGGGGCAAAATGAGGGCAAAAGGGGAAAAGTTTGCTGCGTATTTCTAACCAAATTCTTACAAAATTTAGCATACGTGTTTCTTGATTTATTTAAAATTTATTTGTAGAGAGCTTTTTTGATTGGGAGAAAAATTAGGGCAAATAGGGTGAAAGTTTGGTGTAACATTATTTAACAGATTTCAATCATACTTATTTGATAACAGCATCGTATGTCGGGTTCTCTATAAGTTTTGTAAAAAAACTCAAAAAAACTACTACATTATTCTATAGCTGACCCTGCCCAATACACGTTATCTCGATGCTGTAGAAAATCGATTATCGGAAGCCTCCGTGAATGGTACAGTTCTCTACCATAATTATTTTATCTCAACAGTGGCAATCTTAAATCGTGATACACTCATATGCATACGTACATTGTATCTAAATGATTCCTCTCTGACATTTATGGGCCCTTGCCGTAATGTAAAATATTTAGTAGGTGGGTGTCTCATACTGTTCGTGTTGTATCAGTTAAAATGTATTGTAATAATTATTGATATTATTTACTTGCTTACTTTCATACGTACGTGGTCTTAGTACTTAATCTAATATTTATTTGTACCTCACTAGTATGTATGATCTGAAAATGTTTGTTTGTGATATTAAATAGCACAGATCGGACTAGCTCGAAGTATGTAATAATAAAACCTAAATTGCATACTAACTATGACTAAGATATATTTTGCTTTCACTTTTTTTACCTACCCTAAGGTTGGATGGAAGAAATTGCGATTTGTTGTAACTTTCCAATGAAATGAAATTATATGCTGCCAGTGTAATACCGGATACCTTTGAGCCAGGTGTCGTTCGGGTTGATACATTTTTGGACTAGTTTATGTGATTTTGTTTTTGTTATTATGAATACATAATAATCGTTTTTAAGCGGTCACGAAAACCTCATTTTTCGATCAAATTTCTGTCGCTTGTATCAATTTTTTTAATAGAAGCCGAATATGACCATTTATAAAGCCTTTAGCCCACCTGCTCATAATAGGCTTTAAATCAAAATATGTCATAATCGCACTAGCTTCCGCCCGCGACTTCGCCCACGTGCTCAATGATCCGCTGTCGCTCGGGAAACTAAACTAGTATCAGTATAAAATGCTTCTAATTTATTAAT
Organism: Euzophera pinguis; assembly: GCA_947363495.1. Lineage (NCBI taxonomy): Eukaryota > Metazoa > Arthropoda > Insecta > Lepidoptera > Pyralidae > Euzophera > Euzophera pinguis. The sequence goes on from OX376171.1 coordinate 8,057,040, forward strand.
ATCTGGTATCTAGCATGGGGGAAAAATGTAATCTACGTAAAGTAACTTAATATGAATTATTACTATATTAGATCGTTTCATATAAAATCGTTAAATTTTTTTGTGAATCAGTAATATCTTTTTTAATTTTAAAAATCAGTTAGACATTTCTTACAGTTTGAAACTAAATTGTATATAATTTTAGCTTTCTTTTACCACTACATTTTATGATATTTTACATTTATTCTTAAAATAAATAAAAACAAAATTAACTCTTGAAACAATAATAACGCACCACCATTTATAATTTACAATCAGTAATAAAATGGCAAATTCAGTCATTGACATACATTGGTATTGGTAGTGAAAACGTCTTAAAATTAGACTTCGTATGACGTACTGCTGGCATGCCAGTTAGCAAGTTGCCAGAATAGGGCTAGGTCAGGGCACGAGGAACTCCTCATATTAGTATTGTTAGTTTTAGTTGCTGCTAATTGTAGGGCTCTTCCTGTTATGTTGTGCTTTTTATAACGTTGAGAGTTAACTCGTTGCTAACGTTGCTTAGATGCTTCTTAAACGTTGAGAGTTAACGGTTATGGTAACAGACGAAAGAACTTCGAAATTTCGAAATACACACTGCTGAAAATGCTAGATATGGATCTAGTAATAGATCATGAAGAGTAAATTTCCTTTTGAAGATTGCTGTCTATCCTACTAGGCCTATTAAGTTGTCTGTTGTTTTTTTTTTAATAAAATGCGACAACTTATACTAGATCTCCAGCTTTAAATAATAGGCATATTTGTTAGACACCTGCTTAAACCTTTCGTGGATACTTACTTATGTAAAAATGATTAGCTTATAATTTTTAATTATGTCGAGAAACGATAGTAATCATCTTTACAATCGATTATCTTTTTTCTTGTTGAGGATTAAAAGTATTTTTACAATTAAGAAAGCGTATAAAATAATGAAACTAAGAAACATTATCCAAGTAATTATTACATAGAACTCATATTTCAATCGTCAAAGACGTAAACATAACCTTCCAGTCAACATCATCATAAATAAAAGTAAATAATGATGTCAAATAAAACACTTTGTTGTGTGCTTCATTGTGTCTAGTATTTCTGTTTATTAAGGTCAATGCAGGTCTGAGGATACGTCAAGCGATTGCTGGAAATCACGAATGTAGGTCGAAGTCCTCTATCTATCGGTTTTAAATTGATGGAAGATCGTCCTTCGAGATGCAAAACTAGGTCTATAGTTCAAGTATTAATACTAGGGGTATTTGCGCGCTGCAATATTACAACCTGATTGTGAAAAATATAATCTATACTATAATAATATTATAAATTTGAGGAGTTTGTATATTTGTTTGAACGCGCTAATCTCAGGAACTACTGATCCGATTTGTAAAATTCTTTCAGTGTTGGATAGCCTTTTGTTATCGAGGAAGGCTATAGGCCTGGGCGAAGTCGGAACGGGTTGCTAGTGTAAAATAAATCGAAAGGCAATATGAATGGGGACAGTTAAGAAAATAGAGAGAAAGGAGAGTTGGAGCACTGCACTGTAGTAAAAGCGCTTACTTTATTTGTATGAAATTATTTTCTATTGGTCTTTCTTTCACCTAGTTATTGTTAATTTAATAACATTGTGACTAAATTGAAATTGAAAGTGTACCAAATTGTGATACAACAACTACACTTCTACAATATGTTATCCAATAACTAGATAAAAATATAAATACTCATGGCTCTACACAGTTTTGCATACAACATGACAGCTCTATCGATGTTCAGTATCAGGGTGGTCGAGGACAATTAAAGAAATATGAAATCCACATTGCAATCATATTTATTCCTTAAAGCAAGCGAACCGTCAACTTGGGACGGCAGGAATCACGATAGACAGGACCGGCTAATAGCCGACTACCAACACGTAATTAACGACAAAATGGGAATGTTCGAGCATTTGCAAACTGTCATGGAAACGCTACTGAGAATGGCGCGTTCCCCTTTGAACCACGATATTAATAATTGTTTAAACATTCTAGGTTCGGATAAAATATTATGGCTTTAAATCCGTCAATTACATGTTTTATAATGAAATTTTAATAAATAATCCCTGAGGTTTGTCCTTATGTTGTGAATGCATTTACAACTGTACGAAAACAACATTATTATAATAAAAAACACATTATTAATTAATTTAACTGTTTTTCTTGATGTTTTGTAGTCTTTTTTGAGATTTGTAGATCATTGTGGTGGAATTGGACATACAATTTCTTGCAAATTTATATACTTACATTACAGCACTATAAGTACCTACCATAATGTAAAAATTCGTAAAGTATTAAACAAATCATAACTTTCAAAAAATTATTTAATAACCAGATTAAATGGACTGGTATTGTGTTTCATAAAAAAAAAACATCTTCTGTTACAGAGTTATTCATAAAATCTTGACAAATTAAGTCTTCATTTTCTTAATAAATCCAAATAATATTTAATCGAAAATCATGACTCTAAAATTGCTGGAACTTATTTATTTCGCATGAACATAGGACTAATCAAGAGAAATAAACGGGAATAAACGTATTGGGATCAATTAGTCAGATCCGAGGATTTACCAGAGAAAACCGTATTATTCTGGTCACGAGCTGGTGTCGCAAATCTCAGCATTAGCTTTCTATGTAAACGGTGGAGGAATGCAGGATTTTACAACTATCTCAGTCCATGTCCGTATTCTAGAAATCATCCATTAATTGTTAATTATATTAAAAAAGTAAGAATGTTATTGGCCAGTTATTGTAAAATAATCCGACAAATGATATAAATTGCTATCGAAATTCCATAGTTAGAGATGCGAGCACGCTTTGGTTCAAAAATATAGTATAGTTAGCCAAAAAATAATAATAAAAAATATTATTTTTAAATAAAACTACAGATTATAACTGTGGTGTACAGTTTACGAAGATAGTTAGAATCTTGACTCTACATGAAATAACTTTTTGACAGTCCGAGGTTTGCGGCGGTTTTATCTGTTTAGGCAAATTTTTTGTGAAATATTTTGTATGCAATTACTATAATATAATTTTACTGTACACACTGTAATTTACATTGAAAACTTAACATTAGAATTTCGTTATACTTATAACAAATTTATTTCTCGCTATCAGAATTTATTTTAAAGATTTTTTTCGGTAGCGATCCTAATTTTTAATCTCTGAACATGAACATTATTTTCAATATAGTTATTATATTTACAAAGGTAGTATAGGTACATTGCTCGTTCGTTGTTGATACAAATTTTAAAATAAAAAGTTTAATTTTTTTAACAGACTTCAAAAAAGGAAGAGGTTCTATGTCCGAATGTATGTATTTTTATCAATGAATGAATAATTTATTGCACGATTTACAAACAAAAGAAACACATAGTTAATATAATGTTAATTTCATTAAGAAAGGAACGTCATTGGCGGTTTCGATGCTATTTGAATCGAATAATATAAAATGCGTGAAAAGGCGGATTTATCGCTAAGTCAATTTCTGAATATTAAAATGTATTTGTTCCTAGAATAAGCCTCCGCCCAAGGCGATGGGTGGCAGTAATCGACTATCTAGAATACTGGCCGGCGCCATCGTCCGCACTTACACTAGTTTCACGTCAACCTGTCCTGTTACGTCTGTATTCTAAATTGTTCTGTTCGCCTCGATCTAATTTGAAAATTCTTAAGCTTGTGTAGATTTCTAAGTAATAGTAAGTCTTTCTCTCTCTCACATCTTGCTTCCATAGCGTCCTCAACTGGTTGCTAGCCCAAGTTCAAGATTTTTCTTTAAATAAGTATTGAAGTATTTTTTTAAACCATACGGGGCATGCGGCCAATCTGAACGCTTGAATCACCATCGCATGCGCATTCTCAATCATTGAATAATCTTTTCACGCTCTGTTTCAACAAGAGTAGTCTCTTCTGAAAACCTGGACAAGGAGCTCACTCTACATTCTTGGCGTACATGATATCGGTTGGTTGGGATATCATAAATTTGCACGCATTAAACGGCGAAGACACGGCCACGAAATAAATAAATAATAATGATGCCCGATCTAAATCATTATTTTATCGACATAATTGTATTTTATAAGGTAGATATGTATACCTTATTTCAAATCTTAAAATAATAAGCAAGAAATATTTGACATAAATTTCTATTTACGAGTATTATAGATATACTTTTGAACTGATCTACCTTTTGGAAACAAGTCAATAGTTCCAAGAGGCAATATACTAAATTACCAAATTAAGTCATAACATGACTATCGGCAAAAATTACTTACCGTTTTAAATTATGAATATTACAGTAACACTTCACTATAAAGCAGGCGTTAACACTATAAGAAGTTAATGGTAGTAGACACCTCGTTAATTCTATTTACCTCATTCAGTAATAGCTATGTCGTAGTAAATTATCAAGCGTTATGGTATACTGTATTATAAATAACAATATATAAATGAATATACTTACATAAACCGATTGTACGGATACGACCTATGTATAAATATACGTACGCTTTGAAAATATCTGTATTGAATCTTGAGTGTACAGTTTTTCTTCTGTTTTTTGAATAATTGAGGGAAAACTAAGACATCATCATATGAGCGGTAGTGGAAAAATGCTGAGAACCTGAGATTATTTTTTTTTGTATTTTATACAAACGCTCATATCATCATATCAGCCGCAGTCAGTCTATCTCCTAATGATTTCCAATAAGTCCAATTAGAAACGACCTGCATCCAATAAAAAAATATAAAAAAATTATATATAAAAATATATTTTTTATATTAAAAAAAAATATATTATTTATATTTTCTCTCATTTTAAAAAATTCCACAGTCAAATTATAGACCAAACAGTGCCGCTGGGAGTGATGATAAGTAGAGTTGAAACGACCTTTAATGACAAATTGAATAATGATGATCTCAATTAATTAATTGATCTAGTGTATAATAATTAACAAACTTCCAAGTAATAATTAATAGTAATTTATAGAGAATATAAGGTGGTTAAGTTCAAAGGTGGCGCTATTGAATTTACAAGAGTAGCTTGTGTGGTATTCATGTAATCCCGGTGAGATAGTTAAAGATACGCGATGTAACCTTTCGGTATTGTTTAAGAGGTATTAAAGGTACCTAATAAATATTACTTTTAAAAGTAAGCAAACAGGCATGCGGTGCCTGAATATTGACGCAGCCTATGGACGCCTACAATACACCTAAAGATATTTTTTCACGTGAGTTTGATTTTATGGCGAGACAATATTTTACACACACTATTAAAAAGTTAATAGATCTCAGGTCGATTCCTACTAGTCAATCCTTACTTCATAAACTCTTCATTAAAGTAAAGTATTTACGAGGACTTTAAAAACTCTTTCATCAGTGAGTCAGTGACAGATGGATTTTAGGTAAAAAAAACTGCAGTACCAGAGTGATACCGTTCAACTTTATATTTATTTAAATATAATGTTAGAATGTTATCTTTTTAATATTTTCTTTTAGTGGTAATTTTTTTTAGGTTCAACACAACCCTTGCTATCGATTTGGAAATTCATCTGACATTGCAGACGGTACGCTACGGGAAACGCTTACCATCAGAACGCCATAATCATGATTATGGCGTTCTGATGGTAAGCCGAATACTTGTTTGCCTACTAAATAGTTGTTATAAAAAAAAACTGTTTTCACTGCCTTTGCAATTTCAATACAATACCTTCTTCAGAATAGACACCTATCTAGTGTACGATTTACAAACAATATTAACAATTGTTCAGTACTTAATACTTTGGAATAACAAATTGATCTCAAATTGACGGAGTCATCAAATAAATCACAAATCAATTAATTGTAGCAAACTAAAGTAAATACATCCGAATTAAGAAACTAACCATACATTTTAGAAAGTCGGTTAAAATATCTCTTATTAATTTATAAACGCAGAGTTTGTCAACAATACATATTTATTATTTCAGACTTGACTAAAGTAAAACTTTAAATACTTAAAACCTTCTACCTTCGCACTTCTCGTCATCGACAGGGAATTCATCCTAATTTATGTATATCATCAATAACACAAAGGATTACGTACAGCAATGTGCTCCATAACACTGTTTTCCCGAGAGACTACAATATGGGGGTTTTCAAAAAGGTCGTGAAAGTATTTCTGATTGGTCGGCAATGCTCCCGGTGGCGTCCCGGTGCGGTTCTTACAATCAGATAGGCCGCTAAATACTTCTATTTGTTTAAAAACTACTTAAAGATATTAAAAAATAAGGAAGGCCTTGAGAGACTTATCCAGGACCGTAAAACGAATAAAAAATCTAGTTACTTCTTGCTTCCAAAAAAAACTAAATCGCTCCAAAAATAAGGGGCATTATGCGGTAACAACATTTAAACAATACACCCGAGCTAAGAACCTAATCATCTCTTATTTAAGTCGGTTCAAAATAAACAGATATTTTATTTTATTTCCGGGTACAGCATTTGAAAACCATAATTAAAAAATAAGAAAAAAATCATCGGTACGTGCCATGTAGGTATTACTTCCCTGAAGAAAAATAACAAAAGCCTTAAAGAACTCGTGATTCGTAAAACTCGACAAAAAATTTGGACACTCACTCCATTTAAAAAAAAATTCTTTGTTACATCCATTTTGTATGGGAAAAAACATTGTTGGTTTTACTAATTACCTTACAATTTCCTAATATTTCTAACCGCTTAAACCTTCTGTAGGCTTCTACAAATATTTCAAAACCAAAATCGGTCCAGCCGTTCTCGAGTTTTAACGTGCCTAACACTTACAATTCATTTTTATGTGTGAATAATAATAAAGTCGACTGTTAACATTATATATTGGGATAGAACTTGATAAGTTTAATTAAAGGACATTAATTACAAAACGAATGAAGATTCTAAAAAAGTTATTTTATCTTTTAGTAGTGTACAGCCTTAAGCCTGAGAACTGAGGTTACGGCAAGAGGTGTTAATAGTATTTATATGGACACCCTTTTATAGTTTATCGTAATTTTGTTTGCGCACTTATAGTCTGTGTGGTTAGCGATTGTTTATTTGTATACATCGAAACAAGAATCGTGGAGGCCATTATTCATGGTACTTATTCATGACGTTTCATCACATAATGATGTTTACATTACTAAATAAATAACAATATTTGAAGATTTTAAAGTGTATTTTGTGTCTTTTATTTCATAATTTGAATCTATAATTTCAGATTATAATTTTGATTCTTAAAAATAATTACAGTAACCCTAAATTAGTATCGAAAGATTTAAACTAATATTAAATTTATCAACTAAAACTTTAAAAATGAAATATTGGCTGACTAAGAAAATAAATGGCAAATTTTAATTATAAAATATTCTGTAATAAATTAATAACTATTATGTCAGGAATTATCACATGTCTCGAATTTTCTTCGTACAATTTATAATTATTTTTATTTTTTAGTAGTAAGTTTAGGTCATGTTACAATTATTTTATTTTAAAACATAGTTTTCTTCTATCAATAATTTCTACCACACAAAAAAATTTTGGGCTAACTTAATTTGTCTGATTTATTTATATGTAAGCATTATGTACTGTATTTTATTTAATACTTCTATATTTCGCAAAATCATGCTAACAACTACTAACTATTGTTTTCTGGTTTCGCTTGAATAGTAACGAATCGATCCACTCGGATTGATTGCATCGTAAAAACTCTTACAAAGACCCCTAGATAATAAACGTTGAGCAGACAGACAGACAAATCATTATCACATGGAAACAACCAATAAAGTAGTATTTATGGTCGTGTCCTTGTCAAACTGATTCTATGATTTATAAAGCAAACTCTATGTTTCAATAGACAATTCGTGGTTTTATTGATTGGTGCGATTTATTTATTTTCATATGATGTTGACCCGGAAGGTCTGCAGTAATATGTATGTTGAGATTGAAGAAGGATTTGTTGAACTACATTTTGTTTGCAACAAGTAAGTGAAGTAATTATCATCGACATACCGGTTTAAAGGTTCAAATTCAAAGCCGTATGGTTTCAGAGCAGAGAATCTGTGAAAACGCTAATGTATCAGTTTTTCGCTCTGTACTAGAGGTTGGCTTCAATGATCGTCTACGTACCTGCCTTCAACCCTTTTTGACATGTGGCATAAAGGTTTTTAGGTGTAGGTTTATTATTTTATTTAAATTAGTAGAATCAAAGAGTGTAAGTAATAATAAAAAAGTGACAGTATTGGCCATTAACCCACCCCTTCCATTTTCCTATTATTATTTTTTACATAAGGATTACAGAGCTCAAACAGCAGTCACACTATTATAATAAACAATGCCGTTAAATCTAGCACCATGATTGAAGGGCACCCTGGACTCTAAGGAGTAAGCCGAGAACAAAATTAAAGAACACTCTGAGAGAGAGTAGGGACTGCTACCAGGAATGTTTTTAATAGAAATAGTACACTACAACTTACTTTACAGGACTTTTAAAATCGCCTGTGGTGGTACGGTCACGTCTTATGAAAACCGGCAACATACATTAATCGCCCAAATAGATCGATAGATATGCGTGCTAACGGACTCTCTGCCAAGAATGCTGAAGACAGGGCGAAGTAGAGACGTAAAAGTAGGAAAGGGGACCTTAGGCTCCAAAGCAAACAGCTGAGGATGCAACCGGGAAGGCGCTAAGATGATGATGAGAAACTTACCTTACAGGACCCCTGGACGCAAATAGCTCGAAACCCTGGACTGGTGCAAGGAGTCCCATCTGCAACCAGTGCCAAAGATGCGTAAAATTGCTGACCCAGAGGTCTGCAATTCAGCGTGCAAGGCGAATTACCTGGAAAAGAAAAAATATAACATTTATTTTGACAGTATACTGGGTACGTTGCCTTGATTTTTCGATTTCGAGATTATTTTAATATTTAATGTTTGTTACTACTAAAATACCTAACTTCTTTAAAATAAATAATTATTACTTTTGAAACTTTATTCTTTTGCAAGTAAAAATTGTACCCCATTGGTGGAGATAATGCTTAGAACTTGAATGTCCAACACTGTCGATTTTGCTGCAAAAGGTTTATCAAAAATAAATTATCAACTAATTCATTATTTACAGTTTGTATGTTCTTCCTTTACAACGTCTGCCAATAGTAACATTTTTAGTGTACTCCAAATTAGAATTGCATAGGTATTTTAAAATATCAACTCAAAGTCGCCCGTCTAGCGGATACTAGAATACAAATCAATATTAAAATACTGACCATCTATATACGGAACCCAAGTGTAAAATCTCCCACGAAACGGTCGTCTGTCGTAGGAAGCGCACTGCTCAGCTCTCAAATCCTTGATCCCACCAGTGCACGGCTGCAAATAGAAATAAATACATACGATTCCTAACCTAACCACAAAAATAAGAATACGTGGCCATAAGCAGGCCAGTTAAGCCTCTTGACTTTGTCACACGCTATGACACTTTTACCTAAACTTATTTCTGTGGTTCCTACAGGGGAGATAAGATATGTAAATTATCGTTTTACCATTTCAACTATAAGCATTCTACGTTCTTGCGTATCGATTGAACTATTATCGCAATACATATTACGTAAGCATTATGTATATGCTCATACGCACTCATACCATACAAAGTTTAAATTTACTTTGACTCTAGTTCTTAGTTTCGCAATTCCATCGTAGCGGTTTCCCTGCTGCATCCTAAGCGGCCTAATGTGTAGTCTAATAGAACAATTTCTAGACTAATTGACTAAACTCAATAGTTATAAAGAAGAAGAAAAAGTTTATTCTACTTAATTAAACAGTGTAATTTTATACAGCGCTAAAATTATATGTTGCTCAAAAATTTTAACTAAGCAAATAAAAATTGTAGAATTTAAGCCCACGACTCTAAGTAATCCTAGCTAATAGGATAAATGTGGAAGTAAATTTATTTGGCACTTTTTCACGCTTCACCTACTGAACCCATCTTCATTAAATTTTGCATACTAAGGACATAGGTGCCTTTCAGCCCAGAAAAAGTACAGTTCTAGTGGGATTTACATACAAGTGAAAAGCTGCGGGCAACACACAAGTTACATACATAGAGTATAACCTTTGGAAATATTTAGTTCTACTTAATTGAGTATACTCATTGTTATAATATGTTTGTTTAGATTGAACTTAGACTAAGGAGATGCAACCCGGACAAACCTACATGGTTTTGGGTTGCATGTTGATTGTAAAAAAATCTATATTTTTGATAACAAAAATTTGGAAAAAACGTAATGATGTGAAATCTCCTTACAGCAGTATTACACTCGTGGTATCTCTTGGCGACTCCTAAACACTCCCCTGTCGCTTGTCTGGTCACCCTTACAGCTGGTTCTAATGATGCAACTGTCACATTTGAAGGTCTAAAACAAACAAGAAAACGTTATATTTTAATGAACATCTCGTTCTAAAACAATTAAACAACCTTATTTTAAAAATGCTACTTTTACGTGATTATAATGTCAGTTGTCTCGCGCAAGATAGGGTTCCGTGGTAACCCGAATAAATAAGAAACCAAAAGAAACCTTCAGCAGGAACGCCGCTTTGGTTAACATGAATGTATGGAAACCCGAAACCGAACCGAATACGGGATACTAGAATCCGGAAGGCACGTTATGCTGTTGGTCCCGGTTGTTATCGGTGCCTTTAGGCAGCCTTAAAAATCTGACAGTGATGGTCACTAACACACTTCGGGTCATATCATGTAGGTATATTTTTACTGTAAAATAGGTTACGGAGGTCAGATGGCAGTCGCCCCGGTGTAATAACCAGCACCGCCAAACCTATAACCATGATAAACAGCGTACAGTATTCGCTAAAGCGCGATCTGTGGACGAGTACAGAAAACATGCAGAATCAAAGAAGAATTCCACAATGAAAAACTACAGTGTTTTTTTTGGGTCAATATGTCAAAATGAACTACTAAGTTACTAACTAAACATTAGCTTTAATAATAAAAAAATGTTATTTATTTTATATTGAGAATGCTCATCTCCGTTCGGTAATCAGATATACGTAGTACTGATAATAATTCTGTGGCAGAGAGAAAGGGATATAAAGATGCGGTTCGCCATCGTTATATAATCACCGGGATTTTCACCGGGAGAAACACGTTTGTAAAATTACCTTTACATATTAAAACAAGTCTAAAACTAAACCCAAGTTTTTGCTTTGACGCATGACGCTTATTCAATGGATTTTAATATAACATGATTTTTTTTAATTGATCAAAAATTACTCGTGAACTTGTGTTATTTTTACGACAGTGATAATTTTCCTTTAAAATTCATTATATTTCCTATTGTCATGAATTTTTTCAGGTTTCCAAATGCTACCATTTTTTCAGAACAACCTAGGGACACTAAAACCCAGAAAAAAAAATTAAATAAAATTTATCATTAACGAAACCGCTAATCGAAAAACATTAGAAAAGTACACTTAGGGGAGGTACCAAAAAAATATATTTTTCATAATTCTATTTTACACTTCGCGTATGTGATATACATAGGCATACCAAATTTTAGCTTTCTAGGTCTAATAGTCTCTGAGAAAAACGTAGGAATTACAGACGGACAGACGGACAGACGGACAGATGGACAGACGGACGGACGGACAGACGGACAGATGGACAGACATGACGAAACTATAAGGGTTCCTTGTGTTTACTACGGCACCCTAAAAACTGACAAACAAAATGCTAACAATTTCTTCATTGCAATAGACAAAATCATTCGCCCTAATTTGGTACCTAACTAACAGTAAACAAGAAACACATAAAGTTTTCCTGGCTCGTAAGAAATATACCGAAGAATGCAACCGGTAGGACGCTAAGAATAGTGAGATACTTTTAATTAATCAATTAATCTCCCACTTCTTTACTCACAAATTGTCCCAAAAACAAAAAGAAACGGGGCGGTGTAACACAAAAGGTCCTCGTAATGAAATCAAAGTAACAAATAGCTTTAAACACGGAATCTAATTTCGTGATATTTTATAGAGCCGGTTTGTATAAATAATTATTGTGGTGTGAATGTTTTGTAAAGTACTATTGATACTCGTAAATCGTGAACTTAAATCAAAGATAGGTTACTAACTAAATTCTGTATAACGAAACCTAGGTGTTCTTTCATTCAATGAGAATGTTTCATATATTTCGTTTTATCTAGGATAGTTACAATGTGATACATAAAAGTTGCCTACATAAAATAATGTTGTGAGTATGGCAAAAACCTCCATGGATCTACTAAGATCCATGTGAGAGACATAATGTTTAGCTGTGGACGTCTTGTGGCTGAGATGATGATGAAAATAATTTATTTTTATTTATTCATTTATTTTCAGATCATAATCCATAAAATTACTTAGACTTTATTAGTATGCACGTTTATAATTTAGAATATAATATTTCGCACCAAATTACAGATAAAAAATAATTTAAATATTTGATACTTAGATTAATAATAAGCTCGTATAAGTATAGATTTTACAAGCCGTTCCCGTGGTATTTTCTGTACACCCACATTTAAGCTCTCTGCTATACCCAAAGGTTGACTGTTAGATAATGCTTTTAGCATTAAGTCCGCCTATTGTGCTTTACAAATTGTAATTTGTACAATGAAGGTTAAATAAATAAATAAATAAAAATAATTTGGTCGCAAGACCAATTATTAATCTAAGATTTGATAATTCAACAATGTTAAATATTTGAACTACAAGGAGGATTAGACAATGTGGGTTGGAATAAATTGGATTAGATGGTTCAGTGATTTACTGCGCTTTAATTAGACTTATTTGATTAAAGTGTGGGACTTTTTACACTGATCTCAGTTGAAAAATTCAATAAAAAAATCTGATCTCGCTTAACTTTTTATTATAGTTTAATGAAACTAGAAGCATCATTGTTAATACAAATGTTATTCAATGTCATGAAAATCATTTAATTAGAATTAAATAAAATGAAATAAATTCTTTGCAGCCAGTACTTGCTTGAAATGTGTTTTATTCTGTGTTTACATTTTTACTGATAAATAATATGGTATTTTTAAGAAATGTCTGAAAACCTTGAATAGCTATGTAATAAATTTATTTATTATACATAAATAGTGGAAAAAGTTAAGTCAGTCCCGGTCCCGGTCGGGAGCTCTTATTTTAAGGATTTTACTCTATATTTTACACAAGTCAACAGTTTTCATAGAATCAGATTGCTTGCGACGCTTACAATAGTTATATGTTTTATTAACATGCACTTGCTGATCGCTGTAAGTATAATAAAAGCTAAATAATATATAATTAGAGCCAGTACATACAGTAACTAAAATACATAAAATTGTCTAATGAACCCGTAGTAATCATAGGATCGTCATTCATTTAATATATCCCGAGTTGAATATTCATGTTCCCGTAATGATTAGTTTCACTGGTTCCGCTTGATGCCTATGCTCTGAGATAAGTGGGCATTACCCGCCTTTGGCGCCGGGGTTTAAATGGAAAATTAATTAACGGAACGATCTAATACGGAAAATGTTTACCATCAATTTATAGATCTATCTATTGATAAAATTGTTTAATTTTGAAGTGAGGTTGTTGAAATTAAAACGTTGGACGTATCTATGAGTCTATGTTAAACCACAGATTACAAAATACTTAATATGGGTATCCTCTTTAATCTGTGCTATAAGCACTATAAGTGATACTACAGATACAGAAGTAAGTAATAGATATTACCTTTGTATCAAAAATAGGTATTTGAGCGACCACCGTAGGTGACCACTTAACGGACTGTGTTTAATATTCGATTTTTAAAAGTTGAGAAAGTAGGATGGTTTTGAACTAACAAAAAGTGCAGTGGAGTACTTGGTGATTCACTGCACTTCAATACATTTATAAACTTCAATGTAATAGAACTTGTTAGATCCAACATCCATGTTTAAAAATAAAACGTTTATTTCTCAATAGTTTCGATGTCCTTGGCTCTTATGAAGAAAATAAAAAATACTTAACCAAAATCCAGAAATCTTTAAAATGTGTGACAGACAAAATGAGATATCAGGTCGGTTCATCTTTTCTCTAAAAACTTGTTACATTGTGACACATCCTAAATCATAAATACCATGTCCCTACCACAGGCGATATATCATTCTTTCTTTATACCCGACTAATGAAAAGTACACTACACGTGTATGAGAGTCATGACAAATGACGGCCATCCTAATTTGTCGGGAATGTTTTACGGCTGACTATCAGGACACCCTGGCTTCACGCTTTTAATGGAGTAATTTATTAAAAGTAGGCATATACTTATTAAATAAAGCTAAACCGCAAAGGTTAATACGGAACGAGAGAGAGCTCTGTGAAATTTATTTTAATAAGAAATATCCAGTCAAATTAGAGTTAATGGTCCTAACATATTATTAATACCTACTATAATACATATGGCATTAGAATAATCATCTGTACTACTTAATCCATACTTTCACACTTCCATATCCATACTAATATTATAAATGCTAAAGTCGGTCTGTCTTTCTGTCTGTCTGTTACGCTTTCACGGCCAAACCGCTGAACGGATTTTGATGAAATTTGGTATAAATATAGTTGAAGACCCGGGGTCAAACATAGGCTACTTTTTGACGCAGGCGGAGCTGCGGGAAACAGCTTGGCTTTGGTCTAGAGAACTGGCTGTAGGTTCTTACGTCGCACTTTCTCGGGCTCAAAGACTTACTGATGTCATCTTGGAGCCCAATTTTGAACGTTTGACAAGAATCAGGTCTATGATACTCCTTCTGTTAAGAACAGAGGAGAAAAATAGACTAAAAAGATTAGCGGAACGAACATTATCAAGATTTTAATATTCAATGAAAAACATATGGTATGAAAAGTTCCTTTGATCTGCAATCTTTATAAGCTCGCGAGGTCTACAGCTCACAGAGCCACTAGTACTAGTGTGGATAGTAGTATCATACGAGTAAACTCGTGCCTAGTGCCTAGCCAGCGGCACCCTGCTTAATTAAGAGCGACGGTATTTTGATTACCTACTTATCTAAATAATCCTTTGAGCATTATCCGTATCTCATGAACATTTATTCGATCACGTCTGAAAATTGAATTTTAAAGTATTTCCAGTCTTATTCCTATTGTGTCAAGGCTCACGAATGAAATAATGTTTTAGACGTCCGTTATATTGAGGTAACGGTCTGTCGACTCTCTTTGTTGACGGTTTATTTGTTGGACAGGATTCAGGACTTGTTGGATAATTAAAAAACTAAACGTATTATATTGATGAGCAGGGATGAATCGATTAACTTGACCAGGTAAATATACATAAATATATGTAAGTAATCAAGATGTATAAAAAAAAGTACCAACAGGCATTTAGAAGAAACAGAGAAAATATGCCATTTACAAATTTATTGCATCAGTCCCTAAGCGCATAGTAAAAGGTAAATTCTAAGTAATCACTACAGCTTAAATAAATTCTAATCACTATTAAAAAAAAAACAACTAAGCTGCACTTATGCAACTACAAATATGAAGAATTCCGAACAACTCTTTCTAAACCCATTGTAAATCTAAAATTCCCTCATTAGTGTACATGCTAGACAAAAAGTTTGTCTTGTATCGTGGTCGGGGGTTCATTAAACGCCATCGACTGTGATGTACGTCAGTCTATACATGCCACAGTACAAGCAATCAATGTTTAGTACAATAACAGCTTGTTACGCTGTAGGGTCGCTTTTGGCTTCATTTATCCGATAAAAACCGTAGGTCGGAAGGGCATGCTTAGCCTCTGACCCGCCAAGCACGCTTTACACTTAGCGAAAATGGTCAATTTAATTTTTATTGAGAATAGTTTTGATTGAAAGGAAAGTGGTCTTTATAATGCTGTAGCAAATATTTTATGTGTAATAAAGGTAATGAGAAAACATAGTAAAAATAAATATTTTTTGTATAACATGAGCCCCCTTATGTGTAAAAATAAATATTATTTTTAGGCCTCTTGATTTTTATCATACTAAAGTTATTTTCAAATGCAATTAAGTATTTCAGAAGAAAGAATAATTGACTTTACAAAATAAAAAAATAAAAAATGACATGTCTGAATATTATAAAATACTACATAGGTAAAGAAAGCTATAATTAAACTCTGAATACTTATTACATATTTTATGCATCTCTCTAGTTCGCGGGTCGTCCGGTTGCCGATACCCAATAACAAATCTGATTAAATTTTACAAGCTATCTAAAAGTCGTAACGTGTAAACGAGCCCCCAAGCGAATTACTTTAATGGGCGTGTAAATGGTCGATGTTTACAATTTTTTGCTTTTATATACTACTTATTACAAGGTATTAACTGATAATATTGCCTCGAAGCATGT
Organism: Euzophera pinguis; assembly: GCA_947363495.1. Classification (NCBI taxonomy): domain Eukaryota; kingdom Metazoa; phylum Arthropoda; class Insecta; order Lepidoptera; family Pyralidae; genus Euzophera; species Euzophera pinguis. Next base: position 8,073,509 of record OX376171.1, read on the forward strand.
CGGCTTTGGAATCTGTAGCCTTTGAACTTGAAAAGTACCCCATTAACAAATTAGGTACTTACTTGAAATAAAAGTAAAATTGCGAAGTTTATAGTCAATTCAAGAGGAAACGTTTGAATATCAATTTTTTTTTTAACCTAATAATATATGCCCAGTGAAAGTCAATTATCTATGCCTTTAACGAATTTAAAAATCTTTGTATTGTAAATCTAATACCTTTTAGTTATAAGTAATCTCTAAAGAAATAAAGTAGATGTCTTAATAATGTATTTTTTTATTAAAAATTTATTTTAATACAAACTTCCAACTTCCAAACCTCAAACCAAATTCAAAATTTAGTAGTTAGGAGACGCGGAGACCAATTATTAATCTTCTTCTTCTTTCGTGTCAATGGTAATTATACTAATTTGGCCCAGTTAGATGCAACATCCACGGCCGAGGCAGAGGCCACAGCCAAATCAGCCCGCGTGCATGCTGCAGGGCAGCTGGGGCACGATAATCTGCTATCGTTTGTACTGCGCCACAAACAACCTATCGTTGCTGGACAGATCCCACCTTTTCCTGTTTTCCATACATCGGCCCATACCTGATCGTAGCCTATTAAGTGACTTCGACGCGACCCATGGAAGGTGATGCCCCGGAGGCAATCTTTGCGTTTCAGGTGCGCGTAAAGAGCCTACCCTAGTGACGATCAGTCGACGTCCGGCGCACCTGGATATCTAGTGCTAGGTAACGCAGAGCCAATCTTTACACCACAATGGCTTTACTTTACTATACCAACCCATCTTCAGACAAGACGTAAATTATTAATCTAAGGGTTTGTATTATATTGTATACCTGGGTAAACATTGCCTCTCCTGGATAGCTACTCCACCTCCACAACTTCTGGAGCACGGGCTCCAAGAGCCCCAAGCACTCCAAGCAAATGCACCAGTCGAAGACTCTGCCACAGTCTGTAAATTTTAAATGCTGGGTAAAAACGGGATATCTAAATGAAAATTCGTTGTTTTATCTTTTCTTCAAAATCATGAAACATCAAAACTTGTAAAAATACTATCTACGCTTGGTTTTCGTTTATTTAGTAGGAGACTAACCTTTTTTGACTTTGAGATAAATTGGACCATCACAAATTGAATACATGGATTTTTTGTATAAATCAATCTGCTTTTAAAATTAAATGATAAACAGGATCATTTTAGCACAATATAGAGAAGATCTTAATATCTATTGTGCTTAGATAATTTACAAAAAAGAAAAGTATAGATAGTTAATAAAACTTATATCTTTATTACCTGTTCAATATTTGTGTCGTTGGTCGCGTCCGTTAACATCATGATGTGAATCAATATTGCGGCCCTGAAAAACAAAAAAATATGTTAACTACAAAGTGAAATTTAGTTCCCAGCTTACTCTACATTGTTGTTTTTTTAACTTAACCAATAGAGTTTCAATACAATTTGTTTTCGCATTTAAAATATTTGTTAGGAAATGTGAAGAAAAAATCTGTTTCCTAGAGATGTTGATTTTTTTTTTAAATTTTGCTTTTGATTACTAAGTAAAGCAATTCAGTATGTATAGTGTACTGTTTTTTACTAAACTTTAGTTTAGCGATTATTTTATCAATCTTGTTATCTATTAAATACTCGTTATTAAAATTAACTACTTAACCAAATATACACATAGTCATAAAAAAATGTAATTACCCAAATTTCAAATAATTAACTGTGGACCTTTGACAAAATGCTGAGGATAGGTTAAAAACAAAAGTGTCTGGTTTCCTCTTCGTTAAAAATAACTTCAAACAAACAATAAATCCACTTCAAATGGTCGCTGGCAGTGAAGCTAAGTAGAAGATAAATAAAATTCTAACCCCATTCGACACTTTAATAGCATGTTGAAAAGGGCCTTAAATCGGTGCAATTATCAACTAAGTCTGCAAACAATTTGTCAGTACACATCACACCAGTGCTTCTCAAACTTAATGCAGGCTTAGCTAGCTAGAGTGGCTCCACTAGATTTCTGGCAATCTTTTTAGGTAAAAAGGTACGACAGTTTGCAGTTTGACCGGTATCTTTATAGGACTCACGCAAGTTATACGGGTAAACAAATTGTTAAACTATGATCGTTGAGTGACATTATAATACATATATTTGGAGAAAAATATATTTTCATAGGTGAAAGAAAGTAAGAATATAATTAGAATGGCGCTATTTAAAATTAATAACGCTTTATCATATAGAAAGTAATTGTATCAATCAATTCGTGGTTTTGTTTTTTTTCGGAGAGATTTTTCGTCAAAAACCTATATTCTATTCTAAACATAAGCTCCGCTGCAAAAAGAACATATTTATAACATAAACATAATTAGTCGAAAACCGTTTAAATGTATTTATTTATTTTATGTACACACTGTAAATATACATTGGAAACTTAAAATTAGGAAAACTTGGTACAAGGGTTCTACTCATTTCTAAATAAATTTCTTCCAGCAGACCCGCGACAGGAACTACGGAAGAAAGTGGTGTACAGAAAAAAAACAAGCTTCTTAATAGTGGAGAGTGTTTGGGACTCTTGAACGCTAGGTGGTAAAGTATTCCATAATCTGACTGCTTGAACAGAAAAAGAATGAGAATATGAGACAGTGCTATGAGAAGGAAAAGTTAAGATAAATCTAATATTATTCCGAAATTGTTTAAAAATAATGTTCTCAGCTCAAGAACTGTCAATCTGTTAAAGTTTGGAAAAGGTTGTCTTACGATGGCGGGCTCACGAACAAGGTAATGAGTTAACAAGTTGAACTATTGTCTGAACTATGGTTAACAAGTACAGTTTATCGGAAAGCCGGGATGAGACGGTGTGACATAGGTTCACTTTGTCTATTCAATTTACTTCACTTTCTTAATTTGTACTTGGCCGTGGCAATGTTAGGGTTGGCGATTATTTAAAAATCTGGGAGACCTGATTTGTCGTTATTTCGATAATAATAATTTAATATAATATAAATAATACAAATGACTCGCTCGGCAGTTTAAGTAAATTTACTGCGTCCTAAGGAAAAGTTATGAAAACTTTCGCCGTTTATGGTGAACCTTAAAAATGCTCGAATATAATAGAGGGTCATGAAATACTTTCCCACATAATAAATAAAACATCATTCAAAATCGTAAATATGCGCTTTACTTTTATCTACTACTACTATATGTACCTATTGTGTGCTGTTATCGACGGGCGTTCCAACATTTGTTTCAATCTCGCACCCTATTATAGTTTCCGTATAATATCCGGTTCTAAACTGCAATCTATTATAAAGTGTAATCTAGTAGGTCCCAGCAAGGGGTTGGTTATCAAGCCAGCAGTACTGGTCCAACGACACGATTCATAGCCAACTACAAGAATCTCGGTATCTTAATTTCGTTCAGATAAATTGAGTCAGGTGTTGGTTTGCGGAAGTATAAACGAGCGGATATGATTTATTGAAGCAATATCTTCAAATTAATAGGAAATATATTTAGAAAATGTGTTTGTTATCTAACGAGGATTTCTCTTATTTGATGAACTAAATGGGCACATGATACAAAGAGAGAATTAATTGGTAAACAAACTTCGAGAACACGTTTCTTAGCAAACGTTACTTCAGCTCTTGGACCCCTACAATAACATGGACACAATGACATGTACTCGTACGGTAAAAATACTGAAGAATATTATTAGTTCTATAACTCCTATAGAACAGAGGTCCTAAGCTGAGAGAATCGAACGACTAGGTGGCAGAAGTGGCAGACTACTGATTCAAAATAAACCTTTTTAACCCTTATGACTTGAAAAACGAAAAATAATTTTGGGCTAAAAATGCCTATAAAGCTAAAGAAATGTTTATTTAGGTTGACAACCCTAAGCTACGCGATATGCGCCCACGCAGTCGACACGTTGCGCAATGCAACTCCATTAGACGTTTTTAAGGAACATTTCGGACAGTGCAACCGCTGCACTCTGCTTTAACGATCGAGGGACGTATTAATGACGTCTTAAGTGCTGTATTAAGTGCTGATCGCCGTTATTTTTATGACAAACTCATCTGGTCCTATGAGAATATGGGAGTGGCGTAGTTTACCGAGCTTATTTGATGGATTACGATTTGTTTACACATATATAGTTTAAATGTTTGCAATATGCAGTCGACGCTCTAATGAACTATTTATAGGTCACATTAGTCTGTAAATAGATCAAATCTCCTACCTATCTATACATATAGGTAGGATATATGATACATATTAAGTACCATAAGTGCAGTGGTTGACAACACTGGACAGATAATTCAGCTAAAATCTATACAGATAAACACAATTTTTCATCACATATATCATGTTATGTTAGAACCATTAATGTAGGTATTTCTTAATTATTAAAAAAAAACATAAATCTAGACTAATGTACCTTCGTTATGTTACCCCACCGACGGCTATTGTTCTGGGATAGAAAAATAATATATAAACTTATGAAATTTCACTAAAAGTATATAAATATGCAGTAAAATACAAATAAAATATTCAAACCGCGTCCTTGAATTTCCTGAACGTTTGCACCCAATTTTGGTTCAATAAATTTAGTTCATTTGCAACACAAGTTTGTAATTTGAATAACTTTTTAAATAGTTTTAATATTTTTCACATCCATCCAGCCTCTAGCAAATAAATATAAAATTGACATATTTATTTTCTATTTCTATATCTTACAATCGGATTTCAAAACACGAAATATTTACTTTGAGTCGAATATTAGTAATGTTTAACTTTTATTTTGGCACCATAATGAGTTTTGTATTGTATAGACAAAAGAATAATGATATTCTCATTGGATTGTATTATAACATAACACCATGCATCGTTGCAGCTGTAGTTGTTACACATACATAATTCAATTCATAATCAACAAGCCGAAATGGTAAACTAATATGTAGATATTTATTAATGGTAGAGTCGGGTACTTAACCGAAAATAAACACATCGATAACTTAATTGGATTAACATAGGTAGTGCCTGTGGCATCAAATAAATCGAAATTAGGGCTGTCACTTCAGACTTGTCATACATTTTGAAGCGAGTTTTAATAATAATTACTTATTTTATTAAGTAATAAACGCGATAAAAACCGTATTAAAATAGTTTAATTTAATGAATAACAATCGCGAAAACATAAGAAATCATTATGAGTTTTAATATTACCGCCAAATAAATAGCAAATATATAACAAAAATAGAATAACCATATTTTTAGTTATTCTATTTTTGTTATAGTGCATAAATACATAAGTCGGTAACTCAATTAATGTTTTGTAGTTTTAATATCTTCAAATATTATTTGAATAGCTAGTAGATAACAAATAAGAAAAAACATAATTTTATAGTGTTTACTTAAGTATGTAACACAATTAATTTTATTTGTATTTTTGTGAAGACGCCGATATAGAGCTAAGAGTAAATAATATTTTCCCTAGAAAAACAACTATGTATCTTTATGTATTTCTTTGCAAAATAACCTAATATGTTGGAATGATAAAATGAACGGAACTAAAAATTATGTATTGTAAAAAAGTAAAAACAATTTATTTCTGAAACACCCAAGGAAAGTTAACAAAAAATTGCCAGCCCTACTCACCGAGATGAGAAAGGAAATATCGGCGTCGACATTTGAAAATAGACTGCGTGAAGTGAGACACATTGTATCGTCTCTACATAGCCCAAGGCTCTCGTTTAGATTGACTCGTTTTAATGTAGACCACATAATATATAAATATTATAAATATACTAACTCTTGCCCGCGGCTTTGCCAATACGATATCATTGATATGTTTTACTAACTAGGTTATACAATTGTTTTTAATGAAAACTGCGATCATTCCATTCGGCCGCACAGCTGTATCAAGTGTCAGTATATCGATACTGAGCATTTAAATCAGCCAAACGAATATAAAATTGTTTACAAAAAAAAATTAAACCAAAAAGTAAAAAACTATATACTGACTCAAATCTTGAAGGAATTTTCAATAAATGAAATGATACTATTATATTATTTTAGTTCAAAAGCAAACTTTCTCTTGGAAAGATTAGTACAAATATGAATTTTTCTTCGTTCTAAAAATCTATTGAAGTTTTAGAGTGCACCAAATAGTGAAAACAAATTCATCAATTGATTCAGAAAATTTCACCCTTACATTCGAAAAAATAATAATGATGTTATGTTAAAATGTTCACTTCTCTATCAACTTCTACGATATAGATAATGTATGGATACATTAGCGAAATGTAAAATAAAAAGATGCATAAGTATTACAAGCAAAAGCTTGTATTCATGTATTGCATATAAACCATCAACATAGCATCGACTTCATTAAGTATATACTAAGACATCAAACAAAATAGATGTTCCGCAAACATGGCCATCGCACAATTACCCTATCAATGCAATATGATAGTTACTTATTTAACATTGCCAGGTACAGTTAATCGGCAAACCTTGGGAATGCAGTTACGGTAGCGAATTTACTTTCTGGTTCAACCAGGTAGTTTACTTTTACTTTATTTTTAACAGCTTATTTTCATATAATTATGAGAAACAAGTATTTCCCGAATTTACTGGCTATCGGTTTAAATGTAAACAAATATTTGTAATGTTAGATAAATTATTTTTTAATTATTAAGTTTTTTTTTTTTATTTTGTACAAATTGTTTATATGTCTTTGTATATTTCTTTTTAAATTTCTTTAACGGTGTAGTTTAATTAATATTGATTAACAAAAAGTTAAATTCTCTGTTTTAATATATGTAAGAAGGCATCAAAATGTTAGGTAATTACTGCAAAAAAAATTAGATACCTACACAATTAACAAATCTGTAGAGTTACGTAATTTGGGAACTATGCGCTGTTATTGCAGGCCAAGCTGGAAGCTATGAAAATTTTGGCACAACAATCATAAAGTATAAAAGCAAAAAAGTTTGTTTTCTTAATAAACTGTTATCTCAGTTCAATCTCCAGCCAGGACTAGAGAATAACAGAACACACTTGACCTTATTTTTTGAATCCTGACTCAGTCCTCCACGGTGAATGGAGCACGTAATTTCTGTTTACATTTCCATGAGGAGTTTCAAGTAGTCATGAGAAAAAGGTTTACCGTTTGAGTTCACGGAAAAATATTTATTGTGGACAAATGTTTCTGTAGCCGACATTGTGTATGCAATTAGTACATTGTGTACCTTGTCAGACACCACGTGTCCGCGTTTGAGATACAAATTTTGCTGTTATTCAAATTTTGAATACGCTTTTTTTTCTTCTTTTAATTTGACCGGCCAGGTTTTGGTGAGGTTATATCAACTCAACTTGGTTAATACAAATGTTTGCCTAAAAGAGATTTATTTGAGTTAAAAATAAAACTTTTGAGTGTTTAAGCTCTACCATCTTTCTCCTAATAAACCTCACAAATTTATTATATTAGGCAGATTGTCAATACTTCACTTCATCTAAGTTGAATTTATTAAGATCGAATATACGTTCCATACAAATTAGCATCATATAAGAGAAAATAGTTTTCTAAATTTCGTAATTGGTACTATTAAGTAACAGTTGACTTTCAGTAACATAGATTTGTATAACTAACTTACTTTATTCATAGTTGCGCAATTGAGTAATGAAACTAGAAGAAAACAAATAAATTCGTCTAAACTATAAAAGCTAGACGAAAACAAATATGTGTAGTAAAATAGAAAGAGAAAATAACAATGTGAGGGAAATGAGGAAGTTATGATAACCGAGCTTTTGTATGATAAACATAACCACTAATTATTAATACCTTCGCAATTTGTGTACAAGTTTACAACGCCACCCATGTCATTTTCGAATACTAACATCAACATGTCAAGACATTTATGTTTACACATATGAAAATTACAGACTTGGTATAGGTAAATCTTAAGATATTTAACCGATTCAGGCGTTACTTTGCGGAAGTTAAAGTTACAAGCACGACTATTAACAGCTTGGTCTAGTGCCTGAAGATGCCTCGCGTAGAGGCGAAACACGTGTTGCATGTGCAAGCTAGTGGTGGCGGGCATGTTGGGACTAATAGTAGTGGGTGGGTGCCGGCCGGCAATAGTTTGCATGAACTAACTGGTGGCGGAAGCACGCAAAATAATTTATTAAGTGCTGGTAAATCTTAAGACAAAATTTTGGTACATCGGTAAACAGAACAATATCTTTGCTAGACTTGCGAGTCCACAAAATTCTGATTAAGTCTGAGATCTAAGATCTGTGTTTCAGCGTTAATCGAAAATTTAAAACGAAAGCATAGATCGACGCAGTTCTTTTCGGCTCTACCATAAGATTTTTCATAATGCAGACTGCTTTAACAATTTTGTATGGCTAATCTGTAAAGCGCCCCTGGCGGATAATAAGGTAACTGAGAAATTCAATACAATAACGCAGTCGCTAGTGTTCACATGGCATGGAAATTTGATGGAAATATGTGATCGGGAAACATGAAAATGACTTGTGCAAATTACAGTGGGACACAAATAGCTACTAAAAAAAGAAAAAAATGGCACTTGTAGTCTACGAATTTGTGCGAAAACGTTTGTTCTTCTTTCATATCTACCAAACTAATAATTAGGTGATTTTTTTAAATATTTCAACTGGTTGTACCAGTGATGGTAAAAAGGCCATGGCATCTCCATGGATATTTTTAATACTTGATGTGTAATAATATATTAATCTACATATTTTTGACCTTGAGTGTATCTACTCCATTTTACTTAGAATTATGCTTTTTTCAAAGAAACGGCGCCTATACATAGAAAATGCCGCGTACAAGTATCTACCTACATAAATATTCAGCGACTGCCGCTAGGTGTAACTACTCATACAAAATGTTTGACAATGCCATCTACCTACTGTAAAATATCAAAATGAGATAGTACCGCCATTCAAATAGGTACATCGTAAAGTTACTATGTGATTTATTACTTATTGAGTTATTGTGCGCACGCCATAGGAAATACTTTCGCTGCATATTTAAATACAATTTGTACAAAGAAATTAAAATTCTAAAGAGTACATTTTCACCAATAACATTCGTAGTGTAAAAGGTTATCACGACGATTTTCAACATATTTGCGAGGAAAAACACACATATATTATTAACTTTTTATTATTTACACAAAAAATAAAAGATCTCAAGCGATATCAAAACATTTCTTCACCTTAACTTTTGTTGGTACACTTTGAACACTTTTCACAATTAGATACTTACACCATTACTGTAAAATTGGGCTTATGTGTTTGTTGATGCATTGCTAGGTATCTCCAAATACATATTATATAAGTAGTTCTTGATTCTGTTTTAAAGCTTCGCCCGTATTTCTTCCTTTGAAGATTTAAGTTAAGTAGCTATAGTCAGCCTACTAAGTCCGTTATCAACATTCGATTTTCGCCTGGATTAGTTTATCTGGCGGAGTTAAATTTTGATATTCTTTCGTAAATTAAATCAACATTTATTATTAATAGTAATTTATCTAAAAATAGATTTAAAAATGGCGCCACTGATACATAAAGAGCAGGTTGATAAGTAATTTTTTTAGCAATAGGGTTTACGGCCATGGATACAAGTCCTTTATAGCCCTTCCTAATTTTTCTACACAAATTAATATTTGTAGTCCAATACGGCTAATATTCAGTAAAATAAATATAAATATGAAATTTAGTGTTGATTTATCATTTGGAAGCTAAAATCGTTTATATTTTATGCAAAAATAATGAATTGGTTTGAGACGTAAAATCCTCTTGGCGTACATTTTTTTTAAATGTACCGTAACCATGGAAACCATTACTTTATAAGTGCAATTATAATATAAACAACGTGTTGTTTACAACCCCCATTAATAGCCTAATTACAATGAAATAAAAGTCACTATGTCAGTTATGAGCAAATGTGTTGAAAAATCAATTAAAAATCAACTTTAGCGATTTCCCATTGCCTTCTAATTATTATCACTGATGAAAACTTAAAATCCTAACGCAGTCGCAATCACTGTTTAAAAAGAAATTTGGGCAGCTGACAATTAAGAAAAATGCTTTAAATTAGTCAACACCCTTACACTAGATAAAGATGCTATAAAATAATTAAGTCCGTCAAAGCAAGTTCGTGTACGGATGTTGTAATACTGGCATGATGTGGATGTTGGCATAAAATTGTCTCAATCAGAGTAATCAGAGCCTGGCATACTTTTTTGTTAATTAACACAGTCGTTTGTCATATTTGAATCGCATATGGTAATACGCTGTAGCAATTTCTAAATTTAAACCACTAACATTATTGAAGCTCTTATTTAAAGTCATTAAAAATTACGTCTAGATTCCATTACTTGGTCAAAAGCGTAAATGGAATGACACATACATGAGGGCTTTCAAAAAGGATATGAATAAATTTCTTCTGGGTCGGCAATGCGCCCGTAATACTACTAGTATTGGAGGGCCCACCTGATAGTAAGTGGTCACCGCAGCCTGCATTTTTGCCTACTAAATTGTATTAGAAAAAATTAAAAAACATAATTGGCTTGAATATTTGTTAATGGGTTTGCGTCGAAAAGTGTGTTAGAAATATTATTTTTCACAACACTTACCGAAAAATATTCTTCTCCATTTTTCGTCACTGTAACCTAACTTTCAGCTTGCATTTGTATTTGTCCATTTTACAGTTCATTAAAATACTGCATCGTTAGATTTGTGATTAATTTAGGTATAGTTTTAATTATGTCACTCCAAGAAGAACCATTTTGTACGATCAGATTTTCACAAAAGTCACTGAAATCGGCTCCACTAATACCATCTGAAACAAATATTTTTATATTAAAACTTTTAATTTAGAATTAAAAATTAGTCTCGTAGAGCATTTATGGTTGTATTTTACTAAGATAAGTGTACATGTACAACGTGTTTGTCGAATTATAGTAACAAATGAAATACATAAATTCTATTATAAAACTAATTTCAATGTAAAGAAATTCAGTAACTGAAATTAATTAGCACAATTAGGTCATCATCATACATTTAAAAGCTGGGCTCTTGTTTATGGAGCATCTACTTAACCTTACACAAGTAGATAATACTTGTACAATTTACATATACTATTTTTTTATTGTGCTAATCAAAACTTTTTTATTGTCAACAACTCATATCTCCGAAGTAAGGCGCCGTGGGCTCCCATCATAAAAAATAACTATAAAAATCTCAAACAAATATAAACAATTAGTCCAATCTCTCCGAACTGGATTAAGAGCAGTTCGTACGCCTCGCATCAAATGAACTCTAATTCGGAAACTGGAAAACGGAACTACTAAGATACGAAGCAAACATGGCGGACGTGAGAAATACTGACTCATTCAACTACGGAATGTGTTGTACGCGATTTTTACAAATTACAGTGTAACAGGGCTTAATTTGTGTACTCTCACTTGTTGCGGCATCTAGCCTGCTTTCCATTGCTGCTGGTTGTATAATAAATAGATAATTAAGACATTTGTCTCTAATGATTTTAGATATAAATAGGACACATGAAATAATATGAAAGCTATGGAGAGGGCGATGCTTGGTGTTTCCCTGCGAGATCGAATCAGACATGAAGCGATCCGTAGGAGAACAAAAGTCACCGACATAGCCCAGCGGATTAGTTCTTTGAAGTGGCAGTAGGCGGTGCACATAGCGCGGAGAACCGATGGCCGATGGGCAGAAAGGTTCTTGAATGGCGACCGCGTACCGCGATGGTCAGATGACCTGATAAAGGTCGCAGACAAACGCTGGATGCAGACTGCTGCCAAACGATCATTTTGGAAATCATTGGGAGAGGCCTATGTCCAGCAGTGGACTGACTGCGGCTGAAATGATTATGATGATGATGAAATAATATGAATTTAGAACAAGACTGTTCATCACCTTAGTAGGTACTTAAGTAATACCTACAGGCGGTGCTGTAAAAAGTAGAACTAGACCAACGGCACAACGAAATTTTCGTTGATTTTCAAAGGCACGCTATTTGCGGTGGTTGTCTTTTGCGAAAATTTGGGGAAAATCAGAAACCGGTCTACGAGTTGTAAGTGGTACAATAAAAAGTATCTATCTACAAATAGCAATAAAAATAGCTTTTTAAAAATCTATTTTGTAGAGTCCTAAAATTTAATTATTGTTTATTAAAACTGGAAAAATTATTACGCCAAAGTGTAAAAAGGTTCAAAGATTCGGTATCGTCGTCGCGTCGATGACAACAAAGGTACTTAATATTTTGGTTGTTTAATGAATACAATATTCCGATTTTTCCGGTTGGCCCATCTTTAGTTAGCATTATTGGGCTTATGTTAACTTAACCACTTTCCACATTGTACATGGTTTAACAGTTTTTTTTACTGGAATATAATATGTAACAATATTGACACAACACGAGTTCTATACACCTGAATACGTTCCATTTCTCTAAAATCTTTCGTCGCATGAACATAACATTATCTTGGCAAAGTCAATATAAAAAGTAAATATACTTTAAGCAGTTACAACACTATTACAACACGGTTCTGTGTCAGTGTGTTATAGTTAACCTGTTATAGTTCTGTCAAACAACGAGACAGATTAAATAACTTGACAATCATATCAAAAGCATTACCTATTTAATGTCAAATTACGAGTAATACCGTAATGTCCCTTTTACATATAATGTAGACTTGATAATACAGACTTATCTCAGGTATTATAGAGGATATTAGAGGTCTTAATTTAATTGTTCCTCTATTCCACTGGTGATGCATTTCAGATATCATAGTTGTAGTATACTGCGAGTACTAAAGGATAGCTTATATCAAGATGCTAAATTTTCATCAAAATAATGCCAAATCATATCTTATCTCTTAATCTTGCTTTATTATTTTAGGGACAAAAGTAAGACTCTCGTTTGCCCCGAGCTCCAATGCCTGGACGCGACTAATATCGTAATTAAAAAAGTCATTATACTTTGCGATATTTCTTAATTGGTCCACCAAAGTTCCTTTCTTCCTTTTATAATTGTTAGAACTTATCACAGAAAATGTCAGGTCATTTAGTTTAAATATTAGACACAATATAATGAACAAAATATGAAAAAAATACTGTAATGCAACAAAAGACTCTATGTCTATGTAAAGTTGATACCTACTCAAGCATATGTTAAATTGTCATAGCCAATACAAATAAAACAATTAAGTCAATTCATATTAAATCACTACAATTGATATATAAATAAAAATATCGACAGAAAAATATTTAAATTACAAAACATGCTAACAGTTAAAACATACGTACCTACCTAAATATCTGTTAAAACAGCTCAAACACACAACTCACAAAGTCTAAAATATAGTATTTATTTAACGTACTGCTCACAAACACCCAAGACATAAAAGTAAATACGTTCTTTTTTCAAATTCAAAATTATTCAAATCCCGCGCGCACCTTAGAAGGGCATTCCCGCGGGCATGCGCTTGCGCATAGCCGTTTGACCGTGCGTGTTGCCTTTGGCAGACTGGACTCTATGCGCATCCATGACTTTCACAGTCGTACATGGTGAGAAGTATGAAACAAATTTATATCTCTTCCAGGGTGCTATTGTACTTGTTTAATGAGTGAGTTTTTGCTAAATTAATACATAAAACTCTACTTAATACTAGTTGTGGAGGTTTGCAATGCAATACGAAAAGTTTCGAATATAAATTCCGTCCATTTGATTAGTGTATCCTACCAAGAAGTAGGTCATATTGGCGTTTATATGTTTCTACAGAATAAATATTTTTACTCTTTATAGTTTACTAGCTGTTTCCCGCAGCTCCGCCTGCGTCAAAAAGTAGCCTATATGTGACCCCGGGTTTTCAACTACATTTAAATCAAATTTCATCAAAATCCGTTCAGATGTTTAGCCGTGAAAGCGTAACAGACAGACAGACACACGGACAGACAGACTTTCGCATTCATAATATTAGTTTGGAAGTATGGATGGATATGGAAATATGCCTGGATATGGATATGGATATGGAAGTATAGATGTATATTGATATGGTAGTATGGATGGATATGGATATTAGAATGGAAGTATGGATTAGTATGGAAGTATGGACTTTAGGGCCTCGTGAAATTTTATGTGGAACTTTATGTAGATTTTTACATATTTCTTTTTTCATTTATCCAAAAACCAACGACTAAAAGTGGTATGAAAAAGTACATAGATGATCGGATCCAGAAGACACGAAGAAGGTCGCAGGATGCTGCAGGGCTCTTCCAGTCGTTTATTCTGGAAAACTTATGCCCGGCAGTGGACTTAACTGACTGGTCTAGTAGCCTTATAGTTCGATTCCCAAGGAAGTGTACTTTTTTTAGTTGTTCCCCGTTTGGTATAGGACATCGCAGGCCTGAATCACCTGATTGTCTTCGAAAGGCGCATTACGCAGTTCCCAAATTCCATTTTGTGATCGTTCAAGGATCGTCAGAGTCCGAAGGCGGTTTCTAAAAACTCTGACGCCAGGGTGTACAGGGTCGATTAACCACGTCACTTAAATGAAGTGGACTGATTGCGGCTAAAATGATGATGATGTATACAGTACACAATATTCTAATACTCAGTAGTTACGCTGTAAAGTTGATGAATATGTATTGTCAGAGCGACGGATGTGGCGAATAATAAAGATATTTTATTTCGATCGTGAAACGTTTATCATTCAATTGTTATACCGTCATTAATGTCGATCGACAATGGATTGATTTCTTCGGGGATGTATGACCTAAGTTGCTAACAGAAAACAAATGGCTCTAATATTTGGCAATTTATAGTCGCTCGCTTGTCTGTTGGTCTCAGATTGCAAGAATTCCGTACCTACCGACATTTTGTTCTTTAAAAAAATACAATCTTTTAAAAACACTTTGAAATCAGAGCTATCAGCTATTTTTCAGATTGTGGACTTTTCTTAATTTTACTTATTTATTAAACCTTTATTGCATTTTATAAAACAAAATACAAAATAAATAAAAATAATAACAGATATATTTTTTTGCATAAGTATACATGCTAGAAAATTGTTTCTATCTATAAAGTATTAAATACAAACCATTCATAATGAGACAAACAGGTATAGAACAATGATGACCAAGTATAGTAATTACTGTTATCATTTCTTTAAGCTAAACAAAATATGATTGACATCATGTAGGTCATTGAAATCAAGTAAGTAGGTCAATTGACTCAACATAATCCGGTGTCAAAGTTTTTCGGCAGAATCGTAGTACTGTCAATCTTATATTATCCATGCAGACTGTTCTGTTTAATATTAAGTCTATAGTTATTTTTCAGTTTCATTCATCACCTAATGCTAAACATATTAATATTCTTTTTATTACACATAAATCTATCGACCATAATAAACTTTGGCGTTTTAAATGTATTCCCTAAGGCCAATTGCATGAATAAGATATAAATTAAAATATTCGTCTCATTGATTTTACGATCCACATTCTTGAAATAGACACAGTTCGCAAATAGTTAATTTAAATAAAGTAGGTATGTAACATATTTAGCAAATTGGTTGTGCTTTTAATTGACTGTAAGTGCTAGGATTCATTAACACTACTTTATTAATTTTACATCGGTTTTAATAGCCGTATTTATTTTGTAGGTATGTAGTTCTAGAATCTCTTGTTTTTTTTTTAATTTTTAGTACTTGTTCGCACAAAAAATACTTAAGATTAACCCACGAGCTGAAAAGATATGGGCTGAGTTAACTTTGAAATTAAAATTGAAGTTTTGAGAAAAATTAAAATTAAAGGTTTTTTCCGACTTCTGCAAGATACCTAGTATTTATTAAAAAAAATATCTCTTTTTCTCTAAATAGTAACGATGTAATGGAGTAACTTTTACCACTACCTTAATCCAATTAAGTCACTATTCAAGAAGATAAAATTATTTATGTGATAAAATAATAAACATTTAATTAAATTCGAATACCAGTATCAAAATTATCTTGCTCACGAAAAATCTCACCAATTCCTTGAATGTTCTTAGGAAATGCTATAAAATTCCTAAACCCGAGTTATTCGCCCTTTATAAGACCATTCAAGCTATTTAAAGTCACTGTATTGGTGGTCTATCCTATTTACTGTCGAGATACAGTCACAACATTTTCCGAATCCTCTATAAAAACACTACAAAGTTTTTTATCGTCCACTGATTGTGCCGTTGTTCCATTAACCAAATAAATACAGCTCAAATTATGGATACTTGCACTTACGGGTAACTGTTGTCTAAAAGTTAACATAATCTCATTGTGTCAAGGGATAATTTTTTAATAAAAAGACGACTTACTGATAGACAAAACAAGATTAAGGAATAAAAATATGAAACAACCATGAAAATCTTGCAGATTTAGTTGATTTCAAAAGTTTAGATCCCTATTAATATGGAATCTATATTAGCTGTCAACATTTGTTTTTGAAAATAATCTCTTTTTAACTAAATTATTACAGTGTACCTAAAACAATCAATAGCAAGTGTGTAATGGTGTGGTGAAGATAGACACATAATGGTACAAACACATGTATAAATACCCATTTCGACTCGCAAAGGAGAAGAATGGTGTGAATTGGTATGGTAACAGTAAGCAACGCAAAATGAAGGTTAGACATTGAACCATGGAAGTAATAAGTACCTTCCGTAACTAAGTCCATACATTGAACTTATATATTTAAAAGTACTTCATTATAAATCTGACAAATAACGCGTGAAGAGAGAAAGTTTTAAGAAGTCAAAGGTGCTCTCGTATTTATTATGCATTATCCTAATTAATTTTAAGTATCTACTCTATTTAATTTATATGACATTGTAATTGATGGCTGAAGATGGTTAGTAGAGATATTTTTAATTGTTCAAATCTAAATAGTTCGATGCCGGAGTGAATGCAAGTAATTTGACATTATGTATTTGATAATGGGACATTCGATGTTAAATAACAAAAGGTGCTCAGATTGGTCTACGAAGGCAAACTTTTATAAATTAATCGCCGGTCAAAAAAGTAAAAGATATGGTTTGTTTAGACTATTATTTAGACTCTACAAGAAAAAAATATGAATAATATTCTTACTTCAGGTATTTTGATATAATCCTTTACTTATTTTAATGAGTGTAAATTTATACCAATTTGAAAGTAAGTTTGTTTATTTAATATTATTTAGCACTGGCTGGAATGTAACTTTATACTAAAACGAAGTTTAGCTACTCAAATCAAAATTGTAATATTAAAAGAGTTGCATTTATACTACTAACACTAACCTTTCTAATTCTCGTTTCAGAAAAATACATTTTTGTTGGAGAAACTTTTTCAGTTTTACTTGAAAGTTTAAAAAAACTGTAAAATTTAAATGGTGATTAAAATGTTTGTTTAAGTAGTAATCAAAATCCTATTCGATTTTATCTAGCTAATATTTTCTCAAAGATGCGACAAAGCTACCGCGACAGCGATTATGGCACATAACTGTTTAGTCAAACAAACCCGAATCAGAAACATGAGTGGGGCACGTTAGGGCTCAATTAACACCGCTTAGCGACCCAGGGCACCCACCTTTGACCCCAAACAGGGCTTCGATTTAGTGACCCACTTCAACTCGCGATTATTTTCTTGTTGCTTTGCAAAGGTCTGTATGAATGTACGAGTAAAATCTTTATTGTACATAAAATAATAAAAAAATAAATAAAAATGTTTTTTGCTCACCATATAGTACACACATAACATAAATTTAGAAATACTTAAAGAATAGGTACGATATACTCATATGGCGGATTGACACCTGAACTAGGATTACTCCTGTATCTCAGGTTATCAACCCTCCTTCCTAAGTCTAATAAATAGCTTAATGTCCCATAAAGCACAACACTACTAACTATAAGAAGGAAGGTGCATTTCTAGAAAAAGGTTTATTTTATAGTCGTTAGATATAACAGAGCTTTTTTATTTAGATATAGCTATGAAAAGAAAATTATATAGTTAATACTTTACTACTAATAATAATTGTATACTTGCCGCACCTCTCGGCACCCTTAGCAGCTCATTCCAATGTTGCCCCCCTGTTGCCAAACGCGGCGACTAGTTGGGACTGAGTGGTGAGTCACCGCCTGCCACAAATAGTCAGTAATCATGATTATGACAGGTGTCCGAATCTCTTTTACAATAACCCAGTTCCATCTCCACCCAAACTTCATGACCATATCCCATATATCCTTTTCATAAAATACATTAGAAATAGTTCCTACTCCTGCCGAGACTTGTTCACGGATATGTCATCTATTGATATAGCCGACGATGGGTTGTGGCAGGACCACCTCATGACATCACCTTCTCCAAAAGGCCTCTACGCGTTGGATCAATATCCCTACGCAAATCTCTCAAAGGACCGGGGCAACCGGTGAATCCTAAGCGGAGATACATTTAATACCTTTCAGGTGCCGAATTTTTTTCTGTTTCTCCCAATAGTTGGCTGGTAGAGAATGCTCTTAGTATTAAGTCCGCCAATTGTTATAAGTATTTGTACTTGTGGAACAATAAAGTTTTAATAAATAAATAATCACCAGAAAAAAATCTTAAATATTAAGGTTTAAATGAGGTATTGCTGGGGAGATGAGGTGCTAAAGGACAATATCTACTACGACAAACGACCAACTTAGTTGACCCCTAAAATGTATGGTGTGTATACTATATGAAAGATCAAACTACACTGGCTAATTTCACATTTTGTAATTTTATGTACCTAAAGATTTTTTTGAAAATTTTGCTATTGCTTTGTAATTTGCGTAGGTAAACTGATAGTGGTGTTTATTTTCAGTTAGGTCACATAAGCAATAGTAAATGCTATTTTTAAATAGGTTGAGTTTTTCAGTCGTTCATATCGAGAGGGTTACATGGTCAGGTTAATGGACCCTGCACACCCTGGTGTCAAAGTGTTTTCAGAGACGCCGCACGGACTATGACGTGGGTTCTTTAATATGACTTTTCAGTCATTGGCATCGAGTGAGTTACATGGTCAGGTCAATGGACCCTGCACACCTTGGTGTCAGAGTGTTTTCGGAGACGCCTCACGGAATATGACGTGGGTCCTCTATTATGACTTTTCAGTCATTCGCATCGAGTGAATTACATGGTCAGGTCAATGGACCCTGCACACCCTGGTGTCAGTGTTTTTTCGAAGACGCCTCATGGACTATGACGTGGGTTTGTTAAACTCCATTCAAACTGATGCGAATCCCGCGCGAGACGCGGGACGGCCTGCGGTTCCAGCAGTTCCAGTCATTCATATCGCGTATATTCATTTATTATCAAACATTACCTCCGTGGTGGTTTAGTGGTTAAAAAGTGTTTATTAGATCCGTGGGTTCGATTCCAATGGGAAGGATACTTTGTTAAATTGTTTCCAGGAGCCCTATTTTTGTAATGTGTGTATGTCCAATGAAAAACGTTCGACTCATTGATTATGACGAATGAAAATCATTCGAGTTCAAACAAAAATCATTCGAATTACCGATTTTGCGTGAGTCACACTTCACAAAAATAGCACTTCAGTTTGGTTAGGCTATGAGATATTGCAGGCTTGAATCACCTGATTGTCTGATAATAATGACGTTCCATGCTTTGGAAGGCACGTTAAAACAAGCGGTGTGTTCGACTGCCATTTGGAGTTATTAAAGGAACAACGTTAAAGGCTGAAAGACGGTTCCGAAAAATTCTGTCACCATTATGTACGGGGTCGATTGGCCATGTAACCCACTGCTGTCTGATCTAGGAGCCCCATTTTTAAAATATACGAGTCACACAAAAGTCGGTTAGTAGAATGAACGTCGTTCGACTCATCGATTATGCACATACAAATGAAAATCATAGGATATCGATGAAAAATTATTTGACTCGCCGATTTTGCGTGTTTCATCCGTATCAGTTGTTTTCATAAATAGCATAGAATCAATGATCCGGGTGTTTCTGTTGCGACCACTAGTTGATATCAGGCAGGAGTTCTATTCATATAAGCTATTTTTGAGAAGTATGGGTATGACTCACCGTAAATGGTGGTCTAAAGAAGGTGACTCGAATGAAAATCGTTACTCATCGACTCACTAATTATATCCATCTATTGAGAAAGGAACATTTCTTTGTGTCCAACGCACTAGGTGGGAAATTATATTAATGTACTATGTATAGGAAATGTTCATTTACAAATCACGATTGTTTGATTCTGTCACCTATACGAAACAGGATTTCGTTGCAGTATTTTACATAGTGAGATCCTGAACCTTTTAAATATTAGTTTTGTGAAACTCTGCAACAACGGATAATAAGTACTAACGCAGCAAGAGTTCGGTAGCATCACATAAAAAGAAAAGTATGTAATCGAACGTAACGCGGACGAAGTCGCGGGCACAGCTAGTTTCAAAATAAAACAGGTTCTAAGCGATCAGTATTTCACTTTATGGTACACTTTAGATACTTTTCGGACCAAGTCATAATCCGTATTCTGGATAGGTATAATAAAAAGCAAGTAGAGAAAATACCTGCATGAATTTCAGGAAATTAGTTTTGACAGACATCTCATAAAATACAAAAATTTTACGTCACTTATGTACTTTCCGAGAGTCGATTTCATGTCCGTTTTTAAGTAGTCTCAGTAAAGGTATGAATTATTATTCTAAAATAAGTTTATCCCAAGTATTATTTTGACAAAAAACCGGTAAAATTCCTACTAAAATTGTGAAAATTTGCAACGAAACCTTACACCCAAACTACCACACAAAATTAACGACTTTACGACGTGGTTGCACTTTTACTAAACCGCAGGGCAGGAGCGTGTGTCACGGCCTTTATGCATGTACAGCTGATATGCGGTTTTATTATATTGTTGGATATTGCTATTACTCCCTTAGATTAAGTATTTGCTAGAAATGTTCCGAAATTTTCAACTCAAAAGTTCCCTGTATTCAAAATCAAGTACTTAAAATCTAATGACAGAGGTGGTTAAAAAGAAAAATAAACGTATCTACCTACCTACTGCTAGTTAGCAGAACAACAATATTATTCTGAAAACTGTTAACACCCGTATTAAATTTTACGACGCACATTCGCGGCAATTGACAAAGCGTCATACGCAATCCGCATACTGACTCCTAATAAATTTCCAATCTTGGAATATCAATACCAATGAACGTTTTTACGACTGCAACAGCCTCTTTCAAGGACAGAAGGAAGTAATTGAAGAAAACTATAAACAGATAGACACTACTAAGTTGCGATGTCGGAGGTCAACAGGCGACAACTATCGCATGAAACGATGTAACTATTGGACACCCGTGATTTCAGTTCAATGACTTTGAATTGTGATCTTGTTCGCCTATTTGATGCCTGTGTCTAGATTCAGCTGCTATATACTAGGTTCTATAAAGATTGATAGTATTTTTTTCTTAAATTTTTAAACAAACTAGCTGCCCGCCTCTAGTACCGTATTTTATCATTAAGTCTTCGGTCCTTTTTTAACTTCAATCATCATCATCCTAGCGTTATCCCGGTTGCATCCTTCTCTGTTTGCTTCGGAGCCCAGGGTCGCTTTCCTAGTTTATTTAACTTTAATTTTCTATACTAAATACACTTTAGGAGACTTAATGTGTCCTAGATTATTCTTATCTTAGATATCTATTGAAAAACCCATACAATCATGAATGGATTACGAATGAAATGCATTTAAGATTGATGCTAAATAAATTACACAATCTGGAATTCAAACCGAATCAAAATTGTGTAATTTCCTTTACCCGCCGGAATTTTTATTAGAGAAACAATAAATTTTCACAATCCAGTGATGTAAGCATGTAACTATAGGTACTCCGAATAGTACTGATTGTTCAGTCCAGTGTATGAAGTGGGCACATTGTTTTTGACATAAACGAATTTATGCCTTTGAGAAGCTAATTAGTTATTATACGATGCGGTTTCGTTTAGAAATCTTTCGGTTTTAGAAGTTTTAGGAAAATGTTGACTGTTTCACGTCTCGTAAATTTTAAACTTCATTTCACAATTACATCTGTTGTTGAATCGAACTCGCAGGACGCCTCACTTATATTAAGTAGCTATACCACAGATTTATTAACTTTGGTAGTGACTTTTGGTAAGTGATATATGTATAAATAATTGAAAATTTCTTTACAACACTATTAATTAGTGTCTAGTCTACTTATAATTTTTTTGCATTCAGAATCAGCTGTCAGATATATTTTCACTCACAACTCTGAAGTCGTTAATGACTATTAAAGCAAATTCAATTTCAATCAAATAAATATTCTCATTAAAATTACTTGTAACTCAATAAATAAACATTTAAAAATTCTACGTTATGGATCCTACAATAAACTTAACTGATAGTGAAATAACAAATACAAAAAAAAGCGCAAAAGCTGCAATCTTTAATGTTTGGTTAAAATATTTTATTCAAATTCAAAAATTTATTAGCAAACAGTAGGTACTTAAGTATATTACAGTGATCGGGTCAATTCGTGACTAAACTGACAATGTGATTTTATGTGAACAAAAGCCTATTTAGTATGGAAATTGAGCAGAGTGCCCATAATAAAAAAGTCGTTATTCTGTTATGCAAATGGACTGTAACGTCACGTCATTTTATTTACTAAAGAGACCAATAATGAAATAAAGTCTTATTTTGTTTTAAAGGATCCCAATTAACTGCAGGAAACTGATTTGATTAAATAGCTTTTGAAGGATTGCGATCCTCTTGAAATTGCAAAGAGAATAAACAAAACTGTGAGAGATGTCAGAGATGTATATTTTTTACAGTATATAAGTTCCTTCCACTTTGTGCCATTACTAGCCATTTGAATTAATTGTGTCAATCGTGATAAGTTTAACATTCCATTATAAACATTAAAGTTAATTTTTAAATGTAACTATAAGTGCTATGTATGTAACTATAAATGTAAAAAGAAATGGTTAAAGCTACTCGTATGATACTTATTTTACTTGTCAGGTCAAAACCTACACCACAGAATAGATAATAGTACTGACGTACCTAGACTACAAAAAAAAATTCAACGCAAGAAAATCTGGTCACGATCAAATTACCCGCGCTTTATCGAGCTGCGTCTGCGCATCATGTGCGGTACGGTACGGTGGTCCGACACTAGATACCATCTGCGTAACTTGGGAGCTAGTGTTACTTTACGCGTGCATAATTTGAAGGAAGCTTAAACCAAAATGATGGTAATTTAAAAAAACTAAAAATCCTGACTGCGTTTCTGTGTGATTTGGAAATGAAAAAACCTAAACAATACCGTGATTTTGTTTTTTTTTTTATCACTCTTACAGTAAATACGAATCTAACGACACCTGTAAAGCTAAAATCTATCGAGCCGCCTGAAGGCTGCAGGGCGTGCCAAACGATTATACATACATAACTGCCCACATAACCCTCCTTCTGGCACAATCGAGTAAAAATATATAGTTAAAATAAAATACCAAGATGGTCGAATGATGTTATAGGAAGTACAAAGAAAGTAATTAACGAATGGCAGAGAAAAATGGAAGATCCTCCACCGACAAGAAATAAGCTCTTAAATTTTTGACAATGATGTTAGTAACACGTAACACCTAAAACACCTAAAAACTGCCACTGTTTCATCGCCGTAAGTTGGCAGCTATTCTTTATAACAGGCCCATAACAGGCCTAACAAAACAATTTGTCATGATATATGAATATAGAGTTAAATATAATAAATAAAATACAAAACAAATACACTTTATTGCGCTATAAATATAACAATAACCTACGAAAAATATTAAATACTAGCTGTTTCCCGCAGCTCCGCCTGCGTTAAAAAGTATTCTATGTTTGACCCCGGGTCTTCAACTATATTCATACCAAATTTCATCAAAATCAGTTTAGCGGTTTGGCCGTGAATACATAACTTTCGCATTTATAATATTAGTATGAAGTATGATTGTAGCAAATGTCAAAACCTATAATGTACAAAAAATTACTATTTACACAACTTAATTCTTCTATCTTAAATCCCACACACTTTCCAATTCTCCAAATTATTCAAACTCTACAAGTATTAAAGTTTTATATCGTTTTAATAGAATCCTGTCCTATCGTCCATAATTAAATTATCAGCTATTTCAAAAGGTATGTTGGGAATAGCATTCCTTTCTAAATAGCCTGGGTTATACTCCCGACGAGTTGTATCTATTCTTATCATATCTTTGAGTAAATAAATTCGATTTTACGCCATGTTCTACATTAATCGATGGATAGAAAGTGTTTCTCGATTAACTAGATTTTATACGTACAATATAAAGTTGTAAATGGTCAATAATATGTCGTTGTAAATCAATGAACCGTTTACGATATCCAATGTTAATAAATTAAAGTAGATTTGTTTATGCACAAGGCGTGTCTAGGTTTTCACCTTTAAGGCTTTGAACTTATTCCCTAAGATAAGTTTTAATAATTATTTTTTTAATGGAGTATGTACAGAGGATACATGGTTGGCCAAGTCTAGCCACTATTTTGTAATAAGTAGTCTGAAACACCATATAAATATTATTTATTATATTCCATAACATTCATTCTTGTAACAGACAGGAAGAAAATTTGATACCAGTCGACTAATGGCGCCTCGGCATTTGTGCCCTACGTTCATAACTGAGGTCGAGTTACAAGTGCACTTTCTTCAGGATTAGTGTCCACTTTGTGCAAAATCTTATTAAATAGGTAGCAATTCTAAATTAGTCTTTTTCGTTCATGTAAATCGATGGACTATTTATTTGACTGTCATGGTGTAGGGATTTGTTTACTTGACTCTACATTAAATAATTACATTAAATCCTGTATTATTAATTAAGATTAAAGTTAAAGAGATTTTAATTCCTTACTTATAACACTAGGTTTGATTGTTTTCATTAACTTAAATGAATATAAAAACAACATCGGCCGTCAAAATGCTTATTTGTCCTAAAACTAGAGATAACATTAGATATAATTTTAGAGTTTCGTCGATTACAATTACAAGTCATATAGCTTCTAAGACTGATCTTTTTTAAGTTTTGGCCCCAGAAGTATACCTAATAACTGCCAAAGTAGACTCGCTAAGAAGAAGAAGATTTCGTATTATTTTTGCGAGAGATTCAACATGAACCTTCCTTGTAAATATTTTATAAAAATAATCTGTCAGCCATTTACACAGCATCTACTAAAATGTAAATGATGTATTATTCAAAACCGTCCGGTCTATTACCTAAACAGTGACAGAAAATCAACACGTCTTATTTTCTTTGATAGTTTGTTTAGAAGTTCTTCACGTGGTCATGTTAGTTGGTCAAATTGTTTGGTCAAAACTCACAACTCATGTTTGTGGTACTTGACAAAGTCCGAATTAGTCAAAACTTTGCATACATACTACTTAAATACACACAAAATGACAATGCTAATTGTAAAACAAACACAAACTTACATTTAAAAGAAACCTATAATTACTTAACGTAAAGAAGATTAAAAAAAAATACTTGCATTATAATTTATACAAATGGTAGAAAATAATAAATAAACTAGAAAAATCATCAACGAGTTCGAGTTTCTTGTACTTCTCTGAAAATTACTTAAAACCAAATAGAAAGTAAATGTAAACAATCTTCTATACAATGGTATTGTAAACTTCAGAATTGCATAGGTATTTATTGTAAAATTCCAAAATTCATTTGTTGAACAATCGATGGGATGGCTTAGCGACCTAGTGTAGTAATCTAGACCTCCGGCATAAGAGTTCTCCACTCCTCCCTAATATGTGCCACTGCTTGGCAGTCGGCTTTTTCCGGAAATTTGAAAAATGTGACTTAAGCAAAATCGGTGAGTCGAACGATTTTCGTACGATATCGAATTTTCATCTGTCATAATTCAGGTCATGGTACTCTTTGGCGCCTTGATTGCTCATTTTCCAAACGTAGATATTTTTTATGATAAGCTGAAATCCTTTGTTTTTCATTCATGTATAATGCATGTGTCTCATAAACCTGTGTAATTTGTCCTTTTTTTTTTTGTTAACGTAGGGGAAATGCATTTACGCACAAAGTGTGGGACTCCCAGGCGTAGCAGCAGCGCCTGGACTGCCCACTAAAACCCCTACGGCGTTTCCGCACCGGCTGTTGAGGGCGCCATGGGGTCGCGTTAGCATTCTACCACGACGCCCTCCAGCCATGGCCTTTCGGCCCCCTCTGTTGGCCTTTCGGCCACCCCCCCAAATCGGACAGTGGCCCATAAATGGGCGACGCCCGTCCCCCAGACCCACATCCGTTCGCCGTCTCATCATAGACGGCGATGGAGTGGTCTGTTGGCAGAAATTGGCCGACAGTCAACAAGACCCCGACTACCAGGGAGTTATTAACTGTCACCCAGAGTGCACCGTCCCGAATCCCTTGTCAGCCCGCCCTCTCACCGGATCCTTGGGATCAAGTGAGAATGCAAAGCTTTCAAAGGACCGGGCACTCGAGGAGGTTCCCTGCCCTGCACCCCTGTGTAATTTGTCCTGTCCTAACTCACAGCACGCATTGGGAAACTGTAAGTGCTGTCAGTGTATAAAATAAATAAATAAAAAATCTATGAGTTGAACAATTTTCATAAAATAGGGCTTCAAGTCTTTACTTACTTCATTATTCGTCATTTCCCTCTCTCTCTTGCATGTATAGTATGATAATACGAAACAATTAATATTAAACTCACGTTTAACGATGAGCAGGATGTCATCTTACGTGTAAAAGCCGGATGGACTGCCTATTAATATAAGTTTAATACCTAGGCACCAGCAAAATCTTAGGTTTCTCGCCGGCGTATTAGATAGCATTTGTCAGTTGCTTGTCGGGTTACTAGGATGTTTTAAATATAAGTACGGCTTATATTTACGTAAAATATTTTACAAGTCTTTTATATATAAGAAAATCAATAGCCTAATG
Source organism: Euzophera pinguis (assembly GCA_947363495.1). Taxonomy (NCBI): domain Eukaryota; kingdom Metazoa; phylum Arthropoda; class Insecta; order Lepidoptera; family Pyralidae; genus Euzophera; species Euzophera pinguis. Next base: position 8,100,600 of record OX376171.1, read on the forward strand.
ATACAAGGCATGAATCATCTGATTATCTTTTCTAGTAATAAAGATAAATCCAGATTATTGTCTTACTTCTGTACTTAAAAAACCGAGAAGCGGTTTTGAAATACTTAGAGTATTCAGAGTAACCAGGATTTGAAGGAATAATGGATTCTGTAATAGGTATTTGATATTTTCTAAATATACGGAAATTTTACTATGATTATGTACGAGATTATTACCAATGTACTTATTATGATAGACTACGAGAATTGACAAACATTTTCCTGTAATCCATACTAACATTATAAGTGCGAAAGTCTGTCTGTCTATTTGTCTGATACGCTTTCACGGCCAAACCGCTGAACGGATTTAGATGAAATTTGGGATGACGCAGGCGGAGTTACGGTAAACAGCTAGTAAAATATATCTTTGGTGTTGTAACTAAAATCAAGAAACTTCAATCTAGTAATCAAACAACAATTTAATACTTACGTCGTACAGTCCACCCCACAGGTAAAGCAGTACAATATTTATCACGGGAATTAATCTGTACGGATAGTTCACAAGTCCCGTGCAATCTGCGCTGCGAGGTATGCAAATAGTGGCATAGACGGAGCCGGGAGCTGCGATTGTATCTGATGTATACCGCAATTCAATATTAACTCGTGTGGTTCTTTGTTAGTAGAGTTTAGATCCTTGTTCGGAGTTAAATTGTGAAGAAAACATGCTAGAAATTCTTTAAAACTTAGCGAGCATGTCTATCAATCAACAATTTACATGCTTATCATTTCAAGTATTAGAAGTCAGTAGGTAGTAGTAGTAGTATTATTTATTTTCACAGATGGTTCCTGTTTAGCAGCTGTTGTACACGGACGCACTTGTGTGGTTAAAGTAGCATGCAAGTCTCTAATAAGAATTTTATCTTCCAGAAACTCTTTCACATTTACACTGTCTCTCTACATATTGATTCTATCTATATATTGCATCACAAACACTTTTAAAAATATTAAAAAAATAATTTTCTAAATGTAAAATTTACACTGAAGCTCAAATACTGAAATCTTTTGAATAACAAATAATGCTAATATGAGCTTTTCGCATAGAAGCATAGAACAATCATTATTCCTTGATATTAGTACAAATTTAAAGAAAACTTTGGCAATAAATTCATTGCGTGAATTCTATACATTCCTAAGTACTCACTTACCATACACGTGTCACATGGTGCAATGCAAAGCAAACATTCATAAGAGCAGATAAGGTCTATTCATGTCAAACATCAACTTACTCGTACATCTATGACTTTTTGTAAGTATCCCAGCAAAATCTTACTTTAATTTTTAATGTTTTTCATTAAAAATTATCACTTAATTATCTAAAATGATGATAGTGAAAGCAAAAGTAAACCACTTTCAAAAAAATGCGGATTGAATTTACCACCTTAGCCCCTAAAATGGATGCCCCTTTCGTAGAACATGCCTCTTATTATTTTTCTGTAAATTTCGGAGCAAGACCTTATGTGATGTTTTCATTATTTGAACAACAAAAATATGTGGCATATTATTTTAAAGACTCATAATCTGACTGTAGGTGTATTAAGACCATATCGTTTGAACCATTGCTATTAAACTTTGTAATGTTAATAAACACATAACACTTGTGTAAATGGCTCCTCGAATGAGTTGTTGATATATCTTTGCAGAACAGATGTAAGTATGAAAAGTACTATAACTTTTATATAACTGGATACATGATGGGAATATTAAAAATTATCTGTTGCGAATGGGAATGTAAAAAAATCTTAGAACTACTTCAAATTTTACTTCTTTTTTCCAAATTCTGCATTTTAGATAATTAAGTGATAGTTTTCTGATTAGTTTTCTTCGTGTACGTGCTTTTAAATCAAGTACTATTTTTATTTTTCCTCAAATTCCTAATTAATTTAAACTTTGATTTGAATTTTAACACCAACAAATTCTGTATGTACCTATTATTTGTGCAATAATGCTTTAAGACAGTATTAGTACGTCCTCTGTTTTCGCGTTTGTAACACGCCGAAATAAACTAACTTTACATACCGTTTTATTTCTATAATGAAGCATTAATAAATAATTAGTTAAAATGTCACATTAAGTCCACCATTTTTTTTTCAATTTTATTTGAATTTGTGCATTTAAGTAAACAAATACCATATTAGTTTTAGACGCAGATGCGACAAAGTTAACAATTTTTTCTCGCAAATCTGTAACGCGTTCCTGACGGAATCTACTGAAAAATTCCATACAAAATCTTAACTACTGCGGTAATACAATCTCATGGTTTTCATAACTGATTTGATTATAAGACCTCCACTCACAGCTAAAAGCTAGTTTTCAGAGAAATTCAAAAGAAATAGAAAATCTATAGGAATGTCATATTGTACACAACTGATGTTTTTTTCGGTCGGATTGAGTCGATCCATACAGAAACTTGCTCATATTCATGAGTACTTTCATCAGTTGACCTATGCCGATATTTTTGAATCCACCCTGTATACTTAGCTTTACTTACTACTTCGTAATACAAAGTACAAAACAACTTACCGCGTTTTTTTTTCTTATAATCTCTCCAATAAACACTTCAAAACACCGCAATTTAATCGAGACAAAATCCTATGATCTCGCAAAAGTTGAAGACAAATATATATAATATAAGTCACATAAAAATCGAACACAAACTACAAAAACTCGTTAAAGTTTTCTTAGGAAAAGCGCAATGTGCAAGGGCATGCTCGCCGACTTGCCGATAGCTTTCAACTGGAGGGCTTGGGAGAGTAAAAATGTTAGTAAAAGTAACTGATTATGATAGTGTTGACGCCGCTACTTGTGCAATGTTCTAAATTCCGGCTTTATAGATAAGCTGCATAAATGTTTGAGGATGAGCTCTAACAAGTGGGACGTTATTGGATTGGAGGGGAATTGATTTAAAAGAGGACTCGATGTAGTTTTATAGCTTTTGCTCGCGACTCCATCCTTACAGAATTTCATGATAAAGATAATTATTTGAAATCGATACTTATGAATGAAAGAAGGGCTTGATGTAGTTTTATAGCATTTGCACTCGAACATGCGTATCAGAATGAGCTTTTGATATTTCATGCCATTTATTTAATTTATTTATCAGTTATATCTATGCATTTCTGCCATAGTATTGATTTTTTTTAAATAAGACTCGAGTCCCCGCTGGGCTATAAAATAGCTCGATGCTTCTGTGCGTACAAACCTAGTGAGCAACCGACAGGATTTTGTATTAAATGTTATCACTTACTTTTTTATTTAATTTCACGTACTAAACACGCTGTATAATTTCGCTTTTTCCCCACTGCTCAACTGTGAATGCTCAACTTAACTGTTCAACTATTTTTAATTGAGCACCGGGGCAATATCCCCTTTACCTAATGCTCAATTGGGTTTGCTCAACTAGAAGAAAATAAAAAATAAAATAACTGTCAAAAACTCCTTATATATTTCTGTGCTTCCTACCCTTCAAAGATAACGAACGAGGTTCCCTGTGAAGATTCTTTGCTGATAAAAGCGAAAAACATGTTTTCCCATGTGTAGCAACCCTGAGAATATCTCAGCGTTTACCGATTCGCCACGGGAATCCCGGATGACAAGTTGAAAGAAAATCCCGATATTTTACACTGCAATCTCGAAGCAGGAAGAAATTATGATGCCGCGAATGAGTGATCCCGTTGGATTAAAGAAACACTTATTAACTTATTTTATACTAGCTGTTTTCCGCGTTAAAAAGTAACCTATGTTTGACCCCGGACCTTCAACTATATTCATACCAAATTTCATCAAAATCCGTTCAGCGGTTTGGCTGTGAAAGCGTAACAGACAGACAGACTTTCGCATTTATAATTAGTTATTTTATTATTTTTTATTAGTATGGATATGGATATTTTTGTAAATGCCAGTTTCCGACATTCAAAGATACCACATTTTTTTTACCTGGTTACCTGGAAAAAGAATAGATTTATTTTCTAAAAAAAAAAGAGCTTGTTTCAAACTTTTTTCTAAATGGTCGTCGGTAAATCGCCATGAATTTATTAAACAGACCCCTATGTATTTACACCGATGTTAGAGTATTCTAGTAACAAGTTCATCTCACGCAACGTGCAATTATTTGCCTCTAATATATCGGTCACGAAAAACAATTATTTGCGAGAAGTCCAGGGCCCAGCACTTTGTAATAAATAAACCACTTACTGCCAGGAATAAGTAAACAATAATTGACTCTTTGCATGAATAGAAACGTTCTTTAGTCGATAGATTTTTTAAAATGTTGGCCTATTTCGACTCCACTGGGAAGATGGGGGAGGGGTATTCTCAAATCAGAGTCTCTCCTCTTCTCAGCCTCCCCTTTTTAAAGCACATAGGAACAAGTATATAAAGCTATTCTATATCTAGTTTTATAAAAAATACCTTCGAATAAAAGTTTAAATACTGAGAGTATTCCCTTTGCTGTGTGTATTAATCCCGCTAACCACAGTAAAAATATATGTCTACAATTTTGTCACGTAACTCACGAACTTATGATAAAATATGCCAAATCATCACAAATAATCCGTGCCTACAGGCAATTACAGCTTAACTAGTACTGCCAGTAATCCAGTTAATCGATATAGAATAGTAATCGAGTAGGAACAAAGTGCGTCGAGTCGGGTTTATCGATATATGGCATCCTTGGACCGACTGACGAGACCACACAGCTGGTTGTACTGGCCCACCCCGTGGGACAATGGTACTCAAAGTTCTTTTTAATTATTTGCAATGTTTCATTGCCCGCTGACTCTTTCGCCTGTTTATTCTAGTCGTGAAAAGGTTTTATTAGTGTCAATGAAAACATTGTATATTAGTGATGAAAATTTTCGGAAATATTGGGAATATTCCCCGGGAACTTTGGTAAATTTACGGAAAATCGGGAATAATCCCATAAATTTACAGTGGGAATTATTACAGTTAATTAGCAAATAACTAATTATGATAACGCCTGTTTCCTGCAGGGGTAGGTAGAGCTTGCGGATTTTCACTTGCTACGATCCGTTTAAGTGTTATATTTGTCTCGAAATATAGGTACATCAGTAGTGTTTAACTACTTTACCTTGCTAAATAATACTGGGAAAACTATTAAACACATTGCCTTGGAAACTCTACCATTATATTTTACGTCGTATGTACGAGCTGTTAGTTATCATTATCCTATGAAAACTAATTGTTCTACATTACATACAAAATAAAATACAATGCCATATGTCTTAAGCTCTCGTCAGCTGGGTATAATTGAGAAACGCACTCGGATAAAGAAAAAGTTACACATGACAACAGTATTTGAAACTAGTGGTTCAGGCAGCTTGGCAAAACATTAATTTTTCATGGTAAGAAAAATTTCTAGCATCGTAGTAAATTACACTTTTTTTCGTGTCGAATTCCTAAAAAAATTATGATTTATCTAAGTCAATTTACACACAACTTACACTAACGGCACAGAATTATATTAATAGTACTAACGCGCTAATGAGTTTCATGCTCTTGCGCAAATCCTTCAAATTACGTAAATAAAATATGTCATTCTGGGAACATAAGAAAACCAAAAGTTTGAACTCTTTTTGGGATATTCAGATACGGATACTCGAAAGCAAAGAAACGCAAAACAGCCTAATTTCAAATATTTTTCACCTTATTTAAATGAACGAATAAAGGTACTTTTACTACAAACATAGCGCAGTCCTTAAAACGAAGAAATACCGAACTGAGATTATCTCAAAGTTTGAACACCTCTGGCAGCCAGCTTTGCTCTGTAATCTGTTTTGCTTTCTTATTAAGATATTAACTACTGGTCGCAACGCAGTATTAATGTTGCATTATGATTATGATTTGAAGCCCGGTGTACGATGTAGAGCCGCTCAGTTCGCAATAAATTGTCAAGGTATAAATATCTTGCTCTGGTCAATGATTTCAATAAGGAAGGGCCATGTTAAAACTCTTTGTAGCTTTTGTGTCATGATTACTGCGTTATTTACTTCACTATTATATTTTAGAACAGAACAAATTGATAGTTTTATAGACAATCGAAAAGTAATAAACATTAAAAAATACAATTTCTAGATTTTCCCCTAAAGAGAAAAGATTTTGACAAATAAGCAAGTATTTACGTAGTAAAAAAAAAAACCAAATTTAAAAAATTGCAACTTGTTTTTTGTCTCAAGTACAGAAGGATGGTAACCAGTTTAGGAATTTTTTAATATTTTCGCATTACATAAATAATTGACTTGCTGGAATAAACACTGATACATCACTTCTTACAATATTTTAATTTTTGAACGAAAGTACTTAATTTTTTAAACTTCTTTTTTCCTGCAATTCAATAAGCAACTAAAACAGCACGTATTTATCGGATTGTATATTCTCGATTTCATTAAATTCAAATTAGAGTACCTAAGTCCGCCTTTGTTGCATACTTTAAATAATTGTCAATTTTGTGATTTATCAGATGTGGGCAATTATATAGTTTAAAATTATATATATTTGGTAAAGGCTCCTATTACCGACCTATAATTACTTACGTGTTTTTCTTGAACATGAATGACATTTGTAAAGCCAGCGAAATTATTACAGTATTTAATAATTTAGCCATGGTTTAGTTTGTGTTATGTACGTGAAACTAAATCGCTTTCAATAAAAATGATTTAAATGATAACATACAAAACTCAAATCTATGATAAGCTGACAGGATTTTGTATGACAGGACAGTCCGAATTTATTTCTCCTTTTTTTTATTGAAACTGGTTTATTGATGAAAAGATTTCGATCAATGCTTGGTAAGAAAGTACTAATAATGTATCTATTCTTAATAAACTCATCAAAAGAAATATGAATGTCATAAAAACTAACCATAAATAGACCTCAATTTTCTGCTTCTATAAATTATGCCTATAGGAACAGAATATCACAAAAAGTAAATGTAAATAAATTATCGATATTACAGAACTAAATCTCCAAAATGGTCTCGCATTCGGGACAGTTTTCATGTTCGTGATGTCACATTCGTAACGGATAAACTGCAGAAGTGCTATTTTTGAAAAATGTGACTCACGCAAAATCGGCGAGTCGAATCATTTTCTTTCGACATAATACCTATGTCATACATTTCAAAAATAGGGCTCAAGGTGTGTCGCCTATCATGGTACACGGCCCGATCTTAACGGCCGGCAAGTTGTATCCACATCCGCCTGGTAGAAGGCTAAACAAAAAGTGCTGACATGACGACGTGAAAAAAATAATCTAAGTCGATTTAATAATTTTAAAAGTAGTGGACAAGTATTCTAAGATAAAAAGTCATTATGTAAGTGTCACCCACACGATACCTAGATGTATTATTAATTAAATATCACTTTGTACACTCGTTATTTTTAGCAACCATCGACGCATCCTTAGCGCAATAAATCAGATTCAATAATCGTCCATAATCGATAGACTTCGATGCAGTGATCGATTTATAATCGTTGATGCGAGAAGCGTGGTGTACCTCTTTAGGAAACACTGTTTTGTACAGAAGATCCACTGAGATCAGAAACGAAGTTGCCTTCAGCGTCCTAATTTTTATATATTTGGATTTTAACAACTCAAGTAAGTGGTAGAGTAGAAGTATGAATTTATGACAATTTGGGTTATGTATACCTAGACTGTAAGAAATTATATTGTGTTTTATAATGTCCAAAATTTATAACCAATTACTGTACTTATGTAAACAATATATTGTTGCCCATCTACACATAATTCATGGCAGTCATTAGTTTTGTCTACTTAAAATTAACCCTTTTTTTTTATACAACTAAGTAGGCAAACAGGTGTACGGCCCACCTAATAGTAAGTGGTTACAGTAGCCTATGAACGCCTGCAACACCGGAGATGTCACGAGCGCGTTGCCGACCTGTCCGCTATCAGCACAGCCGCCCCTCTGGAGCCTGGTGACCCTACTCACTAGCAGGAACACAACACTGCATCACAGTGTTATTTGGCTGCGGTCTTCTGTAGGGTGGAGCTACTTCCCCAGACGGACTACTCCTTACAAAATGTAAACCAACCAACCTCTCTTTAATATAATCTTAATACAAGTTGGCAATCCGCTAGTGACACTATCAAGTTATTATGAGCCTACCATAATAGGCTACTGTAACGGCTTTCCTGGACATCGTTATGACATAAGAAAGGAAGTAATTTATAAATTAAAAAAATAAAAGAAAAAGAAAAAAATATATATTTAAATAACGTCAAATAATAATCCAAATCTCACTCAGTAACTATCACAGAATAATAATTACTAACAAGTCCACATTCTTCCGAGCGGCCCGTTATCACGTGCCAAGGTGACAAATGGGTTACGCCCGAAGCCCGAGGAGCCGAGGACCAAAGCCACGGGTACCTGGGGCTCACATTCATTAGGTTTATTAATCGGGAGGCGGTCAGGTCCTTCCTACTTAATAGCGGCTTTATAGTGTTATTTCCTCGATTTGTTATTTTACTTTTTTTTCGAAGTTGTCCTCAAGCGGGTCTGACGGAATTTGGGTGCATGCCGCTGATTGAGTGTTTCCCGCAAGTAAATTATGCACCTAGTTGAATTTTATATCGATTATGTAACTTTACTGTTTATTAGATATTAATTAACAATTAAAATGCTCGATAACCAAGGCTTGAGTGTTTGTAATGGTAGCAATTTCATATGAAACCTATTTGTTAAGTTGTAGTGATAAACTCATAGTAGAAGCAAAATCTCTAGCTAAGTAAATAATTTTTAATCTATTTTCAAGAGGCCGGTTGATATGTGATTACGAGGTACCCAGATGAGGACTTTAACAATATCGGCTCTACAACAGTACCTACCTTACCTCTACCATGAGTTTGGATAATAAAAGTAACTTGTTTTTTATACAACTCAGTAGGCAAACAGGCGTACGGCCCACCTGATGGTAAGTGGTTACCGTAGCCTATGAACGCCTGCAACACCGGAGATGTCACGACCGCGTTGCCGACCTGCCCGCTATCAGCACAACGACCCCTCTGGAGCCTGGCGACCCTACTCACCAGCAGGAACACAACACTGCATCACAGTATTATTTGGCTGCGGTCTTTTGTAGGGTAGAGGTACTTCCCCAGACGGACTACTCCTTACAAAGTAACTGTGCTGACCACGGGTCCTCCACCCAGACTTTTCATTTTTACGCCTTCATTTCACAAGAAACAGCCATTAATATAACTTCTAGAATATAGCGCATTACCTAATAAATAAAGCACGGATCACAAATAATTCGATTCCAAAAAATATTAAAAAGTAGATTTTCGCCATCGTGAGTTTTCTAAGTATCTCAATTCAATTCATTAGTTTTTCGACACCATAAGTACATACCTAAATAAAACTACAGAGGCTAATGTGTCAGTACCTTATACATAATAGAGCCTACCTCCATTTAGCAATGTTTTACGTTCTCTTGCCTGGTTGCCTTGCCTTTTCTTAAGATAAAGCCTAAATAAATTTAAAAAAACGAGTTAGCTAGTTGTCGGAAGAAACCATGATGTGCCATAATTAAACTTGGACATCTAGGGACGATCATACTAGCGCCATCTATAGTTCAGTGTAGAATATAATGGTTTGTTTTATATCGCCATCTATTAGCGAGTAGCTGTATCATAAAAAGTTAAAAATTATATAAATATGTGACTAATATGGCACTTGGGAAGTTCTCCTTTCCTCTTTGTTTTTCATCGAGTTTTTCTTTTTGCATACCTATTTGATCCAAATTATGGGCAGAACAAAAAAATACATACACACGAACAATACGGATAGGTTGGGGAAAAAGTTTCTATACATTTAAAAAAAAAAATTCAAAACATTTTTTTAATATAGTTTATTTACATTTAATTAAAGTATGTAGTTGCCATTTTGTTCGATTACTTTTAGCCATCTTGTAGGTAGGGACATGATCCCATTGCTATAGAAATTTTGAGGCTTCTGATCAAAATAACGCGACAAGTGGTTTTGGCAGTCCTCTCGTGATGTTAACCTGACACTGCCTAAAGGTCAGGACTATACGCCGGATGCATTAACACCTCCCAGCCTAACTCTCTTAATTTTTGCTGAGTGGCTAAAGATGTGCGAGGTCTAACGTTATCATGATGAAAAACCACATCCTTTCTGTTGATTAATTCCGGCCGCTTTCTTTCAACTTCTTGCTTTAATCTCATCAGTTGTTCGCAGTAGAGTTCAGAATCGATGGTCCTGCCTGGTGGTAACAGCTCACCTTGTTGCGAGTTAACCCGGGTTTCGCCACAGTTTGTGTGCCTGACCGGCCTTTGACCACGACCTTTTTCACACTTTCTTGTCGTACGTGATCCACTTTTCATCACCAGTTATCAGCTTCTTCAAAAATGGTTTGGTTTTATTACGTCGTAATAAAGAATCACAAATGAGTGTACCGGTTCATTAGGTTTCTTTCAGTGCATGAGCTCGTGAGGTACCCAAATATCGAGCAAATATTTTGTGTACCCAGTTTTTTTTCAAATGTGCCAAAACTGTTTTATGGTCAGTTTCCAGTTCTTTAGCTACCTCGTAACTACTGATATGCCGATCTTGCTTTACTTTTACAAAAATGGCATCCATTTTATCCGCAATAGGGCGACCAGAGCGACGTGCATCTTTGACATCAAAATTTCCGGATTGAAAGCGCTTAAACCAAATTTGTGCTACTCTCACAGACACTGCACTAGGTCTATAAACATCGCAAATTTTTTTCGCGGCTTGCGTTTCATATTTACTTTTTTGTAGTAAAATTTTAAAATGTATCGAATTTCTTCATTAGGTTAACTCATCTTGACAGTAAGAAAAACAAATGAAAATCACACATTTTCCTAATTTGAATTTGGAATTATCTTCTTTTAAATTTAAACTTTTAATGATACCAAAACCAGCCAGATACAAATAGTATAGCCAAATATTTTATAACAAGTTCATACATACTATAAGCGAAAAGACTTTTTCCCCAACCTAATAGAACCTCATTCTTTTTTGAAGTCATTTAACGGACATTGGCCAACTTTTTGTATTAGAAATGGGCGGGGCCGCATAGCGCAGAAAACCGATGGTCCATGGAAGGACTATCCGATGAAAACAACATCAAATAAGTTGTGGTCCGTAATCTTATAAGTTCTTCGAAGTAGTTTTACTCATAATTAAGGTTCGAAGTCGTAGGTGGCTGCCATTATCCACATTGATAGGTCAACTACCTAGTTTCTTCTAGATTAAGTAGATCTAAGTATTTAGTTCCTTGGATAGCCAACTTAGATATTTTAATGCTGATCAAGAGATTTTAAAGTGGAATTATTTCTTTGACTTTATTGCAATATTGTAAAAGCAGACTTAAAAGTCCGAAGCTTTTTCTTCGTTGGTAATTTTTTTTTTGTGAATTTGTCCCTTGATCTTCTACGAGTCTATTTCAGGCATCGATAATATAAGGAATGCTGAAAAGATAACACAATACATCACGTTCATTCAGGAGTGACACTTGCGAATTTCCCAATACAAAATTAATCATCTCGTATCACGGCCTTACGCAAGATGATATCTGAAAATAACTGTCAATTGATAACGTAGCAATCGAATACTCTCGCTTTATCTAAAAGTATCTTAGATCTTCAAATATTTAGTCCGTAAGTGGGTAAGGTTCCATATGACCGTGTGTTAGAAAATAGTAGTTTTGGTGCGTAGGGTTTATCCGGTAAATAGGTTAAGAATGGACCGGCCTAGTACGAGTCATCAATCGGTAGAGAAGATCGAAGTTTTTGAAGTCCGGGAGCATGTTCCTTATAAAGCAGAGGTGACTCGTGCTCCAGCAGCGTATGATGAAGAAAGTGGAGAACTTTACAGTACTTCCTGGGATTCTGCTTGGAGAGCAATCTGCCAGCTGATAAACCTACTGCATCATATGCAAGTAGCTATAGTGGTGTACTGTATCTGGCATTTTGCTCTGACGTCATCGGCAAATGGCGAGATTAGCAGCTTAGAGCTGCATATCATTATGGCCGGGACAGGGGTATGTATATTACGTTATTTGGTGGTTTTCAACTTTAATCACCAGCCAAATCAGTGTTTTTTTCTCCCGAACACCTTGTACCTAACCTGAATTTTATTGGTTCTGATTGAATAACTTCCCAATGAGTTATTTTTGAGTTGATCTTCATTGCGTTTGTAATCGTGCATGCACGCACGTAATGTCATTAATTTTTTATTTTTACAGGCTATTTTTCTAAGTTAGGATAATCTCAAAACACATGGAATACTTAGATAAATTCCCGAATGGGTAGGTACCAAAAGAAATTAATAATAGTCATTTGATGATGATATTTACCCGGATACAAATAGTTGCAGTAATAGCATACCCTTTGCTGGTAGAAGTACAGAAATAGGTACTTAATACTAACCTGAACTAATAAATGTGTGTGTATGTAAGTACCGTACATGCATTAAACTAATACCACAGAATAGCTAATAGTACTTACATAATACGAGTAAGTAAGTACTACTAAGCAATCAATTGTTGTATTCCAGTATCAATTGTTCCTGGTGGAAGCCATCCTAACCCTGCATCCCCACAACGCATGGTCATTCCAACTTTCCAAGGATGCTAAACGCATCGTTCACGGATGCTTGCAGCTCATCGGAGCCCTTTTCGTGATTACAGGCTCTTTCTTGGGCCTCTCGAGTTCTGGCATGGTGATATCTGGTGCTCATGGAATTTGTGGTAAGTTAAGGCAAACAATTCTAGGTTTATGATTTCACCTGTAATTTGTGGTTTAACTTATTATTGCCTGGTCTCCTTTTCTTTACATTATTATCCCTTTTTATAAACAACTCTATCTCAAATTTTAAAGTATCAGGTACCAGTATCATACTTTGTTTTAGGTGCTATGCTCCATAACATTGTAATTTAATTACTTCGGATACATCGTTGTCCTAAAATCAAAGTCCACGGATACAAAATACGCACAATCATTACACCAGAAATGAGAAGATGACACAAAAATACTCGAAGATCGCAAGTTTCACAAGTTAGGATAAGATAGCAGCTACATTTGTTAGATTCACAACATTACGAAACTAACTAAAGATAATATCAGCATGGCGGCACTTGAAAATTTAGGGTAAACTACATTCTTTCACAATGCATATTTAGATGATAAAGATACAAATCTTTTTTTTAATTATTTCTTTATTTTTTAGTTTTTACAGTGAAGTATAGTCCCGCCGAACATTAAATCTTTTATGATGATTAATTATTTTACTAAAATAGGTTTCATCTCATCTGATTTGGCAAACTTGTTACTTGTATGAAAAAGATGTGTTATGTACCTATTGTTATATATATTTATTTATTTATTTAAACTTTTTCAGATAGGTCTCTCCATAACTACGTATTTGTTTTGCCTTACATTTATTTTCTTTTTCAGGTGTAATAGCATTAGCATTCTCTATGCTGAGCTTTATATCAGGACTCATTGCTCTTTTCTCAGCAAAAGTACGATTGTTCCTGAAAGCCAGACCAGTGAAGATCCTCCACATAGCTGTTGGTTTGTTTGCCGTTTGCATGGGACTTGTTACCATGACTATAGGGTTCAATAAGCCTTACTTCACTAACAATCAGGAAAGTTTATCAACAGCATTAATGGTGTTTGTAGTAATGATCATGGTATACGTCGTTATACAGCCGGTCGTCAATTTAGTTACCACGACAAAAGAAGCTCTGTGACTAATAGAGGTTTCTGGCTCTACAGATGGCGATAGCACTGCATAAATTTAAATATAATTGGACCAAATAATCATCTAAGATTATGTTCTTACTTTTTATATGATACGTATAATTTTCAGACAGCACATAACTAAAATGTATAGTGGCTTCGTCAGTAGTCATTGATTTTATTATCTTCATAATATTTAAGTGGACGACACGTCGATGACAATCATTTTCTTATAAAAAAAAATAACGTTAAAATGGTTTTCCACACACATGAACATCTACATCTACTCTGTTTTATATCACATTTTGTAAATTTATAAGGTATCCTATAATTTTAAGCTAGATTTAAGATTTATTTATTTATGACTACGTGCATAAGTGTATGACTAGACTCGTGTGATCGAATAACGATTTTTTATGCGTAATGTTATGTTACGTATAGAAATTCCTGTCTGTAAAAGTTTAATATTCAAGTTTTAAAACAGTGTGAAACAGAACCTTCTACCTCTATTTTACCCCCTATTGTAGTAGGTAATAGAAATATCTAAATTTCAAGTCTATTATTCATGATGAAAGGGTGGAACCCCTTTAATAAAGGGGGATTTTTTAGGTGGCAAATCAATTAAAACTCAATTTTCATTAAATTTTAATTGATAGACTAGGACGAACTGGGAACGAATTTGATTTTTAGATACCAACATTTTGAAAAAAGAAGTCGTGGTTTTATTTTATGACTCTGTATCCACAGATATTTACCGCTCATTTCAACTACTTACTGTACAAACGGCCGTAGAGAAAATAAATTAATACCTTTTTTTCGTTTATTCGTTTTAAATTTTGATTATTTAATTTATGTAAATACCCATTTTACTAATAATTACTTGTATTGTTATTGTTGTAACTATAATAATATTAAGTAGTGGCGTACCTACCTGTGTGTGTATGAGTGATATTGTAACATTGTCTAACTACAAGTATTTTTTCTTAATAAATAATTTTAAACAATTTCTTTTTGCATTTTTTGCTAGTTTCGCTTTTCGGTAAATTGCGGTACTATTGGATTTAAGTTTATTTATTTATTCATTTGTTCATAATACACAAAACAATAAACTAGATATGTACATGTTAAAAAAATCAATCAAATCAATGTAGTTTATGTTGACCAAACGTTCATGGACTAATCGAGTATTGGTAAACAGTTTCAGTTTCGAGTTAGGTTGGTAGGCAAGTTCTTAGGTACTTTTTACCGTGGTACTACTATCTATTCTGTGCCATAGCACAGGATTTCATTTCACCAAATTTGATAGCTTAAACGATTGCTGCACCAACTTTTAAGGGTCGGATTGTTATAAAGTTTGGTCTACCTACTCCGTGGTCTACCTACATCAAAGATTAAAAAAAGATATTCAAAATAAGTAGATAATCTTATTCAGGCTGATGCTGCAGCAAGTGATACTCAACTTACAGCAGATAGGTATATTTAGCCTGTTTCGGCTCACTTATACAGTCTTCATGCGTATGTGAAAAGTAGACTGCAAACTATTCAACAACGCTACTACGAGTTTTACCGTTTTCCCCCTGTTTTCTTATTTAACAGATATGTATCTGTGGGGAATCCGAAATAAAATCTTTCCATAAATACTCTCTTACAAAACCGGGCAAGTCCCAACTTCGTGGAAGACTGCACCCAGTGCCTAAAAAAGGCGATAGATCAGACCCGTCGAATTACAGGCCAATCGCCATCACCTCACTTCTCTCGAAGGTCATGGAGCGTGTAGTCAATATGCAGTTGTTGCTATATTTGGAGAACGAGAACTTAATCTGTGACCGACAATATGGTTTTTGGTCGCTCCACGGGGGATCTCCTCTTGTTTTTGACTTATCAGTGGGCTTCTGCCATCAAGAGTCAAGGCGAGGCTTAAGCATTCAGCTTAGATATGGCGAAGGCGTTCGATCGGATCTGGCATCGGGGTCTTCTATCAAAGTTGCCATCATACGGCTTGCCTGAGGGATTGTGCAAAAATGCAAAAAGTGCAAAAAAAAGACGAAAGTACTGGGAGTACTCATTACTCTGGCCGTGCAAATATTACTCGATCCGTCGTGGAAAAGAGTCGCGTAAAACTTGTGTTCGAAACCGAGATTGTTTTAGAGAAAATTGGGACGTAAGAGACTAGTCAACTTCAACCCATCTAAGACACAAGTGTACGCATTCACCGCCATAAAGGCTCCCTTCGTTGACGGTCCTCGATTCATCGGCTTTCCTCTTTCCATATCAGACAAGATTGGAATTTTTAGCATAGACATTTCCAGCAATGCCCATTATTGGAGTAATTTAGAGAGCAAGGCAAAAAGCTCCGAGTTCTCAACAGGGCAAAGTGATTTTTCACGCCACAGCATAGACTACTCCTATATAAGGCGCAAGTGCGGCCACATATGAAATATTGTTGTCACCTGTGGGCGGGAACACCTGAATGTCTGTTTGATATGATAATGCGATTAATTAAATGAAACAACAATTTATAGTACACGACTCCACCATGTCGGCAAGCGTGTGTGTATTCTGACTCTCTGACATTGACATTTACATAGACAATCAATAACTATATGACACATCCCCCCTTTAAGTTAACAATTCGGCTACACCCCTATTTTAATTTTAATTACTTAAATCATAATCTTCTAAATAAGCTGGTTTTTTGATCACTCTTCCTGACCTAGTAACAACTTCAGATCTAGGCACATGATTACTTTCAGTTTGACCTTGGTGTACCATGGTATCCTTCCCACTTACCTCTACTGCTTGTGACTCTATAGGAATACCTAGTATATTCCCATTACACTCATCTTTTTTAATAAACCTATTTTTACTTTTTCTTATAAACCTTTCATTTCTTCTAACTAAATTTCCCTTATCATTCATAATTATGAACGATCTAGGACCATCAGCTTTTTCCATTATATTCCCTGAAGACCAACATTTATTGTATGGAACATTTTGTACAATTACTTCTTCCCCCTTTATAAAGGACTTCTTTAATTTAGACGTTTTATCATAAATGGTCCTAGATTTTTCACTGTTATGTAACATTTGTTCTTTAACATTTTTACATAATTTAGGTTTTAGTACTTCTTTAGAACATGGTAACTTTGTTCTTAACAATCTGCTCATTAGTAACTCCGACGGACAATAATCTAATTTAGCTACTGGGCTAGTCCTATAATGCAGCATAGCCATATCAAAACTAGCTCCACTATCTTTACATTTTTTCAGTAAGTTTTTAACAATTCCTACCGCCTTTTCTGCTAACCCATTAGATTGTGCATAATGTGGACTGGATTTAATTAACTCTATATCATTTTCTAAAGCAAATTGTCGGAACTTAAAACTATTAAATGGCATGTTGTCACTAACTATGTATCTAGGGAATCCATGTATACTGAACACTTTAATTAATTTTGCTATTATATCAGACGAAGACTTGTTATTTAACCATGCCATTTCAATCCACTTAGAAAAATAATCTACTACAACTATGAAGTCTTTACCTGCAAAATGACCAACATCCATACCAACTTTATTAAATGGCAAATCCGGAATCTCATGTGACAAAAGAGGTTGTTTACAATTAGATACTCTATATTTTTCACAAGATTTACATGCTAATACAAACTCCTCAATGTCTCTTGACATTCCCGGCCAAAAGAGAACATTCCTAGCTCGCTTTTTACATTTCACCACACCTGCGTGACCCGCATGAACTATATTTAACATTTCCTTTCTTAATGATCTAGGTACTAATACTTTATCCCTAAAATACACTATGTTGTCCTTTACTACCAACTCATTTTTTAACTTAAACAACTTTCTTAACTCTATACCATATATACTCCTATCATTATTTGGCCACCCTGAGCTATACCATGTTATAATTTGTTGTAAATTCCCATCTATAATAGTCTCCTGCTGTAATTCTTTTAATTTTGACTTTGAAATTTGCAGATCTATGTCTAATCCATATACTGTTTCTGAATCTATACAGTGAACTATCTCCTTTAATGTAGTTTCAACTTTCCCATTAGTTTTGTTAAAATGTCTCGACAAATAATCAGCAATATACATTTTAGATCCTGGAATATACTTAATTTCAAAATCATATTTTAAAAGTTTGAGAACCATCCTTTGTAACCTAGCTGAGATTTGATTTATATTTTTATTCATTATTGCAACTAAAGGTTTATGGTCTGTTTCAACAACAATTCTACGCCCATAAATGAATTGATGATATTTTTCCATTGCTAAACAAATTGCAAACAACTCTTTCTCTATAGGTGCCCATCTTTGTTGACATTCAGTGTAACATCTTGAATAAAAGGAAACCGGTTTACCTTTTTGTAACAGACATGCCCCCATGCCACTCTTAGAGCTGTCACACTGCAAAGTTACTATACCCTCCTTTTCTAAGATAACTAAAGTTGGTGCACTGGCAATTTTACATTTTAAATCTTGAAAAGCTTGCACTTGGGAGGACCCCCAGTCCCATAACACATCTTTTTTTAAAAGAACCCTTAATGATTCTGTAGTTCTAGAATAATTTGGTATAAATTTACTTAAATAATTTGACATTCCTAGAAACTTTTGCAGTTCTTTTACATTCTTTGGCTCTTCCAAATCTAAAATAGCCTTAACATGTTCAGGATCAGGTTTTATACCTGATTTTGATACTAACAATCCTACGTACTTAACAAAATCACATCTAAATTGAACTTTATTTTTATTAAATTTTACATTATACTTTCTTGCCCTTTCTATAACTTTACTTAGTATTTGATCATGATCTGACCAGTTATCTCCTGCAATTATTATATCATCGTAATATATGTGTACTCCCTGTATGTCACCAAATATACTTGTATTTAATCTTTGCATTACCTCTGGAGCTGAAGATATACCAAATGGCATACGTTTAAACCTGTATCTGCCAAACGGAGTACCAAATGTGCAGAGTTTTTGCTCATCATCCAAGCACACTTGAAAAAATCCGTCCTTCATGTCTAATACTGTGAAGATACTCTTACCTGCAAGAGAATTATAAATCTCCTCAGGTGAAGGAATTTGATAGTTTTCTCTAAGTATTGCTTTATTTAACTCTTTAGGATCTAAGCATAACCTAAGTGATTTGTCTGATTTTTCTACTATAACAAGATTGTTACACCAAGAAGTAGGTCCCTCTACCTTTTCAATAATACCTCTACTCTCATAATTACACAAAGTTTCTTTAAGTCTTTCTTTAATCATTTGTGGCACTCTTCTTATAGGCTTTACAACCGGTTGTACATTGTCTTTCAGTTTAATTTTATACATACCTATATTACCCATTCCTGAGAATATATCCTGATTATTTAACAAAAAAGTATTTTTATCCTGAGCGCTTATACTATCTACTTTTTTTATTAAATTAAATTTAACACAGTCTGGCAACCCCAACACTGGTTGGACTGGCATGTCTACTAAACAAAATCGGATACATACTTTTTCCCCTCTAAGAAAACAGTCAAGTCCAACACTTCCTTTTGTTCTTATTTCTTGTCCGTTGTAAACTACCAGAACCGTTGAATCCCCTAATGTACACATATCTTTCTTAATTTTGCTAAATAACTTAAATGGTAAAATGTTACAATCTGCCCCAGAGTCTAACTTAAACTTTATTTTGTGCCCTTCAATATAAATAACCTCATTCCATTGCAACTTATTAAAACTACTTACAGAATCTACTACAAACTCTTCTGAACTGCAATCACTCCCCTCATTTAACTGTGTCACACCATTCACTTTTTTATTTATTTTCCTTTGTGAATCCGAGCAAGTTTTGCCATCTTCTTTATTCTTCTTAAACCTGCACACAGCTGCAAAGTGATTATACAAAGAACACACCGCGCATCTCTTTCCATATGCTGGACAATTTCTAATCTCGTGCATTCTTCCACATTTGTTGCAATGCAACATCTTTTTATTTAGTCTACCCTTGCTTTCCTTGACTAAATTTACTTCTTCACATGCTTTATTTTCCATTTCTTTAATTTGCTTTTTACTATGGTCTGCCGCTTGACATAAGGTTATAGCCCTCTCCATAGTCAGCTCTTTTTCCCACAGCAACCTTTCTTTTAAACTCGTGTCTCTCACTCCTATAACCAACATGTCTCTAATAAGTCTGTTTTCTTCTTTAAACTCGCACAATTTGGCAGCATTTTTTAGCCTTGTAATGAAATGCTCTATTGTTTCTTCTGCTTCTTGTCTTAAATTAAAAAATCTGTAACTGTTCGTTACTGTGTTATTTTTCGTACCAAAATGTTGATTCAAACTCTGGACCAACTCATTCCAGCTCTTAACCTCACCAAGCCCATTATACACTTCCAACATCTCCTCTCCCGCACATGACAAAAAAACTGCTACTTTTCTTTCTTCCTCTTCTTGATCCAACCCTGTCGCCTTTAAATATATTTCGAATATCTGCTTATATTTTTTCCATGACTGCCCGTCTATAATTTCATATCCCGTTGGAGGTTTTATACTTCCAACCATTATTTTTCCAATCTTTTTGTCTTCCGCCATGTTTTTTTTCGCTCCACGCCTTACGCCCCACAAGGACAATGTATAAATATGTGTTTAATTACCTTGCAATGATTTATTTTTTCCACTAAGGATTTTGTCACACCTATTTTATTAGTTTTTCACCTGACACCATGTTTGATATGATAATGCGATTAATTAAATGAAACAACAATTTATAGTACACGACTCCACCATGTCGGCAAGCGTGTGTGTATTCTGACTCTCTGACATTGACATTTACATAGACAATCAATAACTATATGACACAATGTCAGCTTAAGCCGTTTGACTCAATACAGAGACGCGCTGTCTTTGCTGAAGTTCCCGTGATCACAAATGGTATTGAGCCTTTGAGTCTCACGAGAGACTTCGCCTCCTTATGCGTGTTCTACTGCTTGTATAATGGGCAATGCTCGGAGGAATTGTTTGACATGATCCCAACAGCCACTTTTTACCATCGCACCTCTCGCCATCGTCAGGGATTTCATCCCCATACCTTGGATCCCATGATATCGCATATAGTACGCTTCAAACGGAATTTCCTCCCTCGTACACTGCGATTATGGAATGGACTTGTGGAGGAGGAAGAGGAGAGAGGAAACGAAAGTATTTTTTAAGACACAACACTCTATTTACAAGAAATATATAAGTCCACAATAGAAATAAGTAAAGAAGGAGTATGATGAGCAGAAATAAAAGTTACTATATACGATAAAAATAAGCAACGGAAGAAAATTAACAAAACCAGTTGACAGTAAAATCCAAAGTCCAAGAGAAAAATTTTAGTTATCATAACAGCCGCCAGAGAGCGCAGTTGCCATGGTTGCATGGCGGAGTCTGCGCTCTAAGGCGAACCGTCAACTGCCATCATTTAAAGAACGTTAGGAATGACAAAACTATATATATAAAATCGGTTTATCTGTCCGGATGTTACAAAATTAAAATATATTTACAAATTAATAAAAAAACTGAAAACACTAAAATTAAACATTATGTACAAAACTAAATTAAACCTAAAATCAGTGGCACCACGCCACATCCCCCTCCAGAGACCGACAAGGGCGATAATAGGCAGATAGTTACAATCTATAATCTGATAGGAAAATGCACAACACGGCCTGAACGTGTCCGTCGAATAACATCTCGTTCAGAGGGCGTACTGTGATCAGTTGTCGGAACTTGTGTCTGTGTGTTTGTACCAGATTTAGTGAAAATGTTTTTATCGTTAGAGTGTGAGGGAAGATTGTGTGAGGTGTTTGAATCCTGCAGTATGTAGGCCGGCTTGATGCGGTCTATCGATACTGTAACAGGATTACCTCTTAAAATAATTTTGAATACTTTATCACCTCTCTCTAAAACTTCGTGAGGACCAGAGTAAACAGGTGTAAGGGACCCACGAACTGTATCATCACGTAGAAAAAGGTGTGTAGCTGTGGTCAGATCTTTAAAAACGAAGATAGAATGCTTACCATGACGGGAAGCAGGTGAAGGTTTAATCTTCCTAACAAACGATCTGAGCCGCGCTAAATATTCTGTCACATCAGTGACAACTTCTTCTTCTTCTTTGTTAAAGAACTCACCTGGGAGCCTAAGCGGTTCGCCGTAGGTGAGTTCAGCCGAAGAAGCTGATAAATCTTCCTTAAAAGAACTTCTGATCCCTAACAAGACGAAAGGAAGTGCGTCAATCCAATTTGGACCAGAATGGCATACAATTGCAGCCTTCAGCTGTCGATGGAACCTTTCAATAATACCGTTACAGGCTGGATGGTATGCAGTAGTTCGTCTGTGCTGGAATCCTATAAGTTTGGATAACTGCTTGAACAGTGCAGACTCAAACTGCTTACCTCTATCCGTAACGATACTGATTGGACACCCAAACCTGGAAATCCATCCAGATATCAGGGCTTTAGCTACTGCCTCAGCAGTGATCTCTTGTAGCGGTATAACCTCAGGCCATCGCGTGAATCTATCGATTGCGGTGAGGCAATACCTAAAACCTTGAGATATAGGTAAGGGACCTATAAGATCAATATGGATGTTAGTAAACCGAAAATTTGGAATTTTGAACGATCCTAATGGTGAAGAGACATGTCGTGTGACCTTCGCTCGCTGACAAGCTAAACAGGTCTTTGTCCATTCACGACAGTCTTTTTTAATACCGGGCCAAACAAATCTTTCCGAAATTAATTTGACAGAAGCATTCGCACCCGGATGACTGAGCGAATGAAGACTATCAAATACTTGTCGGCGAAACAATTTTGGGACATATGGTCTAACACAACCATCTCGCTCCTCACAGTACAACTTGGATTTGGCACCTGGCAGTTGCATCCTTTTCAGGCATAACGACGTGGTATTTTCCAGGAGAAGTTGTAGCTCCGGATCAGACTCCTGAGCATCTGGTAAAATATTAAGATCTACGGGTAGAATAATTTCTTCGATCCTGGAAAGGGTATCAGCCACGACGTTATCCTTGCCTGAAATGTGCCTGATATCCGTTGTAAACTGTGAGATGAAGTCTAGATGACGAAACTGGCGAGGAGAACAATTCTCTTTGCGAGAGTGAAATGCGAAACACAAAGGTTTGTGATCGGTATAAATGATGAAATTTCTCCCTTCTACCATATGCCGAAAATATTTGATAGCTTCATAAATCGCTAGAAGCTCGCGGTCGTAAGGAGAGTACTTCTGCTGGGTGGAGGATAACTTTTTAGAAAAGAAAGCAAGGGGTTGCCATCCTTCTTCTTTGAACTGTTGTAAAACACCACCTAAAGCAGAGTCAGAAGCATCTGTTACGTCTGAAAGTTTAGCGTTGCAGTCAGGGTGTGCTAACAAAGTTGCTTGACATAGACCTCTCTTACAGTTCTCGAATGCTTCCATCTCCTTGGACGTAAAACAGACGGGATGTGATCCCTTAACAGATCCTTGTAACAATCCGTTTAATGGCGCTTGATGTTCAGCAGCCTGGGGAATGAAACGCCTGTAAAAGTTAAGCATTCCCAGGAATCTCCGAAGCTCACGTACGGTTTTCGGTGGTGGAAAATTTTGTATGGCATCAACTTTAGCAGGAAGAGGCTTTGTTCCTTCAGCTGAAATAAGGTAGCCTAGGAAAACTACTTCTGAAGTACCAAAAACACACTTAGAAGTATTGATTACCATACCTTATCCCCGAAGCCTGGTGAACAGCGTACGGAGATGACTCCTGTGCTCCTCTTCATCCTTTGAGAAAACGAGAAAGTCGTCTAAGTAGGCGTAGCAAAAATCAAGGTCTCGTAGCATCTCGTCTACAAACCGCTGAAAAGTTTGAGCAGCATTACAGAGTCCAAAAGTCATATACGGAAATTCGTAAAGACCAAACGGTGTTGTTATGGCTGTTTTGTGTATATCGTCCGGATTTACAGGAATTTGATGGTATGCCTTCATTAAGTCAATTTTCGAAAATATTTTACAGCATGAAAGGTTAGTGAAGTCCTGAATATGTCGGATCGGGTATTTGTCAGGAACGGTCCGAGCGTTAAGCATCCTATAGTCGCCGCAGGGACGCCAGCTATTATCTTTTTTGGGGACCAGATGTAAAGGAGAGGCCCCAGAGGATTTGGAAGGCCTGGCTATACCACTTTGGAGCATAGCTGCAAACTCTTCCTTTGCAATTTTCAACTTATCGGGGGCTAACCTACGTGGTGAACTGGAAACGGGCGGACCGGGTGTTGTTCGGATACAGTGTACAGTATTATGTGTAGGTGTGTGATGTGTGCCATGTGAACGCGTAATGTCAGGGTACTCCCTGAGTATGTCATGAAAGTCCGACTCACCAATCACACACTTGACTGAAGAGATGATATCCGACGGGCGTGCAAGCAAAGCCGCGGTGGTAAGGCTAGTATGATTATCAACTAGGCGCTGGTTTCTGCAATCAACCATCAGATTATAAAAGGATAAAAAATCTACACCTATTATTGCCTTTGTCACATCCGCAACAATAAATTGCCAAGCAAAGTCACGGCGCAAACCTATATCTAAAATTAAATTAATATGGCCGTATGTTGCAATCGGCGTACCATTTGCTGCACACAATTCATAATCGGTTTGAGACCGACGCCCTTTAAAATGAATCCGGGGAAAAACGCACAGATCACTCCCGGTGTCCACCAAAAATTGTAGTCTAGTCCGTTTGTCTGTGACAAATAAGCGACCTGTATTCACGCAATCGTCGGCCGCCATTACTGATTGCTCACTGCGTTTCCCGAAGAAAAGTCACACGGCTTAATACACCACTTCGCCTTATCTCCGTATTTAGCATGATACCAGCAATTAGGGTATTTTCTATACAACGACTGGGATCTTGTCCTAGAACGGGAACGGCTTCGATCACGGTGCCGGTGAGCTAACCGACGGTTACCACCTTCCGATATCTGGTCGAGTTTATTCGTCAGGGCAGCCATCTGCTTAGTTAATGCCGCGATCTGACGATGTACATCCTCGGAACTACTCGAAGGAGCTCTTGAGGTCGATGACGTTGAAGCTACCTGTATATTGGGCGATACTACGTCATAGATACGGTCTGCCAGTTCAGCAAGCTCTTCAAGCGAGGCCTTTATTTGCGATGCAATAATGGTTTGCGTACCTGATGGTAGTCGGCTCGTCCATATAGTTCGCAAAAATTCTTCCGGCACTCCAGGTCCAGCTAGGTTCTGCAGGTGGCGCAGGAATTGGCTAGTCAACTAAAAAATAAATTGTGTATTTTATATAATTTATTGATAGAATAGACTATTTCGGAGATACAATATAAACGAAAAAATTCTTAAAATTATATTTATTTTGTTATTTAATTTTAAAGATTTTATAGCGATGACGTCACGCAGCTATAATGGCCATTTCGAACTGCAAGAAAGCAAAAATTACTAAGGTATTAAAAAATAAGTATGTCAGTGTCAAATGTCAAAGTCAAGATGGACCGCGAACTGCGAGTTGGTTTCTTGTTTGTTTACAATCGCCAAATATCTAGGTACCCCATTTTTCGTATCTATTGCATATTGGCCTGTTGATTGGACTTACTGCCGTCCCTTCATCCGTTGACATCTGATTTTTCAATAATTGGACACCGATTCTTCAATAAATGTATGAATTAATGTAATGAAGATGTAGTTAGGTTATGTTTAATTGAACAGAGATGACATTTGACACGGGTGACAAGTACGTAAAACGCCTAATTAGCGCTACCAAACAAAAAATATTTATTCACTACCCTGTGCTACCAACCTAAAAAATTAAAAGTGAATAGCCGGAAGTTATCCGGCTACGTCATACGTTAACTTTGCTAAAAAATGAAAGTCATTGGGTTTTCTGCGATTTTCTTTAAAAATACTTGCTTAAATATAGATCTGATTAATGTAATCTGTTCCATATGCCTATTCCTCGAAATGGTTTACGAATTAGACATTTTCATGAAAAAGTTTACTAGCCAATTGCGACGGTTTTCTGTCGCCCAGCTCTTCATGGGCCAGAAGCTGCTTCATTTGTTTTTCTCTAGAGGCTGAAAGGCGCTTAATGAGTTCCAGTTTAAGCTTCTCATATTTATTTTCTGCCGGCGGCGAGATAATAACATCTTCGATCTCAGCCGCGTATTGTGGAGTCAACTGACCTATCGCGTAATAAAATTTCGTCGCGTCTACGGTGATATTGGCTAACTGGAACTGGCCTTCTAGTTGAGCGAACCACAATGCCGGTTTTTCAGGATAGAAAGGAGGTACTTTTACTCCGACGCGGAACGACTCCATTGCCAATTGATATTCTTCTTTATCCGTGCTCATCTTCAGTGTAGAGACGGGTCACCAATTATGTGGAGGAGGAAGAGAGGAGAGAGGAAACGAAAGTATTTTTTAAGACACAACACTCTATTTACAAGAAATATATAAGTCCACAATAGAAATAAGTAAAGAAGGAGTATGTTGAGCAGAAATAAAAGTTACTATATACGATAAAAATAAGCAACGGAAGAAAATTAACAAAACCAGTTGACAGTAAAATCCAAAGTCCAAGAGAAAAATTTTAGTTATCATAACAGCCGCCAGAGAGCGCAGTTGCCATGGTTGCATGGCGGAGTCTGCGCTCTAAGGCGAACCGTCAACTGCCATCATTTAAAGAACATTAGGAATGACAAAACTATATATATAAAATCGGTTTATCTGTCCGGATGTTACAAAATTAAAATATATTTACAAATGAATAAAAAAACTGAAAACACTAAAATTAAACATTATGTACAAAACTAAATTAAACCTAAAATCAGTGGCACCACGCCACAGACTCCATGGTTTTCCCTAGTAACTATAACATGGGAGCCTTCAAAAAGGGCGTAAAAAAATTCCTTCAGGGTCGGTAACGCGCTCGTGACATCTCCGGTGTTGCAGACGTTCATAGGCTACGGTAACCACTTACCATCAAGTGGGCGAACGCCTTTTGCCTAATTAATTGTATAAAAAAAAAAAAACCCGCACGTATCTGTCGTCACAACCATGGTATCTTTCATCGTGGTTGCTTGCCAAGCAACGACTAGCCCCTACTTTTACTAAAAAAATGTGTACCTATATCGAATATCCCCACTCATTGTGATCAATATCAATAAGGGGTCGTTTCAATTTATTTAATAACAATATAATTTTGCCGCAAATATTTTCTAAATTTTATTAGAAAATAACAATATTCATACTACGTGTATAATAATATATTGTACAATTACGAATGTAAAATATGAAACGCTAACACTCGTTATATTAAGTTAAGACACGACTCACGAGAGGCTTTACTGGCCCACACATGGCCACAACATGTAGGGAAAGACTCAAGAAGATAGAAAAATTATAAATAGCCTTAAATGACTTGTATCCACGGCCGTATCACACATTAATAGTGGCAATATGTCTATGCCAAACATTTTTAAACTGGCTTTTGGCCTTGTTACCAGGCCATAAAATCTTCCAAAAAAAAAAAAATTAAACTGGCTACATTAGAATCTATCAAAAGTTTAATGTCATTGAGTCCGGCAACTGAGTTTTATTTTACAATATTTATAAAAATATTGCTGTAATTCAGTAAATAACAGGCAAAATCATTAATTTGCATCTGAATCATGGTAAGTATGACACATACATTATTTGAATCCTTGTATTTATAACCAATTTTAGGTTATAAAGTTCTTGCTTGGTCATTGAGAAATCATAACAAATATTTTTCTGTTTTATCAGGCTCGGCGTTATGATACACGTACTACAATATTTTCACCAGAAGGTAATTGCTCAAATTTCAATTAATGAAAACGAACAATTATCAGTTTGGTTCATAAATTCATAATTTCATTCATTTCAGGGCGACTGTACCAAGTCGAATATGCCATGGAAGCTATCAGTCATGCTGGTACATCCCTCGGTATTCTAGCTACGGACGGAATCCTCCTTGCAGCTGAAAGAAGAAACACGAATAAGCTTCTTGATGAAGTGTTTTTTTCGGAGAAAATCTATAAATTAAATGATGACATGGTCTGTTCAGTGGCTGGCATCACATCAGATGCTAACGTTCTTACCAATGAACTGAGATTGATAGCTCAGAGGTATCTGCTGCAGTATGGAGAATCAATTCCTTGTGAGCAACTTGTGTCTTGGCTGTGTGATGTGAAGCAAGCATACACACAATATGGAGGTGTGTATTAGTTTTTATTCAGCTTTAGTCATGACTGGTTTTTAATAGTATATTTATAGAAGACTAGCTTTTTTCGCAGCTCCGCCTGCGTCTAAAAGTAGCCTATGTTTGACCCCGGGTCTTCAACTATATTCATACCAAATTTCATCAAAATCCATTCAGCAGTTTGGCTGTGAAAGTGTAACAGACAGACAGACTCGCATTTATAATATTAGTATGGATAATAGGTAAAGTTTACAATATAGAAGTGGAATTTGATAGAACCCATACCTGTAATCATGTTACATATTGGTGTGTTCTGCTTACACTTCCATCCTCTTATATGTGCAATGTTTCACTAAAAAGTAGCAGATTTAAACTAACAACAACAACAATGTTGTTAATTAAAGCAGTAAAAAGCATTTAAAATTTCCTCATGAAGAAAAGTGGGAGGTGGTTGGGGACGTCTTGCTATCTTTTTTGCATGCTCAAAACCAAGTGGCAGTGACGTCACTCCAACAGTGTGTATTGTGTGCATCTTTTTCTTGTATTTAGACAGTTTCTGCATCCGCCAATATTTCTAAAGCTTATAATGTGTTCATATTTGAACAGACTGAAATAATTATTTCCATTTTTGGTTTCTCAAACCAATATTTTTTTTTTTTTTGTTTTTTATTTTTTAATATCAGCAATTGTGGAGGGAATGTGTCAGGAAGAAGTCTGGAATCTAGTTCCTGTATGTCGTGTCGTTTTAGGCATTTTTGGTAGCTGATTTTTGGGTGGTTGATTAGACGACTTTTGTAGGGTCCCGCCATGAGTCTTATCTCCTCTTTTATAGTGTTCACCTGTAGCCCATCTTGAATTTCGGCATTCGTGATGAACCACAGTGTGTTAGCAATGTTTCTTAAAATGCTGTTCTGTAGCCTTTGCATTATGGAGATGTTGGAGTCGGATGCACTACCCCACAACTGGAGTCCGTAAGTCCATATAGGTCGGAGAATAATTTTATATATCAAGAGCTTATTGTCCTTGGACAAGACGGAGTTGCGTGACATTAACCAATATAAGGATCTGTATTTCAAATTGATTTCATCTCGTTTTGCTTTTATGTTTCCTCCAAGTCAATTTGCTGTCAAGGTGCATGCCGAAATACTTCACAGAATCGTTCTGCAGTAAGCTACTGTTTCCCAATTTAACTGGTGGGCAGTCTCCCCTTCTTAGGGCAAAAGTAACGTGGGTTGATTTAGTGGCACTTGCTTTTATTCGCCATTTTTGGAGCCAGTTATTTATTTTGTCAAGGCTACTTTGTAGTGTGGCAGATGCTTCGTCCGGGTTTTTGCTGCTTGCCAGTATAGCAGTATCATCTGCAAATGTGGCAGTGGTGACATTAGTGACCTCAGGACGATCAGCGGTATATATTGTGTAAAGTATGGGGCCCAGCACAGATCCCTGAGGCACGCCGGCTTGTATGTTGTGGAATGCGGAACTTCCGCCGTCTACCCTGACCTGAAACATGCGGCCAGACAAATATGTGTCGAACAACATATAGAAGCTCTGTGGAAGAGCTTTCTTTATTTTGCATAGGAGGCCCTCGTGCCTTACTTTATCAAAGGCTTGTTGGACGTCCAAAAATACAGCCGAGCAGTACTCTTTATTTTCAAGTGATGTTCTAATCGACTCACAAACTTGATGTATCTGTTCTATGGTCGAATTTCTTTCTGAACCCAAACTGGTGTTTCGGGATGACTCCATTCTCAGTAAGGATAGGTATAATTTTAACCAGGAGGATTTTTTCAAACACTTTGGATAGCACTGGTAACAGAATGATTGGACGTTAGGAGCTAGCTGAATGTGGAGGTTTACCCGGTTTGAGAATCATTGTTATGATGGAGACCTTCCACTCGCTAGGGAAGTATTGGACTCTGAGTATTGCATTAAATAACGTAGTGAGGTAGACCAATGCCTTTCTCGGAAGCTGCTCTAGAATTTCCTTAGTAATTAGATCAAACCCAGGAGTCTTACGATTTTGGAGAAAAGATATTGTTTTTTTTAACCTCTTGGACTGCCACAGATTTAGGTGGAAGAGATAATTAGAAATCCTGTCTGAGCTCACTTTCAATCTCATTGGCTGTGTCGCTGTCATCTGACCTTTTGTTAGGTTTAAATACG
Organism: Euzophera pinguis; assembly: GCA_947363495.1. Lineage (NCBI taxonomy): Eukaryota > Metazoa > Arthropoda > Insecta > Lepidoptera > Pyralidae > Euzophera > Euzophera pinguis. The sequence continues at coordinate 8,130,860 of OX376171.1, forward strand.
TCTTCTAGGTGTTTCGCGAATACATCAGATTCTTCCTTTCCAGTACGCGCCCACCCCGTGTCGGTTTTAAGGGGTATTTCGTGTTTTGCGGTCCATTCAGATGTTTTGTAGTCTTCCAGAGAGTGGATGTTGGTGGATGGTGAGGCAGTAAGATTCTCCAATTGATTTTGGATTGTTTTGTTCCGTGCCTCTCTTACGGCATCCCTAACATCTTTTATTGCTTTGTTGAAAGCAGATTTGTCGCATGGAAGTCTAGTTTGATGCCAGATTCTGCGAAGTCATCGCTTTTCCAGTACTTTTCGTCTTATATCAAGCGGTAGGTTTTTAACAGCCTGGTGTTTGCTACTTCGAGGAGTGTTTTTCCAACAAGCCACTTGTATTACACTGGTTACTTGCGCGGCAGCTTCATCTATCTCAGCAGATTTTTTGAGCGAAATATTCAGTTTCAGGTTTTGATTTATGTAATCCCGGAAGCAATCCCAGTCAGTGTGTCTGTTGATTATGGTCTCCGGCTTTTCATAGCTAATGATGCGAGGTGCTAATTGTCAAGATCACGGGAGTGTGGTCAGAGTTACTGTCGTAGCAAGCTTCTGCTTTTAGATATTGCTTCGGTAGACCCTTTGCAATGAAAAAATCAAGCAAATCTGGTTTTCTATTAGGATCGGTTGGCCAGTATGTCGGTTCCCCGGTTGAGATAACATTCAGATTGTTGCCGTCAAGGCACATCTTTAGCTGTCTGCCTTTGGTCGAAGTTAGTCTGGATCCCCAGTAGGTGTGCTTAGCATTCCAGTCGCCACCCGCAACAAACCTGCCTCCAAGGGTCGAGAGATAGTTGGTGTATGTAGTGAGGTCATTATTGTGTCTTCAATAGCGATGGTAGTCGATTGAATCTGTGGTGTCTTGTATTCGGAGAGCAAGTGATGCTTAATGCAATTACGCACTACTACTGCTGTCCCGCCATGGCCAGTTCCATCAGGATGGTGTGTGATATAGGTATTAAAGTCTTTAATAGATACTTTGCTCTGTTTAGTGCAATGTTCTTCGGATATTAGCATGACGTCAAGTTTGTAGGTGGCAATAAGTACCTCTAAATCTATTTTATTTGGAGCTAGACCATTTATGTTCCAGGTCGCTATTCACAGATTCATCATTTTAGTTTACAGACGAGTTTTGTCATGAGGCTCATTAGGGCACTCATTTGTTGAAGGAGGTAGTCGAACTGTTGCGATTGTTTTATGAGAAGTTCCTCAATTGTGTTGAATGGTTTTGACGAAAGATCTTTGTCTTTATTAATGATTTCTGAATAAAGAGGTTTCCCTCTATTTTCCGTCAAGCCGTTTTTTCACTATCATCTTTATTCCAATTTGGATTTCTCTCTGGATAGGGTTCAGTGTAGTCTGCAGTATTCAAAGTACGTGTCGAAGGATGTGTAGTCTTAGCTGCCTGTTCTGGTCTTATTGGTTTGGGTTTTCGCCTTGCTAGGATCTCTATATAGACACTGCATCTCTTGTAGTTAGCCGGGTGCTCGCCTTGACAAAGCGCACACTGTGCTGGTGTACTGCGGTCTTTTTTTGGACAATCAGAGGTCTTGTGAGCCTGGGTACATTTTACACATTGATATGGTTGCATACAATATTTTTTTGAATGACCGTACTGTTGGCATCTCTGGCATTGTGGAATGAAATATTTCTTTTTAGGATCTTCAATTATTACAGTTTGATGGTATATTTTAGTTATTTCCTTAACAGCCTTATTGTTAGGACCTGGAGCGATGTTTACAAAGAATGTGGTCGTTGGTTTCTTTTCAGGGCCAAATTTCACATATGATTGAATGATTTCTCCCTCTACACTATTGCAGGTTTTCTCTATTTCTGCCTTTATAGCTTCATGGGGGGGTTGTGTGGTGCAGGTTTTTAATGACGACTCTATAACACCTCTGATCTTTTCTATTAAACGTATACCCGATGAGTCCATATTCCCGAAATTTGGATATTATCTTTTTGTTTCGATTTCAGAACTGCTAATTCGAAGTTGATTTTTGTTGATAATTTAAAGGGAATAATTGTCCTCATCAGCTGCAGTCCGCAGAAGCTCCGTTAACTTATTTACATCCTGAATCCCATATATCATAATTGGTGGAGGTTTGATTGGTCGCTTTTCCTTTGAGCAGTCTTGGGATGCTTCTGTTAGATCTATGGGTAGTCCGCTAAATCTGTTTTGAGTGGAGATTCTCTCTGGAGGTGGTGAATCAGATAACTTCTTCCGTTTATTATTACGAGCTACGGGAACTCTTTGCCATTCAGGGGGTTGGGGGGTTATTGTGACACCATCAAGTGTGATATCCTTCACAGATGTGGGATCGAGCTGGGCTATGTTGCCTAGAGACGCGCTTCGCAGCCTTGAAAAAAGGCTGGGATGGAAAGCCTGTTCTACAAATTTGCGTTTTCCAGTAGCATTAACTGGTGATGGTGCCTGGTTTCCCGCATCACCACAGTCTTCGGTAACTAATTTCACACCATGAGGCCCGGGTACCTCATGGCGCCGGGGGTTAGCCGGATGACAAATCACTCCCAATATTATCCATATTTTCATAATTAGATTGGGGCAGTAGACGTAAGCATTTCCCATGTGCCTACCCTCGCGCTTTCTGAGGATATTTGGTCCCTGAAGGTTTGCGATAACCTGAAGGGTTAGTCGCCGCCCATTGTTCGACGTTGTAGGCTGTGATCCTTCTGAAGATCCTGAGCGCTGCCGTTGGCCTTAGTACAAGCTCATCCGCCACCATCTCTTCTGAACACTCCAGTCCGCCGTAAATGTTCAGCACTATGGTCGACCTTCACTCCAGATATGCCAAAGCAGCTCGCCTTAGGGGTTTGGTAACGGAGTGTCCATCTCTCCGGCCTATTTGGTCCGCGGGAGGTATTTTATTTCCCTCCTACCCTGCATATCTGCCGGGCGTTCTCCCCTATCCGCCGCCTGGAGACGCGCCCTCTAGGGGTAAGGCTCCCCCGAGAGACCAATATTTTTGATATGAATAAAAATAATTTATTGAATAGCCTTTTACCATGGTTTTACCCTAACATGATGTGTGTAGGATGTAAATAATTAACATATTGAATCAATTTCACTTCTATAAGTGAATTTCATAGAATAACTCTCAACAACTAGCTCTCTACTCAACTTAGAATATTTATTGAAGACATTGATTATTTTGTTACAGGAAAGCGTCCCTTTGGTGTATCAATTCTGTACATGGGCTGGGACAAGCACTACGGCTACCAACTATACCAGTCTGATCCCAGTGGTAACTACGGGGGATGGAAAGCTACTTGCATTGGGAACAACAGTGCTGTAAGTGTATAATCTCATTAGTATTCAATTTATAGCCTAACTATCATACACACTTCTTATCATATCAGTGGTAAAAAGTTTACATAATTTGCCTAGAGAGAGACCAGTTCCATAGCTTTCCAGTTTGTTTCCACTATGACAAGTTGTTTGGGTACTCCTACAGCCAATCTTATTAGAGATACCCCAACTTTTCTGTGATTCGTACATTTACTAATGACGACCCAAAACTGCTCTCAGATTTTCAGGAATCAGTTCTTGCTGTCATCACTTACTTGCAAAATTTCAGCTTTACAGGTCCAGTAGTTTTTAAGGTTTTGATTACTCTTTCTTACACTGTAACATCACTATTGTTATCTTGTTGACAGTTAATAGTTAGCAAAAGTGTTGATATAGTTAGTGAGTGATAGATACTGGTTGTACTTACTATTATTATATTTGCAGGCTGCTGTATCGAGTTTAAAACAAGAATACAAGGAAAATGAAACAACACTAGCTGAAGCACAGGCTTTGGCAATTAAAGTGCTAAGCAAAACTTTGGACATGACCAAATTAACCCCTGAAAAAGGTAAAGAACAATAGTTCAGTAATACAATTTTTAAAATTAGAGGTGTGCATTTTTTGTATGACATAGGCTCTTGAATTGGGTATGTAGTAGACATGTGCGCCGACCGCCGACGTTTTCATCGTCGTAATCGGCGTCAAATTTAAAATGTTAATTTTAATCAAAATTACGTGTTTAATTAACAACATATTGGCATCTTCTTTCTGGAACTAATGCGAAATGTTTTTTTAATGATGGGTCAGTGGTCAGGTACTCGTAGAAAATCTTACTTTTGCTTCTCTGTCATTTTCTCTTGATTTTCCATCAACTTCTGTATGGTATAAAATTAAACTATTTTATTATGGTCCATAATACTTATTTATTTACACCTAATGTTTCAAACACATTGCAGCATTAATGGTTGCAGGTAAATTAAGTAACATCGTGATTATATTCTTTTTGGACTAAGTTAATGACGCTTTTTCCTCACTGCTCAACTGTTAAATCTACGCCAAGTCCCAACAACCAACCACCAAATGCCTAGCCAAGAGAAAACTCAAGTTGACCTTCTGCAGTGAGACATTGAAGCACAACTTCACCCCAAAATATCTCGGCGTGATACTTGATCGCTCATTGACTTTCAAGCCTCATCTCGAGCATGTGAAGCAAAAAGTGAAGTCTCGAGTTAACATAATCCACAGACTGGCGGGCACGAGCTGGGGGGCTTCTGTGTATATCTACTCTAGCTTTGGTATACTCGACTGTGGAGTACTGTGCTCCTGTAAGGTATTGCAGTACTCATACCAATAAAGTCGACACTCAACTGAACGAATTAACTCCTCTTCCATGGCTTCCTGTTCTATCGCACATTTCACACCTGAGATTCGTAGATGTAGAGCGGCTGCTAATGAATGGGAAAAATGTTCTCAGTCAACCTGTTCCGGACCCATGACACTGGACGAGCTTCCATATTTTAGTCATAAATCAAGATTACCAATCTGGACAGACGAAAGGATTTAAAATCAGTTTGATTTAAATGAGGCGTGGCGTTTGAAATGCGGCTCGTATGAACACATCAATGCGAATTTAGTAGCAGACCCCACGAGGAGGCTGCCTGGCTTTGACTCTGACCGAAAAACTTGGTCCCAGTTAAACCAATTCCGATTCAACCACGGGAAAACTAACCATTACCTTCATAAATGGGGATTAAGGGAGTGTCCTCAGTGCAACTGCGGAGCACCTGAACAGACCCTATCCCACGTGGTAAACGAATGTCCACTTTGCTGTTTTCCCGGTGGAACATCGGAACTGATGAATGCCATACGCAATAATGATGATGACCGCCTATAATTTTGTTAAAATATTCCGATTCACGCAGTATTGGCTCACACATGGAGTAATTACAAAGAGGAGATGCCGTAATAAGCGTTTTGTTGTAAAAAAGCGTTTGTGAGGCTACACGGGGCGGAAGGCAGACGTGCGGGGTGCTTGGTTTCGGCCGTGGCTCCAATCATAGAGCACGAGCAATGACAAGCTCCGCCCACTGCAGTGTCGGCGAGGCGCCAATCATCACATCACTGCGCCATTTCAAACGGCATCTCCTTTTTATAATTACACCATGGGCTCACAGTTTCTAAGGGCCTTGCAGTCCAATGCCTAGTTTAAGTTTTTATTATATTGATGACTTCAATTTTGTCCCAGATTGGTCCCAAGCTGGTAATACCTGCCATCCATCCTCTATTGAAATTAGGAAGTTTTTTTTTACAGACAAATGTTAACTTAGTCTACCTGCGACCATGAACGCTGCAAAGTGTTTAAAACGTTAGGTGTAGATAATCAAGTAATAAATGTGATTAAAACCGTATTAAAATAGTAATACGGTTTTAATCACATTTATTATATATAGTTTCAATGTGTAACAATCGCGAAACATATGAAATCATTCCTTTAGATAACTAGACTGTCTTTTTCTAGTGTAAATGTATCTTATGCCCATCATGACATGCCTATGTCATTAATCGTCTCAATTTATGATGATTATCTAAACTATCAAGAAAAATTACGATGTTCTCTCGTTATTATGAAATATTTGCTTCTTGCACCCTGCAGCAGTAGACCAGAGTAAAGGAAAAAGCCATTGGATTGGACAAAAACAAATTTCGTGAATATTTGTTACCTTCAACTTTCCTTTTCACTGTTAGACTTGGAGGGTCCAATTCTAGCATTTTCGAATAAAAAAGATTTCTTATAACTATATATATGCCTATAGTTACCAGCACCCTTATATTAAAATGAAGATCGGTTCAACTATTTTGAGAAGTTCATTTGATACTAGTTTTATGTATTACTGTTCAGTATAATACTTGATATATTCCAAACCTATAAGGATTTAGAATTTTTTTAGTTTATATTTGTTTATTTTTCAGTTGAGATGGCAACCCTGACCCGCAAAGACAACAAAACTATAATTCGCGTGCTAACAAGCCCTGAGGTAGAAAAACTCATTGCCGCCTTTGAAAAGAGTGAAGCCGAGGCCGAAGCCGCCAAGAAGCAACCCCCTAAATCGTAATTCTGTTTTTGTACTGTTTGCATTAAGTATTCTTTTATTTGCACATTAAATATTTTACAAGGTAACACTGGTATGGATGGGTTTTATTTTAAACATCCCTGTGTTCCCAGTCACATAACTGATACTGAGACAGGATGCGTAAACAATAAAATATAATACGACAGGATTTAATGAGAATCATCACAGAAAGATAAAATAGTGGTAAAAAAAGGTTACGTTTTATTGAAACATTATTTTTTATTAGTACTACTGTTAATATCCTAATCACAAAATAAAAAAGGTAATTAACACAATAACACTTGGTATAAACCACCCAATTTTTCATTGTAAGTGAAGTTGGCGAAAACAAGCAAGGCACGCAGTTTTTTTACAACCGACGCAAGCAGTAATTGTTTGATTGTGACACACCGCACATACCCGCCTCAGACGTCCCTTGTAACGGTAAAGGCTCCAAATAATGATACCTCAAATCAATTTTTTCTGGTATATTATTATACAATCCGCGATTTCCTTCCTTTAATAACAATAATATTATTTTTTCCTAATTTCCCTGTGATCCAACTGAGAGCTTTTTTTACCACACTACACCGTTTCATTTCAACAGGATATGATGACAGAAGTTGATCTTTTTATCAACTCCTCCCATCATAACATTATAATATCGTATGAGGATCAGTTTAGTAATACCATGTTCCCATGGTATGTCGAGATCGCCGCCACTAGATTTTGATCTCTCCATACTATGAGATAAACGTCACCACTGGTAACTCCGGTAATGTCCCCCGGCTCTTAAGTTATATTTTTGGAGTTGACTGATTTCTATCGGCACGAACTGACGGTTGTTGCACAAGGTCCTGACGCAATTGGCTAGTCAACTAAAAAATAAATTGTGTATTTTATATATTTAATTTTAATTTAAAGATTTTATAGTGATGACGTCACGCAACTATAATGGCCATCCCGAACTGCAAGAAAGCAAAAATTACTAAGGTATTAAAAAATATGTATGTCAGTGTCAAATGTCAAAGTCAGGATGGACCGAAGGCCGCGAGTTGGTTTCTTGTTTGTTTACAATCGCCAAATATCTTGGTACCTACCCCATTTCTCGATTCTTCATTATGAATGTAATGAATATGTATTTAGGTTATGTAAGGGTTATGTTTACTTGAACAGAGATGACATTTGACATGGGTGACAAGTACGTGAAGCGCCTGATTAGCGCTACCAAACAAAAAATATTTATTCACTACCCTGTGCTACCAACCTAAAAAATTAAATGTGAATAGCCGGAAGTTATCCGGCTACGTCATACGTTAACTTTGCTAAAAAATTAAAGTCATTGGGTTTTCTGCGATTTACTTAAAAAATAAATACTTGCTTAACTAAAGATCTGATTAATGTAATCTGTCCCCTAAGCCTATTCCTCGAAATGGTTTACGAATTAGACATTTTCATGAAAAAGTTTACTAGCCAATTAAACCCAAACTGTTTCAACTTTCGGACCAAAAAGGGGGAATTATAAAAGTTGTCCATCCACAACGTAAATCCCTTGTGTTCAATATCCTCAAGGATCTAGGATCTCACCTAATGACTTTCATTTTTTAGCAAGGTTAACGTATGACGTAGCCGGATAACTTCCGGCTATTCACATTTAATTTTTTAGGTTGGCAGCACAGGGTAGTGAATTACTATTTTTGCTAAATACGCGCTTCACGTAATTGTCACCCATGTCAAATGTCATCTCTGTTCAAGTAAACATAACCCATAATTACATCTTCATTACATTCGTTGTCTAATTATTGAAAAATCAGATGTCAACGGATGAAAAGACGGCAATAAAGTTCAATAAACAGGCCAATATGCAATAGATACAAAAAATGAGGTAGGTACCTAGATATTTGGTGATTGTAAACAAACAAGAAACCAACTCGCGGCTCGCGGCCCATCCTGACTTTGACATTTGACACTGACATACATATTTTTAATACCTAGGTAATTTTTGCTTTCTTGCAGGTCGAGATGGCCATTATAGATGCGTGACGTCATCACTATAAAATCTTTAAAATTAAATAACAAAATAAATATAATTTTAATAATTTTTTCGTTTAAATTGTATCTCCGAAATAGTCTATTCTATCAATAAAATATATAAAATACACAATTTATTTTTTAGTTGACTAGCCAACTATATGGGATCGATGCATCGATCGAGATTATGTGAATGAAAGGGATGGAAGAATGTAAGGACAAAGAGGTGTCGCGGAGAGCGAAGGAACCTATACTCGTCTTTGTCGACGAATGGACGAGCTACGTCAAGACCATTGCTCTGAAATTTTGAAGAACTTTAAGGCGATATCTCGCTTGCTCGCTCGTCTTTGCCCTGCTTTTAGAGATGGTGGTAAAGCCTGGGGCCTTACTATCAACTCTAATAGCAGGGCAGAAACGAGTCAGTGAACGAGATGGCGCAATACAAGCTGTAAGGTGGCATCTCGTTTACTCACTCGTTTCTGCCCTGCTATTAGAGGTAACTTAAACGTAAGGGCCACTTGACTTTCAACTTGCTTGAAAAAAATTTGTTCAATAGGTAATTTTTACTTGACTGACTAAATACAAAAGTAACAGCCATATTTAAATAAACTTTTAAAAGTCATTCTTTTTGACAGTCATTGACATCACGTTGACGTGGACGTGTCGGACGTAGTGTTGTTGCTATAGCGATAGTTTCACTATTGATTAATGAACTTGAAAAATAGTCGATAACTCAACTAGGGCTATCGAATATATTGAAATTCAGTGATACTATCCTAATTTTACTATCGATACTATTGACCCTCATCAATACCATTACCGTATTTTTACCCACCAAAAAATATTAAATATTTTCCATAGCCTTAACTAAAGTTCAACTGATTTTCAAGCCAATGATGCTTATTATATCGTTATTAAAACAGTTTCGTCGTTAAGGTTGATTATCTGTGGACAAAAATAAATTTTACGTATTATTGTAAACCTACACTCGAGTTGTAAACAACGCTTTATCTAAAACACTTGAAACGTGCGCGCGCGCGGGTTTTGAGCACGGCAGCGCAGCGGTGGCGGGGGGGCCAAAGCAGGTGAAGGGTTATAATATCGATAGTTGACCTAGAAAATCATCGATACTATTGTTAGCATGTCTAACTCATGCGGTCGACCTACATAAAAAGAGAGTCTGTGGGAGGCGTATGACAGCAGCGTTCACATCGACTCGGGACGTTATGTCGATTGTTTTATTTATTGTGCGGTTGTTTGTTTTTATGATAAATGGTCTAAATACGTTATCTCTCTTTTCTTTGTCATCTTTTATTTCAATGCTTCCACTCCTGGTAACTATTAGTATCGATATCTGTTTTACTTGTAATACTATTGATATTTAACAATAATTGTTTGCATACACTATGGACTGTCAAAACTGTTTTTGACTTTTGATAGGCCTTTTATATATATATATCCATACTATTCCATACTAATATTATAAATGCAAAAGTCTGTCTGTCTTTCTGTTACGCATTCACGGCCAAACCGCTGAACGGATTTTGATGAAATTTGGTATGAATATAGTTGAAGACCCGGGGGTCAAACATAGGCTACTTTTTGACGCAGGCGGAGCTGCGGGAAAAAGCTAGTATATATATAAATTATGTTTAAGGAGTTAGGGGAAGGGGTGAGAGTAACAGGAGGGGTGCGTGGAAGTATAATACCCCCTTCCCCCTTTTCTTGAAACACCATGGAGTAATTACAAAGAGGAGATGCCGAAATAAGCGTTTTGTAAGAAAGTGTTTGTGAGGCTACACGGGGCGGAAGGCTGACGTGCGGGGTGCTTGGTTTCGGCCGTCGCTCCAATCATGGAGCATGAGCAATGACAAGCTCAGCCCACTTTTGTGTCGGCGAGGCGCCAATGATTATATCACTACGCCATTTCAAACGGCATCTCCTCTTTGTAATTACTCCATGTGAAATACTATCGATGGTATTGTTATCTTCATGGTATTGCATGCAAAACGGCTATCGATATCATTATTTTTTTTTCCACGATCGAAAGTCTATCGATAGTTAACTATAGAGCAGCAACACTAGTAGTGTGATCCGCCACATGGTTCCGCCATTCTAGAGGTGAGAAAAGTTGTGACTTTCATATCGCCGTGACTGTCGTGCCAGTGACATGAAAATCACGTCATATCGACGTGATTTTGCCACGTCAATCAGGCCGGTCACAATTCGGCCTGGCAGATATTCGTATCTTCATATCTAATTTCCTCTTAATTGCGTCATGATATTTTTTTGCTCGAAGATCTTAACATTGCTAGTACAAGTGTCGCAATGGTTTATGAGCTCTGACCTTGAATGCGCAGTATTCATTTTATGGATCTGATTGGCGGGAGGGCTGAGGCGCGAGGCGAGCGGTAGTGCGCCAACGCATTCTTTTGGTTTGATTAGTCGCTTGCTCTTCCCGCGTCCCGTTCGCACGTCTCGCGACCCTAAAGTACAGTCGCGCACTAATACTTTTTGACAAGTGTTTGTTTTGTTGACTTTTTAGTTATTTTTTTTTTTTGTTAACTTCTTTCTTTGCTGCTTATTGTATTTGTTTTTGTTGTTTATAATATTTATAATAAGTCCCATAGTGTTGTTAAAATGCCTAAAAATAAAGTATTAACGCGACAGGCTCGAAAAATGGTTTATGACGTAAGCAATCACATAAAAAAAGAATAGCAAGAAATAGTCGGCAGTTTAAAAGAGATAAAAAACAGGGCAGCAGCAGGAATGGCTGGTTCTTTGCAGAAAAACTTTGAAGATGTAATTCATAGTCTTGAGCTTCAAAAAAAAAGAGCTTGTGCCGAAATGCAATCAATATTTACTGAAATTTATAATCAGCTAAAGCAAATTGGATAAAAAATAGCGGATGTAAATAAACTTAATGTGATTAACCTTGAGGGGATCATCCAAAAATTGGGTTTATGTCAAAAAAGAACAGCTTTGGCTACAAACACGTCGGTTGCTACAGTTAGAAGGATTGTGACGCAAGCAAATAGTTTCGAACTTATTGCAGTTTTCAAAACACCCAGTAAAAAGAGGCCAAGAGCAAAATCCGTTACCGGAATAGATAACTTTGACCAAAGGGTCATAAAGCGGTGCATACATAATTTCCATCTTACAAACAAAGAGTTACCAACTATTCAGAAACTTAAAAAAAAATTACAAGAAGACATCAATTTTCAAGGATCAGATGGAAGTCTTAGGCAGATTGTTAAGGAGTTGGGTTTTCGTTGGAAGAAAACAGAAAACAAACGCAAGGTTTTGATCGAAACTTCGAATATTCGCCTGCAGAGGATTGAATATTTGCAAAAAAATTAAAAGTACCGCGAGGAAGGCAGGTGTATTATTTACACGGACGAATCATATGTGGATTCATCTAAAATGCCTTACTTACATTTAAAGCTGGCTCCCAAACTAGAGATTATCATGCTAATATGAACAACTCAGCTTCTACCTAATATTCCACCAAATTCGGTAATTGTTGTGGATAATGCTTCTTACCACAATAAGCAATATGACATGGCACCCACATCCAACTCTAAAAAGGCTGAAATGCAGGCATGGCTCACTGAAAAGGAAATTAATTATAACGAGAATATGCTGCAATTATATGAATTAATAAAAACCAAAAAGAAAGATTCAAAAAATACTCTATTGACCGAATTGTGTCTGAACATGGTCATATTATTTTAAGACTGCCTCCATACCATCCTGATTTAAACCCGATAGAGATGGCATGGTCTGCTATAAAGCAATATGTTGGAACTAAAAATCTGAACTGGAATTTAAATAATGCCATGCAACTCGATAAAGAAAAGTTGATATGATGGGGCAACACGAGTGGGAGACGTTATGCAACAAAGTTAAAAGTGTAGAAGCAGAATACGCAACAAGTGATCATGTGGTGGACATGATGACAGAAGAATTTATCATTCATGTGAATGATGATGAAAGCTCAAGTGACAGTGATAATGCGGATGATGATCATGATTATGACATGCCGTCTACAAGGGCCGGCAACACCTCACCAATGCTTGTTTTAGGAAATTCGTCAAGCGATAATGAGTTCATGGAAGGGGTATCACCATTGTGATACTAGTATGGACAAAATATTAAATAAATAATGTAAATCATTTGTATTGGGTTTCCTTCACTTTAAACACTAATGAATCACCCCGGCCTCGCCCATGGTATACATGTTACGGTTAATGTCCGAAGTGAGGCTACACTTCAGATTAGCCGGCATGATTTCAGCTAATCTCTGAACCGAACTCTGTTGGTTAATCTTAGGTGGAAGAGTTTTTTTATGATAAAAAGTCTAAAGAATTTTTAAGTTGAATGATTTTCATTTGTCATTGAGTCTAATAAGTTTTATGCGTCATTGCGTCGAATGATTTTCATTCGTCATTGAGTCGATTGAGTTGTATGCGTCACTAGCCGTCGCGTGCGGCTTTGCCCGCGCTTACCACGCGAGTTAAGCCGCGGGCGTGATAAAATGTAGCCTTCCTCGATAAATAAGCCATCTAACACTGAGAAGTATTTCCAATGTCACCAAAGATTTGACAAAACTCTTATAAATAATTATGTTTATCTACGCCAAGAAAATTAAGTAAGTAAACTATGTTCTAAAAATACAATTTTATAATTTACATTAAAAGCAATCTAATTTGACAATACGGTCGACGAACCCCGTCTTAATAATGAACTTCTCCGTAAAACATAAAAAGCGAGCTTCAGAAAAAAATTATATTAAATTTGTCGTTCTTGAAATAATGCTAAAGAGCGCGGCCATAAAAGCAAAGCTAAATCTTAACACATCCAAGTGTAACTATTCTAAGCATAAAAAAGGATGGCAGACATTTTTATTCTAGAGACAGAGTTCTTATTCCGGAATTAAACGTGGATTAATATAGTTAACTATGTGGTGAAATGTAAACTTCATATGATGACGTAATAGTAAATTGCGTCATCTTCGTACTTTAGTGAAATCGGCTCTAAGGACTGACTATATTAGTGAAAAAACAATACGTACATCAGTCTTCTTCAAAAAATTTGTTCCAATGAATATAACAGCATTACAATCCACTTACACCCGTAATCTCAAACATTTTCTCAAACTCCACTCAACCTTACTCCAACTCATTAGTATGATTAGTCGATACTAGCTTCCTTGAGTTGAGATGATTTCTCGTTGAAGGTGAGTATCGAACTGTCAAAATATAAAATTAAAGTAATAAGATTATCGCGTTCAAACAAACTCTTCAGCTTTATATTATTAGTATAGGTTGAGTCGAATGATTTTCATTAGTCGTTTAGTCGAATGATTTTTCTTTATAATAAACAATGATTAAAATGAGTTTTATGAGTCATTGAGTCGAATGAATTTCATTCGTCGTTAAGTCTAATGTTTTTCATTCGTCTTTGGGTCGAATGAGTTTTATGCGTTATTGCGTCGAATGATTTGCATTTGTCGTTGAGTCGAATGATTTTTGTTTGGACACAATGCGTCGCATAGTATTACGTGGGGCGCACTATAAGTTTCCGGAATGAATATGAAAAAATACTATTAAAGGTACAAAATTAATTTATTGTTTTTCAAAATAATCTCCCTTGGCGTCTATGCACTTTTTCATTCGATAAAACCAGTTTTGAAAACTTTTGTGCCACTCCTCTGTGGTGACCTCTGAAACGTGTTTTTCATACTCCTCGACAGCCTCTTCTGGTGATGAAAATCGTTGACCGCGTAATTGGTTCTTAATTTTTGGGAACAGAAAAAAGTCACAAGGTGCCAGGTCGGGACTGTATGCAGGATGACTCATGAGTTCTACATTTTTCGCCTTCAAAAAGTCGTTTGTCTGTCTGGCCGTGTGAGAACTAGCATTGTCGTGGTGCAGGATGATACGGCGTTTACGGTTATTTTTACGGAGTTCGTCAATAACTTCCGGCAAACAAATGGTCGTGTACCAGTCACTATTCACTGTACGACGATTCTCTAAAGCAACAGTAGCCACGTGTCCAGTTTTATTAAAAAAGAAGCAATCATCCGCTTAGATGCACTTTTCACGCGCGCCACTTTGGTTGGTTTCGGCTCATCTTGAAAGACCCATACGCTCGATTGCTGCTTTGTTTTGGGATCGTAGCAATAAATCCATGTTTCGTCACCTGTTACTATGTCCCACACCAAATTTGACGCACCTTCGTTGAATCTGGTAAGCATGGCACTGCACCAAGTGACGCGGTCCGTTTTTTGAGCCTCGGTCAAGTTGTGTGGGATCCACCGCGAGCACAGCTTTCTCACACCCAAATGTTTGTGTAGGATTAATTGTATTTGACTCATGCCTATTTCTAAGGATGCGCGAATTTCATGGTAGGTCACATGCCTGTCTGTTTCAATCATACGGCGCACAGCATTGATGTTTTTGTTGGTCACAGCGGTGGACGGCCGACCATCGCGAGATTCGTCACTGAGATTGATACGACCACGCTTGAATTCTGCAAACCAGCTATAAACAGTTGTCTTGCATGGTGCTTCATTGCCAAAAGCTGTTTCAAGCCGAGCGATGCTCTGTTTAGCTGTCAAATTAGACTTAAAATCGTAGAAAACCATACTACGAAAATTTTCCCGAGTTAAATCCATGTTGATGCAGACACACAATTTTTTAAATGGCGCCACAAGGTAAAAACAAAAGACAGTCAGATGAAACAAACTGCATTCTACAGCCAAAGAGTTCTATTTTCAAATGTTGCAATAAATTTTTAAATATTGTTTATGTAAGTGGCCAGTTCCGGAAACTTACAGTGCGCCCTATGTATTACTACTATTATGCATATATACATTTGTTTATAATTTTGATATTTATAAAACAAAACATATCAGTTGAAACATGTTCATTCATATTTGAAAGTCTGGGTATAAGTATTTTTATACGCGAGTGTACACCTGCGCAGACATCCTCGCCAGTTTTGCCGAGCGCTCATAAACCGTTACGACACTTGTAAAATATAATATCGATTTCGTTTCTACTTAGTAAAGAAAATTGAAAAATGTCTATACCATAACAAAATGGAACTAAAATTACGAAAATATTTAATAACATTAATATAGTTAAATATAAATGTTATGTAGGTACTATGAAAAAAATATGGTCTTTATTTATTTCATTACTATTGGAAATCCCGTTATCAAAAATATCTACTGCCTTTAAATATCTTTGCCTACTTACCATCACGGATTGTTAAAAGTAATTCGCGTGAATTGGTGATTTCCGTTCAGACAATTCCGAGGTGCCGAGATCACGCCGGCCGGGTACGAAAGTTCCGCGGAACGACTAACGTGATTTTGTAACGTCGTTCCC
The DNA here is from genome assembly GCA_947363495.1 of Euzophera pinguis. Classification (NCBI taxonomy): domain Eukaryota; kingdom Metazoa; phylum Arthropoda; class Insecta; order Lepidoptera; family Pyralidae; genus Euzophera; species Euzophera pinguis. The sequence goes on from OX376171.1 coordinate 8,146,746, forward strand.
ATTTCCTCCGTGAAAAATCACGTCGGTCACTTAATTCGGACTCACAAGCCACAGCGTTTTTATTGCCGTGACGTGATATATCACTCACCTCTACGCCGTTCGCCTTGTTGACTTGTTTGTTTATTTGTTTGTGGTGGTTTGAATTTACATGAATTTCACGAATTTGTTGTGTTGCGTGACTGTGAATATAATAATATGAAATATAAATTATAATCCTTCCTAGCGAAAACATTTCTAAAAATGGCTGTAGAGAAACCGAAGATTAGCACAGCTACCGTACCCAAAAGATCTCGTTTGGAAATGAATGTGCGTTTATTACTAAATAAATGTGAATTAATTGCTAAACAAGAGCCTGTCGATGGAAATTGGAGACTTAAAAAGTACGTGGAGTCCTTGACTGAAATGATAACTGAACTGAAAACTGGCCCTGAGTAAGTAACTATACCATTAGAACTGTTCAAGGTTCAACCTTAACTAAAATTTATTGTATTAAATCGATTATTATTTCTTTTTCACACTCGCGTATCCCCGGGATTATTTTCTTATATACAACCATAGTATACAACCCACTTTTTAATATTTATGTATTTCAGTCTAGAGTTTGAAAAATCCACATGGTTCTGATTGGCACTAAAGATTCTCGCTCATATCATTAATGCCTGCAAGCTTGATATAGAATTCATAAGTAGGTAATCTTTGTAAAAATTGATTGAAATTATATATTCATCCTATCCTACTTCTTCTTTGCGTGTTGGAATGGGTATTTAATAATTACATTTTTTTATATGTTTGACCCTACCCTACTTAATACTTAGTTTTGTAAACAGTAGAAAAACATAAATATCATAGCAAAACAAAAATTCCTGTAGGAATTAAACATAGAAGCTGCAGGCAAAATATACTACAAATAAATATAATGGAACGGTCTTTATCATAACCATGTGATAGATTATTCTTCTATCTGAATTCACTAGCAAAAGGATGATTTCATAGAACAGTCAATAAACTTCAAAGATCTGGAGCCCTATTTTTGAAATGTATGACATAATATATGTTGAACAAAAATCCTTCGTAAACTAACAAAAATCCTTCAAAATCAAATGATAAACACTTGATATTGAATAAAAATTATTCCACTCGCCGATTTTGCTTGAGTCACACTTTTCAAAAATAGATTTGACACCTATCTGCTTACCTCTACTACTATGTAAAAATATACTGGACTTACCGTATTATGTTAATGTATATTAATGTTTTATGATTTTTACATATGTTAGAGAAGGAATGCCTGAAAAAGTGTTAATTAGGACACTAGTTCAAGGTGACACAAGCTGAGGCATTCCTTTGCCAGTACATATTTCTTACTACATAGTCACAACGTATTCAAGGTCGCAGGAAGAAGCTGGATGTGGGCCGCTTTAGATCAGTCAGATTGGAAATCCATGAGAGAGGCCTATATTCAACAATGGACGTCTTGTGGCTGAGATGACGATGATAATGATTTCTTACTACCTAGTATATTAGAAGGAATTTGTTTTGGCAATAAACAATATTTTTTAATTTTTTAAATAGACTGCAAACTTGACAAATGTTATTAGTTAACTATGTTAAAAACACATTTGTTTTTCAGTAAGCCTGCCAAAGATGTTCTAGCCGCCTACACAAAGAGAGCTACTTTTCTTAAAGGTTTGATCCAAACTGCTTCTCTGCATAGTCCCATTGAAAAGGTAATTATAAAAACCAAAAACATTTTCAGTGTTACAAATATTCAAATGCTTGTGACTTAGATATACCTAGTCACAGGATACCATTTTATATCTAGTGGGTTACATGATCAGTTGAGTGAGTTTTTCGGAACCAACTTTCAGCCTATGATGTGGTTCTTATGGTACCCTAATAGTAGCCGGAGCCACCAGGAGCAGAGGCCACCACTATTTATAATCCCCCTACTTACTTCATCAGTCAAGCTATAAAAAATATATTTATTTATCTTTATACAGAATCAAATATTATTTATAATAACAACAACTTATACAGTGATTTATTGCTAACCAACCTTTTCGCCTGGTGGGCACTGTGAGACTTTTAGAACTATCATTCTCCTTTTTTATTTTATAGCTGGAGGCAGTACAGCAGCTGTCTCATGGTGCTGCCACAGTATGTGCAGATGCAGCAGCCCAAGAAATACACCAGAAGACTGTAGTCAAGTACGGAGTCGAATTGCGCTCGGAATTATTTGGATTAGGTAAGAGTTTTTATCTTCAACTTATGATGAAAAACTTCATAAATGACTATAAATAAATATGTATGGAAATTAAAAATATAGTGAGTTACATGGTCAATCGACCCTGTACACCTTGATGTCAGTTTTTCGTAAGATAAATTTAACGTAATCATGAATTAATAATATTTATCTGATATTAATTAACTAATGATTGTTAAGTTAATCATGAATATTGACTACACCTACAATTTGAATGCAAATAATTGAATACCTACCTCATATTCCTTTTCCAGATGATACAGACGAAGCACTACGCAAGCGCAACATAATCAAAGCCCCGAATTTCACAAGCAACAGTAGCAGCAAGGAGGACATCGACTCCTTACTCAAGTATCACCAGAACATGCAAGAAAAAGTGGCTGAGAATATGGTCCTGCTAACTAAGAGTTTGAAGGAGCAGTCGCAAATCGCTAGCACGATTATTAAAACAGATACTGAGGTATGTTTTACTTATATTTTTCTAAAACAATGCATTTTGGTTTCACATTTTCAGCGAAAAATAAAATATTGTTTAAAAAAAAACAACTGTTATACACGCACCGAAATACGTACAGCAACTTAACTCCCACACTAACTTAGAGGGAGTTAAAGTAACAGACACGCTATCAAACGATGTGTTTCAACACCCTCCCTACCCTAGTATAGTATAAGTACCTAATGAGAATATTTTCTCAACAGGCACTGAAAAAGTCGTCAGACCTGACGGAGCGGAACCTGATGTCGTTGACTAAAGAATCCACGCGACTACAAGAACACAGCAGGAGCGCTTGGAAATGCTGGCTCTGGCTCATGTTGGCTGTGGTTATGGCCATATTTATAAGTAAGGAAAATACTTAACAAAAATTTATTTTAAAAATCGTCAGACCTGACGGATTGGAACCTGATGTCGTTGACTAAAGAATCCATGTGACTACAAGAACACAGCAGGAGCGCTTGGAAATGCTTGCTCTGGCTCATTTTTTTTTTGATATGACCTACAATTTTAGCTCCTGTGAGTTTTAAAATTTACAGCGGGACAGTTTGAGGCGAGGGCTATTAACCCTCAGCCTTTTCGGCAAATGCGCAAGGGGCTCCCAATTGGGACAAAAATCGACCATGGGCTTTTTTTTTTTTTTTTTATTTATCAAAAAATTTAACCTATCATTACAGAAACAACGTCTAATGCGATAGGATAGAAGTTCCATAATTATCTATGTACGTATAACATATAACATTTAAAGACGTTATTGTGAACTCATTCAGACTTTTTGCCTTTATCAAGCGAGCAATGCAAACTCGCTAGCGGTAGCAAACGCTCATTGCCATTTAAAATTTATATCTCTATCTATCTATTTAAAATCTATGTCGAATAAAAATAGTTCTACTCACCGATTATGACGAATAAAAGACATTCGATATCGAACGAAAATCAGTCGACTCGCCTATTTTGCGAGAGTCACACTTTTCTAAAATAGCACTCCAGGTGCGCTTGGCTCTGGCTAATGTTAGCCATATTTATAAGCAATGTTTGTTCATACAAGACGCAGGCCGCTTCCAACTGGTCATTTTTCAAATCTTTAAAGGGAGGCCTATGTCCGGCAGTTGACAGACTGACTGTGGCTGAAATGATGATCAATGTTTGTTTATACTACTAAACAGGTAAACAAGCCTACGATTAACTTACCTGCAACAAAAGAAAGAGAAGCGCGTTGCCAACCATACATATATTTCTTTAAATCCTGAAGGTCTTAAAAGGTCTTATGTTGGAGCATAAAATCCCTTTTGTGGGCACCAACAACTAACAGTTCTGCGTAACGGTCGGTTATTAGTCAATTAATAATAATAATAAAACTCTGTATTGCACCAATAAATTAAAATTTTGCAATATACAATGGCAGCCTTATCGCTATAGCAATTTTTTACAGGCAACCAACGAGTAAGATTTAATAAAATAACATAAGTATGGCGGAGACATTTAAAAGTAAAGAATATACACGTTAATTTCAATTTTTTTTTGCCTATCGTCCATGTAGAACCTATTCTCAGAGTTTCACAAAACCGCTCCTATCTCTGACATGGTTTTTTATATAAGCAAGGATAGGATGTTTCTTTTTTTAATGAAGTTGTTTTGTTTTAGATATGGTTCTGTTCATGAAAGTGATGAAGAAGAGAAAATATGAAGATTAAGTAAGTAATTTATTTGAGCTTAGTTTTACGAATAACATAATATATCGATATTTATATAAAATTAAATGTAAAACAGTTAACTGTGCAATAAACGTTATAAATCGACAAATATTTATTTATTTTCATAAAACCGGCGTGCCTTATGGATTTTATAATAAAGTTTATTTGAAAGGAGAAAGAAAAGACCAAATGTAGCACACACCAAGGTCCATAAATACCATGGATTTATATAATGAAGCTTATTAAAAAATAATATAGCCCAATAATTCCTTAGAAATATCTAAAATGAAACAACAGTTTTTGTATTAATGTTTTATTACTACTGAATTAATTTTGCATTCTAGAATATTTTTCTCTCTACCGAACGTTACCAAATTCGATTTGGTCCATATACTCAATTATTTCTTCAAAACTAAAATTTAAGACGTAAAGATTAATCTAAAATATACATATGAAAATAGATCATCTACACAAAATACTTTTTACGCAATTTTCGACAAAAACTGAAAATGGTTTCTACTCTCAATAAATACCTAAATTTGGAAAACATCAAGCAATTGCCTATTTTGGAACACCCACTGCCTTATTCATATAAAATAACGACCGCTCGTTAAGCCTACTTTAACTTAAACATTTGGCCCCTTTCTTCAATAATTTGACGTGAAAGAACCGATACAGAAAATAGTTAAAATGAGCTTAACAGACGTTTAATTTTTTTATGAATAAGGCTCATATATAATTAATGTATTAAAATATCGTTGTAATTTTAAGTTCCATGAACTCTTTAATTTAGAAACAAATTACAAAACAAAAGGGTAAGTATAATTTAGTCGATTAAAGAAAAGAATTTACAATGACGTAGGTATTCCCGGCTCGCTCGCACAATTTTCTCACCTTACTTACTCAATATGTGCGACAGAGACAACGATACGTTACGTGGGAGGACAAATAAGAGCTGAGCACCGTCAATGCTAATTCCTTCTCATTAATCGACATTCGACAAAACATTTTTTATTTTCTTCCACATTTCGATTTTTATACTTTTCATTGACTTTATAATTTATGTGCGTGATTATACTGGACCATAATTGCCAATATCAAATCCCTACTGCTTATCCATATTTACTTTACTTACCCCCTTATTCATAAAAATAAACGAACGTGTGTTAAGCATACATTAACTAAATTATATTCAGTCCCTTTCTGACTTACCTGTATTTGACGTGAAAGAACGAGATGAAACATATTTTAGTTAACTTAAACATATAGAACGTTCGTATTTTTTATGAATAAGGGGATAACTCGACCAAGGATTGATTTCTGTTTCATTAAATGACATTGTCAATTTTGTTGACATGACACTTAAAAATGTTGCCACCGAAAAGCGATCAGTAGCGACGCCAATGCAGGGTTTTTAATTTTCCTGGTCGGGTTATAACATGAATACTTAAATGTTTTTATCATGAATGACGAATGATTTTACTTGATAAGGCGAAAAGGTTACTTAAACGGGTGAAATTTTTTATACATCTTAGAGTCTATATGATATAAGTAACATTATTTATTAGGTTTAGATATAAGTGCTACAGGTCCATATATACTTTATATTTTCATACTATGCTACCTAAGCAAAATAATGATATTGAGAAATTAGTTTAGTTATTTATTTTTCTGCAAAAATGGGTTTTCATATTTTTATTTACTTGGACTGAAGGCAGATGTGTTTTCTGAGGCAGATATTTCTCTCATTATTTTTTAAGTTTTAATTTAATAATATAAATCTAAAATAATTTAATTTAAATGTGGTAGTGACAGCTGTTTTATGTCAGATTTTGTTACAAATTAACCATGTGTAATAATTTGTTTTTAAAAAAATAACTGTTTGGTTAGATTTTTGATATTTTCCAATGGCGGAATTATTTTAGCTAGACTTCACTTAGACCTTCACTATTAAACTGTTTTAATTCGGTCTAAAGAAAAATTGTAACTAAAGATGAAGATTGACAAAGTTCAGCGTTGCCAAGAATTATCTACAATAGTAATCATCAGCTTATCACATCAACATCCCTAAACAGCCCTCGCCAATTTTATTAGCGTCTGTAATTGAAGCATGTTCTATAAAGCCCTAGTATTCCTAATGTTTCTACTTCTTGTCGTATACGTCGGTTAGTTCAAATTTCCAGATCTTGTTAGGCCCGATTTCTGTGACGTAGATGTGGGAGCCGTTTCTTGTGAGGGCCAAGGAGTGAGGGTTTGTGAAGCCCTGAAAAGAAAAATAAGAAAAATCTTGGTGTTGTAATATTGGTCTAGTCAGAACAGAACTTTAAATTTAATTACTTATCTACATATTAATACGATTAATTGATTGAGCTACAAAGTACGAATATGGTGTTTGCGATTTGGTTGTTTACAATAAACGTACACAGCCTTTTCAAGACCTAATTAATTACTAAAATTATGGTTGTGAAATAATGTATACTCACAGTACTTGGTTCCCAAGTATCCATAATATTCCCATACAAAGCGTTGACAGTGAATCCCCTGACTGCGATATTCTGAGCTGTAGGTCCATTCACAGCATAAATCATATCTCCATGGGATGCCACAGCGAACACTCTTCCCAAAGTAGGATCTTGAATTACAGTCGGTGGTTCGAACATCTTGATGTAACTCTTCAAGCCAGCCCTAGGGCATAGGATCCTCATATTCTCTCTATCAGCGACGCAGACCATATCCAAATTTTCCAGTAACGTCACACTATGCGGAAGGTTTAGTGACAAAGAGGCGGGAAATGATGGAATGGGTAAGAGTTTGCCAGCAGCATTGAATTTAAGGATTTGGTTATTGCAATATCCATCTGCTACAAAAATTTCTCCTGTGGTTGCCACGGCAACGGATGTGGGCATACAAAGCAATACTCGACGACGGTATGGAGAGCCAGAAGTAAACGCTTCTCCAATTGTCAGGCTTGGGTATTTGTGATTGCTCGGTATATACTGAAATGAATTGAAATAGTATGAAATGGCTGAGGGTCTATTGTATTTTTATGTGTCAAAAGGGACTTGCCGTAAAATGTTTTTTTGTAGAGAACAGATAAATCTTAATTAGCCTCACGTTATATACGTGTAATCAATATTTTATTTGTGTTACCTCGTAACGTAATTAAACCTAATGCGTAGTTAACAGACGCAGCATAGACAAGTTGAATCCAATGCTTATCACCCGTTACTATAATCCATTAGTCTAAATTTTTGGAAACAGAACCTTACTGCGTTGAAGTTAAGATGAACTTTTACATATTCATAATTCATAAGACAGAAGAAATAAATTTACCTTAAAGACTTGATGCTTAGCAACATCTGTCACCCATACATTGTCATGGTGATCCACGGTCAGACCATGTGGCATATAAAACGCATAGGCGCCCCAACTGTGGAGCACTGACCCCGTTTGTGGGTCCAGGACTAGAATTGTGTCCTCTATAATAGGACCTTTATCCAAGTTCTGGTAAACATATGACTCGTTGAAGGTGCTGCAACACAGAATAGTTGTGTAGGTTTAAAGAATAATAAGATAGAGAACAGTTTCGAAGCGACAATAGTTTGATACTTAATCAATAGCAAATTTTGATATGATAAAATGCTGGTAAAGCTCTAGTTTCTGAATTCTATTTAAAAATATTCATATAAATTTCTGAATATTCCAATCTAATTTCTAACCCCAAAGTAGGAATCTTTAACTACCAACACTTTCTCAATTGTACTTTAGTTTTTAGACAGTTTCTTTTGAAACAATTAAATATAGAAAAACAATATTTTGTAATATAATTACCTTTCATCCCAAACTCTTTCAGCCCTGTGAAATATGACAGGTTGGCCCAAAGAATTAATTGATACTGCAGTTATCTGTCCCACATTTAGGGATTGTTGTGGCCAATCTTTTACCTCTTGGGGTCGTAACACAATTTCATCTTTAGGCTACAATAAAATATCAATTTTATTGGATATTCAATTATGTTTTCTAACAATTCTTACAGAAGCCACGTATACAATTCAAAGTTACTTACTAAATGCAGATCCGTATTCTTTAGTAAATCATCATTGCTTCCATAGCTAAAGTAATCGAAATTTTCTCTCACTGCCTCAGGCTCACATTTAATCCCAGAGACGATTAAAACGAAGAACAAAACCGGCAACATTTTGAAATTGATATATTGTTGTGAACAGAGTGAGACTATTGTTGAAATTACTGTTGCGGTGCTAAATTGTATTGATTCCTGGTGCTTTGTACGAGAACACGCATGCGCTATTAATCCACTTTAACTACATCCTATTCTCAAGGTCAGAATCTGGGGATATTTACTACCAATGAAAGCCGGAATAAGTAAACATAGTTTATTCTGAAACCATTTTTAACAAGTTTCAACAAAACGGCGAACACATCATTAATTTTTAGACATTCGCAATTCGAACGAAATCTTAGGCTATATACGAAAATAGAAGGTGAAATTTCATTTCTTTTACTACTGAATCAGTCTCAAATTAGAATCGTTGTTAAATATTGGCACATCCAGAGACTTTTTTACAAGGAATTTCTTCATTCTTTTCTTATTGTTATTGTCCACGCCATTCTGAGTTTGGCTGGTCCCAGATGTACCCAGTTTCAGTCATGGAACACACGGCGTTGTAATATCGCCCTGGACTTCTGCAGTATGACCAAGCAGGGCATTTACATCTGAACAATATTTGAAATTCCTCCTTACACACCTCGTTCCACCAGCATGTTCTCTGAAACAAGATTGCCATTGACTTTGTTACTGAATGTAAATTATTTGATAAGCTTTATCTAGTTTATCTAATTTTTATCGTTAATTAATTATTTTTGGTCTACTTCTCAACTTTATAAAATGCCAATATATGTGTTCTATATTATCTTCACAACATCCAGATACACTGTTAGAAATATCGATCAAAATTTCAAACGTCACAAAGTAGGCTTTAGTAACAACATACAATTGAAATATTAAAATTATTTTTACCTCTGTAATATATTCTCTAACCGATTGATCCGAATAACTTCTCTTGCTGATCGAAGCTGTCTCCAGCATAGCACTCAACATAATAATGCACACAAACGTTACATATTGCGCCTGAAAAAACAATTTTACATCACTTCATACATTCACAATGTTTGATATGTCACGAATCAGTATTAAAATTAATCTTACCTTAATCATAGCAAATATTTGGCCTAAAAAAAGAAAATTGTCGGCGAACCTAACCTTTTAATTTCACGCCCCCTAGCGGAGCTTTGAAGCTCTTTTGTGTTATCGTTTTCTCCGTATTAACAAAGAATACGTTGAGTAAGTTTTTGAGTGTATTAGTAGATTGCTTTCACACTAATTATGAATTAATAAATGTATTTTAGTTTTTAAATTTAGTCTTGACAAATTAGGTAATGTTAATGGTTATATTTATTTTTATTCATCATCAATCAATAAAAAAAAAAAATGTTTCACTCAACATAAATTTGTGCTTTTCGAATAATGTAAGAAAATAATTAAAATAATAATTTCAGCTGAAACGACTTTCGGCTACATAGGTCTTTCCTACAGATTGAAAGATTCGAAGCTGCATCAAGCGTCTTCCTACAATTTAATTTTTGTCACGATCGGGTAGTTAGTAGGATGATGGTAAATACATAGCGATACAAATTAATATAGTATACATCTTACAATTGCACCTTATTAATAAAATTACTAGGATTACAAATTAACATTTTATTTAAACTTTACATATAAAAATCACTAGCTAAACATTTAAGATGTTCTGAAAAAAATATGAAATTTAATAGTTGAATTAAACTGAACTATGAAAACATTTAAATTATTATAAATCAGTGAGTCAGTAATGCAATCTCGGTTGCTCTCTCTCTCTCTCTGCTCAAATAATTTCAGTCTTAAAATTTCATGAAACGCCAACATAACTTTAGGCTTTTTGACCTCAGGTCGCCTTCAGTATAGGTACGCCATTTACCTATAATATAACTGAAAATTCAGTAACGGCTATTTTCGAGATAATGTTTTAATAGTGTTTGTTGTAGAAGTCAGAAACATATTATTGTCTCAAAATCCTAATAGACCTTCTAAAGGGTCGGACTATTCCAAAAATGACCTCGTCCGATCTATGAGATGAAGCAGTGGGATTAAGTTTTTAGAAGGGGGGTCCTGTTTAAAATTTCGCGGATGTCACATGCATTAATTAGAATGTATAAAATGTTTATTCCGTTTATATGATAATTTTTAACGAGACTGTACATAAATATAAATAGATTTTACTAAATATTTTACAAAGATAAAATACAGGAATGGCACTTACGTGTAAATAGTAAATAACGCATCATTTAATTTACAAACAACTTTGGTTGGATACTACCACTACTTCTGGAATACTGGCCCACAAATCTTAAACAGTCCGATAGCAAGAATATTACAATACTCGGCATATAATTCGATTTATATATAAGCGAGACCCAAACCCGTAATCATGCCCGTAAGGATTGAGGAGCCACATCAGATTTTTAATTGAAACATATTGCCCTATTTAGAAGCGATGAAGTTATTATTATTATATATATTATGAAGTATTATTAGTAAGTAGCCTTTATTTTGGAATTTGTTGTAAAATATATAAAAAAGTTATGGCATTAAAAGGTGCGGTTACGGCTACATAGTTATTCCATCGCCTACTAAATAGCGCAATACGTTTCAAATATAAATCGGATGTGGCTCCTCAATCCTTACGGACATCCCGTAATCATGTTAGCTATAGGTTTGTCTCGCTCTCACGTCAACTTACATGCCGCAAATTGTAAATTATTTAGCGTCAAATCCTCCAACTTAGTAACAACATCCATAAAATTATTTCATTTTGTATAAAAGTTATATAAACTTTATTTGCTAGAAAGCAGAAATCATGGCAAAATATTGTACCTATCGAAATTACAATTAAGCATTTCATTGAATCAAAAAATCTACTTAATTGTTTTAATTTAAGTACATATGAATCCGACATCAAAAGAAACATCATTACTAAATCGGCCTCACTACCTGACTTTAAGATAAATGCACCTATTCACTTTGATTTTACAGCTTCACATAGCTTTTATATCTTCTATATTGTTTTCATTTCCTTCTTCTTCTTGTCTTCTATGCATATCTTCGGCGTCTTTCCTGTAAATAATTTTAAATGGGCAATTTTATTCAAAATCCTAATATAAAAAAAAAAATCCGTATTACAACATATATTTAAGACACTGGGCAGTAACTTTATAGCTTCCGGTTCCACTTGTCTTAGTATTTAAAGTTGTTACAGTTTTTTCAACTTGACTTATCGTGAGAATTATATAAATACTTTGACGCAGAATTCCGCTAGATTGAATATAAAAACTGATCTGCATAAATTAAACCTGTCTGTTATTTAATTAAGCGCACGATTATCGTTCATAATAGTGCTATTACATCAATTGGTAGTTTACAGTTAAAGACAAATACAAAATACCGCTTTGAGTACTGATAATATTCTAACGATGGAAAAAGGATTTGATAATGTCGTCTTTCATGGCCATTGCGTTCAGTCCAAGCAGTTTGTACAAGGAAGAGCATTAGTTATAGAAGTGGTTATAGTATATAGAAGTGGTACATTAACTTTTATTACAACGACATTTTACATTACAGTTTCTTCCTTTGTAGTAAATTCAGAACATTGATATCTTTCGTTATCATTGTCATCAACAAATCAACGGGAAGCTAAGGCACATATTTCCCCAAGAAAACCACCACGATAGGTATTCCGAATTCATCATCATCCTAGCGTGTATTCCTAGTTGCGTCGTCAGCTTACTCTTCGGAGCCTAGAGTACGCTGTAAGTCATGGTCCTAGATTTGGCGGAACTGGTAATTACAATGGAACGACTGCCGTCTGACCTCCGTAACCCTTTTTACAGGGAAACCAGACCAACAGGAAAATGACCTGAGGTATGTTATTGGCCAACACTGTCAGAATTTTTCGGGCTGCCCTAAGGAATCTGACACAGCATCACGACTGCTATTTATCGATAACAACAGGGACCAACGGATTAACGTGCCTTCCGAATCACGGAGTAGCTCAAGATAGAAAATGCCACTAAAATGGTGACCAATCCAATAGTGGTCGCGGCACGTCGTTGCTTGACACGCGCATTCGCTACGGATACGCGGGTCGCGCTCGACTAATGAGCTCCTCCTCCTCCTCTACTAGAATTCCGAATTACTTACGAGTATTTGTTGGGCGCTTGGAATATGCTTTTGGGACACGACCGGAAGTAACTCCAGCACTCCCCACCAGGCTGACTTCCAGCCTTCTCAGCCTCTATGTACTCCGGTAGCAGATCTGAGTATGGAGATTTACTGGGGCTGCAAAGTGTTATTATGTTATTTTCATCATTATTTTTATTTTATAAATCTTTTGCCTTACATAGCGTCTTTCGCTTAAAAGCTTCTGAATTTACGCAAATAATTAAAAAACATATTTTTGTCTAGACAATTCGATGGAATTTACTTAAAAGAAGCCTATTTCGGGTTACTATTGAGCCAAATGCTTTTAAGTCAGTGAATAATGAAACCTACTGAAGTGCTATTTTTGAAATATGTGACTCACGCAAAATCGGTGAGTCGAATGATTTTCATTCGATATCGGATGATTTTCATTCGAAAATAAGGCTCCTGCACTGAAGAGCTTCTAAAATAAATGTGAACGGGTCTTTATTAAATGATACTTACGTAAAAAATAACTTCATAATCTCTCCTAGGAACCCAAAATTAGTTATTGGGCGAGACTGCACCTCGCATATTGCTCTCAGCAAGCATTCCTTGCCAGACATACCAAAGTTAGATAATAAGTCCTCCGCTAAGCCATACAAAATAGCCCTGAAATAATTTTATAATGTTATGAACTGTTTTGTATTTGTATCAGAATTCTATTGTTACACTTGAACTGCGATGCGCTACTGTGATTTAAAATATAAATTACAACTATTGCATAACGCCAATGAATATTTGAATAGAATCACTCACTGAATTCTAAACATATTGTTGCTTCCTTAAAATAGGTGTGAGTGGATTCCTAATGATGTCTTTATTTGTCTATGAGTGAAAGTACAAGTGTATCTAATTACTTATGGTTAGTGTTAGGAAGGTACACCTCTTTTAGTTTTGCTACTGACTGCGAATTTTCTTTAACTTAAATATATTCATACTAGCTTATTCCCGCAGCTCCGCCTGCGTTAAAAAGTAGCCTATGTTTGACCCTGGGTCTTCAACTATATTCTTACCATATTTCATCAAAATCCGTTTAGCGGTTTGGCTGTAAAAGCGTAACAGACTTGCTGATGTACATGTTTAATTAATTAATGTTTTTATTATTTGAGTACCTATATAGCTACTCGTACTTAACGAAAGCTTACCCGAAAGGCTTTTAAAAAAAATAGCCTGTGTTATTCTTGGTTATGGCGTGTCTGTTCAGAGTTATAAATTAACTAACCTGACTTTGTTTTATGTATTTAGATTTACATTTAATAAATCGCATAAAAATGAACTGTGAGCGTAAAATACGAATTCTAATGTGAATAACTCGAATAAGTGATAAACTATACAAATAACATTATAGTAAATATTTCATAACGGTTAAATTGATGACAAAATATTAGTATTTTCGTTTTTCAACATATTTCTATATCGACTTAAAATAACGGTTATTATTTATTATCATTATTAATTTGAAAACGTGTTTCTTGATTCACAATTTTAAAAAAAAATGTTTGTTTGAAATATTGATAGAACTTATAAATTACTAAATTACCCAAGTTAAACATCCCTGTTGTTTATCGATTCATCGTTATGGTTTATTTTAAATTGAATTGAATTTTAAAATGTCCCGATATAAATAAAAACAACGTCTAGAATACTCAAGTGACTACAAGACTCAATTAAAACTACAATCTTAGTTATTGAAGTAAAGCTACTATTAAAACATTTTTGTAAATATCTTGTTCTTTATAGTCATCATTATTGTCTTCTATTCTGTCTTCCGTTGAGCTATCGACATCGTTCAAGCATCGTTCACCATAGTATATTTACTTCTCAATACTAATATGTCTTAATTCTAATAAAGAAATTGTAAGTACCTTTCCCCACCGTGTAATTTATCTAAAGCCTTCTTCTCCACTTCGGGAGCAATCTGGCTAGTGGACCGCTTTCCTCTTCTCCTCTCCAAGTATTGTCCGATGTAGTCAGTCATCATTGATACGGCTGCTCGACCCATGGACCTTGCGAAAATGGGGGGAAAGTCCCCATATGGGTTCTCATTATCTGTTAAGCCTAGCTTGTCGAAGTCAACTGTAATACGAGAACACATGCATAAGATATTTTATTTTAGCTGTCATCCAACTCACCACATAATTTTCATCAATAGGAGTTATTTTTATTGACAAAAAACTTTTTAAATTACATATTAGTACTTATCATTTTTTTTTCTAACAAATGTTTTTGTTTAAGTTAAGGTTTGTTTTGCTACGACTTACCAATTAAAGTACCTATTTACTAATTCGTCTAAAACTATTTGGCTAATCTAGTATTTAGTAATCTAAAATCTAGCTTAAACACTACAACTAATAATACTGAATATTTAATTGAAGTTGTGCAAACACGATTCCCAATTTTATTTGGAACTAATCGTAGAAATGCACACTACAACTAGATTTTTTTTAATATACTACAATTAGTTAGAGATGAACATTTTCAGCTACTAGTTTCCGTCCTTAATGGAAATACGACTTGTGTTATTTTTTTAATGTTAGATAGTAGAGGAAAGCCTAGATGAATGTACCTTCCGATCAACAATGTACTTAATTTTACACAAAAAGTCTTTCTCAATAATTAAAAAAATGTAGGAAAGAAATAATTATTTAACACTGATGTAATACTTAATCAAATTTCTATGCTCCTCTAGTAGGGGCTGTTATTAGTAGAGAAGGTGTTTCCTTGTGAGTTCAGATTTTTTTAAATACATAAATACAATAAAAATAAAAAGTACTTATTGGCCCTAAATTATAGTTTAGACCTGTCGATTAATAGAGTGTCTTTCAGGCAAAATTAAAATTAACATTGAATATGTAATGTAATAGTTTCTCTATTTATTTGGAAACTGGTAGTAGTAATGTAAACATCTCGACGTCGACATTTTCTACTGTTAGTTTTAAATCTACAAACGCCGATAATGTCTACAACTAGTTCTACGAATGTAGATAAATACTGACTTTTGAATTCCAAATTGCACGACAATGTACCTGTAATTCAGTGTGTTTTTAACAATTTATTTCATTAGTGAACTTAGGGATGTGTTCCCACGTTCATGAAGTTAATAGTCCAATTAACACAAAGTCATGCGTGAAAACTACGTGGTCTGACATCGATACCACTTTACATTTATTCAAATTTTCATTTATTTCAAATTAAGTTTGTGCGCTTTTATAGAAAGTTGAAATAGCGGAATTTTAATGAGCACATGATACTTTGTATCTGATTCTTAGAAGAAGAATACCAGCCGCATATCCTAAGAAATTAAATGAATCAAATAAATTCCGTTTTGATAAATCTGGTTTATCTAACATTCGCAAATGCAAATAAAAAAAAAACATAATCCAACTTACTTGTAAACGGAAAACTGATAGACATATTTGATAGGAATCCTTTTGGTGGGTGCCTTACGAAAGGCATTGAGAGAGATGGAGTGATCGTCATAGTAGTACCAGGGGGTAATGCTAATCGTCCATCGTTTGTTATCCATAGTATCCTTTTCTGTCTTGAATGTGCTATATTCTCCTTTGCTAATCGGTCTTGACTGTTAGGCGATGCTATAGGCAACAGAGCAGCTAATGCTATGCTTAATAACACTTTGGGTACTGTCGTGTCCATAGCCAACCTGAAAATAAAATATATCTGCACTGTAATATATGTAATCTTTTATGATTGTTACTAGTACTATAAATTTGCTGCACTGCACTGTTCTGTGTTTAGAAATGGGAGATTAAAACAAAAATACGAAATCTTGATTGTAATTTTAACATAGATATTAGTGCATTAAAACATACGTACTGTAATATAATAGTAAATATGGATATAGATAAATACATATATCTATATTTCTGGGGTATGTACCCCAAATGGGGTTTTTCTTCCTCCAAAACAAATCAAAATGAAAGTAATAAGTACCTCTATCTAATCAATTTGGAGTCTTGACAGCTAATGGTTTATCAATAAACATTAAGTCCATGTCAATAAATCAATCAATATTCTAAATGTCATTTTGAAAAAAATATTGCGATAGCGAATTGGTTGTGTACCTTTATTTATTTTTATAATTTGTACATATTTATTTCGAGTAAAACTTTGTGTATTTTAAAATGAAGATATCCGAGTGCAATCACATTCGCATAAGGGACAACAATATATACGATGTCGATGTTAAAACATTCGTTAAATATATTGAAAGCCAATATAAAATAGATATAAGATCATTGCCGGAATGGAAAGAAATTATAAGGCGTTTACACGTTTCCACGACTGACTGCAAAAGAATTATCCAAAATGCTAAGAAAAAGAAGCTTCAGATTATTGATAAATTATATAAAGAATCTACAAGACTTTCTCCATTCCAACTCACAGATATTCTGGCCAGAACTTCTAGCCGCTGGAAAATGTTAGAAGGAGAGGCACGGAGGAAAAAAATCCCATTTGAAATAAAACCAGAAATTATACCACCATCGGACGTGTCAGAAAGATCTTTCGATGAACAGAGTGAAGTTGAATCAGGTCATCCGAATACTGAAGTGAGCAGACATCAAGATTTGGAAGTCAAGAAATCCGAGCCACTATCTGAATCTTCTATGGTCATATCACATTTACCAATACTTATAAATACTAACCAGCATGAATTTCTAGGCCCTTCTATGATAGACAGCTATCTGAGTTGCAAGTCAGATAAAATGACTGAAATTAAAAGCACTACCACTGTGCGCGAAGATACTCATCAGACATTGCTTCCTGAATCAATCTTAGTAAAGAGTGTACCAAATGAAATAATCATTAAAAATGATACTTTAGAAGAACAAGTCATAAAATTCTCAATATTAAATTGTGGAACCGAATATCTTCATGTCCAATTTGTATGTGTAAAAGAAAAGTCTCCTTTTCGATATGCCAAAATATTACCTAAAACTTCGAAGAAACTTTATCCAGGGATATCCATATACTATAAATTCGTTTTTAAAGTAGTTCAGAATGAATATGATTTTACATCGAGTTTATATTTTAAAATAGGACAAATCGTGTTCGCCGTAGGATCAACATTGAGTTCTTTGTGTATTCCTGTGAAAAGCAACTACCTGCAATTAAGAAACGTATCAGTTTGTGAAGCTGTTTATTTACCTCCGATATATCCATGGCATTTAGGCCAGAACTGTGGATATCCTACAAGCTTTATAAAAATATCAATTATGGATAATTTCTCTTATAACATACATATTATCAAAAAATCTTTGAACTTTGATATGCAGGATAGTATACAATCATCAAGTGATGTTACTACAGAGGTCGAGTCGCAGTCACAGAGTGTATCGCAAATTGAAAAACAAAATAAATTATCGCAGTCTGGCAACAATATAGTTGATGAAGTTCAATCTATTGATAGTGCAGTGATTATATCATTAGTATTGTACGAGATTGTCGAAACGTCACTGGAACCGTTTTGGATTGAATATACTTATTTACATGAAAGAAAAATGTCCAATTTCAAAGTTCCTATACATCTTACTAAAGTTGAAAGGATTGGCAGCCATCACGCTTGCTATGATATTGAGTTTTTTGATTCCCCTACAGAAAAAAGAATGTTTACCAAAACAGTTAAAGTTTATGCTGAAGTTCTTGCTTCTCCAGTGGAAATTTATCCTCCATTACTGGACATGACTAATTCACCAGTCTTACATGGCTTTTGCGAAGACAAGTTTGTCATAGTAAACACTCATAAATTATATCAAGTGACTGTTAAAATCAAATTGACAACAAAAATGAGTAAAATTTTACACGTGAACCCGATGGACGTAGTAGTACCCCAAGAGTCGAACGTTACATTTATGGTAAGGTTTTGTTCTCCAGGATTGCTGACACACCGTTATTTCGATGATTTGGTACATTTTACGATAAAAATAATATTTACTGGCCATAAACCTATTTATTATAAAATACCTCCATTTTTCTATGAGATTATTGCACCATGTATCACTTCGTATGAAAAAGTTTATAAAAAGAAAGTGGATTTATAATCAGCAAATAAATTTGCACGTCCAAAAATGAAGTGTGTTTATGTTCATGATAATCTCAAAAATGTAGATGTTTCAAGCTTTACAAGGAATGTCAAAGCAGGTAAGGATGAAACCTGCTGACCGACATCTGAAAGTGTTACAGGTCAAGTGGCTTGATTGCCCGAACCCGCATAATATTCCAGACCAGATCCGCAGATCATATGAAATCGTGTTTGACAACAACAATCGATTGTAAATCAACATCGATTGATGAATGGGATTGTTGTAAGTTATGTGAAATATAATTTAAATATGAAGTTGGCTTTAATTATGAATTGAGCATTTGTTTTAAAACAAAGATTAGTTGATTTAGATTTAATTTAACACAAAACGTCTTCAGCAATACATATCTATATCTACATACACATAATAAAATTGTAACAGGTCGATGACATTGAAGATTTTCAGGAAAAAACAATAGGAGTGGTCATTATTGGATCAACAGAAGCCAAAACAATCATTTTTAGAATATTTGTCTGTCTGTCTGTATGTTTGTAATCGCATTACGCAAAAACTACTGCATAGAATTGAATGCGGTTTTCAAAGTTGTGTTGCTAGAGGTCCAACTTAGAAATTAGCCTACAATTTATCCCGATTTTTTCACCAAGTCCGGTAGGGCAATCAACCAACTTAATTGACCCCTAAAATGTATAGCGTGCATACTTATATTATACTAGCTGTTGCCCGCGGCTTTGCCCGCCTGATCAAAAGGTATTTCCAATGAGATTTGAATCACTTAGATTATTTATGGCATGTCTCTCAGGATTTTCCTATGTATTTAGAAGATTACGGCCCCATCGGATCCCAATAGGGATTGATATTATATCACTGTTAATTTCGTAGTCAGCAACCCGATTAACCATACAAATAACACCCATGTTCCCCATTCAGGGGCTGAATTGTACAATATAATACTTCTTCATCCTAGTGTGTATTTCTAGTTGCGTCGTCAGCTTACGCTTCGGAGCCTAGGGTATGCTGTAAGTCATGCTCCCAGATTTGCCTGCATTGGTAATTACAATGGAGCGACTGCCGTCTGACCTTCGTAACCCTTTTTACAGAGAATCTAGAACAACAGTAACATGACCCGAAGTGTGTTAGTGGCCAACACTGACAGATTCTTTCAGGTTGCCTAAAGGCATCTGACACAGCCTCACGACTGCTATCTATCGATAACAAATGGGACCAATTTATCGTGCCTTCCGAAGCACGTAGGAGGAGAAAAAAATACCACTAAATGGCGACCAATCCAATAGTGGTTGCGTCTCGCCGTCGCTTGACACGCGCTTTCGCTACGGATACGCGAGTCGAGTTCGACTACCGCTTCTTAGTGTAGAATACAATACAAATACTTTTTATTGCACCAAAACAAAAATTGTGAAAACCTTAAAACAGGAAACAAATTATTTATCAAAACAAATAATCGTGTAGTTTCGACTAAAACGGACTATCTAATCTCCTTTCCCTGTACATACTTTGGACTACAGTTTCCCTTATGAGGGTTGATTTTGAAAATTCTTGCTTGGTGCACCCCCTGATTAAAAAAGGAGTCCCCCTGCTAAAATAAACACAATCAATGATACACAACCTTTTCCCCCTTTTATGGGTTAGTGCAAATTCTGAAATAGGTATTTACTCTTTCATCATAAGAAATAAATTTCTGAAGAACCATGTCAAAATTCATTGGGATATCAGTGATCGTTAAGTTTGTGAAGGGGGGCATTTCCCCCTTTAGAGGGTGAATTCTGAAAAATCTTGAAACAGGTAACTAATAATTTATCGAAATTAATAATCTTGTGAAGTTTCAAATGAAACGGATCAACTAATATCCTTTCCCCAAACATATTTTGGACCCACATTTGACCCCTTAGGGGTACCCTACCTTGAATTTTGTAAAAGCCTTTCTTATCTGAGCATTATGTAATAACATAAAACTTCTGTCCAAATTTCACGTTTATAGCTTTTAGGTTTAGGCTGGGTGTTGATTAATCAGTCAATATATAGATAATATTTTGCAACCCCAAATGCACACCCGGGGATGCGATTTTTTAAAATCCAGTTAATGAATTATTATTTTTTACAAACCATTTATTCAAATATGTAGTATCTCGCTTCAAAAATGACAAAGATTTATCCAAATTTGCAACCCCTATTTCACCCCTATAGGGATGTAGTTTTCAAAATCTAATAAATACATTATCTTTTTCTTCTATCTACTAATATAAATTAAAAAAATCATGTGTCTCGCTTAAAAAATGACAAAAGGTTCATACAAACTTGCAACCCCTATTTCACCCCTATACGGATGTAATTTTCAAAATGTAATAAATGCATTATTATTTTCTACTAACTACTAAAATGAATAAAAAATTACATGTATCTCACTTTTAAAATGACGGAAGATTCATACAAACTGGCAACCCCATTACTCCCCCTTACAGATGGAATTTCTAAAAATCCTTTCGTAGCGGACGTCTCCTAGCCACAATCTATATTCCTTCCAAATTTCATCTTCATCGGCTTAATAGTTTTCGAGATTTCGTGATGAGTGAGTGAGTGATTTTCGCTATAGATAGATGAAATATCAAACTTCACTTTAGCAATTTTATGGACCTAAAGATATTTTACGAAAATATTACGAGTACTATTGCTTTGTAATTTGTATAGATAACTGATAGTAGTGTTTATTTTCAGTTAGGCCACGTATGAGTTAATGGGTTCGATTCCCATGGGAAGGATACTTTGTTAAGTTGTTTTCAGGAGCCCTATTTTTAATAATGTAATGTGTGTATGTCGAATGAAAAACGATCGACTTACCAATTATGACGAATGAAAATAATTCGAATTACTGATTTTGCGTGAGTCACGCTTCGCAAAAATAGCACTCCAGTTTGGTTAGGCTATGAGATATTGCAGGCTTGAATCACCTGATTGTCTGATAATAATGACGTGCCGTGCTTCGGAAGGCACGTTAAAAGAAGCGTTGTGTCCGACTGCCAGTTAGAGATCATTAAAGGAACACCACTAGAGGCCGAAAGATGGTTCCGAAAAATACAGGCAACAGAATGAACGGGGTTGATTGACCATGTAACCCACTGCCGTCTGATCTAGAAGCCCTATTTTTAAAATAAACGAGTCACACAAAAACGGTGAGTAGAATGAAAATCGAAAATTATTTGACTCGCCGAATTTACGTGTTTCATACTTTTATTATTTATATAGCACTTCAGACCTATAGAATCAATGAAACGGGTGTGAAAGTTTTTTTGGCGACCACCAGTCGATATCAGGCAGGAGTGCTATTCATTTAAGCTATTTTTGAGAAGTATGAGTATGACTCACCGTAAATGGTGGTCTAAGAAAGGTGAGTCGAATGAAAATCGTTTCTCATCGACTCACTGATTATGTCCAGCTATTGTGAAAGGAAAATTCCTTTGGGTCCAACGAAAATCATTCGATATTGAGTCATACTTCTCAAAAATAGCACTAGGTGGAAAATGTTAATTTACAAATCACGATTGTTTGATTTTGTTTCCTTTAAGAAACAGGATTCCGTTGCAGTATTTTACATAGTGAGATCCTGAACCTTTTATATAAGTTTTGTGAAACTCTGCAATAACGGATAATAAGTACTAACGCAGTAGGAGTTCGGTAGCATCACATTAAAAGAAAAGTATGTAATCAAACGTAACGCGGACGAAGTCACGGGCACAGCTAGTTGTATTATATAATTGTATCTTACTGTTTGTGTCGGTTTGCAAATTATACAAGAATTTGAATATTTAATATATTTCATATTTAAAATACAGTCAATATAACTCCTCAAATCTAAATTTACCTAAAAATCAAGCTAAAATATTTTTTTTTAAATCTCTTACGTTTGGGCCTTAGTGTTCATACAAACAAACTCTCCGACTTTATCATAGCCCTTTGTAAAGGACTAGTAAAGAATAAATCAGTAAAAGTGATAAGGAAAGTCAAAATCACACTTAGACATTTGAATATCAATTACATTTTAATCGATTTCTTTACACGTGTATCGTAAACCTACTTGTCATTCGAAACGGACTCGCAAATCGTATAGTTATCGACTGCCCGTATCCAGTATCGATCAAGTATCGATAGTTTGAGAGTGCCATCACGGACTCTATTATTATTCACGTCAAGTACTACTTTCACAAAAAACTGGCAAACATTTGGCATATCTTTTTCGCATATCTCGAAAACATAGCAACTATCACAACGTTGTTAAAAGGACAGGACATTTTGAGGTCTTGATAAAATTGTCTAAACAATTTCGAACATAGAGTCAAGTAAAAAATTAAAGTATATTTACCAAATCCTATTCTAAAAATGCGTGCGCAGACTACCCTGCTTCCACTTAAATCCGTCCCTATTATCCATCAGTGGTTTCCATCTCAAAAATCTTAATAAACTTAAAAATTTGATCGAAATTAATTAATTATAAATTAATTCACGACTTATCATAGCATAGTCTATGTCCTTCCCCAATACTCGAACTACCTGTCTCTACTGTAAACCTAACAATGGTTATAATTCATAAGTCATTTATTTTTCGCTTACATTCTCAATAATATTTACATGAGATGTCAGACTGATACACATACACTGGTATACATTGATATACTGTATATGTACCCTGTCAGGGTGTTGCGAATTTACATTTTTTTATTACAACAAACACATTGTTTAAAACATTAGTAAATTTACATATATGTCCATAAATTACATTGCATAAGTATGTCATTTTTAAATAAATAATTAAATCCATCACAAAAAATAATAACTTAACTAATCAAAAACATTTTTTTTAAGATCTATGCATTCCTGTCGTCAAATAATTCTAAAAGGTTAATTATAGACTTTACAAACTGATACTATAAAAGATATTATTTTCGCATCTCTAATATTAACGGGACCAATGCACATTAGTAGTAGTAGGGATTACTTAAAATCAAGAATTTCCGTAAAGCGGATAGATTTTTTTTATTATTCACTTCACGCCACTTCTCAAAGCCACAACTGAATCAGCTGAAAACGAAATTTAGCACATGGTTATGACCTGGATCATTTGTAGTGAATGTTTGTGTAGATAGATGATGATTTCGCAACCACGACTAGCGCAATGTCTAAGATTGTAGTAAAAGGTGACCTACCACCGCGTTAACTATATAAAATGCTTCGTCATAGCTTCAGCATTAAAAATCTAATCTAATTTATTTTTCAAAGTATTTTTATTTTCCTTGGAGCTGTTACTTTACGCGAATAAAAGTCTAGACAGAAAACTGATAATGCTTGTTCGGTTGTCAATTAAGGTCACAAAGTCAATCCAGCTTGTACATCTTCGTGTCAGTGTTTTTCCTGAAACTACACAGGTAGTGTCCGAGTTTCGAAACAAAATGCAGTTGTGGCGACACAATCGCACAGTAAATAACTACAACTCCAGACACAGAAAAACAGAAATGCCCATACAAGACGCAAAAATTATTATGGCGGACTAAATCGCGCAATTGATGCATATATGTACAACCTCCGACAGAGCATCGTCGGAGCCGCGGTTCTCCAGGCATACTACCTCGTCTGGCGGGAAGATCTTTCCTTTGCGGCGGTCGAGCATCACACCATCGTTCCCGCCGTACTCCATCATCATCATCCTAGCGTGTTTTCCTAGTTACGTTGTCAGCTTACGCTTCGGAGCCTAGGGTGCGCTGTAAGTCATGGTCCTAGATTTGGCGGAACTGGTTATTACGACTGCCGTCTGACCTCCGTAACCCTATTTACAGGAAAACCAGACCAACAGGAACATGCCCCGAGGTGTGTTAGTGGCCAACACTGTCAGAATTTTTCAGGCTGCCCTAAAGCATTTGACCTGCCACAGCCTCACGACTGCTATCTATCGATAACAATCCGAGGCACGGAGGAGCTCAAGATAAAAAATGCCACTTAATGGCGACCAATCCAATAGTAGTCACGTCTCGTCGTCGCTTGACACGCGCATTCCCTACGGATACACGGGTCGCGCTCGACTAACGAGCTCCTCATCGTTCCCGCCGTACTCCAGATGGGCACAGCTTTTAAAATAGGTATATTTCTAATGGGATTCGAATACAAGAACAGACGACGACGATCGATTACTAGTGCATTTTTGACATAACCCGACTATAGGATTAACAGAGATCTCAATTTATTCGCATACTGGTTTCGAACTTTACTGCGGCGTCTATTTACCGTTTTTCTCAAAAGAGCCTTTTATCACTTGATAAATAAATATCTGAAAATGTATTTCTAGTATTTGGACATGTTGACAAACACTTCTACTTTTTCCCTAATTACTTCTCATAACCTTTTTAGTCTCCCTTATTTTTTTATGTTTAAAATAATGTACTTGTCCGCAAAATGCAGCAGAAACAGGGCTACTTGTGTTACACGTTGACCTTCTTTGAGCCAAGACTCCAGATTCGCAAATCTTCGCCCGGTCGTCTGCGGTTCACATCACATCATGCCATTTCATCTAAACCAAATGTGTTATTGTTTTAACTCGTGCACCGTTTTATGGTACCGGCATGGCTCTGCAGGCTTTACCGTATAGCCTTATTCGGAGTTGATGTGGTTAGCTAATAAACCTTGTCGTCTACTAGTCCCAGTGAGGTCTAGTTTGACAAGTTCACTGGTGACTTTTGTTTGTTCGGTGGTATGTTATATGATAAGAAATGAAAAACCATTAGGTTAGTTTTTGCCCGGGGCGACGTAAATTCGTTCAGTTCGTGTTTGATAAACATCCATTCTGGGTGGTCATTTATTAACCCTTTAAATCTAGTAATAAGCAAATTATGATGAGGTATTATATTTTTTTATACGTGGAACTAAAATAGAAACATTTATTCAAGACAACACTGATACCCGTCATAACGCTTTTTTCGTCGATCTTGTTCCTCAATAAAATGTTGCATTTCGTACATTACACAACGTTATTTTTATTATATTATGTTCATTGTATTTATACTCGTAGTAATATGGGCAATAAAGATGTATTGTATTGTTATTTTATGTGCTTTATTAGGCTTCTAAACGTAATAACATAGTTCACGCTACGGCAATGATAATAATGTAGCGCTGATGGAATGGTACCTTTATTTATGTTTATTCATAGCCGCTAACAAATATTTTAGATATGTAATCTGTATATGGACTTTAAAAAAATTGAGTTCTCTCATTGTACTCAGATTTGTATCATCATGCATTATAGTGACAATTTACGTTTGTAGTTTTATTTCTAGCAATGTCTGGCTTTAAAATGAAAAAAAAGCTACACGAAAAAAAGCCGGCTAAGTGCGAGTCGGACTCGCGCATCGAAGGTTCCGTACAAATCTGTAGGTATCGCGTTCACGAGGAAAGGATAAGTTTAAAATTATTAAAAATATTTTTATTATATGATCTAACTGAAAATTTTCGGTTTTCGCAATATTTCCTTTATCTGTGCTATAAGAAGTTGCTTTGTACCAAATTTCAAGATTCTGAGTTCACCCTGTAGGGTTTGATTCCCTTGCGAGTTTTGAAAATTAGTGGAAATTAGCGGCATAAACGGCTGTATCTTTTGATTGCGTTGGCTTAGAAGTTTGATTTTTTCACAGCTCCAAGGGACAGTAGATTTGATATAAATTCCAGCTTGATATCTCCACGCGTTCCATAAAAAGGGTCTTGACAGACAGACGGACGGACGGACTACAAAGTGATCCTATAAGTGTTCCGTTTTTTCCTTTCGAGGTACGGAACCCTATAATAAATAATTATTTTGTTTGTAAAAAGTCTTGATACATTCAGAGTAATCGAAATATCAACGACACTACCTATTTAGTAAAATGCTATACTATGAGACAGATTACTCTTTGCACTGACATTGACACTGTTTCATGATCTCCAACAACCAGTGCTCGGCTAAACCATTATTTAGTTTGATTGCATACAATTTATCGCATTTATGGTATCGCTCTTTATGAAACACTAACTGCGCCCCATGGTTTTATCCATCATTTGTTATTAAATAACTTAGAGACAACGTCTTGCTTTCTACAATACGTTTTATGTTCTTAACCATTAAGATCGTTTCAGAAAACTTTTTTTTAAATTTCAATTAGAAATATCTTTAATGTCATTGGTAATATCGCCAACAGTATATCCTGGATCTAATTATTCAGTTTGCAAACTATGCTTTCAGTGGTATTTTTCAAGTTCTTATAATTTGAGTACGATCTTGACATGTATATAATAAGTATAAACTTAGCCACCGATTCCCAGGTAAAAAACTTTTTCTTTACTCAGTTATTGAAGATGACGTTATACTTATTACGAAAAAAAGTTTGGTATTATTGAAAGTAAACACAGTACAGTAGTAAAATTATATGCGCTAATATGAGACAGATAATTTGCATTAAGTCATAGTTCGATAGTTATTTTATGAATTATTCAATTGTATATTTAAATATGGTGATAATTACGACTACAATTAGAATTTGCTACTATACTTCGTTATATTATGCGTATTTTGGATTATTTATTAGATTAAGTACTGTCCGAGTGTTACGGTTTCGACAAATAAATTTTGTAAGATGTCAAGTTCGTGAGCCAATGACATGTAAATATTACGACGAATATAGACTTAATATAGTAAGTTGCGCAACTCCAATATTCAAAGGAATGCCATAATAATCTCATGTTATCTATCAGCCTATACAGTAAATGTTATATCGATAAATCAGGTAGCAGGTTATTACAATAACATCAAGTGATATTGCAAAATTATGTTAAGTCATTTATTTATCTGAACTGTTTTAGAAATCTATGACATTATTTGAATCGGCCATCGGTTATTGGTATGTAGGAGAAGTTACTAGATATAGGATTTATAATTTCTTCCAGTAAGTAATTGATTAATAAATTGACCTTATGCTTGAATTAATGTGATTTTAGAGAACTTCTTCGTAAAATATGTTTATGTACATAATTCCACTCTTATCAGTTCAGTTTGAAATTGTTGTAGTGTTGTTTTTACCGGGGCATCTTAATTTAGTTTACATTTCCAAAGACCCTAAATACATTTTTATAAAATACACTTACTTCATAGTACTAATCTGTGTAAAAGTCTAATCACTCATCATAACTTATTAATGTAGACTAGTTTAACGGTACAAGCAAGAAACTTGAATGAGGACTTACCACTTATCTCGTTTCCAAATAATCACTGTAATTTTAGTCTGATGTCCTTAACTGCCTGTTTCACATTAATCACTAATATCCTTCACACATGCACCATCGATTTCAGGTAAGGATTCATTTGTGCCAAAATTTCTCAAGATCGAAATCCTTTTCACTGTTATGTCACGTTCGTCCTCCAGTCCTTGAGTGTCTGGTATATTCGACAACTCAGTTTGTATTCAACAATTCAACTCTCCTGTCGAATTGAAATGCGCACCGCGTCCTCCACTTTCTGTTTGAAACAATGCAGCGTTGGGCCCTGGGGTGTCTTTGTTGGCGCCATTGGGTTCCTAACATAGGGTAATGTCACGAATTTCTTTCTTAATGAGTGTCTGTGATCTGCGTTCGTTGTCGCGTGTATACCGGTACTGAATGGTGGCCGGCTGTACCGGCTCTACGTAATCGTTCGACGTCGCTTCGCCAGTTGGCCACTGGGTTAGTTGCGTTCCTTTTCCTGCAATGTTAATAGGTGATGTACGACTTGGACGACTATTTATTGCATTGAGGTCACCTGGAAAATAAATTTTGGTAAACAATACCTAATTTACCTAATTACGCTCAAACTCTATAGTCTGTAGTATGTTTTGTTTCATCTGGTATATCCTTAGTTGTACATGCAAGCAATAAGCTTTATTGGTTTATGTCACACTATAATAGCATTCCGAGTATTTCCAGCATGGGACCATACCATACCATCGATGAACTCCATGAGAGTAGTTTGTGTTGATTTTAATCTTATTTGATATCAGAGTTCACACATATCATTCACACATATATTGGTCGGTAAAAGAAAACCTTATTTCATGAAACACTATAAAGATTTACATAGGTATCATGATCAATATGATAGACATATGCTTAACACCCGTCATAATCTCTATATGACAATATACTATCTTGACCGGACCGGATATCGAACCCCAAGACTTGTAAAATCTTAAGAGAAAATCAAGGCTTCACAAACGACATCAAACAAGCTATGAAAAGTGGGTGTTCCGGATAAAAGCGTAAACGAGCGACGGCGAAGCCTTTATGGCTATTATCAAATCACTTGTCAATGATAATTTATTGGATTTTAGTTTTATGAGACTAATAAGTTGAGTTATTAATTTACCACACTTACTTGTGGCAAATACATACACAATAGGCGGACTTAATGCTTAAAATGTTATCTACCAGACAACCTAAAAAATATACTAATAAAAACAAGGAATAAAGCCAATTTGAAGGAATATAAGGAAACTACACACACCTTCATAAATCTCAGTACACATAATGATGATGATTCAATTAAGGTATTTCTACCTCTTATTTCTTTAACACGCTTTTGTTAGCTTCTGTATTCGGTCATTCATATCGTAATGAACTCTGATATCAAATGAAATCGGTCGGTCGAATACTCTAATTTAGCACAAAAGCCAGAAACGATTCTTAATTTGAAGAATCTTAAGTCTCAACAAATGCTAAAGTTTAAAGAGGCAGCTATTTTAGAACACTCAATGCTTCAATCTGACTTGATGTTGACCGATTTTATTTGTAAACGCAATTTAAATTCATTTTCTAGCGACCTTCATGCCACCTGTAGGAGATACCTTATAGCGATAATCAGTGCAACCTAAGTGGCAGCGTACTGGACTAAGAAATCATAGGCATGAAGAAGAAAAACCAGTCATAGCAATTTGCGTTAGTACTTTTAATAATTCTGTGCTTTAGTACCAAAAATAACATACGTTCTTATACAAACGATCGGTATAGTTACTGATGATACTCAATCGAAAGTAAACACCAAGCTCATACACCATATAGATGAGAGATTGTCTTACAGAACTAGGTCGGAACGATTCGTGACGAACGAGTAACGTATTTCATAAAATACTTACTCGGTGACAATAGTAATTATAGTACACAATCAACGTGACAAGTTATGTGGAGTTAGGAAATGCGGAAGGATGCCCAGTGGAACATTCGCTTTGAAGACAAGTTAAAGTCATATAGCTTTATAGATTTCTAATGTTGTCCTTCCTGACCTATACAGCTTACGGAACCTAGGGCCTATAATTTTTTTACGTAAGAGTATGTGACTCAATTACATCCTCAGCTCGCGTTTCAGAGCTCAAATATAAAAAGTGCTTTATTATGGCTTATTTATTTATTTAAGTTTATTAAGAAAACCAACAGCGTTACATATGTATGGCTCTATTTAATTAGGTGCAGTTCCTTTCTACAAGAAAAACATAACCAATAGGATCATGATTTTTGTTTTAGTGGCCATTTACCGATAAAAGCAGGGTCAGAGACGTGCGTTTCGAAGCACGGAGAAGTTAGTCATAGACAAATGCAAACAATACAAAAATTTGCTCTGAGTTTTATAATTTTATTCAAACCTTACTTTACGAAAGTAAAGTCCAAGTTTTGTGACATCAAAAGAAAAAAAAAATTTTTTAATCATGAGCCTTTAGGTACTTTACTCTGTTTGGTATATCCGAATTCATTGTACTTTTTAAAAATTAGTAGCTTACCTAATAAGTATTAGGTATTACCTAAGTAGTTTAGTACTAAGTAGCTTAAAGGTATTAACTCTATTATATGCAAATACCATAGATTTCTTTTTGCGGAATCATACCTATTGATAGGCAGAGTTTTGTTATATATAGCAAACAGTTTAGTTAGAGCTTCGCGTGCGGCTTGCTAGGATCGACCCGACCCGGTTAAGAGTGGGAATCCGAAGGTGAAGGTTTATGGGTACTTTACTTTGTGTGTCATAAAAAGATATAGTTATAGGGTACATATTTATATTTTGTAATTACAATAACTTTGTGTTCTTTATAAAAATTTTGTTAAAACCAAATAAAAAAACCAATCATAACTAAGCAAACATTATATTTGAAATTGATTGTACTGGCATGGATCTGCTGCAACGGACTTAAAGGCTTTTCCATTCATGAATACGCGCACTGTCAAATAAACAGTAAACTACGAAAATTAAACCGGAGTCCATTCATTTGCAAAATGTAAATTTTACAGCCAGAACGGAACGAAACTCTGTTAATTGAGAATGAGTTGGTTTCTAATTTAAACAAATGCTTGGAAACGTCAACCGGCGCCTTACCCTGGAAAATAAATAATGCATTTTACAATCGCATTGTTATGGTAATTAATTTGGCCCACATCCTCCTGGGGTGAAACTTTGCTTTGTATACATTTGACAAGGGCGGTCATTTGCTTTGGTGACACAGATTTCACGGGAAGT
Source organism: Euzophera pinguis (assembly GCA_947363495.1). Taxonomy (NCBI): domain Eukaryota; kingdom Metazoa; phylum Arthropoda; class Insecta; order Lepidoptera; family Pyralidae; genus Euzophera; species Euzophera pinguis. The sequence continues at coordinate 8,178,173 of OX376171.1, forward strand.
AAGTTTTATAAGACACAGTCTACATTTCATAAAGGGATTTTCAATCTTTGTCGTAAATATTTATTTTTACTGTAGGTGCATATGACTCTACTATTTCGTCTTCGCTAATTATCTTTCCTTCAGCTCTCTCTTTTAATTAATTATGACTTTTGTTTTGATGCATTAAAGCAACACTTACCAAATGAACTTACCCATTCTAATGTCTCGTTTTATATTCGATGTAAATATCATGCCAGTTTTAAAATTGCATTAAACTTAAGGATATATAGTTTTAAAATGTCCACTATTTTATGTTGTGGTAAATAAAATTAAGTCTAATCACGTAGAAATAGTTAGGAAATATTGAGATGAAATCTACTGATTTGCAAACAAGCCAATTTAAAATAATTTGCCAAAAATGCTTTGTTTTTCACTTTGATGGTGTCTTTGATTGGAACGTATCTCTTCTATCTGACCTCACAGGGCTTCATTCCGCTGAAAATATGCTATGAATGCTTGATAACATAAATAAACTCTATTATTTAGGTAGTCATTTTGCGTCAAGTTATCCTCCCTACATAGTCACTAATATCACATATGTTTATTTGTACCGAATGCTTTTTTGACATTTATTAATTACGATTTTCAAAGATATTTTTTAAAGTAATAATAAAGAAAACGATCGCGAGGCAAGTTATCATTTGTAATGTAAACTCTATATTGTAGGCATCATAAATAATAATCCTCTCAGATAAATGTGTCACTGACCCAACCTTGAATGGAAGAACAAGTTGCAAAACCTGTAGCGAGTTCTTCCGTGAGAATTCCTGTCGGCTGACCCCAAGGAACTTGCCTTTATACCGCAAATGAAAGTGGTACCAGACTTGCCTTTAGCGTGACTCTAGTATTAATAAAACTTCTGTTAGTCGCATTGGCATCCCCTTAAAAATTAAATGTTTCAGGATTTCAATTTCAAACAACCTTGTCCGCTTGACATTATTATTTATAACTGTGGTTATATTTAATGTTTTATGATTGTAAGCTTTTAATCAGTTATGATGTTTGTAATCAAATCTTGCTGTTAGGTAATATCACATTCCCGGTTTCTGATAGGGCTGATAGGGCTGAACTGGGTATTGGGACAACACTTACTAAATGCACTTTCCCACCCTGTTTAAATTTCTAATTTTTAGGGTTCCGTTCCTCAAAAGGTAAAAAAGGAATCCTTATAGTCTCACTCATGTCGTCTGGCTATTTGTCTGTCACAGTCGTTTTTGTCCGAATCTATCAGATTTATCAAGTTGAAATTTGGTACACACATGTGTGTGGGCAAAAAATTGAGTGTTCTCTCTCCTATCCTATACCTCTCCTATCTCATATCCTAGCCTATCTCCGAAGTTGCTGGATTTAACGATCGATGGATCTAAGAAACGATCTTGTGCTGAACTTTACAGGAAAATAATGAGAAGCACGTCTTAAGAAAGGGGTTAAGTGATAATTTTTTTTTAAGTTTTTTAATTTATACCGTGTGATATACTACTGGAAAGGGCTGTTTCAATTGTCTTGACTTCAAATCTCGGTCGGTTGTTTTCAAATTCAAACTTATGTTGATGTGAAAAATTATCATCCTTTTCAATATTTTTGTAATCGCCTTTAAAAACATTTTATTTTAATACCATTAGAGTGCTACAGGTTAGGGAGAAAATTTCGATGACGTGGTTTAGAAAATTGTTGCAATTAGCGCGATAATCAAATTTTATATTGATTTCGCTTATGACACTTATTTCATGGAAGGAGGTTTTTTCATGGAACAACTTATCATCTAATTTTTTAAATTAAAAATGCATATAGATGACAGTATAAATATAAACGATTGGCGATGGGTTGCCAATCACGCTCAATTTTAAAATTACTTCAAGTCGTATTTTTTCTTATAAACTGCAAGATAACATAACACACACACACAGAACATAGTAACCGTGTTAAACAGTCTATCCGGCAGATCAAGTCGAGACTACGAGAGTAGCTTTGCAGCAATGCAATTAAAGGTTCTATGCGTCATTGATGTTATTGAGACGGTAAGACAGACTGCAATCTTCAAAGAGTAAAATCGGCAGGGAAGTTCCCTATTTGCGAAATACTTAATGAGAAAATTGTGTCATCTGTGATATTTACCTCGCAATATGATATTCTGTTTGTAAGTTTTATTTTGCCCCATATGAGCAAGTTATCGTCAGTAAGTGCCCAGATTACTTGAACGTTTTTTTTTGCAGTAGTTTCTAAACAGTAAAGTATCAAAATACATAGGTATATTGTCACACTGTCCTCGAATATATATAAAACCTTAATAACATAAACCTACAACTGCAAAACCTACTTTTGGACAGTCTTTTAAAAGTTAGCGTTCAATAAAGTCAATGGCAAGAGAAACGAAATATAAAACTATAAAACGTTATTTTTACGAGCAAACACATTGGACACGAAGATGAGCAGTTAAGTACTGCGCAGGCGCATCATGGGCGGTACTGCATTTTTCCTCACCTGTTTTACCGTTATCAGGACAGGGCCTAAAAGATGGCAGCCTCAAACCCCACTTATCCTTTGATAACTTTCTCGGATTCTACTTATATTCAATGATATCAATTTCATTTTGCATATTGATGTTTTGAATAATGTAATAATTTTATATTTTTTTAAGTTTACCTATGAGTTTAATTTCTTAAGGTAATAAGCAGGAAGCTGCACATACATATATGTCAGTATGTAGGTAATTTACTGTTGTTTTTATTATTATTGCTGTTCTATTTTATCATTTGCTATCAAAAAGAAAATATTATAGCATTTTTTATTGGATCGTCCCAATGAGTTAAGGATTACGGCCTTTGTGGATTGGTTTACCTCCCTACCGTCATCTTTGGAAATGATCAGTCACATTCACAGAACACAGAAAAATCACGAATCCGTCGGTGTTCCGGAAGTATTTCTTGATTTATGGAAACAAGAAAAGAAACCAATATCAAAGTAATGCCCTTAATTCTTCATCAGGGACCTTAACCCATCTACTTGGGGTCGGCCTTCCTTGTCCGTCTTTACCACACTGCACGATCTTGAACCATAGTAAAGCCCCTTACCTACTTGTTACAAAAAATAACATCTGACATTGAAAGCGGGCTTTGAGCACCTAGCTGTGGATGTAAAAGTTAGGATGGAGATGAATGAAAATAACAAGTTGACCAATCGAAACTATCATTTGCCACACTGTCAACATTCTCTCACATGTTTAATTACTTACTGTTAACTTTTGGTCCATATTAACACAAACGATGTCGTAATCGTAAAGTGTAAACAGACCACAACGTGTTTCTGTAAGGTACAGATCCAACCTAACAACTAAATAATATTTTCAATTAAATAATTAATTAAAGATTTTTACTACGACGACACAGGACATCCGTAAAAACTTACAAATCAATTATTTATTTATTTATTTTATACAAACACTGACAGCACTTACAGTTTCCCAATGCGTGCTGTGAGTTAGGACAGGACATATTACACAGGTTTATGAGACTCATACATTATACACGAATGAACAAAGGATTTCAGCTTATCATAAAATATATCTACGTTTGGCAAATGAGCAATCAAGGCGCCAAAGAGTACCATGGCCTGGTTAGTGGGCGCGTACCGAGCGGTTTCCGTGGCCGACGTCGCAGCCACGAGTAGTGGCCGGTTGCGTAATTGCCTATAGACCACTGGGGTATAAAAGCTGCACCTAGCCAGAGCCGGTGGGTTGTCGATTTTTCCATTTAGTAGCAAGTAGTAATGAAGGAGTATGCTGCATTTTCGTCTAAGCTTCAATGTATCTAAGCCTACCATACCTGATACATACAGCGACAGATATAGAAAGGGATAATATCCATACATTTTTTTATATAAAGAACGGGCGAATCTCTTCTGCACTCGCTCCAGCATTTGCCTGTATTTCTCCTCGTGAGGATCCCACACTATGGAGTTATATTCCAAAATAAAGATAATGGTATGTTATTTTTATAGGTATCAAACAACTTATCAAATAATCGCCAATTAATAGATAAAAAGAGTCGAGATTTCGAAAATCAATGATAAAGTATCACATAATCACATAATCCCTTAAACCTTGATAAAGATGATGATTATACAATCATACGTTGTTTGTGTTTCAATTTGTGCAGTGGTGTTAATATGGCAGAGAAAATAAAGAAAAAGCCGTCGTTTTTTACTTTAAAGCGTTGGAATAGCCAGAAAAATGTTGAAGATGGACCACCGAGATCTCCCGTGACAGCCACACCAGATCCTCCTAGGAGTCCGTCGTCTGTCCCAGCCATCAAAAGAATCGTGAACTCAGCTGAATCAAGGCCTAGGCAGTAAGTAAAGTTAGAAGTTCTCTGTTGTTTGCCTCGACATATTCGATAGGTACTTCAACCTACCTCCCAGGTGATGATGATGATGAACTCCGATCGATTTCGGCTATGGCGACCACTTACTGTTTCTAGCCGGTAATTTGGCGCTCATCCTCTTTAAGATGGCTTATGTAGCCCCTATCTTTGCGGAAAACATCCGTAAACATTGACGGCATGTAAGTTTGTATGCCGTCAACGAAGAAATAGTCAACGACAGCAGGTTGACGGGCTTTGAGCTCATCTCGCTTAGCGTCAAGATCTGCTTTGTGTTGGCCCTCAAACCTCAGCACTTGATTGTGCACTGTCCCTCCCTATCCTAATCGCTGTGCCCATGGAGCAATTACAAAAGCTGTGCCGCTAAACGTTCTGCTGATAGTTCTTTGTTGCATCCTCTCATATGACGTGTAAGGGCATCCCTATTTCGGAGCAGCTGTCCTTCGTGTTCCCGTTTATCTTCCACCAGTTCCGAATATTCTCAGGTGATATCACCCAGGTGACTCAAGTGGAATAAACCAGGTTGGTTCTAGTTGTCAACTGATCACTAAGTTAGTATGGGAGGTTGAATAATTCTTATCGGTTTTCATTAATGTTTTTTTGTTTGTTTAGAAAGCAGTTTATTTTCACGTACTAAAGCGACTGTTGATCTTTGGCTGCTGTTAAAATACTATATTTATTTATTACTAGACATAGACAATCCATCTATGGGATGCATTATTGAGGAAACACAACATTTATTCATAAAAAATTCTAAACTTCTGTTAAAATTATGTTTCTTTATGTCAAATTATCGATAAGAGAAAAAGGGACTAAACATATTTTAGTTAAACTAGGTATAATGAAGGTTCGTAATTTTTTTTAAATATTTAATTCCTTGGTAGAGGTTTACAGAGAAATCTAATAACTTATTTAAATCTATGGAAGAAAATAAAAGCTCAAATAATTTTTAATCGATCTTTAACATCTGAATTCACAAGCAACACAGTATACAAATTGTTAGTAAATACTTACTGCTATAGTGGCAGTGGGCGGGGCACATAGAGCGGAGAACCGATGGCCGATGGGGCAGAGGGGTTCTCGAATGGCGACCACGAACCGGCAAGCGCATCGTTGAACATCCACCGACCAGATGGTCAGATGACTTGAAAAAGGTCGCAGTAAAACGCTGGACGAAAACGAAATGACAAAGTAGAGTTATGCGACTTATTTGAAACTAGCTGTTTCCCGCAGCTCCGCCTGCGTTAAAAACTAACCTATGTTTGACCCCGGGTCTTCAACTATATTCATACCAAATTTCATCAAAATCCGTTCAGCGGTTTGGCCGTGAAAGCGTAACAGACAGACAGACAGAAAGACGGACAGGCTTTCGCATTTATAATATAAGTATGGATAGTATGGATTAGTATGGATGTAAAAATGACTTTTTTTTTGTTCTTAACGTTTTTGTAAAGTGGATTGGAATGCTCAGTTTCTTGCACAATTTAAACGACTTGTGACGTCTCATTACCTCCTCTCTTTCCTAATGTGTTCTATACTTGTAAACTACTTACTTATAAATGTATTTTTATTTATATATGTATATATTTTGTTATATTTGATTGTGTGTGGTATTTACGTAGATTTGTATGTACATATGTATGTGGTATATATATATATATATATATATATATATATATATATATATTTATACTGCGCTATCGCCTTGTTCAACGCTTTTTCCATCCACCCTAAGGTTTGACTGGAAGCGATCGCTCTAGCGATAAGTCCGCCTTTGTACCTCAATTTTTATGTACTTACATAAATTGTTTTTGTAAAATTTGTATTATGGTGCAATAAAGAGTATTGGTATTGTATTGGATAAATATTTCTGATGTTTTCGCTCCGGCAAGAAAAAGTTCTTGAATGTTAAACTTTTTGTTTCAGGGGATCCATTACAGGCATTAAAGAGTTGATACAATGTCCCCTGTGCCTGGAGGCTCTTTACAACCCAAAAATGCTGCCGTGCCAGCACACATTCTGCTTGGCATGCCTTAGCGTTTATAACAATGGTGAGTAAATAATTTGCCATGTCTTTTCTTGTCGATGGATTTATCGATGATTTTAATAGCATTTATGAATTTCTCCATGACTTCACCCAGTTATAGTTTTTCGGTTTTATAGATAATGGTACGGAACCTTTCGTGGCCGAGTCCGACTCGCACTTGATCGATTTTTCATCAGCCAATCATACGGCCTGCAAAGTATCGGCTCAAGGTCACGATAGCCCAGCGGTTCTCAAACATTTTTGGCGAACCCTTTTGAAACGCAGAATATTGGGCGGAACCCCAAGTGAACAAAAAACGGCCAATTGTGAGTTGGTCTCGCTTTGGAGGGTTCCGTGCATAGATTAAAATTAAAAATATTAAATTAATATTTTATTTAAGTGTTATTTTTTTAGTGCTTGCGTGAAAAATCTTGGTGTCCTAATGGACAACTCCCTTACTTGGACTCCGCAAGTTGCCGAAGTCAGTAGAAAAATGTTTGCAGCTGTAGGATCACTAAAACGACAAAAAAATTTTTTGCCGTTTCAAACGAAAATTACGCTTGTACAGTCACTACTATTTCCCATTCTTGATTACGCGGATACCTGTTATTTGGACCTAACTCAGGAGCAATTAAACAAACTTGAGCGTCTCCAAAACCTTTGTATCAGATTTATTTACGGTCTTCGTAAATATGATCATGTCTCTGAATTTCGCAATCAACTCAAGTGGCTCCCAATCCGACGTCGCCGTGATTGGCATATCCTTTCCATGCTTTATTCTATTCTTTTTATTCCCACTTATCCACAATATCTGAAAGAACGGTTTGTGTTTCACAATCAACACCATGATCGACTTCGCAGTGCACATAATCTCCGATTGGATACACCCGTACATTCTTCCGAATTTTACACCAAGTCGTTTACTGTCCAAGCTGTACGTCTGTGGAACTCCTTGCCGGTATCTATTAGACATGCCCAAACACTCTCCAGCTTCAAGACACAAGTGAAAGACCATTATCTTTCTATCACCTAAACCTCTTCCCGAGAAAATCTTTTCGTCTGCTGTTCGTATATAACCCGCCATAGTTGTAATTTTAACATTTATTGATACGCTTAAAATAAGTATGTATATTTATTTACATTGTGTAATGCATGCGTGTATGTGCACCACATATATTTACATAGGTATATTTTTTTTTTGTATGTGCTGCATAGGTACGTTATGCTTTTATGTTTCACTTTTTCCCAATTGTTAATTTGCGCCTACCTTCCTGTTTCATATCATGAAGTCCTACCTGTTGGTTGCCTGGAAGAAATTGCTCTAGCGATAAGGCCGCCTTTGTACCATAGATAATAATAATATTCATGTACTTTCTACAATTTGGTGCAATAAAGAGTTATTTATTTATTTATTTATTTTCATTAAATAAAACTTATTATTTTTCTTGCAAAGTTCAATACAAATTATTTGTAATATGTGTACATTTTTGTAATTTGCTATTATAACTTCAAAATTATTCAATAAAAAACATTGTACATCTGCTGTCCTTACAACAAGCCTTTTTAATAGATATGTTACGCGGCGCATTACCCCCATTTCATTAATGCTTATTTTTATTTTTTCCTGTAATATATCACTCTATTTTGTGTGATTTTCGCAATATTATGTTGTATAAGAAGATTTCTTCGGTATTTTTCTTAAATAATTTCTGAAATACCAACTAAACTAATAATGTTGAATATATGAATAAGCCGTTTCATTTGATGTATATCGTTTGCTAAACTTTGAACATTTTACCCTTTTTTAACTTTTTATTGAAATTTATTAACCAACTTTTCTCGAGAAGATTTCAGTGACATACGGACGGAGAGACGACATGAGTTATCCTGGGTCCACTTTTCTCATTTTCATAGAAGGAACTCTAAAAATGCAGTGTAACTTTACATTAAGGTGTAAAAAGTGTCTTACGATAGATATTTTGTCTGCTAGAAATTATAATTTTTTTCTTCTACAAGTTCTCTGGCGTTCTGTAGGGGTACAGAGGCCTCCCGGAACCCCAGGGCACCGCGAATCATACTTGTTTAACTGCCTCTTTCATCCTACAAGCGGGAACACATCAATGCAAGCATTGCGTTGATTTGCTGCAGAGTTACGAGAGTGTAATAACCTAATCAGACGACTTGTAGACAAAAGTCTACCAGTGGTATTTTCTACGATTTTTGTATTGATGAATTTCTATTTCGCAGGTCCCATCATTGAATGTCCAATATGCAGTACCAAGTTCCAAGTGACTGGGCCTAATTTCCTCAACGAATTGCCTTCGAACCTGTACATAGATTCGCTGCTGCAAATCGTTGGAATATCAACCAAACGCGTTGACCATAAGGCTGCAACTCCTCCGTCACCGACTGCCAATGGCATGAGTGTGGATTTGTTTGCGGGTGGAGTGCGGTGTTCTACTTGCCAAACTATGTGCGATGGTTCAGACACTACTAATTGTCAACATTGTAAATTGGTGAGTAATATTTTTAAGGTTTTTTAGTATCTTATCTTATTCTTTCTAGCATTTTCCCGTTTCATCCTCAGCTGGTAGGTTCAGAGTCTAGGGTCCGCTTTTCTACTTTTCTTCTCCCCTTTATCCGGTCTTCGGCAGCCGAGCAGCAGAGGCTCAAGCATGGAGAAAATTTGCTCCGTGGGCTCAAGGCTGTACAAAAAAGTAGAAAAACCAAGTGCAAACGCAGCTTCTGCCGTCCCTCATCGTAATCTAATCATCTTATACTTAGATACAGACACATGATAGGAAGACTTCGAATTTTCACAGGTTTTTTTTTATCGCTAAAACATCTAAAACAGTTCGCTTTTCAATCGGGAGTTCCCCATACAAGTATTTTGTTTTGTAAAGTATACCTACCTAGGTATACTTTGCTAAATAACTGTCTATCGACCTTCGGATTTTCTTTAGATTGTACCATTGACAATAAAATGTCTTTAGTGTTAGGTATGTTCAGAATTACAAAGCGTTATTTTCCAAACGGTTTTACAGAGCTTTTGCCGACTATGTTGGTCGCAGCATTTGGACGACATGAGGACACAAGTCGCATCTATATTGAAGCAACTGGACTCTGCTTCTAAAAGACTGGAACACAAAATGGAACATTTCAAGGTAAGTTTATGTAACGCAGTAAATATCATCTAACATGGAAGCCGTAATAATCTGAACACCTCATATAGATTGATCGGCTTTGGCGTTATATGGTGGCCATACCATAAATACTTACCTCATCCCGAAGGTCAACAGCTTTGTCACTTCTGGAATCTGCTCGGATTCGAGTTCTCTTCTATTCATTTATTAACTCTTTATTGCACACTACACTACAGTATATGTACAAAAGTTAGTCTCTAATACGATCAGCGACTTTCTTATTCTCATTAGTAGGTACCTGGTTATCACCCACGCCAATTGAAGTGTATCTTTGTATGTATGTAATATTCTTTAATGTACAATATATATATATATATATATATAGGTGTTTCTAGTGGTGTTAAACTAAGTAGTAAAACTTGACTTCAATAAGTGATATTAATGTCCTGAATTGAAAATGACTAAGTATTTCATTTCAGGACCGTTGTGAGCGCATTTCTGAACAAATCAAAATTGCAGCCGATGAGAAAATAAATGCCATAATAGAATCCAGAGAGCAGTTGTTACAAGAGACGGTTGATCTTCAGAAATCTGGAGACCTTTGCGCTTTGGCCCTCAAAACCTCATTAGACGAAGCTACATCAGTTGCAACGCAAGCCATGACTCCCAAACATACAAGTGATGACAAAAACGCGGTAATGTTATTTATCTAGATAATCTTATCTAGCTATGACGTGCAGGACTAAATTGATAATGATAAAAGTGTAGAATTATTTTCGTTTTTAGAAACAATTCATAAGTAGTTCCGTGGGAAGATCAGTGATCCATACTTAGGATGGATTGACGTTACAACCCACTTCATAGTTAATATATTTTCTCCCATTTACATGTATTGTAGCTTTAAGAAATGATAAAGTATATGGCTTTATAACAACTAAGTCCTTTCTCTGCGTGAAGTTTTTGAGTCCTTACTCTTCTATTTTTGGTTTCAGTTAAGTACAATAAAACATTAAAACGTATGAATAGAGATTTATACCGTGCCAATTAAGTTCCATTAATTTAAGAAAATATGCTGAAACCACAGATAACCCCCAATAGATTCCGCTTGTATGGGCGTCCGCGGTCACCGCACTTATATGCTTTTGCACAGATAAATGAAATCCTTTTATTAGTTGCGACCAGAACTCAGAGCTGTGAGGTTGTTTCGTGAAAATTTCCGAAAAAATCTATTAGGTTCGTTGAGTGTGTAAAAATTAGTACATATTGCATAAAATGGTGCGGAAAATCATCAAAGACATCAAATCTCTAAAAGGATGGTATAACTTTTCACAGGTAAGTTTATTAATTAATTTAATACAATTATGTGCAGAGTTCACTTTATAATGGTCGAACTATGTGACAACCAGAGTACCAAAATGGGGTGACGTTGATGTCTTTTGCAAGCATCTCTCTCTTTCCCAGGTGTCAACTATATGTTTGTCCTTTTTTTCGATAAGTCACGTTTTACCGTAGTGATGTTACCCCTTTCAATTTGAAAGAATAATTTTTTATCGATTGTTTATTACGACTTATTCATTAAATTTAATTAAAGATTTTAATTATGCAATTTATTTCAAGGTTTTCCAAAAGCCCGACGAAAAAAAAAATGGATTAAGTATTTCATAATATTTGTGGCGACTTCTATATATGCGCCACTGGAATTACTAGACTCAACTACAGGATGGCAACATGGCCACTGGATGGCGTTGAGCGATACTTGGGGTTCGCAACTTGGCTGACTATATAAGAGGCCTCCGACGCAGCACTCTGTCAGAGCCATACGGTTCCCCAGGTGCACACCTAGCCAGGCAGGAGGATCTTACCTTTGTGGCGGTCGAGCATGCTACCTCGCTCCCGCTATAATATTTTAAAACGAAACTAATAAATAATGATGTTTACATGTTTTATTCTATTCTCCTTATTATTCTAAAGAGTGAGTTACCCTAATTCCTTGTATATACATAGATTTTGATGACTATGGGACCAATTTGTCAGTTATACCTTTCAAATAAAAATTGGTTGTCTGTTAGAGACGATAATTTTACGTGATAACGTAGTCATAAAAAAATATTGATGTAAAATAATATCGAGGCCAATTATGCCTCTCTATGGCTTGTTCCGCGCTCTCTTTTGCACGTGGAACCTGACACTTTTTCGTGCATGTATCCGGCGTTCATAGATTTATAAACCGTTAGGTATCACATCAAAAAGAATTATCCAAATCGTTCCTAAATGACGGAGATACGAGATAACAAACAAAAAACTGAATTGAGAACCTCTTCCTTTTTGGAAGTCGGTTAAAAATATGTGCGATTATTAATGTTATTGCGCGTTTGATAATACTATAAAGATTGCAAGAAAAGTGACACAAAATCGATAAGGTTTTGGTAGTTTCATTCAATGTCACATCACTAAACCTGCAACATTGTAACGTCAGCTACCGCTCCCGACCCCCCGTACTTCCTCTAAGTTTGGTGACTGTCGACGCGAACAAGTATTGAATGATACTCAATCTATTGGGGGTTATCTGTGGCTGAAACTAACTGTGCCCGTAACTTCGTCCGCGTAACGTTCGATTATTTAACTTCCCTTATTATAGAATGCCACGGAAATCCTGTTGTGGTAGTACTTTTTATCTATTCTCCATCATTGCAAGCTGGGGAGCTTTTACATATGTTCTCCGCACATCAACTCTGGCGCTGAATTACTCGACCTAGGTGCTGTGCTCCGGTATAATATCGCAGTGTCCACAGAAACAAAGTGGACTCCCAGCTAAATGAGATGAGGCCATGCGCCTAATAGCAGGTGTATTAAAATCGACCCCAATCCCGCCAGAACTTCGCATATGTAGAGCCGCTGCCCACGAACGGAAAAAATGGCAACGGGAAAGCCATGTCGATAAGGGAGACTGGATGACTTGCCGTCTTTCCGTCTGATCTCAAGAACTCCAATTTGGAAATAACATTATTTATGTAAATATGGTGCAATAAAGTGTTCAATAGTATTCATTATTTTTAGGTATCGACATTTATGAATTTGCATCAAAACGCCTTACAAATTCTGCTCGATGTGTCGAAGTGGGATACCGAATATTTCGTATTCGACAAGGAGAACTTCCGAATAGAGAAAGACACTGCCACTCCCCTGGACGCGGAGTCTGAGGATCCAGTGCCTGATGGGTTCAAACAGAATGACCCATTGGAGAGCGAGTCCAGCTTGATACAGCACTACAGGTAATGGCATTCATTCATATTTATTTATTTTTAAATTTTTATTGTACCACAAATAAGAAAATATTTTTACAATTGGCGGACTTAATGCTAAACTCATTCTCTCCCAATCAATCATTAGGAAAAACAGAGAAGTTATGTGCGACGCGAATTATCTTTAAAAACATATTTAGTGGGTTAACATGGTCAATCGACGCTGTACACCCTGGTGTTAGAGTTTTTCGGACCGCCTTTCGGCCTCTGACGTGGTTCCTTTAACGACCACCAGATGACAGCCGGGCCCAAGGGATTAACGTGCCTTCCGGCGTTTATATGCTTTGATAAGCACTTCCCATTACTTGGGTCTACTACTTAAGGTACAACAAGACAACATTTCGTTTTTTATTTTGTTTTGATATACCCAGTGTCCCTCTCACAGTAAATACAAATCTAACGACACCTCTCAAGCTAAATACATCAAGCCGTTCAGGCTGCAGAGCGTGCCAACCATATAAAATGTATCTACAGATCACGCAACTTCATCCCACATTACACATGGAAGAAAACGTCCCGTCCTTGTGGCGTGGGAATCGCACCATGGAGCGGCCATCTTTACATCTGCGGCATGGACTCTCACTGCGTCATCGTAGTAGAACGATCACAGGCCAAGATCGTATCCAGATTGGTACATGACGATATGCTGTGTCCTGTACAGATTGCCTTTATGAAGAGTCTAGGCGAAATTTATATAACAGGTACGATTTAGCTGCAAGTTATATTTTTTTATTTCTTCTCATCTTAATTTGATCTTTCCAAAGAAATAAGATTAGGTAGAAGTGCCATGTGGGCGTTTCCTGTATGCGAAAGATAAGCGTCGCCAAATAAAGTTAAGACTGGAGATGCTTAATTGGCCGACACATGGAACTTCTACCTAATCTTATTTCTATGGATCTTTGAACACAACAACATTTTAACGATTTAGATCCCAGCAAAATATTTTACTATAACTTCCATAGGTAGGTACTTATTGAAAAATCACTCGCTTAACTTAATAGTCAAAATAGGAGTCACTCGCTACGCTCGTGATAAAAGTCATAACAAATAATTTATTGCAGACAAATGGAAGCATTGCGTCCACGTATTTTCCAAGGATGGCGAGTATTTGCGGTGCATCGGACAGAAAGGCAGCCGTGAAGGAATGTTCCGGTCTCCCGAGGGAATCGCCACGGACAACGCTCATAACCATATTTATGTTGTGGATACGGGGAATGACAGAATACAGGTTAGTCGCCAATGCTATTTTATTTTTCTACGTTTGTTTAAAATTGGGATGTGTGTTGCTCATGCATTTAAAAGCCACAGAGGAACTCAAGATATAAATGCTTCTAATGGCTACCAATCTAAATCATGGCACTCTCGTCATTGCTTGACATGTATTATCGTTACGCACAGACACGCAACTCAAGCAAGTTTTATCTAAACTTTATAAAAAAATTAATATTGAGTTTTTTATCTTCAGGTCCTCCAACCAGACGGCAAATTCGTAGATTTTTTTGGAGTAGTAATGAAACAGCAGGTAAACCCTACCAAAGTATGGGAGATGTCAGCAATCACCTGCACAGAGTTCAATGCCCCCACCAGCGTCGCAGTAACTTCCGACAGAGTCATAGTCCTTGACAGCGGCAACCGACGAGTCAAAGTTTACAATAAATCTGACAAAGGGAAAATATTAGAATTTGGATCAATGGGACAGAGGAAAGGACAATTTAGACAAGCAGAAGTACTTGCCGTGGATCCTATGGGTTTTATACTTGTGGGAGATTCGGGTAATTGCAGGGTACAGGTATTCAAGCCTAATGGACAACTTGTAAGGGTTTTTGGACGGATGGGATCCGAGCCTGGAAAGTTTGGATGGATATCTGGCATTCATGTCACTAAGCAGTTGGATATAATAATCAGTGATACACAAACTCATACCGTCAACTTCTTTTAAAAGAGAAACCATTATTTGGATATAAAGTTATAAGCTGGATAAGACTGTTATTAGGCAGGCAGAGTTGGTTAATTATTTCAACCAGGTCCGATCTCTGGAGGCTTACTATGGTAAAGTAAGCCAGCTGTTCTATGATGTAGGACGAGTATTAAAACTACGTTTTGTATAACAATATATTTATTATACTCGATAGAAACAAATTCAGAAAATAATTCAACTTAAAGACAGATTAGATGTATAGCACAATTGTTAAAATAAACATATCTGTTTTCAGTAAAATATCACAATAAAATAATTTTGAGATTTAACATAGTACCAGAGATTCTATATTCAAAATATTCCAATGTATTACAATAACAACATTTTATATTGAGGCCTTTATTGAGGCTTATGAAATATTTTTATTATGAAATATATTACAATTGCTTACTTAAATATTGTATTATTACAATGGACGCCACATCTACAATTCTTATTTGAAGTAAAAAAAGACTACATTCTTTATACATATTATATAATATACAAAGTGTGATATAGTATAACCCCCTTATCCATAAATAACGAAAGTTCAAAAAGACCAAGTTAACTAATTTATGTTCTGTCTCGTTCTTTCACGTCAAAATTAGATAAGACAGAAAGGGACTAAGCATATTTTAGTTAATGTAGGCTTAACGAACGTTCGTTAATTTTTATGAATAAGGGGGTTACACTAGAACTTGAGACTAATTTGTCGGTTTGTCGCATTTTAGTAAAAGTTATGAACGACGTGACGAAATAATATATTCTACATGCACACCATCGTGTAAATCAAAACCTAAGTTGATATTAATTTCAAGTGCAAAGAGTAAAATAATAATTGAAACTCTTGTTATTACTTAAACTTAGAATACTATAAAAATATTAGCAAAACATACTATTCAGATCTATGCATTTAAAGCACTGAACTGGAATTTATTTAACTTTCATTAATTATGACGTAAGAAAGTAGTCTTTTACTCACAACGGTTTCATTATAAATTAGAGAAAAAAATTAATAAAAATATTTTGACCTACATCCTAAATAAATTTTTGAAAAGAGATTCCATTTGTATTTTCATGGCAATAAAATATGAAATGTCAATAATACACAAATGTTAAATGGCAAAATAGTTAAATGTCTGCAGATATTTATAGGAACCTATATAAAATAGATAAGGAATAAGGATAGGGTTTTCTCGTTGGCATCTTAACTTGTCCTAATGGGTTTGGATCTTATTGTTTATCCGTTACTAATAGGACAGATAAGAAGAATCATGAGAGAACAGGTGATAATATATCTCTGGTCTGGGTTAGAACACTGAATAACTAACATATGGCTCAATTCAGTCTCAGCTAGGTGGTACAAGTGTTACAATTACTATACAATATTTACAATACAATACCGAAACTGATTTGCTTACAACTAAAACATATATTCGTCTAGTACAAGATGATAACTTAGTGTTAAAATACAAAAATTCATTTATGGCCAATAAAGTAGTGTAAGGAGTATTATAATGTGTCTTATTAATATTTAAATTCGAGATACACAATGAATTTCGAAAGTAAAACACACACTGTTTTCATCAGTAGCAATAGCATAAGAAACACAAATAAAAGGATTGCTTAAAACTTAAGCTGGCAGTCAACGTGTATTAGTTTATTAAGTTAACTTAAGTACGAACTGTCAGCTAAAGTGTTAAAAATATTTCATAGCACAGGTCATCACTGTAATTATTTTTTAGTAAAATTAGCACCTATAACATTCATACACCTAAATTAAAATAAAAAAAAAGTCATGGCTATACGTAAATATGACTAAGTTCAAATAATAATATATTAATTTCGATATCAATCAGGGCAAGGAGGAATAATTTATACAAAACTTTTTTAATTAATATTAAAAACGTGGTGTTGATATAATCAATAGAAACATGAGGCTAATAAGTATTGATAAAAGCGCCTAAAACATTTGTATTTATTTTTTCTAATTTGTATGTGTTTGCTTTCCGTCTATTATGAAATGATGAGTAAAAAATCAGGGAGTCACCAGTCATTCTAATTTGATTAATTCAAAACATTCAATACCTATTCACAATAAGGCTGTAATCAATACTGATAACAAGCTATTCCCTTTTAGCTATTGAATTTTATACATATAAAAGAATGCTGCAACATAAGCATTGTTTATGAAATGCATTTGTATGCATCATTGCACATCAGAGAAAATGAACAAGCCTTTATGCTTGACGAAGCATTAAACAATTTATGTTGGATGAATATTTCTAGTTTGTATAAACAAAACAAATGTGACATTTTTTTGTGACACACACAGAATAAACTGTAATGAAACTAAGCATTTACTGTGTACTGTAAATAAGATCAATCAATCAATCAACTTTATTTTTAAGATTTAAATTCCTCTGTCATGTCATAAGCGCGGTAATTATTTATTAAACGCCGTTTCGTAGATCATTATAAGGCACCACTACATGGCAGAAATAATAAACATTTTGGATGTAGCTATGGACAGATTAGATAATCGTATTCATAAATTCAATCCAAATTAGGTACATCCTCACATTTTAGCTCCTGCTAAATTGTAGGATGAACGTCTGTAAATCCTATTATCTCAACATCTTATTTGCCTTTTGTACACAATTGCAGAAAAATAAATGTAAATAACCAATTGACTATCAACTCAAATTGCGTTTTGTTAAAACAGATCTGCAATAATATATTATTGGTCGAATTTCACCTAAAATAATATCCTAAGATGAGCGACATGGTTGACATCTACTCACAGGATGACTCTCTCCAAGCACTACGGAATCGGACTCCATTGGCGGACCTTCACTGTTGTCATGTTGGCGCTGAAAATAAAAATTGAACCATGTGATAAAAAATATACAAGATAATTAAGAAATTTATAAGGAGTAGAAAAAGAAATAAAGCCCTTTCAACCCCCACTGCAACTGCTGCACACAACTGGTTGACTAACAACTTTTTATTATTTCATGGCAAACAATTACTTGTGACACAAGCAGTTGTCAACATACAAGAATCAAAGATGAAATTGCCGCTATCGCAACCATTATTCACTATGGATATTTCAAACTAAAATAGATTTTTTTATATGCCAGATAACTTGCGAGTAAGCTGGCCCTCAATCAGAAAGAAAATTAATAATGTTAGAGTATTGACAACATTTTGAATTTCCTTTGCTGTGAATTTTCAAAGATTGTGATAACACTGTGATCAAAAAATTTTAAACAGGACTAATAAAATAATTAAATATAAAAAAAAATCACCTTGAGCTCTGTAGCTATACTGCGAAATGTATCTTCTACATTTGTGTTGTCTTTTGCCGATGTTTCCATCACAAACATGATCTCAGGTACGTATCTGCAGAAAGACTTTGGTTCGTCAGGTTCCACCTCCCTTTGCTCGCTCAGGTCATATTTGTTACCAATTAGTGACACTATCACATTAGATGATGTGTACCTTCGCACTTCCTCAATCCATTTTTGTAAAGATAAAAATGTTGACCTTTTAGTAATGTCGTAGACTGTAACAATTAATTATATAAGTGTTTACCAAAACTCTGTTTTAATAAGTAGCACAGATAATTATTTGCAAAATGCTTTTACCTATATTTTATCAAAATTAAAAGTTTTATAAGATACTAGCTGAGTTTTTTGACGACATTGATGTTGTCCTGTCTTAACTATGATTTTATCTTTCATATATAAGAACCTTTTGACAATAATAAGCACAACAAATACCAATTAGCGTAATTGTTCCATCCGTTTACACATGATATTATACTTAGGGAAATAAAGATTCATTTTCACATAATAGAAGATAGATTTTGCAGGAATTTGGGTCATTTTGACTTTGAACATTACAATGATGTTTAATTATTTTATTAGTTTGTCAATATACCATACATATACTTCTTAAATATTTGTTAGGAAGAAACATATTATTTTTGGCAAAAGTGTTTATGCACTGCATTTAATATTGCTTAGTAAAAAAACTTATAGTAGGTAACTAGTATAATTACCTATTATTACTCCATTTGCTGACCGATAGTAGCTCTGAGTGATTGTCCTGAACCTCTCCTGACCAGCAGTATCCCATATTTGCAACTGCAGGTTTGAAAAAAATGACAAATGGTAATAAATAGGTACTCAGATAAAATGAATACCTATGTACTGAAAAACTTTGACTAGATGTGCCATATTTTTTGGATCTAGATAAAAAAAAAATGCATAGAAACACATATTTACTTAATGTAGATTATATCGTCAAAGCCAAAAACAATAAAAATAGGAAGTGAAGATAGATAATTCAATTATGGGCGGACTCAAGTTCATGTTGGGCATTACTTTCAACAATGTTTTCAAATAAAACTAATCATAGATACAACGCAAAACCACAAATGTACTTACCTTGACCTTCTTCCCATCTACTACGAGAGTTTTCATTGAAAAGTCGACGCCTATTGTATTTCCGTGGCTTTCTATGAAATTCCCAGACTTCAAGCGTTGGACAATACATGTTTTTCCAGTACCACAATCACCAATAAGCACAATTTTAAAAAGATAATCAAATTGTTCGTCTGGAATGCTCATAAGCGTGTTTGGATTGCGGCTAGTCATATTTAAATTTGATTAATAAATTTAATTAGAGGTAATAATTTTCTATTTACAAATTCCTTCATTGGCTTCCTTTGACAGTTTGGCCACAAACTGGACAGGGTTAAACGAGTTTGGCAATAAACTGACAGTTCGAGATTTGACATTTTTATTTTTTTAAGTAATGGGTCTTACGGCCATGGATACAAGTCTTTTATATCCCTTCTTAATTTTTCTATCTTCTTCAGTCCTACAGTGTGGTTTCGTCAAGTCTAAAAGTCTAGTCGGTAGTGAAGTGGTAGAAAAACTGCACTTAGCAATTACTAGGAGCTTTTGGCAACAAGCACGAAAATCACTTAAATCAAACGCTGTATCACTTCTCAACACCCACGCTTATTCTCGAACACTTTGCGAATAATATTTCACTATTATTATGCACAAATACTCAAAAAAAAAAACACAAATTTTTGAAAATAAAATACTGCGCTGAAACTGCACCTTTCAGCTTCCTGCCTAAAGTCCCGAGATTTGACACGATTTTAACCAGACTACAGAGGCGATATATTTATTATCAGACGGCGCACTTCCTACAAGGTTTCTCGTGTATACACAATCTGTCTGTGCAACACCATTCTCAGAAAGTGATCCTTCTGAGAATGTGATGGTCGGGGTCGTGATAAAAAGAAAAGGAATGAGTGAAAGAGTCAAATGCTAACGCTTGTGTTATAGCTTGTATTTGCTAGAAACAGACAGGTTTCTCCACTATTTCTATCTCTCTTGGCTCGGCCTTGCCTCTATGTAAATTTTCAGAAGTATATACTCAGTCCTGTTTAATATAGTAAGTCCATGGGTTCTGAAGTCCTAAGTCAACTACCTACCAATCCAAAGCACAAAAAATGGAAAATACAAAGGAATATATAAAAAAAGAAAAAAGTAAGTAGAAACCTAGGCAAAAAGTGGCAAAAAACTGATTTAATAACCACTTTCCTTCATTTCGAGGACGCCTTATACACCTCAAACACTTCTCGACCAACCTTATATTTGACAGTTCGCTACCCACCTCCAATGAGAAATCATCTTAAGTCAAGAAATCTAATGACGTCTAATAATACCAATGAGTTGGAGTAAGGTTGAGTCGAGTTTGAGCAAACGTTTGAGAAAGAGGGTTAGTTTCATTTCTATTAGCAGGGTAGAAACGAGTGGGCAAACGAGATGTCGCCTTACACCTTGTATTGCGCCATCTCGTTCACTCACTAGTTTTGCGATTCAAATAATTTTTGTGCGATATCGAATGATTTTCGTTCGATTTCATTACATGTCATTATATGTCATTCATTTTAAAATAGCACTCTTGTTCAATGATATTACTTGAAAATTGCTAAGTACGTCTAGTAAAAGCCAATTTAAGGGGAAAAAAATATTTTGTTATTGACATAATTTGACATTGACGTGAGTTATTCTTTCGGAACCTGTCTTCAGCTGAGGTCTTCAGCCAGTCAGTCAGTGTCAGATGATAAGATTTTAACATAAACTTATTTTGTGGTTAATTAACTCTGCTTGAAGGAAGATAGATTGGTAATTGTTATCAATTTAACTTGGTTAATTTTATTGGGAAAGTAATTTCTAATGTTAAATATGTGGTCTTAATCAATTTTGTCACTTAACCTATAGTTCACTTAATCTTCTGTAGATCTCAAAAATGTTATACCGCGGTGTTAGTTGTATCTGTATTGCAATAACAATAACTTTTCAGCATAGTTTTGGAGTAGAGGTAAGTAACAATTTATATTATCTTTAATTTTTTTAAATTAACTTACTCATAAAAGGTATATTTCTATTTCTTTAACGCTTTTTTAACTTGTTCTAGATACCTGAAAAGTTTCAAAAGAGTAACCATACCAACAACTGGGCGGTGCTGGTTGATACATCTCGATTTTGGTTTAACTATCGCCATGTCGCGAATGTACTATCTATCTATCGCAGTGTGAAGAGGCTTGGTATACCTGACAGTCAAATTATCCTAATGATTTCTGATGACATGGCTTGTAATCCTCGGAACCCGCGGCCGGCAACTATTTTTAATAATGCTCATGAACAAATAAATGTGTATGGAGATGATGTTGAGGTGGACTACAGAGGTTATGAAGTAAGTAAAGACAAATTAAAATTCATTATAAGGCAGGGAATTCTCAACTAAAATCAAACTCAATATAGATGGACACTATAGGGTCTCCTCACCTACCTTTGTGTTTGTGTTGTCTTTATGTTTCTGTCTATATAGATTTTTAGCAGATAAAGGCATATTGGTGTTTATGCTGTTTCTACAGTCTTTGATGTAAAGTCTTTCTAATATATCCACTTTAATATTCCTCAAGCAGTTACTTATGTGATGTAATTAAAATAATTTATTATTTATTTATTTTAATTTATAAATCATTACACAAAATAACATTAAAGTTGACAAAAGGCGGCCTTATCACAGTGCAATCTCTTAATAATAATAATAATAAAGTGAAAGAAAGTTATTAGTACCATGGTTGTCATAGAAAAAACATTCTTCTTGCACCACTCTTCTAGGGCTCAGTGTTGGGGCCCTGTACTGTACACCATCTACACAGCAGCCTGCCCATGTGCAGCGGCGTGACTGTAGCTACCCATGCCGATGACACCAAAATATTGGCCAGCAACTTGGACCCTGTGGTGGCCTCTAATCAACTGCAACATGGGGAATAAAAGCTAGCACAACCAAGTCTGTGCAGGTCATGCTCACCCTGCACAAGGGACGACTGCCCGCCTGTAAAACTTGATGATACAACCTTGCCTCAATATCTAGGCCTTCATCTTGATCAGCACCTTACCTGGAAAAATCACGTGATGTCCAAAAGAGATGAGCTCAACTTGGTTTCGGGATCTGCAATGGTTGATTGGACGCAACAGTATACTGTCTATTGATAATAAATTGTTAATTTACAAAATTATCCTTAAGCCAATATGGACTTATGGCTTACAGCTATGGGAAAGCTGCAGCAATTCCAGCATGTCAATTATACAAAGAATGCAGAATGTAAGTCTAAGATCCATCAACAGCTTTCCGTGGTTCATCAGGAATGACGAAATACATAGGGAGCTAAATATGACATAGTCAGGGAAGAGATCGGGCTGGCTACTCATAAATATTGTTGGAGTTTACAGGCACATCCCAATGAACTGGCTTCTAAGCTGCTAACATGCCCTATCCAAAGGTGGTTTAAAAGAAAAGCTATTATAAGTACTAAAAAAAACTCATAGTGACTTGAAGATCAGGTTTCAATTTAGCTTGTTCTTCCACTAATCGCTCTTTGTATCCTGAGGGTAATTCGTTTTTTAATTTACAGAAATTAGTGGTAAAAGCCACTCTTTCTCCATTCTTCCCTAACTATCTCTGGCAATGTCTATCCAGTGCCTCCCTGCAGTTTTTAGTGTAGAAGATTAGGTTTATCGGCCGCTAAATGTATATAGGATAATATCAAACCACCTGGAGATTTTCTTATAAATTAATCCCTCAGCCCTGAAGAGAACAGTCCATTATTTTATGTTGATTTTATTTTTTTACACCACCAAATGGAATTCTTCTCTTTGAGAAGTTTGGTTATAATGCTTGCTGCCATGTAAAATTATTTTTTATGTTCATATGTCATATGTTTCTATCACAAAATTAAGAATTAACCTTACTTGTCACTAGGTATCTGTAGAAAACTTTGTCCGTCTACTAACTGGCCGAGTGCCACCAGACACTCCCCGCTCCAAGCGCTTGTTGACCGATGAAGGCAGCAATATCCTCATCTATCTCACAGGGCATGGTGGCGATGGCTTTTTAAAGTTCCAGGATTCAGAGGAAGTCACTAGCCAAGAGTTAGCTGATGCTCTGGAGCAAATGTGGCAGAAAAGAAGGTGGGAATTTTAATCCAATTATTTGTTTTGTGCGGCCTATTTTGCCCCAAGAAAACTCAACAGTTGAGTTATGCATGAGCATCTTGAATTTAGAGAATTAATGAATTGTCCAGTCTGTTTTAATGTATGTGTGTGTAAATCTGAACACCAGCTTGAAATTGGGATTTCAAACCATCTAAGGATATAGGTATTGTAGTCAACATTATTATCCAAGAATGTTTACCAGATTTTACTTCTGTTTACGATGTTCTGATTATGATGTCGTAGACTTGGAGCTACTGGTTATTACATTGTGGTCTGACCTCTGTGCAAATTCTCTTTAATGTATAATGTGAATTAAATTGACCTGTAAATAATAACCTTCTGCCCAAACAACTAAGGCCCTTCAGACTGTTCATTTAAGATATCAATGCTTTGTTTTTCAGGTATAATGAAATATTCTTCATAATAGATACTTGTCAAGCATCATCTATGTATGAAAAGTTCTATTCACCAAATATTTTAGCAACTGCCAGCAGTTTGGTTGGTGAAGACTCACTCTCCGTAAGTATAATAAATAAATAATTTATTCAGTTTTAGCAATTACAATTCTGTTATGTGATTAGGGATTCCCTTTAAGCGTGAAACGCACTTATGTTAGGAAAGCTTTCTCATTTATCGTTTACATTCCATAACAATACTAAATACTACGTACATTCATTTGAGATAGAAAAGAAAAGAAAAATGAATAATGTTAAAATTAAATTAAATTTGAAATTAAATTAAAGTATAATATGTTTTAACTCTGAAACTATCAGACAATTTTTTTGAAAGCACGGAGTTTGATACTATTAACACAAAACAGACATGTGAAAATAATGCCATTTATAACAATAAGATATAAACCATCACTACTTTAAAACGTCATTAATTTAAAAAAATCGCAAACTCGGAAGCATACTGCAAGACCCTTAGATACTGTGAGCCAATACTGCGTGAATCGGAATAGTTCCCAATAAAAATTTCAGGCGGTAGTTTGTAATCTTATGACATCAAAGACAAATGTTAACTTAGTCTGCCTGCGACCATGAACGCTGTAAAGTGTTTGAAACGTCAGGTGTAAATAAATAAGTAATAAACGCGATAAAAACCGTATTAAAATAGTTTAATTTAATGAATAAGATTTAAAGTTGATATATCATTTCAGCACCATGTGGACTCTGCAATCGGAGTGTATATTATCGACAGATACACATACTATGTCTTGGAGTTTCTGGAGAATGTTAACCCAAACAGCAAGAGAACTATGTCTGAATTTGTAAGTATAACATAACATTTGTTCTCTTGGAATGCTTTTTATCGATTTTTTTTATACAAAGAATTTCACAAGACTATTGCAGACGGGTCTTGTAAAACATACATAAAAAATTGACGGGAAGAGACGTGCAGGGGGATGTAAAAGGTAATGACTGAGAAACATCAGAGAGTGGACTGAAATCGCAAGAGTAGAACACCTGTTTCCCTTGGCGATGGACAGAGCTGACACTAAAAAAAAGACACTAAAAGAAGAAGAAAAAACATACAATGCCTGTGCATGAACCGTAGCTTCATAAAATAATATAGTTACCATCATATATACCTTTGTTCGCCTTTTGTTGTAACCTGTATTCTGATACTATGTTCTTTGTGTACAATAAAGATTTTTACATACATACATACCTTAGAATTAGAATACTTTTCTGTGTGACTCGCTGTAGCTCAATAAGTTTTATAAAAGGTGGTTCCGCAGTTGAGCCAGTACTTTATCTATTCTGTGGTTGTGGTTAGCCTGTAAAGCGAAAATACTTCATCACCCTGAAATACTTCAGACATAAACACTTATTATACTTTTTTTTAGTCCATTGCATTGTCATCTGTAGCCTGTAACGCATCTCTGTAGATATCATTACATTGAGTGTATTAAAAGGTGATTGATTTTTGTTAAATCACTTGTTCATTAAAACTCATTTTCAGCTTGCCGTGTGTCCAAAAAGTGCTTGTCTATCCACCGTCGGCGTTCGACGAGATCTCTTCAAGCGCGACCCTGATAAGGTGCCCATAACTGACTTCTTTGGGTCAGTGCGACCGGTCATCATGACTACGGAACCTATTAACATACTAGACATTCCAAAGAGAAAAAAGACTTATGTTGAGTAAGTATTTTGTTATACTTAGTAAAAATTTAAGTCAGATTGATTGGGTCGTTTCAGAATTAGTTCTTTTTAATAATATGGGTACTTGTTGTCAACTTATATTAAGTCTAGTATGAAAGGGAAGATAATATCAACAGTTACTTTCCCATATTTATTTTTAATTTAGAATATACGTGGGGCGCACTATAAGTTTCCGGAATGAATATGAAAAAATACTATTAAAGGTACAAAATTAATTTATTGTTTTTCAAAATAATCTCCCTTGACGTCTATGCACTTTTTCATTCGATGAAACCAGTTTTGAAAACTTTTGTGCCACTCCTCTGTGGTGACCTCTGAAACGTGTTTTTCATACTCCTCGACAGCCTCTTCTGGTGATGAAAATCGTTGACCGCGTAATAGGTTCTTAATTTTTGGGAACAGAAAAAAGTCACAAGGATGACTCATGAGTTCTACATTTTTCGCCTTCAAAAAGTCGTTTGTCTGTCTGGCCGTGTGAGAACTAGCATTGTCGTGGTGCAGGATGATACGGCGTTTACGGTTATTTTTACGGAGTTCGTCAATAACTTCCGGCAAACAAATGGTCGTGTACCAGTCACTATTCACTGTACGACGATTCTCTAAAGCAACAGCAGCCACGTGTCCAGTTTTATTAAAAAAAGAAGCAATCATCCGCTTAGATGCACTTTTCACGCGCGCCACTTTGGTTGGTTTCGGCTCATCTTGAAAGACCCATACGCTCGATTGCTGCTTTGTTTTGGGATCGTAGCAATAAATCCATGTTTCGTCACCTGTTACTATGTCCCACACCAAATTTGACGCACCTTCGTTGAATCTGGTAAGCATGGCACTGCACCAAGTGACGCGGTCCGTTTTTTGAGCCTCGGTCAAGTTGTGTGGGATCCACCGCGAGCACAGCTTTCTCACACCCAAATGTTTGTGTAGGATTAATTGTATTTGACTCATGCCTATTTCTAAGGATGCGCGAATTTCATGGTAGGTCACATGCCTGTCTGTTTCAATCATACGGCGCACAGCATTGATGTTTTTGTTGGTCACAGCGGTGGACGGCCGACCATCGCGAGATTCGTCACTGAGATTGATACGACCACGCTTGAATTCTGCAAACCAGCTATAAACAGTTGTCTTGCATGGTGCTTCATTGCCAAAAGCTGTTTCAAGCCGAGCGATGCTCTGTTGAGCTGTCAAATTACACTTAAAATCGTAGAAAATCATACTACGAAAATTTTCCCGAGTTAAATCCATGTTGATGCAGACACACAATTTTTTAAATGGCGCCACAAGGTAAAAACAAAAGACAGTCAGATGAAACAAACTGCATTCTACAGCCAAAGAGTTCTATTTTCAAATGTTGCAATAAATTTTTAAATATTGTTTATGTAAGTGGCCAGTTCCGGAAACTTACAGTGCGCCCTATGTATAAAGGATATATTTGTTTATTTATTTATTAAAATTTTATTGTTCCACAAAGTAGACATATACTTATAACAATTGGCGGGCGGACTTTTGCTAAGAGCATTCTCTACCAGTCAACAATTGGGAGAAACGGAAAGATAGTTTGGCGCAAAAAAGTTAAGGGGAAAAAAAAATATTACTTATAGGATATTGTAGGAATAGGATATTTGTTTACTGTAGTCAACTACAGAATAGTTAATTGTATTGTATTAACAGTGGGATAGTAGTACTCATGCCAAAGTAAATATTATGTCTTTGTAGTAAAGTTTAAATTTTGAGTTTTAACTTTCTTGTCTCTTTATTACAGAAACGAAACCAAATTAGTGGAGAAGCGGGAGTACTTGCCTCTGGTCCCAGTGTTTACCTCATAAATACAGTGAAAATGTTAGTATTATTTTTTTTTAAATAAACTAGTCTTTTTTTAACCGTATCTTCATTATTTTCCATAATTTTAATAGTTAGGCCTTTCTGTATTTTTTGTTTTTGTAATGGTTTACCCAGCAGGGTTTATAAAAAAATGCTCATGCTCACGTAGCATTTTAGCATTGTCTTATTTATACTCTGTTTTAATAATATCTTATGATATGATAATTTGACAGTTCCTGGCACAAGCTTAACTAGCAACACATGGCGGTAGAAAAAAAAAGTTTAAATGGATAGTCTTACATTTTTTTTTCACCTTAACTGTTCCACTACTGGGCTAAGGTCTTCTCCAGTCTCCTCCATTCATATCGGCGACAGAGACTTCGTCGTCTTCCATTCACTGTCAGTTCATTCTCTTTAAATCATGGCTGCAACGCATCCTTGGTCCTACCTCCCTTTCTTATACAAGCCTTAATTCTTGTCGTAAGATAAACAAAATGCAAAATTACAACCTTGTGATTTTAGTAATTTTGATTTTTGTTATGCTTTATTTTTTTTAAGCCGGGATATATGCAACCGGGATAACGCTAGGATGATGCTGATGAATAATCCTTTATAATTTTGTATCTCGTTCAATACAGATGAAATAAATTATATAAGAAGCTAATAAAACACAAGTAATATTAAATAGGTAATTTATTTTCTATAAGTACTAAGAATAATTTGTTTTAACATTATGTAAACACAACCAATTCAGTTACTTGAAATCTATAACATAACTTTCTCGTAATAGCATTACTTTACTGCATGCATGTCTCACATGATATGAGATCAAATCTAGACGACTATAGCACCATTTCAGTTGCATACATAGGCCATTACTTTTGGTCTACCTAATATTCATTCCAATACAAACATTCCTATACATACGCGTCTAACTCAGCCTAAGAGCAAATCATTGATTTTTAATACAATTTTTGTACGGCATAATAGCAATGTCATAAAAACGACGAATTTATTCATCAAACAATAAACTGAATAGAAATTAATCAGCGCCGCAACAGAAATAAGAATAGGTAAAAGTGCCACGTGTGGGCCAGGCTGTTAAGATTTGAGAGGATTACTCTTGAATCTTAACAGCCTGGCCAAGGAGGAACTTCGCCGCGATGCCACCGGGGACTAAAAGAAATTCATACAAATGCATTTGTTTTAGTGCACTAATCGTTACTACTCCTCATTTTGCCTCGCCAGTTACCAGTTCCCATTGCTTTTTAGTGAATTACCCCGTGGCCAGGCTGTAACTTAATATGTCGAGGGTAAACTGTAGCACGCAGGTAACGACCAAATTACACTTCTACTTAATCATATTTCTGTGAGTGCTACCATAAGATATTATAACGCAGTCTTAAATTTGTATGTAGTAACTACGTTTATAAAATCACATGATAGAGACACTGATTGTCTATTATTTTAAATATATGCCTATCTTTTATTTAATTTAACGACAATTCAATTTTACGTAGAAATTTTAAATAATATGTACTTGTACATACAATATACAACGATATTTTTCATTACGAAAATTTTTATTTCGAATTATGTCCCTGAATGACACGAATGTGTATTATTACAATTGAATAACTGATCGAAATTGGTGCTGTAATAAATATTGTACTACTAATACTATTTAATGTTTTCATAAAATGTGCTTAAAATACTATTAAATTGACAAAACAACGAGTTAACTTGAAAACGTGCTTATAAAGTTTGATAAATAAAGGAAATCTTAAGTATGTAAATATAAATAATAAACAATCTAAAAATCAACAATTTTTCACTAAAATATGATATATATATTTTTTTTTACTTCATATGGTTTCTACTCTATTATTGAAAAGTAGGTAAGCCACTGATTTGTGCCTGATACATATGACCTTATGGTACAGAAATATCAATATCGGATGTTACTACAGTAATCGCCAAATACGCAAACGCATTTTTACTAGTAAAATTAATATTTACTTGCCATTAATAAGAAGCTCTTAGGACGCCGCATCCTCGGATAATGAATTGACTTTTTAAACACTAGCCTAATTTAACAGTGTTATTTTAATTTAACATGTAACTTATCCACTTTCCTCCCATACAAATCTATGATCAGCTGTCAGGATTTTTATGGGCGGACGAAACATTTTTCTTGACCTTCACAATAAAAAAATAAAAAATTAAAGTGCTTAATATAAGGCATTGCAGAAGTTTAGCTGTTGTTTAAAAAGTCGCTCCATATGGTATGGAACAGATAATTAATCCAGGAGTAAATAATGCACATCGACTATCATCTAGTGTTGTTAAAATGAGCGTTGAGCGCTGAGTCGATGCTTTTGAGCGTTGAAGACTTGAGCGTTAAAAGTTCAAGCGTTGAACGCTCGCGAGCGTTAAGGTTTGCGACTTTTACGCTCGAGTTTCCAGCTTAAGCGTCAAAGCGTTTGTAATAATTTTTCATTGTGGTTGGGTGTTTTTTAGTAGGTGACGGATAAACTAAGCTATAATTTACGCAGACGAAGTCGCAAAAAAATAGCTAGTGTAACAAAGTTCTCATTTTAAAATTACTCGTATGCTTGACGCGCGAGCTCAAGCTGGAATCGAGCGTCGGAGCGTCGAGTTTGGACGCTCTGAGTGAGTTTTTTTTCTAATCCGACTCGAGCGCCGACTCGAGCTTTTTTACAACACAACAGAACGCACGTCGTTATGTTTGACACAAGTGGCATCGAGCTAAAGCTTTCTTAGTTTTTTTTAAATCCATATATATTGTATGCGAGTGATAAAAAATTAGATAATGCAGAAATTATGTTGAATGTTTATAACATAAGTATAGTTATCTGCCATTTGGTCTGAATAAAGAATGCAAGATACTGGATGCCGAATGACATCAAGCAAACTTAAATTGCTTTTCTAATTTTGGGGCAAGTAGCGATTACAATTATTATCCATCTGAATATTATCTTAATTAGTAAGTATTCTCATTTCCACATTCGCTTTCTCAAGAACTTAACATTATTCATGTAACGTATTTATGTACGAGCTGTCTATTATCTAGGTACATATTTTTTATTGCAATGAATGTTCAAATTTGTTTTACCATCACTCCATCAGACGGCGCTAGTGAGACATTAGAACCATCCTAGTGTCAGTACCAAGCTGTCAATTTGACAAATAATTGGAACTATTATTTAACAATCACAACAGTGTATTTAGGCCGACGTCTCAATGGTGACATCTGGTGTGTATAATGAACACCCTCGTTGTCAGTAGCATAGATCTAGAATTTCAAAATCTATGGTATAATGAGGACATACATAGTGCAAGACAAAATATGTCCCATAGTCTAGTGCCGTAGAGACACCACATTATTTTCAACACATTTTTCTAAACATGAATTATTTCGACTAGTCACATTTGGTTGACATAAATATACTACATCTTGCATGCGATTTTCTAGTTTTCCATAAAGGCAACAATGTGTTTACAATTTTACAACATATAAGTTAATGATATTTTTTGTTTAAACATGCAAGCACGCAGTTTGTACATTACATATTTTATGTAGTCTAAATATGAAAATTATACAAAGATTTAATGGTAGTTGTCTATTTATATGGTAGGTACGTAGGGACTTCGGTGTACGAGCATTCGCAAGCCTCTGTAGCCTACAGTGCCTCCACTATAAAATTTAATTAACACAGACGCTAGCGACTGCGTTTTGTATATCAAATCTGTGCAGCGCCCCTGGTGGATAGTAAGGTAACTAAGAATTTCCATACAAAATCTTAACACAGTTGCTAGCGTCTGTGTTAAATCTCTTTTGGTAAAGGCAGATATAGTTTCTAACACTTACTCAGTAGACTGTAGATTTATTATGTACTAATCTATGGATTAGACTTAGGAACAAATAAGTAACAATCTGGGACATCACCCGTACCGTTGCGAATCAAACATATTCGAATAATTCGCGAATAGTTTAACTTCCTAAAAATTTAAATTTGTCTTTTAAATTACCTACTTAAAGATAAATTCCATAGATCTATCTTATGGAAGCACTAAGGAATTTGTATTTTACGGTACAAAACTAAAACATATTTACATCATTCTCTGTGTAACTAGATACGCCTACTCTATCATTTCAACCATCTTACATATCTAGTCTGGCGGTACTTAACATTTGTTTATGTCTGTTGAGATATGAGTGTGATCGTTAGGCCGAGGAAAATAGATTTTATTAAAGAAATTGGATTTATGTTGGAACTGGAGAGAGATACAAGAGTCTTGAACACAGGTCTTGAAGTCCTTATACCTAAACAGAGCGTGCGGTCTCCAAAGCGGTTTTATAAAAGATGAATTCGCCAGAAAATCACTTATATCTGAATAGATATTAAAAGGAACTTATAAAGAATATTACATCAAAACCAAATTGCGCACAAATTATACAGTTAGTATTTCAAACTGCGGTCCGACAAACAATTCCAACTTCTATTGAAATAATATAGAAAAAATAAATTTTGATGGAAATTCTAAAACTGTTATACTTATGAAGTTACACTTTATATTTCTGAATTACATTTGAAACTTTTAATAACGATTACTTTGACAAAATCATCTATTTAATACTTAGTTACTACTTACATATTAGTTCTTAAATGGCACGTAGCATGCAGGTATTCGGTCTAGCAAAATTTTCAAACTTAATTTTCATCTAATAGATCTAGATGTCTTCATGATTTTCGTATTCATAAACAATTAAATAGGTTCAACTAATTAATAGTTTGATCTTTAAAATAAATATAATGTACAATAAATACTTACAAATAAATAATCATAAATGATCTCTTAACGCATAACGATATCTGAGGGATATTTAAGGCAAAGGTTTATTAAAAATACAAAAAACATACACATACAATAGTGCAAGTTTACTTTGACAAGTTGTTTCTGCTTCGGATAAGACATATACAGGTTTAATCATTTGGTTGTTTTAAAAGAAAGATGATTCCATGTTCGGAAAACGTTCAGCCGTTGGTCCCAGACTCCACCTGGCACTGGCAAACTTCAAATATAAACTACATGAGAGGCTATTAAGTGAAAACCTCCTTTTTGACCTTCGCAACTCATGCGATGAGCAAGAAAGCGGGCACAAAATTGGATTAGAACAAAAATGCAAATTATTTCCTTCAAAAATGTAAGCTTAGGTATGTCTTAAAGGTGAACGCATACATGTACGCGCTACAAAATACGAGCGATGCGATAATTCCAATAACTACCAAAATTCATTTCCCTCGTTGCTTTAAATGGACCATTGATTTCATTGTGCGGTCACTTTCAGTCCGTATCACTAATATGCCTATGCCATAACAAATTTAAAAAATTGACGTAAGTCGTACCGTCACGATCACGATTGGATTATTCATGGTTTAGTCCACCAACCAATCGATCAATCAGTCTTCAAGCCATTGATGAATCCATCAACATTCGATGTCTGCTGGACACGCGTGATAATGAAAATGATGAAGCATTCAATCGTCGTTTGAGAGTTCATCCGTTATTCTCTTTGTCCTCTTGAACTATATCGTAGTAGTTGTGGACAGTGTAGTTGAAGAGCAAGAAATCTTTCCTAAAATATAAATAAATGTATAAGTAAATCGTATAGTACAATCATGAAAATTTGGAAGATATACTTTGAAAAGTCCGCAGCTACCTACCATGAAGATATTTTACATTTCAATATTTCCAGTGACACTCGCACAATGAAGACAAATCTAAACATAACGATTTTTTTATCAAAATCGGTTCAGTCTTTTTTAGTCATGGGGGTACATAGAGCAGAAATATACACAGGTTCCCTATATTCCTCCCGTTTTAGCAATGCCGCAGTCGGGTAAAAAATCTGTCTCGATTGTAAACAAAATGTAGAGTTAAATTAAGATGACTGAGTAAGAAAACCCACTGATGCTAAATGTCTTTGGTACTCATTATGTAAAGTCGCAAGCGGCTAACTAGAAACCTACTTTCTTTTCATAATTACAAAGTAATACCACAGATTACAGAAAATCATTTAGATGCAATGTAGTAAGTACAGATATTCAATCTCATGCATACAAAGATAAGGTGTAGACTTTATATCCATACTAATATTTTAAATGCGAAAGTCTGTTACGCTTTAACGGCTAAACCGCAAAACGGATTTTGATGAAATTTGGTATGAATATAGTCGGGGTCAAACATAGGCTACTTTCTGACGCAGGCGGAGCTGCGGGAAGCAGCTAGTAGTAAATAAATGTATAGGGGCAAATCACACGTGGTTAGTCCCAAAGAAATTTCCAGACTTGTGTCATGGGATACTAACTCAACGACACTATAAGCTTGCTTGTGGGAGAACTCGATGCTTAAAAAATATTGTGTAAACTTTTTTGTGAAGATATGAATAATCCTGATGGTATTACCATGTAGCACCACGGGTAAGAAGAGGTTTTAAACTTGTCAATATGTTAGAAAACTGCGGGTTGTTACACTCCATTCTTTGTTGTAAGTATATTGGAAGTTGCAAGCTTCGTAAAATTTATTGGATATTCCAAAGTTCTATTCCTGTAATTTTAGGAATAATAGAAAAGTAATTGTTGTTCTTGGGAAGTATGGGAAGGATAATACTTACTTGTACAAATTGTAGAGGCCATCCAGCTGTCTCCTGGTGATTCGCGAGTACAGATGGTTCATGTTGTGCAATGTGTTGGTGCCTTTACCGCTGTTGCGCCACTCTGGCTTGACCACGTCTTGGAGGCGGGCTAGTTGTATCAGGTATCTTTGGTCCTCCTGTTAAATTAGATTAGTTTTAAGTAATTCTTGAATTTAATAAAATAACTTTTACGTATATCATACTTTCTTGCTCAAGCGAAGGTAGAATAATTTCTAATAAAGTTTTTGTGTCTACATACCTGTCATTTTTCACACCTTAACTTTTGGATGAAGTCTAGTAGGCATGCAGAAATATACCTATTGCATCTAGGAAAGGCGTCTGTTGTCCTAAAATACTAATTGGTCAAAACCATCACATTTGTCTCATAATAGGACTAACAGATTTATTGTCGGCATCTACTCTACAGTTTACATGTAGCTTAGGTAGGTTCTACCGGTCAATCATTAGATGACAGAAATTTCAGGAATCTCCCTTAACGGGAGGTTGCAAAGTCAATCGATCCGGAATTCTCTAGCCCCCGAAGCACAAAATTGCCTTATGAGACCATTCTGTTTTTAGAACCACACAAAGATTTAAAAAATCATACCACTACTTAATTACTTTCTTCGCGGATAGATATTGTTTAGGATCATCAAGTTACATTCTTCATTATTTGTACTTATATCTGTGCTGATATACTTCCGAACACTGGTACTTTCTTTATTTGCTAGTCGGAATATAATTAACAGCATTGCTACCGTGCCGAGAATACTTGTCATTGAGTATTCGGCACGTGCGACAGAAACATGCGGTCTAGTGGCATACCAGCGTTGTTAACCGTTGCATTCTCTGTCATACAACCTTACAACATATTGGAACACATGTTTAAACATCTTGGAAGTTATATTATATTAGTAGATATTTAATTTTGTTGAACTCTTATGAACTGTACTCTATTGTATGTCAAATGACAAAATGAAACTTGAATTACATTTCTTTAGTGTGATTTTTTGCTTATTTTATAGTGTGTTAGTTGCAAACACTCAATAGATCCGCCTGGAGGAAGCTTACTGCCAAATTAGTTAATAGTGTTCATAACCCTCAGATATTTATTTATTGTATCAATATGTTACATTACAGTTCCACAAACCAATGCATAACATATGAAATAGCTAGGTACTTAAAACATTGTTAACTACTTAAATGTCTAAGAGTTGCCCTTACGAATTCCGCCAATGTGCAACAAAATAAGCCGTGTCCCGAGACACTTTGTTCAAAATACCTATAGCTCTAGTAACCGGTGCTTGTTTCATCACGTTGGTCCGACAGAATGGTACTGCGAGCAATCTTTCCCGAGGGCTCCGTCTTAATCTAGTGTTTGGGATTTCCAATTTTAATATTTCAAAGATCCTTGCGTTTGTCAGCTCTTCCCGTAATACCCTGAATATGTATACGGGTAATGATAAATTTCGCCGAACTTCTAATGAATAGTATCCGACCATTCCCATTACAAATAGTGTTGGATACATCATCGCGTAGAAGGGGTACACGCCATACTGCCGAAGATATAAGTGACGCCTAAACTTGTTCTCAATTTTCTCTAGCATTAACGCATACTTCTTTTCATACAGATTCCAGTCTGCTGCCAGATTGTAGTCTACTCCTTACGTACGCCTCATATAATGCTCTTATTGCCAGCGTACCACGGTAGTCCTTGGTTTCACGAAGCACGAATTCTAGATTCCGAAATGCTTTTTTTGTGTATGTCAACTATGTGATCGAGAAAGTAAAATCCTCATTTATCAGCGCCCAGCATAAAACAAGGTAGTTAAAATTGTTTCCTTGTATTTCACTTTTGCGTACCCGACTTCTATTTCATACGATGAGGGTTCTTGGGTAATATAATGCGAGGTGTCAGTGTGATAATTGACAAATAACTAGTTGCCATGGTCGTTACCCAATTACTAAGTGTTATAATGTGTAGAATTGTAGATATAGAGATTAGTAGAATTCTTATATAATTTAATTTAATTCTTAATATTCTCGAAAAAAACATGGCGGATAACTACAGAAAATCCTATAAGTCCCACATTTTTTTTTTTCGAAAAATCTAGCAAGAATCGGCTTCCTGGGCCCTTAGACAAAGTAACAATTTCAAAAAGATAACGACGTTTGTAATCTCGATTCTTCGCGATCGATGACCTAATTACATGTTTAACTATCCAGATTTTTAATTAAATAATGCCCTGGCGCGCTGTCCTGTGGAATAAAAATTTACTAGAAATAAGTAGTATAGTATTCCTGTAGGTACTTACATTTCCTTACAAGTTTACACTACATGAAATATATAAATATATTTTGCTAATCATACTTACGTCTAGCGTTTCAAACTTCAAGATCACATCGAAGTTAAACTTGCACGGTGTACAAAACCCAGAGTAGGGAGTCCAATGCATGTCCAATGTCCTTTTAGCCTTCCACTCGTCCAAGACATAAGCCACAAACTCTTCAAATACAGGATACCTCTCTTTGGGAGCGGGTTCGCCGCCAAGTAGCTGGAAACAGGAATACGGTTATTAAGGTACGGTCCCGACATACTTGCAACATTGTATTGTATAGGAACTATACTTTGGGCAAAAAATGCTACAAGAGTAAACTGACTAAGTGTAGTAGATAGAAAAAAGAGTAGTGCTAGAACAATGTGCTAATTAGTAGTAATAGTAGTGCTAAGTAGAGAAAACATTTCAAATCCTTGCATTCTTCGCTCATTGTACCTCATTATTTTTTGTAACGATGTGTCTGATAGTGTTGTTAAAACTCTACATTAATTTCAATTATCGTTAATGTTTAAATTAAAACAACAACGAAAAAGTAATCAAAACTAAAAGTAAAATTTTCAAGACAATAAAATGGTCTGCCGATGATTTCGGAACTGTACTTACATCTGAAGTTATAATAAATATCGGTATGCTTATATTCCTGTATGGTGTCGCAGACATTCCAAGCCTACTTACAATGCAGACCACAGGCCTGGGGCATGGATACTAGCATAATAAACTGGCCCGTATGGCAGCGAAGACAGCTAGGTTTTAGAGATAATAAATAGTACATGCGTAAACAGGAAATTGTCTTATTTTATTTGAATTCACGATTGTTCATACATTATAAAAACAGCCCCATTTTGCCCATTATAATTCGACCTCTTTCCATTAGGCTTATTCCAAAAGGAAGTTAGCTTCATAACTCTACACTGGCAAGTGCAAGATGGCAAATGCTTTCTACTATGTTTTACGGGCCTAAACCATTTAATAAGAAATATAAAATTGTTTAAATCAATTTAACACTACATACATTTTAATGCTACATGCTACTTAAAAATTATCTACATAAATTCGACCAACCTTTCTATACTTCTTGATAATTCTCTGCCCCATCTTATCATGGAAGGATTTGGGCCACGCATGAACGATTTTGTCATTATACGCCGACGCTAGCCTTTCCAAGGGATGCCTTACTATTAGGAATGTGATAGAGTCTGCTTGTGCCTTCTTGATCATTTCTACTGTGGGCCTGGCGTATTTCTTTCTGGCTAGTTCTAGAAGGACCACTTTAGTTTTGTCTAGGAATGCCGCTGTGTAGTTCGCCATTAGATTGAAGTTGTACATCCAGGAGGTGGAAGCTGCTTTGAATATGTTGCACCTGCAATCAATGGTTTATTTTTAAAGGCTTGGCCGACTTAAAGCCGTGAACTTTTTCTACCAGTCGACCAACAGGTGTTGTTGATAAAATTCAAGGGCAAGGACGTGCGTCTCTGACGGACAGAATTTTTATACAAACTTCTATCTAACTAAAGATGCTAACTAAACTACTGTAATTCGAAAATAGTAAAGACACATTTGTGTCTACTGTTATTGAATTACAGTGCATTACATAAAACAAACCTACCTTTACCTAAAAGTGTAATCTTATATGCTAATTGGATCCTGTTTTATTTGTAATATCTTAATTTTCTTTGAAATAAATATGTACTTGCGTGTACCTTCATAAATGGTGTTCTGTATTTGTGCGAATGACTGACGTAATTGAATGGATCATGAATGAACATTTTATTGCCACTATTTCCATTCATACCATTCCGTCGTTTTATATTGCCGTTACCTACGAGGGCGACACTGAAAGTCTTTAGAACTGACCACTTGTAAACAGTATAATAAAAAAATACATTTAAATTTTGAAAATGGAACTCTTTGCCTATTGGCAAAGATTATTGAGTATGTATTTTATTAATTTGTCATTTGTTTTACGATTTGGCGGCATATTGAAAATTGTCTGTGTCACGTCAGCATGAATTTAACGCGAGAAAATTTTCGTGCAATGATTTTTTATGACTTTCGTTGTCATTTCAGTCAACAAGAAAGTTATGATAGACTTAGATTGGCTTTTCACGATGAAGCCCCATCTCGTGCCACTGTTTACAACTGGTTTAATGAGTTCAAACGTGGTCGCACTAATCTCACCGATGATCTGCGTGAGGGACGGCCTTCTACGGCGACGACTGAAGATAACATCAGTGTTGTGCGGCGTATGATAGAGACTAACAAAAGAGCGACCTATCAGCAGATATGGGAAAGTTTAGGCATCGGCTAGGCATGAGCCAAGTGCACAAAATCCTGCATGAACATTTAGCGGTCAGGAAGCTTTGTGCCCGGTGGATACCTCACGATTTGACCGAGGCCCAAAAAATCCGTCGTGTTGATTGGTGCCGTGAAATGGTTCAATGATTTAACGGAGGTGACTCAAATGCTGTGTTTGACATACTTACGGGTGACGAAAGCTGGATTTACTGTTATGATCCCGAAACTAAAAGACAGTCTGCTCAGTGGGTGTTTCCTTCCGAGGAGTTGCCAACTAAAGTGAAGAGAGATCGAAGCGTGGGGAAAAAGATGGTGGCTTCGTTCTTCGGAAGGACCGGACATTACGCGACAATTGTTTTAAAGGATCGAAAAACGGTTACTGCAGAGTGGTATACTAACAATTGTTTGCCACTTGTCTTGGAAAAAGTTCGGGAGAAACGACCTCGCAGTAGGATCCTCCTTCACCACGACAACGCCGCGTCGCACACTGCCAGGCGAACGATCGACTATTTGGCGACATCAAACGTGGAATTACTAGGTCACCCGCCATATAGCCCCGACCTCGCACCTTGCGATTTTTATTTATTCCCGAAAATAAAAGAAAAACTTCGAGGAAAACGTTTTATGGACGCTGAGGAAGCAGTGGCTGCGTTTCAAAACGCCGTCGAAGAGACCCCTAAAGACGAGTGGGCAAAGTGCTTTTCTCAGTGGTTCCATCGGATGGAGAGATGTATTGACGTGAAAGGACACTATTTTGAAAAGATGTAATAAAAGGAATAACTAGCTAGTGTGCTCAGTTTTTGATTTTCTAAAAACTTTCAGTTGGACCCTCGTATTCTGTGGCCTGGCGATTACACCCTTCACTGATTATAACGCTACCTAACCTTCTTCAAGAATTTGGCCATCAAAGGCAAAACTAATGTAAATCGGATGATTGCTTTAAGATAAGCGCCTAAAAGTATTTTTCGCAAAATGTCTCTTAGTCGTAAAATATAGTTTTCTCATTGTCTCGCGTTAGCAAATGGTCGCGACAGGAACTTAAGAAATCCGATAAATACGCTTTATCTAGTCCCTAAAAGTGCCAGTGAAACAATGTGCGAAAGAAATATTCATTTGGTGAAAGAGACATTCTGTGATAGAGAGATTCTGACAAAGAAGATATTTTGCGAAATCGACATTTTGTCCATAAGCCCGAAGTATATTTTTTACCTATTTTTGGCCAATATTTTTGGTCTTTTCTACCATAATTAATGCACCTTTGTTGACCAATTACATACGAATGGTATGATAACACGCAAACACATAATGGTATTATTTTAATTTAATTACAATAATGGTGAATCCCATTAAGTTTATCGCATGATACACAATAGCTTGTAAAAGTTCGCATGTCCCTTTCCATGGGATGTGATGTGACTGACAATGTAATGGTATGCTGGCATGCAAGTCCATGGCGTGCATGTTCCATATAACACGCCACTAAATAGGTAGACTTTAATACTTGTTTTAATGAATGTTCATAATGAAAATAACAAGCGTTTGTCGTGTCGTACCAAAAACTAAAGGAGCTCGCTTGTCGAGAGGAATGACAGAAGCTGCACCGACAAGAGGTCGACAGCTCTCAAATTTATACTGATGATGGAAGTGTTTGAAAAGAGTAAGCTGGACGAAACAAACGCAAAGATTTTATAAATAGGTAGGAGAAAAAGCAGCATTTTAAAAGGGATTGAGAACAGAAGAGGTAATAAGTATTTGACTCGACATGATAATTTTTTGAGAAACAACATGCGGAACGAAAGAAAAAAGGTTAGGTACGCTAATGTGTGCTCCGTTACAAAATGTTTACTAACGTTCGTAAACATTTGTTAACAAAAAAAATATATTTAATGTTAGTAAATGTTTAAGTGTTACAAAATGTTATAAACATTTCATAGCAGCAGTTTGGGAGCACCATTAAGTATGCCCAAGACACAGTGCAAACGAAAATGGTAGAAAGAAGCTAGATACAACGGATGATCTATAGGAAAATAGACATAGAATAACGTAGAGTAATAAAAACCATGGAGCGACTGCCGACTATGGATGGAGCGACTGCCGACCATGGATGGAGCGACTGCCGACTTTGGATGAAGCGACTGCCGACTATGGATGTAGCGACTGCCGACCATGGAGCGACTGCCCACTATGGATGGAGCGACTGCCGGCCATGGAGCGACTGCTGACTATGGATGGAGCGACTGCCGATCATGGAGCGACTGCAGACTTTGGATGGAGCGACTGCCGACTATGGATGAAGTGATTGCCGACCTTAAGCGACGAAATTTCGAAAATAATGTCTTTTACTGGGTTTTATAATGAAGCTAAAGTTAAAGTTTAATTTCGCGCTGATCTCAAGTGGCTCCCTATTCGTCGTCGTCGAGATTTACATATTCTGTCTTTACTCTTCACAATCCTTTTTAACCCTTCCTCGCCCAGCTATCTAAGAAGCCTATTTCAATTTCGTGGTGATGTTGAGGATCGCTCACTGCGCAGCGCTGAGAGACTTCGCTTATTAATTCCAACTCATTCTACTCAGTTCTACTCTGGTTCCTTCGCTGTACAACCCGCTCGTCTATGGAACTCGCTGCCATTCACCGTCCAGTGCGCCGAAACGTTAGCAAGCTTCAAATCACAAGTCATGTCGCACTTTTTACGTGATACTACTACTTAATACTATCCTTACTTATCATGGCTATAGTATTCTACCTTGTTTGTAGTAATGGTGTGTGTATGTGTAGTGAATATGTTGTTATATTATATGTATATATATAGTTGTATATAAGTAATTGTGTAATATACAGTATCTGTGTAAGTTTATGTTTTGATATGTATTAAAATTATTATGTTTCTTCTTACTCTTTTTGACACCTACCGCGCACAATCATTAATATTTTTACTTAATTTTCCGTAAGGTTGCCTGGAAGAAATTGCTATTGCGATAAGGCCGCCTTTGCGCAAGGTTATTTTTCTTGTAATTGCTTATATTTAACAATGTATCCTTGTTGTGCAATAAAGAGTTTTTGTATTGTATTGTAAAGTCCCTGGTCCGTAGAACCAACTACAACCAGTATAAAAAAATACAAAAATATTGCTCACTTAAGCAGAAAAGCAAGATATTGACTATTAAAGGTAACTCTAAGTAGTTAAAGTACCTAAGTAATATAAAGTATCTTTCTCAACAATTAACATCCAAGGTCGCTGTCGGAGTATTTTTCTTAGATGATTAAATGGTCTCGCATCGATAATCAATTATTGATCTAAGATACTTTATGCACGAGGATCGAAGTCCGTCTGCTACTCAATTGTTTATGGTATGTCCATACTATACTAACTGATGATTTTGAAAAGCATAAGCAGTGCGGGTATAACGCTTTCTCAAATAGACATGTGACGTAACTGATTGGGGTTGTTTGCTGTTATGAACTACTTCGTTTGAAAGGCACGTAGCTCCTTTTCACAGCTCTATTTTCTTAAGGATCGGACATCTATAGTATTATCCTCACTGGTTCCTACGGCAAATAGTTCAAAAGAACTAGTGATATATTTTAACCGTGATTCATTCAGATGGTTTCAGAAAGCTTAAAAATTTTAACACCCAGATTCCCAGACCAAGCTCCAAATACGGAGAGTATTGGAAGCCTGAAATGAAATGATTTATTTGCTGGTTCATACATTAATATATATGTATACTGGGAATCTAGGTGTTGGCCACTTGAAAAGACTTACCATATAACATGGTACTGCCTATTGATCAGGTATTCCCAGGCATAGGCTTTGTTTCCCGAGCCGTCCAGCCCCAACCTGGCGCACTCGCTTCTCAGGAACTCCCTCCTGGCTATCATCCTGGCATTGACCTCCATGAACTTGTCTCTGGTAAGAAGGCCGTCGTGCTGGGTGCCGTTGTCAAAGAGGTACTGTAACAAATAAGACATGATTTAGGATTTTTACCACTTTTGAAGCTTGGCTATAGTAAGCTTCTAGAAAGTAGTCATTTGGAAAAATCATAAAAGTTCGTTACATACTTTATTCCATTTTTTTAACTCTGGCCTTAAATTATGTTGTAAATGGAGCTTTATTTATATAATAAATTAACGGCCAGAATTAAAAACAAATTTAAGCTGTGTCCATTTGGTTTCGAAAATAGCTAGTGCAAATTATTTAGTGTTGTCTTTTACTTTCCTAAATCTTCTATTGATTGGACTCTACAACGTCACTACAGCCCAAAAATAACAGTGCAAGCAAGATAATCTTAACACTATTATATAGTTCCATTAATAAATTATGTATGTGTGTATAATTTGTAATGAAGAACCGTTTCGTAATAAAAACACGTTCACCTTCAAAACTTGTCTAGTGTATCCGTTATCACCAGTGGTCTTAAATCGCATTCACGATGTGTCATCAGTGACCAGGAAAGCTATTTTTTTTAAATAGGACTTAATAGGGACTGCTGGATTTCGAATGACAATCGATTCTCAAAAATAGCATACCTGGCGTGAAAATGTGAACTACCGTATCTAATAAATGGATCTATCTGTCGTAAGTCCTGTGTTCTTGTAGGCAGAGTCCTTATCAATAGAAACAGGATTTTAACAATTATTTACTAGGACAAATCCAACGTTGTCCAAAAGATACAACATAATTACTTATCGAAGTATTTAGAGGAAAAAAACTGTCCCGAGTCACAAACATTGTAACATATTTAGTACAACAATAATCCAATTTCGTATTATGTACAAAAGGTGTGTTGGTATGTTTGTGATGTGACAGCTACAAATAACGTTATTAATTAATTATAAGTGGGTGCCACTTAGTGGAAATTAAAATAACAACTTCCTTTTAGTATTGATTGAAACGCGACGCATAGCCCTAAATACTACATATATATTGTAGCCATGTTGGTCTCTTACTTTATCCTGTGGATGTCGTAAGAACGACAGGGATACAATAAGATATCGTCTTCAAGCGGACCTTTGATGTCATGCGGCTTGAGTCGCCACTGGGGCAATGCTATGATAATAATCATTAATGGCTATTATGCTACTATTCTGCGTCCGTTACGAAATAACGTTTGTGCATTTGAGCATCATTAATTTCAATACAGAAGTGGTACTAACATCTATTCCAACTGTTCTTTCTTCTGATCCTTATTAATTTAAAACCTTATAAGTTTCTAACATGTGTTTAGCACGCTTTGTTGTCTAGCTTAGCTATATTATAATCGTATCGTTACTCTAGAACATTGCATGTTACATTACATTGTATTGACTTAAATAATAGATAAAGATAGTTTAGTTTCCATCGAACGGTACAATCGTGCATCATAGTTTCCACAGTAAGATCCCATGTGTTAAACAAGTATGAACACTTTCGCTTACTTTCTCAGTGCAGCTCTCCGCAGCCTCGTTTGCAATGCACCGTCTGTCATGTTTAATCTCTGCATTGTACAAAGAATGGAACATGGCATGAATAGTCAGTGCGTATTGCACCATTCATGCCATACCTATGTGTAATTATGCATATGATGAATTCTTATTTCTCTTGGTCAGGCTTGAAACCGTAATTTTAATGATTTCGTACGTTTTTTATTTTTTTTTGGTACAGTTAGTAGGTTTTCAGCTTAGACTCAGTATCAAAAAATATTAATTAAATTCTGAAATTAGAAACAGGTTATACGAGGCAACTTAGGTTTATACATGGAGCAATTACAAATAGGAGATGCCGTAATAAGCGTTTTGTAAGAAAGTATTTGTGAGGCTACACAGGGCGGAAGGCAGACGTGCTGGGTGCTTGGTTTCGGCCGTGGCTCCAATCATGGAGCACGAGCAATGACAAGCTCAGCCCAGTTTTGTGTCGGCGAGGCGCCAATGA
This sequence comes from Euzophera pinguis, assembly GCA_947363495.1. Taxonomy (NCBI): domain Eukaryota; kingdom Metazoa; phylum Arthropoda; class Insecta; order Lepidoptera; family Pyralidae; genus Euzophera; species Euzophera pinguis. Next base: position 8,222,864 of record OX376171.1, read on the forward strand.
TCACATCACTGCGCCATTTCAAACGGCATCTCCTCTTTGTAATTGCTCCATGGGTGTATAACTACAAGTAACCTAAAATCCATACTAATATTATAAAAGCGAAAGTCTGTCTGTGTGTCTGTTACGCTTTCACGGCCAAACCACTGAACGGATTTTGATGCAATTTGGTACGAATATAGTTGAAGAGCCGGGGTCAAACATAAGCTACTTTTTGACGCAGGCGGAGCTGCGGGAAAAACCTAGTATAAAATAATTTATAGCCGATTCCCTTGATGATATAAGTACTTCCCTTTTTTCTGAACGTTTGCTGAAAGTTAGAATTCGTAAAGAAATTAATAGAAGGGTGTACTAAATAGACTAACTTAAACATATTTGTAAAACTTGAAATTTTCTAATTATCTTACGCATTTACTTGCGTAAATTCCTAAGTGACACCATTTAGAATTTAGAAGACACCTATAAATTTCTAAGTGACACGATTTAGCTCGAAAAACGAAAATCTAAAACGGGAGGTCAAACGCGGTCATCGGAGGTCATGACCTTAGAAGTTCAACACTCAGCTTTGTCCCTTCAAACAAAAGAATTAGGGATAATTAAGACAAGAGAAAATACATGACAAATTAAGTAGAGCTTTAGTTCAAATAATTTCATTTACCTATACTATTCTTAAGCAGTAGCATACATAGGGCGCACTGTAAGTTTCCGGAACTGGCCACTTACATAAACAATATTTAAAAATTTATTGCAACATTTGAAAATAGAACTCTTGGGCTGTAGAATGCAGTTTGTTTCATCTGACTGTCTTTTGTTTTTACCTGGTGGCGCCATTTAAAAAATTGTGTGTCTGCATCAACATGGATTTAACTCGGGAAAATTTTCGTAGTATGATTTTCTACGATTTTAAGTGTAATTTGACAGCTCAACAGAGCATCGCTCGGCTTGAAACAGCTTTTGGCAATGAAGCACCATGCAAGACAACTGTTTATAGCTGGTTTGCAGAATTCAAGCGTGGTCGTATCAATCTCAGTGACGAATCTCGCGATGGTCGGCCGTCCACCGCTGTGACCAACAAAAACATCAATGCTGTGCGCCGTATGATTGAAACAGACAGGCATGTGACCTACCATGAAATTCGCGCATCCTTAGAAATAGGCATGAGTCAAATACTAATAATATTAATCCTACACAAACATTTGGGTGTGAGAAAGCTGTGCTCGCGGTGGATCCCACACAACTTGACCGAGGCTCAAAAAACGGACCGCGTCACTTGGTGCAGTGCCATGCTTACCAGATTCAACGAAGGTGCGTCAAATTTGGTGTGGGACATAGTAACAGGTGACGAAACATGGATTTATTGCTACGATCCCAAAACAAAGCAGCAATCGAGCGTATGGATCTTTCAAGATGAGCCGAAACCAACCAAAGTGGCGCGCGTGAAAAGTGCATCTAAGCGGATGATTGCTTCTTTTTTTAATAAAACTGGACACGTGGCTACTGTTGCTTTAGAGAATCGTCGTGCAGAGAAAAGTGACTGGTACACGACCATTTGTTTGCCGGAAGTTATTGACGAACTCCGTAAAAATAACCGTAAACGCCGTATCATCCTGCACCACGACAATGCTAGTTCTCACACGGCCAGACAGACAAATGACTTTTTGAAGGCGAAAAATGTAGAACTCATGAGTCATCCTGCATACAGTCCCGACCTGGCACCTTGTGACTTTTTTCTGTTCCCAAAAATTAAGAACCAATTACGCGGTCAACGATTTTCATCACCAGAAGAGGCTGTCGAGGAGTATGAAAAACACGTTTCAGAGGTCACCACAGAGGAGTGGCACAAAAGTTTTCAAAACTGGTTTCATCGAATGAAAAAGTGCATAGACGCCAAGGGAGATTATTTTGAAAAACAATAAATTAATTTTGTACCTTTAATAGTATTTTTTCATATTCATTCCGGAAACTTATAGTGCGCCCCACGTATTATACATAGTAGTAGCTCCTGCCGCCAGCATCGAAAACTGTTTGACCCCGGGACTTCAACTATATTCATACCAAATTTCATTAAAATCCGTTCAGCGGTTTGGCCGTGAAAGCGTAACAGACAGGCAGACAGACTTGCGCCCTAATAATATATTATTAGTATGGATATGGAAGTATGGATATGCTAATTATCACTATCACATCACAAGTTTTTTCTGTAACAGTGATTTAATAAAATTGTGATGTAATTAAGGAATTGCTAATTCTTATTAATACAATACAATACAATACAAAATATCTTTATTGCCCACACATAGTAACAAATAATATAACATTTACAAAGACTTCAACATAATATGAGCAAAGGCGGACTTATTGCTATGCAATCTCTTCCAGTCAACCCTTACGAGGTGAAAGAGAAACAGTTAAGTTAGGGTGGGTACAGCAACAGATATAGTTGAAAATTATAAACATACACAAATATTGCATATAAAATAAACATACTTAAATAACTTACATAGGTACTGTAACATTCATACGTAATGTATGAATATCTAAGCGAAAATAACAGCAGTATCAAGTCAAAGTGAGAGGTAGTATTCTTTCAAGCGACTCTTGAAACTGGTTATAGTCTGAGCAGTGCGAATATCTTCAGGCAAAGCATTCCAGAGACGTGCTGCTTGTACAGTAAAAGATTTAGAGTATGCAGCAGAAGTATGAGTTGGAGTTTTAAGGCGAAGGGCGTTGATACTACGAGCAGGTCGCTGGTCATCTTGATGGAGAAAGGTGAAGCGCTCTTTTAGATAATGAGGTGACGAAGGAATAAAGAGTATAGCGAACAGGAGCGACAGAATATGATAATTACGACGAAGTCTGATCGGGAGCCACTTGAGTTGCACGCGAAAAGAAGAAACATGATCATACTTGCGTAATCCAAATATAAATCTAATGCAGAAGTTTAGAAGGCGCTCAAGTTTATTGCAATGCTCTTCAGAGAGATCGAGATAACATGAGTCGGCATAGTCTAAGATAGGGAGAAGTAAGGTCTGTGCAAGTGAGGTTTTAGTAGCAGTAGGAAGAAAATTCTTAAGCCGCGTAAGTGATCGAGCCGAAGCAAATATCCTCCTACTAACTTCCGCAATCTGAGGAGACCATGTTAGACGTTTATCGAAGACTATCCCAAGGTTCCTGACTTTCTCACTATACTCTATTTGCTCACCATCAAAAATAATGGGTGGAAGGGAAAGCCAATCTATTCTAGACATATTCCAAGAACCACCCAGAATGATAGCTTGAGTCTTAGCAGGATTGACGATAAGTCCATGTGCTTCACTCCAATCAGAGATCCGAGAAAGATCTTCATTTATTTTACTTATATTATTGGGGAGATCATCTAGATTGGCATGGCAATATATCTGTAGATCATCTGCATAGAGGTGATAGGAAGTGCGGAGCTGAAAGGAAATAGAATTGATAAATAAAGCGAATAACAGAGGAGAGAGCACGCCACCTTGTGGCACACCTGAAGAAGTTAAACTCCAGGAAGAGAAGTCATTTTCAATGCGCACTCGTTGTCGGCGTCCACATAGGTAGGACTGAAACCAGTCAATAGCTGAAGGACATATGTTCAATGTTTGCATCAGAGCTAAAAGTACATCAAAATCGACAGTATTAAAGGCGTTACTGAAGTCGAGTAGTGCTAATACAGTCACCTGTGAGTTTTCAAGGCCGTATCGGATGTCGTCTGTGATTTTCACCAAGGCAGTAGTCGTACTATGGCCTGCGCGGAATCCAGATTGAAATGGATTAAGAAGGTTGTTTTTGATCAGAAAGGAATTAAGTTGTTGTTGGATTAACCGTTCAAGAACTTTTGAAAGGAATGGGAGTATAGAGATAGGTCTAAAATCTGACATTGAAGAGGGATTGGGTTTTTTTGGAATAGGGGTTATATTTGCACTTTTCCAAGCTGAGGGAAATATACCAGATGACAGGGAATTATTCATGATGAGAGTGATAACAGGGAGAAGGATGTCAATTATTGGCAGGATCATATTACGACTAATGTCATCAGTGCCAACCGCATTTGAAGATACTGATAGCAAACATTTATGAACATCACTGTCAGCCACCTGACTAAATGAAAAGGGAGGGATGTCTGGAGTTGGAAGTGAAGACAGATGGTTTAACGTATTCAGTTTGTCATTGCCATGAAATAAGGATGAAGATGAGAAATGTTTATTAAGGTCATTAAGGTCAAGATGTTTTGAAGTCATTGGTTTATTTTTTCCAACTCCGAGAGATTTGAGAAACTTCCAGACTTTAGCAGGATCGCCATTTTCAACTGAGCGGTGTATATGTTGGCGCTGTGCCTCCCTGCACTTCCTATTACTTAAATTGCGTGCATGAACATATTTATCACGGTATCCATCTGGATTCTGTTTAAATTTAGACTTTAGCGCATGTTTTCGCTGGATGGTAGATTTGAGTTCGTCTGTGAGCCAAGGCGCCGGGAAATGTTTAACCTTGACTTGGCGGACTGGGGCATGTCTATCATATAACTCAATAACCATTTTATTAAATAAGTCTACCTGCTCGTCAACGGAAGTCAATTCATCAACACTATCCCAGTCGCAGTTGCTCGCATCCTCACGAAGTGAGTCCAAATTCATTGAGGTAAAATTTCGCTGCATTACGATTTTGGCACGGTTTTTGGGTGGGCGAAGTTTGTAGGAGAGAAAAAGAAGATCGTGGTATGAAAACATATCAGCGCTGTGCTGTCCGTGCGTAGCAACGAGATCTTTGGAGGAGACAATAATGAGGTCGAGGAGCGACGGTGTACATCCCGGGGTATGATGAGTTGCTTGGAGTGGTAGGATTGATAAGTTACATGCCTCAACAAGCGAAAGAAGGTAAGAACAGCGGAGGTTGTTTTTAAGCAGGCAGGTGTTGAAATCCCCCATAATGATAATTTGATTATAAGACGGCGCTATGTCTTCAAGAAGAGTCTCAAGTGATGAAAAGTAGTTAATGTCATCAGATGGACTGTAGAAAACGCCTAAAAGGACACTGGTGTGATTCAGCGTGACTTCAAGAAAAATGTACTCTGGTTCATGAGAAGGATTTTTAATTTGGGAGATACGAATAACATTATAAGGGATATTGGAACGTAGATAGATAGCGACGCCACCACCTCTCTTATCAGTACGGTCATTGCGAATGAGGTGAAACCCCGGCAGCGAGACAGACGTAGAGGGTAAGCCAGGGAATAACCAGGACTCAGAAATAAGTACGGCATGAATGGATTTACTATCAAAGGTGGCTAAAAGGTCCGGGTAATGTCCCGGAATGCTCTGCGCATTGATATGGACAGCATTGAAACATTTCGGGTGCTCAGAAAAAGTATCATTCAGAACTTCATTTAGCGGCTTGGTTACTGAGTAAAAACTATCTGTGGATGATATTGACTTGAAACTATCATCGCTCTCTGTGCTCATAACACACAGTGCTGTGTACAACTTAAATATATCTATATACCCAATATAAATATGTGTATAAGAATAATATAATATATAATTATTTATAAACAATCTTATGAATACAATTTACAATATCATTTACCTGCCAGCAAAGATAGAGGGCAGAGCAAGTGGAATGTATTGAAATAATATTTAAGAACAAAACAGAATAAAAAGAAAAGGAAAATATTTTTAACAAAACTTTTTTGTGATGATAGATTTAGGCGACTGTGGTAATTATGCTGTTTTTTAGCCGGTGTTCTTTTGCCGCCCGCATTTAAAAAATATGTATTGACTGACACTGACATATGACAGTGACATAATTTATGGTATAGGAATCAATCAACGAATTGACAAGTCGCAATCAAACAAAAATAAACACATCGCTTAAAAAAGTTTTGTGATTTAAAGGTAGTTAAAAAATCATTTTTAAACACAAACATTTGATGTAGTAGTGGTACAAAATAATATGCAGTATCGAAATCTGTGGGTGCGGTAACATTGAAGCAGCAAAAACCGGGTATATGGCAAAAAAAAAATAAAAATTAACAAGTAGAAAATGGGTGGGAAATTTAAAGGAAGAAATGGAGATAGGTACATCATTTTTTGCTAGCTGCAGTCAACTTCGGCGTAGAAGCAGTCTCAACGTTGAGACTGCCGCGGTCAGCGTTCAGCAATGCACTACACAAATTGCTCACCTCGGCGCAGGAACAAATGCGATGTCGCGCTCCATCGGATCCAAAGACATAAACAGATCCGTCCTTTGTCCAGCATTTGTTCATGCCGAAATTTTCACGCGCCATCAAGAAAGCCCGGTGACGCTCTTTTGTAAGGAATTCTGAGATGGTTACACCAGTTCCTTTTAGGCTTGCTTTGGCTGACCAGAATTTTTCTTTCATGCCCAAGCTGACAAATTCAATAAGAATGGGCCTAGGTTTTTGTCGAGGAGTTTGGCCTAGTCTGTGAACACGGCAGATGTCATCCTCCTTGAGGTTCGGGATTCCTAGTTTATCTGCCGCCAAGCCTCTTACCACCGAAGCTGTGTTCTCCTTGGTGCTCTCCGCAATGCCATGCAACAAAAGTATCTTCCGGCGACCCCGAGTTTCAAATTGATCCAGTTGCCTCTCCAGTACATCTTGCCGCTCAATCAACAACTCAAATTGCCGCTGAAAATTAGCCATGGAATCCGTGACAAAGGTCCTGAATGCTGCAAACTCAGTGGACAAAAGTTTTATGGTTGGTGTGGGTGTTGTTTTCTGCAGATCTCTTTGAAAGTCTTCCATTTTAGTGTTGAAGTGATCCATCATTTTTTTCATTGATTCTTGAAGTGATTCCATTGAGAGGAGTAATGCAGAGAATATGCCAGCAGGTAAATCAGTAACTTATTTTTAATTAATCATAAGATTTTAATGGTTTAATAATTAATATTAATTTATTTTATTTAAAAACAAATAGAGCTATAAAAATATGTTTTGACAGTTTTACTGCTACCCGCCAAAAAATTAATACGTAATTGTACAATGTTTTACATTATTTTATAGCCCACTATTGAGAGGCTTTCCCTTTTACAATCTTGATGATATAATGGTATTGCTTTAAGACTCTTGGCTTTCTCCGCCAATTGTTATAAATATTTGCTTGTGGAACAATAAAGTTTTAAATAACATAATTAATAGATGAGACAGGTCTTGGTAAGAGGAGGATCTTTTTCTATCGATTTGTACAATACCTAATTGAGTTTGGAGTTTGGGGACGAAGATGAAGTATATATAAATGATTTAGTAATTACCGGGCAATAGAGATAGCAAACAATATATTAGGTAAATTTTATGTATAGCATTTAATGTAATGTACTGCAGCAGCAGCCGGAAGCTTCCACAAATATAAACCGATTTCTTCGACAAGAAGGAACATCTTAAGTTATTTTGTGTACAAAATCCTAAAAGTTCAAAATGATGCGCATATAGGTACATACTTAAATGTCATTCCCAAATACATGTTTTGTGGATATTCGGCGTCTGCGCAGCAAAGGAACGGGTTTGACTTGATGTTGACGGCTTTAAACACGATTGACTGCATCGAAATTCCTACTTGCCGAATGTTTTCCAGTAGCAATCCATTTATAAACACTTCCTATACTCCTCTGCCCTTCAAAGTGTGAAATATACAAGTTTAGCCAATATAAGGATTGTACAGGTTGTTATGAATTTATGGTCCGTTATTTCTTACTTCTATGAGATAGAGTTTTTACTACTTACTTATTATTTATTTCGTTAGGTCATAGACAACATTGAAAATCTTAATACTTTTCCGATTGCATCCCTAATGTATGTTTTGTTAACTACTTGGTCGTCCCGCCATTTTTTTTAAATTTACTAATTTAAACTTTATAGTTACAAAAGTACAAATACTTATAACAATTGAAGAACTTAATGCTAAGAGCATTCTCTACCAGTAAACCATTGGGAGAAACAGAAAAAGATAGTCTGTGCCAAAAAAATATGAGAAAAAATGTTTGTTTATTAAATTAAACTATTTTAATACGGTTTTTATCGCGTTTATTACTTATTTATTTACAGCTGACGTTTCAAACACTTTAAATGTTTGTTTGTTTATTTGTAATATCTTTTTTGTACAGAAAAATCAAATAATTTACATACACAAGCATGGAAAAACAATAAGTACAATGGCGGACTTATCCCACTTACGGATCTCTTATAGGCAACCATCGAGTGACAGGAGAAGATATGCTTACCAGAAGGGTAGAAGCGTATACAATATAATATTATTATGAAGGAAATACATTAAATAAACCTACATACTTATATAGAATAATCATACATACATATAAATAAACATACATACATACACCCATGTAACTAGCTTATACTTTTAAATGTCTAAGTTCAGCAAAGGAGAATTTGAAAGATTTATTTTAAAAGCGTTTAAACTCTGTGACAGCCTAACTTCCACAGGAAGTGAATTCCAAAGCTTAGCTCCCACAACAGCAAACGACTTCGAGTAAGAATCGGACGAACAAGGCGGCACGTCGTCTAGGGTTGGGTTACCGGCAGAGCGTAACCGGTCATCAATCCGCCGAATGAGAAGAAGGGATAAAGAGAACTTTAAAGAGAAGATGCAAGATATGTATTTGTATTAATGTATTTCTTTTTTATTTTCCATCAGTTTCATAGTGCACTTCGTCATAATTATATTGTATGGAAAATTCCACTCTGAATTTAAATCATCCGAAAGTTATCACACAAAATTTTATTAAATTACACAGTGCCTTCCATTACAGTTGTAGTGAAGCCTTTGTCTAAGTTGATGCCTTTTGTATTGATGTATTTTAAATCTGTTACTGATTACAGAAAATGTTTCATGTAAGTGTGCGTGTCCTGAAAAGACTCAACAAACGAAATGACGCCGTCGCGTGTTTCCACGGAACTTTAATTCCGGGATCAATATCTATCAAAGGCAATTCTAACTAAAGCATTCGCGTGCATGAGGGGATATTACAGGCGTATGATGGCATACAAATTTTTAACTTCCTATCATCATTATAAAGTTTATATTAGGATGGCAGCTTATCTATAGTAATAAACAGTTAACTGATGTTAAGGACAAGACAATCGATTTGTTTGCCTCCTAATTGTGTTTTATCACAATGAAAATGTAAGTTAACCGTAGGTAGTATGTTTTCATATTTGTAATGTCACAATAATGATCATCCTTATTCATATGGTTAAAGATGGAATTCACATTTCATTCTGCCTTGAAAACCAGCCGATCAGCTGGTAATGAGTTCTAACTTTTTGGAATTAACCTATAAGTCTTATGTATTGATTCACCGTCACAGATTAGAAACATCCATACTTATATACTTATAACATAATATATATAATTATAATATAATATATTTTTAATAATATAAATGTGAAAGTGTGTTTGTTTGTCTTTCTTTCACGTTAAAACATAGCAACGGATTGATGTGATTTTTGTGTGGAGATAGTTGGAGACCTGGAGAGTGACATAGGCTACTTTTTTCCGTGACACAAACGGGATTCCACGCGGGCGAAGCCGCGGGCACAGCTAGTATAAAATAAGTATTTTATTTACTATGGTTATATTTTTCGCTATATAATCACATGTTATTATTGCTAATGTTAACCACCAGTGTTGGATATTAAAATTTTTATCGAGTTTTAAAGTTATCTTATCACCTAATAAATTACTAGTATAGATTAGTTGTTACCCCACATCGTAATACTAGTACCGTTGACACTCCATACCACGAGTCGGCTTCGTGTATCTAGGGTTCCGTACATGTAGCCTTAGTCGACTACTGTCTTTTACTTCCGATTTGATCACAACTACTGTTAGCGACGCTTATTTATTTTAATGTTTTATAACTAATCTAATATATTTTAGCGGCAGGTAAAGTGGCAGAACAGGTATATCACCACTACCCCCTCCTATTTGGTGGGTATATAATGGTAGTATCAACATAACTCGGGCTCTTTTCTTTTCGCTTCGCTGGGCTTTGAGATGGGTCATTGGAAACGTCATGCAGTGCAGACGTGTGTTTGTATTCCGTAAAATTAACCGAGGCCAAGACTAGTATTTGTTTATAGTTAATCGCGAATTGGTAAAGTTAACTTTGATATTTATTGTGCAAATGTAAATTGGGTTAATGTGTACAAAAGTGCCACCCAATAATTATTTAGAGTGAACTGTAGTTAATATTAATGTTTTTGAGATTAGCAAGCCGTAATTACGAAAGAATACCAACATAAGGTTGAGGTATATTGTGAAGCGCGTGGAGTGGGCGCTTGACCTTGCTAAACACCTAAAATGTGTATAAACATGTAGGTACGTTAAAGTTGACCATATTGTGATATATCTTACACTACCTTAAAAGAACGACAAAGTAAAGAAAGTTACTATTTTCAATTCATAATACTTATATCCAAAAATTATAAACATTTTCGGACCCCATACAAATCTAGTGATTAGCTGACAGGATAGTATGAGGGGGTCAAACATTATTCGTATTCACATATTTCTTTTATTAAAAGTGGTTTAGTGCGAATTTCGCAAAAGCAGATATGTGCTAATGAATTCTGTGTCATGGTTAATGGAAGAAGTGGAGACGTAAAAGCAAGAAAGCGGACCCTGGGCTACGAAGCACAGAGCTTAGGGCGCAACCGGGAATACACAATACTAGTTTTCATGGTCCACCCAGGTGAACTTTATTAGGTAGATCATGGGTTTATCATCGATTTCAGTAAGCCAGATTTCAAAAATAGAGGCCCTGTTTTATTTTTTAGAGTACAACAATACTACCTTTGCAATAAAGACTACAATCGCTATAGTAGGTACCTGTAGTTAGAAGCACTTTGTAGATTCCTCTATCAAAGCTTTGTCTACCTTTGAGCGCGGTTCGGTGTTTTAGCTTTTGCCAAGACTTTTGATGACAACTTTTAATTGAGGGTGGAAAAAATGCTTGGGATGAACTTTCTCTATTCAATATTATACTAACTAATAAATTCAATATTTGTTTGTACTACAATAAAAAATCAATACAAATACGTTTCATTACACCATAGATCATTATAGAAATTCGTGTACTTAGTTTCTTTGACGGCGGTTGTATTAAATCATGAAAATGAACTAATTTATTGTACAGTATATGTGTCATACCATAACATAAATAGATTTAAGGTATTTTAGATTATATAAACGGCCTATCAAATTGATCAATCGAGCTAATACAAACAATTTACTACGAAATACACTTTACATTTCAAGCCTTTGCATGCGGCTTCAAATGCGTATATTTTTATCCAACGGGTACAGTATATTTGGAATGAAAAGTACCCTATTATGCCTTTCTCAGTAGTCCTATGTATCTCAGGAAGATTGGTTCAGCAGTTGAAGAGTGAAGAGTTAATTGACGCTTGAAACAAATATACACAAACACACAACAACTTTCACATTTACAATATTAGGAAATATATTTTTTAAATGCAACTTTTCATTCTTTTTCCGAAAGATATAAGAAAAGTGTAGGAAAAGGAAAAATACTGAGTTTCTTTGTGTTGATACTGGCAGATAGAGTTACTATATAAACACTACAAGTCAAAGTGCGGGACGCTAAAGAGCAAAAAAAAAGATGTTTAACTGGAACAGTCTTTAAATCAATAATAGAATGTAATTTTTACTCGACATTAATTTTAAAACAAAAACCACTCATGTCAAAGAATATTTCAAACTACATAAACGGGGTTGTTTTGTGTAGCTGGCTTGACGTAGAAACAAATATATGAACTTACTTTCACATTATGATATTATAGGATATGTAAAATTATTAAAAGGATTAATAGACCTATAAATAGTCATCTGAGTAATACATTACAATCCAAGGTCAAATAGATATGCATGGCAGTGTTGCGATATGCGCACACGCATGCCCACGCATATGTCATGCAATATTTGAATAAAATAACATACCTAATATGACCATAAAGTTTTATGTGAAAATAACAAATGATAGCAACTAACCTAGATTTGCTGGGCGTATGAAAGAAAATAGGTACTTGCCCATCTTTGGGGGGAACTGGTAGCAGAAAGAATGTATAGGTATTTTGTGCTGGTAGGTCACTAATGTTGTTTTCGGCTTAAGGATAGAGCGTGAAAGTACCTCACTTTCATGTAGATGGATATCCCCAATGATATAAGGACCTGCTCTTTCAGCCTGTGGTCAAATGACATCAGTTATATTACGCTATTTTGTCATGGGCCCTTTTATTTACCTTTATGGGCTTTGGTGTCTGTGACGTGGATGGACGTGTCACGTTCAAATCTTCAAGCATAAATTGTTCCGCTTGGCTAATACATTTAGTTAAGGTTGTCTGGAAGAGATTGTCCTTACTATGATTGGATTGATGATAGGATTCGATTCTATGGTGATGATAGGATTCGGGATCGTAGTATAGTTACGGATAAATTCAATCTCGGGCTATATTTTGAACCTCAGTCATCAATCGTTATCGATGATGACACAAGTGAAGACCCTGTCTTTATCCATAAACAGTATTGTAAAGGCGTGGTCTTTTCCTCTCGACGTAAAGATTATTTAATTTAGTGTTATTGATTCAAAGTTATAGTATGACTTCCTTGTATTTGTCATCATCTTTACTACTGCCACAGTAATACCTACAATGTTTTATAATGAATAGATTTTAACCAAAATTTCAACATATTTGGTCTCAACATCATAGTAAATTCGGCATTTTTATGACTAAATCACTTGCCTGATGTCATCATTGGTAGAATCCGGCACCAATAACATAGAGGAATAAATCAATTAGGACTTTACGGCAATTAGGGGAAAAGTCGTAAACGTTGATTCCGTACGCGATTGTCACACCACCGGTTGTACCATCTATTCTTGTATTTTGTGGCAATTAAAATAAGTACGTTGGCATACATTTGGCAAGCAGATTTGTGTCATTACACTTTATAGCAATAGGTTTATTCATTTTGAATTAGCTATGCTCTAATACGTTGAATAGTTGCTATGTCTGTTCTTACCACATTTCTAACCGCAGGTCACAAATGAAGGGCGGCACTTGTAGTACATATTATAAATAATAAAGTGTGAATCGGAACCGCGCACGAAGGATTCCGTATTTATTATCTATTAACATGGCAAAAAAAAAACACGTTTGTTGTAAATATTTATTACATATTAATTTTATTAATCCCCATAAATATTTATTTTATTCTGATTTTTTGTATTTGTTGTTATAGCGGCAACAACAAATGTAATAACTGTGAAAATTTCAACTGTATTTATTATCACGGCACATGAGATACAGCCTGGTGACAGACGGACAGCGAAGGTCCCGTTTCACTCTTTGGTTACGAAACTTTAAAAAAAGTGTTAGGTATAGTATTGTTGAAAACTTTTTCTAAAACCCTTTTCCATTTCAGTACCTATAATGAAGATGTAATAAAATATGTAAGTATTGATAATTTGTCGAAGATATTAGCACAAAATTATTAACCCTTCATCTGCGTCAAACAAGACAACAATAAAAATTTCATTGATATGAACGAATTATGGTTTCTATGCAGGTAAAGAAGGGTTTAATAGTACTAACGTAATATTAGCTTGTACGAGAATATTTAAACACAAAAGAAGAATGATACCTTACATCACTGAGAAAGGTACGTTTACTTGTTTCAGTGCTCTTTGCTTTATAGAGAGCATAAACATAAAATATAGTCCAATTGCCGGCTCAGTTGAAATAATCCCCTTCGTGAATAATTTCAACGGAGCCGGCAATTGGACTTGGTCATCGCTTTTAAGTAATGATTAGTCAAATTACAGTATAATTTTCGAACTGAATGATTCATTATAATTCCTTAGCTCCATGATTCAATCGAGGAACCGTTCCACAAATTGATTTGCAATTTGTGGACCGATTATGTAGAGATGGTTCGCGGTTGCTAAGGAATGTGAACTTATTTATTTATGTATTACTTATTTCTGTTTCCCATTGAATTTCCTGATGTTGTTTATTTCATACACAACGGACGACCAAGAATCCCCTCCTGTTACAGTGAGAATTTTGGGAAATTCGTTATTAGCTGTAGTGCAATATTTGAAAAATGTGACTCACGCAAAATCAGATAATTTTTCGTTATCGAACGATTTTTATTCGACACATTCGACATGCTTCTGACCTTTTCTACATATAAATTATCTAGCTTCATAGAGCTAGCAGTTTTGAGATATCGTGTATATTTCATGAGTGAGTCAATGTTCTTTAACTTTTATCAGATAGACAAATTACTTAAACTTATTTGGTAAACTTATTTAAGTTAAAACTTTTTTCAATGTCGAATTTTCAAGGAAAGATCTGTGAGAAAGATAAGCAAACCAAATAAGTAATAGGTTCGATATTTGGCAAACAATTGATATTCTAACTATATACCTGACTATGGCGAAGCCTAGTGGAAGGTTACATATTTTTATGATACGGTAATATGTTTGTAAACGTACCTACTAGGTTTGTGTATTTATTTATCGTACAAACTTTGGGGAAAAAGTTTCTTCGCATTTTTTAAGAAAGTTCAAAACATTTTTCTATATAGTTTATTTACATTTAGCTAAAGTATGTAGGTGCCATTTTGTTCGATTACTTTTTGCCATCTCGTAGGTACGGACATGATCCTGATGATCCCATTGTTATAGAAATTTTGAGGCTTCTGATCAAAATACCGCGACAAGTGGTTTTGGCAGTCCTCTCGTGATGTTAACCTGACACTGCCTAAAGAATTGTAAAGAGACCGAAACAGGTGGAAATCTGAAGGTGCAAGGTCAGGACTATACAGCGGATGCATTAACACCTCCAAGCCAAACTCTCTTAATTTTTGCTGAGTGGCTAAAGATGTGTGAGGTCTAGCGTTATCATGATGAAAATCCACACCCTTTCTGTTGATTGATTCCGGCCGCTTTCTTTCAACTTCTTGCTTTAATCTCATCAGTTGTTCGCAGTAGAGTTCAGAATCGATGGTCCTGCCTGGTGGTAACAGCTCATAATGAATAATGCCCTTCCAATCCTACAACACACACAGCATCTCCTTGTTGCAAGTTAACCCGGGTCGCTACAGTCTGTGAAGCCTGACCGGCCTTTGACCACGAGCTTTTTCGCACGTTCTTGTCGTACGTCATCCACTTTTCATCACTAGTTATCAGCTTTATCAAAAATGGTTTGGTTTCATTACGTCGTAATAAAGAATCACAAAAGAGTACACGGTTCATTAGGTTTCTTTCAGTGAGCTCGAAAGGTACCCAAATATCGAGTTTTTTTTTGTGTATCCAGTTTTTTTCAAATGTGCCAAAATTGTTTTGTAGTCAATTCCCAGTTCTTCAGCTACGTCGTAACTAGTGATATGCCGTACTTGGGAATCGATCAGTTATCTGAAATTGTCTTTGCCGAATCTTACCTGACCCAACACGTTTCATCGTCGCGACGTCTTGTTTGCTGTATGTATTGTTTGGCATATATTTATATTATAGAAGCATAATATGACATATGTATGGGATTCGGGACGGTGCACCCTGGGTGACGGTTAATAACTTCCTGGTAATCGGGGTCTTGTTGACTGTCGGCCAATTTCTGCCAACAGACCACTCCATCTCCGTCTATGATGAGACGGCGAATGGATGTGGGTCTGGGGGACGGGCGTGGTCCATCTATGTGCCACTGTCTCGTTTGGGGGGTGGCTGTTAGGCCAATGGACGGGGCCGAAAGGCCATGGCTGGAGGGCGTCGTGGTAGAATGCTAACGCGACTTTATGGCGCCCTCAACAGCCGGTGCGGAAACGCCGGAGGGGTTTTAGTGGGTAGTCCAGGCACTCTGCCTGGGAGTCCCACACTCAGTGCGTAAATGCATTTCCTCTCCGATAACAAAAAAAAGGCTTGTGTCCATCCATAGCGGAGCGAGCGGAGCTTCAAACTGCTGCTCTTTACACGGCTATTGATTAAAAATTCATGTACTTAACTATATCAATATATTGAATTGTATATATCTCTATTATCTTATACTATAATGTACTATATATATATATATATATATATATATATATATATATATATATATATATATATATATATTTAGAACAATAGTTATTCGGCAGAGCATCACTACGATAAAAAGTTTTGCGATCCATGGTCATGTTGGAAAGACGAAAAAAAAAATTGATGATAGGTCAACTGATAAGGTGACAAATGATAGAAACGAAAAAGGTTAAAACGTTCTTGATAAAATGAAAATCTAAAAAGAAAAATCGACTTTATGATAAGTAACCGCCGATCTTGCTCCACTTTTTCAAAAATGGCATCCATTTTATCCGTAATAGGGCGACCAGAGCGACGTGCATCTTTGTCATCAAAATTTCCAGACTGAAAACGCTTAAGCCAAATTTGTGTTACTCTCACAGACACTGCACTGGGTCCTTAAACATCGCAATTTTTTTGCGCGGTTTGCGTTGCATTTTTACCTTCAGTTGATTCACTCATCTTGACAGTAAGAAAAACAAATGAAAATCACACATTTTCCTAATTTGAATTTGGAATTATCTTCTTTAAAATTTAAACTTTTAATGATACCAACACCAGCCAGATACAAATAGTATAGCCAAAGAGATTTTATTACAAGTTCATACATACTATATGCGAAAAGACTTTTTCCCCAACCTAATATAATTGTATTTGTTCAATTGTTCCTTGTAACTTCTAAATTACTTTGCATATTTTGACAATTATTGAGATATAGAAGTCATGACTTTAAAGATAAATTTAATAAATAAAGAGGACAAAAGTCATGAAATAAAAAAAAAGAACCTTAAAAATTTTCGTGTTGGCTATCAATTAAAAGGTCTTGTACTCGTATTTACAAATTGTTTGTTCCTCGGGTGGACTTGGTTTTTCGTGAATAAGATTGTTATGCTCATTTCTTTAAAAAGCAATTTATTTTTAATTAGCTGTTTCCCGCAGCTCCGCCTACGTCAAAATGTTGCCTATGTTTGACCCCGGGTCTTCAACTATATTCATACCAAATTTCATCAAAATCCGTTCAGCGGTTTGGCCGTGAAAGCGTAACAGACAGACTTTCGCATTTATAATATTAGTACGGATTATAGTATGGAAGTATGGATATGGATGCCAATAGTAGGTCGAATACAACATAGAACAGAATATTACTACAAGGGCTCTACAAGGGTGCTGCTTTTTTTGTAAAGAAAGCTAGCAAAAGACTGATCGATGGCCTTCAATGCCATATTTCTAGTTGAAAAAAAATAATCATAAAGCGGATGTAAAGATCAGTGTGGCATGAAAAATAAACAAGAAAAGCTGTGTCATTGTGGCAACAT
This sequence comes from Euzophera pinguis, assembly GCA_947363495.1. Lineage (NCBI taxonomy): Eukaryota > Metazoa > Arthropoda > Insecta > Lepidoptera > Pyralidae > Euzophera > Euzophera pinguis. The sequence goes on from OX376171.1 coordinate 8,240,308, forward strand.
CATTAGTTCAAGTAAATTAACAGGAATGTATTCATTATATCAATTTACACAATAACTGCACGATGTTAGCGCATTTTGATCTAATGAGCGTTTCCCATGCTCGTCGTCAAAAATAGCTTAGGTTAGGAAGTCAGACAAAAGCAATGTTTGTATCTATTGTCTGATTCTTTGATGTTATGCTATATTAACTGGAGTAAATTATTGTCAACTGAATTAAAAGAGATTATTTTCTATTCGTTTGTCGGTTACACTCGTATTCATTGAGAAATAAACGTTTTACTCATTATGAAATGAATATTTTATTTTGTAGTCGGTTTCGATGCTCTTTGCTGGTATTTGAATGGAATTAAGAGGTAATGGTGACCATTAACTGATTATTATTGGGTTTCGGGCAAAAACGCTTAATCTAGAAAGTACCTATTTATTTTTATGTAGGTATTAAAAAACCTTTTTCGAACTTTTTTTACTATTTTAGACGTATGGTTTTAGCAACTTTTTTTTTTCATTTAAAAATCAGACTATATCCAAGTATCTTAAAATGCCATAGGACTTTTGGCGGGAAGCTGTGAAGAGCAGTATGGACGCTGTATTTTATTTTCATAAAAATTGTGTTTATTTGAGTGTTTCTGCATAATAATGGTGGATTATTATTCGCAAAGTGTTCGAAAATAAGCGTGAGTGTTGGAAAGTGATACAGTGTTTGATTTATGTGATTTTCATGCTTGTTGCCAAAAGCTCCTTGTAATCGCTAAGTGCAGTTTTTCTACCACTTCACTTAGCCTGATTCTTCGGACTAGACTTTAAGACTTGACGAAACTACACTAAGGGACGAGGACTGAAGAAGATAGAAAAATTAAGAAGGGCTTTGAAGGACTTGTATCCATGGCCGTATAACCCATTACTAAAAATAAATAATTGAAATGCCATAATTGAAAACAATTAAGTAAGTGTGAACCTAGTTACTTTTCTACCTACATTGTTAGCACAGATGCTAATGCTATTGTAACTGGAATATTTTTTTTATCTGATGTTAATTCTTAAGCAATAAATAATTTCATAGTATTTATTTTATTATTTTTTTACATATTCTATGGAAACTGCTAGACATAATCTATTCAGGACGATAGAGTATCTAACTGTGTCGTGGGATCGATAATTATGTACTCGAAGGACGTGCCAGGAAGTCATAAATTATTATTTACATAATACATGAGCTACAGTACAACACAGAAGCATCGTTGTCCTAAATTTATTCTCGCGCTCTTTCTATCACCATTTTCTGATTTGACATGAGAGTTCTGATAAAATCTATTTATCAGACGGTATCTAGTCGAGCGCGCGAGACCAATTATTAATCTAAGGTAGTAAGTTTTTGAGTGCGTCCTACAGTGAGTACATCTATTCATCTTGCGTAGGAATAATTATATCCTTTTTTCGCAGCCGTCGTCTATATGAACATTTTAGCAAATTGGCAGCCTTAGGGTGAGCCTCCAACTTCACAAAACAATTTATTCCTTCATTGTATTCGCCTGGAATTCCTGGTCTATCTCACTGTTAGTTATAAACCAAGGAACATTACTGATTTTTCAGAATATCTCATTTTGCTTTCTCTGCAGAATAGATATATTGGAGTTACTGCTACTTCCCCATAGCTGTACATCGTATGTCTATATTGGCTTGAGAACTAAGTTGTAGATAAGTAGTTTATTGTCAGTTGACAATATACTGTTTCTCCTCATCAGCCACTGTAAGTTTATATAGCGTATGTTCTTCTTTTTTTACATTTCACATGTAGCACAGCACTAAGTAAAACGTTGGCCCAGATATTTAATTCTAAGTATATAATATTTTCTTTATGTGGGAGAATTGTGTCATTGAGCCGTACAGGTGGACAGTCGTCTCTGCGCGGGGTAAAGGTGACATGTATAGATTTTGCAGGACTAGAACTTATTTACAAGTTCCCGCTGCAGCATAGCAGAGGCTACTTTAGGATCTGCATTACTAGCTAAAATCGCGGTATCATCCGAGTAAGTAGCTGTGGTCATTCCATTTTCTACTGGTAGATCTGCCGTGTAAATAGTATATAAGACTGGCCCCAATACTGAGCCCTGTGGCACTCCAGCTTTAATTTCGTGTAATCTCCACGTAGAATCTAGTATGTAGGTAAGTACCACTAAAATATGATCATACCCCTTAAATTTTAAGGAGGTACGTACACAATTTCAATCACTTACATGAGATTTACGAGACAATATATTCTCCGCGGACAATAGCTCTTAGTTAATTTCATTACTTCGTATATCTATGGTTGCTCTACATAACTTAAGTATAAACATAAGTAGGGATACGAAGTTTGGCTGTGTGTTTGTAATCCTCCCACTCATAAAATGTTGAGCAATTTTGAATAAATATAGTATAGAAGACCTCCGCGATATTTTTTTTTTTCAAAAACCAACCAAAGGTCTGCTGAAGAGGTGAAAGTTTGTATAGAAACTCTATAAAATATACACTTTTTTTGCGGACAAAGCCGCGGGAAAATTAGTTTACAATTATACTTGCTTTATGTCTTTTTATTGGAACAACCCATCTAATTGTCTGATAATTATGTTGATTTCGTGCTTCGGACGGCACTTAAAACCGTTGGCGTCGGATGCCATTTGGCGGTCGTTAAAGGAAGGCCAGGGGCCGAATGGTGGTTCCGAAAATTGCGGACATCAGGGTGTACAGGGTCGATTAACCACGTAACCCACTCGATATGACTGAATGAACAGAAGAAAGGGACACAAGTGAAATTTTTATCTGGGTTTATGATGTGGTTGTTAAAAGTAGTTTTGTGACCATCGCTTGGTGCGCTTTGTGGTTTCCTTGAGGTGCTTATTGAACGATGAAATAAATAACAAACGACCATAAACACACCAACCTTGAAATACTAACAGCCGCGCTCAGAGTCGTTAAAGACTATTAAATCCAAATTCTTAAAATTAGATAAAAGTCCGTCTCCGTTAGTTTCTTTTTAAATTTATACTCGTTTCAGATTTAACAAACAATATGGAAATGCAGGCAGTGTTCTTGCTAACATGCCACAGGGGCAGGATTTATTTAATTTCTAGTTTAGTGTTTTGTACTATACTTTACTGTACTAATAAATAATATTAATATATTCGAAAAAATATTAATTGAAAAGGAAAGTAAGTTCTTAGCTATATTATGTACTAAAAATGTATGTTTTAAGTTAATTGTTAATGTTAAGACTGTGGAATGAGTTCCCCAACATGGTTATTCAAAGAGATTATATACAACATGAGGTCTTTTAAATAGGGCGTTAAAGGATTTCTCAAGGGTCGGCAATACGCACGTGATGCCCTCGGTGTTGCGGGCGTCCATGGGCTACGGTGACGATTTACCATCAGGTGGGTCGTATGCTCTTTTTCCCTTCTTAATTGGATAAAAAAAATGTGTCTCTACAATTTTAATAACTTTTTACAGCATTATAATTATTGGGCATAAATCCATCAGAGTTATAACTTTATATAGCAACAGACTAAAAAGATTAGATAAGTACGAAATTAGCTATATGTTTGTTTGGTTTTCGATGTCAATGAGTTTATGACACTGTTATTTTATTCAAGATCATAGGTGAACAATTGCCTTTTTATTATTATAAAAAGAAACTATTTGAATGTTTGGCATTTGATTCACTCATGAAGGCAAAAGAAAAAGAGGTAGGAAAATGAAAATGGCGAGATTATTGAAGGTCCATACACGTATCAGAGAAAAGGCAAGAAGAAAAACAGACAACACTCAAGGCTAGTTAGGTTAGGCTTAATAGGTCGACTGCTGTTCTCCACTAAGTACTATTATTATCAATTCTGTGCGGGTTTCTGCAGAAACACCGATCGAATCTTACATACTTGCTAAAAACTGTTATGTGTGCTGTGCCTTAAGATATATTCTCTGCCAGTTTAACCTTAGGATTGGTCCTAAGGTTAAAGAGAAAGAAATATATACCGTAAAAACTACTCCTAATAGTCTCTACATTTTGAAACATTAGTTACTGGTTACGTTATAAAAGTATTGAAACATTGTAAAGATGAGAGAATGGGCATGTATAAATACGAAAAATAGTTGTTGAAATTCGTTGAAACTACAGTGGAACCTGCGATGAACCACGAAATATTATAGCGCCACTTAAAGTTAAATAAGATACATAAGTATTAAAGTCAATATTATAGAATTCTCAAATAGCTAGTTATTTCAAAGCAAAATAAACACGAACAATAAATCAGCCGGGTGGGTGGGGATGGCAGGGGTGTTATTTTTACATCGTCGTTTGAGAGGAGGCTATGCAAGACGGGGCGTCGCATTGCGCCAATCTTCGCCTCTTCTGTTTCCTATTAAAGCGGCTATTAAAAACATACAATATAAAACAATGTAAATGTATAGGGAACGATCACACAGATCGTCTTTTTTTATTGCTAGTACCAAAGGTATGGAACTTATATTATGGGATAATAACTGAACGACACTATATTTGATAACACAGACATATTTAGATAAACACCGAAGAGCTAAGTCAATTTAAAAGAAGCCTTGCCCTAACTAGGGATCGAACCTTGAATCTCCAGACTAGCGGACAATGATCCCCAAGATATAATTTTTTCATTATATACTCACGAATCTACCTTTCAGAGCTGTAAACGAGGTTGTAGAAATGGGTAACAATACCACGTGCAAGGAGTTTAGCAAAACAAAGATCAACTATTGTATTCTTATTCGGTTTTACAGAAATTTTATCGAAAATCAACATAATTAATAGAGAAACTTAATTCGTATATTTACATAAAGAAAGAAAATGCTTTTAGGGTTCCTTAGCTTCAATTTGTTGTCCGTCCGTTTGTCTGTCTGTCAAAACCCATTTTCTCAGGAACGCGTAAAGGTATCACGCTGGAATTTGTATCAAATACTCACGTCTACTGTCCCTTGGATCTGTGAAAAAATTAAACTTCTAAGCCAACGAAATCAAAAGATACAGTCGTTTATACCGCAAATTTCCGCAAATTTTCGACACTCGCAAGGGAATCAAAACCTACAGGGTACTTTCCGTGAACTCAAAATCTTGAAATTTGGTACAAAGCAACGTCTTATAGCACAGTTATAGGAAAAATTGCGAACATCGTAAATTTTTAGTTACATCATATAATAAAAATATTTTTAATAATTTTAAACGTACTACCCTATAAATTTGTACGAAACCCTCGGTGCGCGAGTCCGACTCGCACTTGGCCGGTTTTTTGAAAGAAAGAAACACATTTATTAATTAGTGGGCGGTTTAAATAGTAATGGTTTTTTTATATATAACTAAGTAGGCAAACAGGCGTACGTTCCTTTATCAATGGAAATAGTTTATATTAAATTTTCCCAATACCTTGCCGCATCTATTTGTTGCATACCAATTGCATCTTTATTTCGTTGTTTAAGGTTTTCTAATATTCTTCATATTTACATGTACTTATATTGTCGGATATCATATATATTTATTATCTTGCAAATACGTAAATTTGGGCAGGATCCTATCACCAATTCAATAACCTCGTTGTGACTGTTTCTCTTATGTGCTTATCTAATCAAAATATTGTCATGCAACTTTACTATCATACGAAACGCCGGAAATTTTTATCTCGTGTAATGTAATGTTCAGCTTCACAGCAGAGAAATATTCGATATATTTTAGGAAAAAAAAGTTCTATGTTGTTGCAAATCTCTCATATCGTTTTAACAACTAATCTAAAATTTGCTTGTAATAAATAAAAAGTAGTATGATGATCGAACATTGATCCTGGGATATTTATTTACTATCCTACATCCATCCCGTATTTACTCCCGGCACACTTCCGGTTTGTTACATTACATATAACAAAGTCACACTACTAGATTCTCTCTAATTTATAAACCAGAATCACAATTTCTCTGCATTAAAATCTTTAAATATATATGTATGTATATTATACTCCCTATTTGTGTAAATATATGTATGTTTATTTTCTGTAAAATCACACAAAGCTTTTTTGCGCCGCTTTGTATTTTCTCTGTTTTTCCTAATGGTTGACTGGGAGAGAATGCTTTTAGCATTAAGTCCGCCAATTGTATTTTTATTCGTGGTACAATAAAGTTTTAATAAATAAATCAATCAATTACTATCTAGAACAACACTTGCACCTCCAGGAAAGACAGATGACCTTATAACTACCGTATGCCATTCGGAAGCTAATAGAAATATGAATGAATTGATATACTGACGTTTTAATTTTCCTCTACATTTTCAGTTATAACTAAATCATACAAATAATGATTATATGATCAAAAACAGACCTTTGTTACAATGACTCTATATCAGATAATATTAATGAATTTATTTAAATTCTTAAATAACAATGAAATATAACACATCTTATTTAAGTTATAATCATGGTCGAACACCTCACATATCATTGTAAATTAATTTTGCCAATTGGTCTTTTTAATTGAGTAGTTGCTGAAATCACTTCCTCTTAGGCTCCTCGTGTGAACTACCCGATTGTCCAGAAAATTCTGTGTGTATTTTCTAATCGTCATTTGTAGCAGTGTCATGTTCCATGACCTTTTGTTCACGAACTTGCAACTAGTTTGCCTTTATCATTTACAAATGCCAGGCGGTGATATTTACTTGGAACCTTAGCTTTGTTTTTACTACACAAATTGGCTAGATTGACGCTGGATGTCTAATCTAATCGAATAAAAATATGTAACTACAAAGTGTACAGTCTTATTTTATTTTTAACAAAATATTGGACTAATTTGCATGTTGTGCCGTCAAGTGAAATCCACGCAAATCATTAATAAAAATAAACCAAAGAGCATCGAAATCGCACTAAACGTTCCTTTCTCAATGAAAAATGAAACTAATAAAGAATACTAACAAAAATTTCAACTAGCCAGTTATTTATTTGTTCCTGCGTAGGTTCGAGTTCTAATTAATTAATGATTCTTTGGTTCCGCAGTGAATCTGCTCTACATTTAAGCTGGGACAATTTCCTACATTACATTATATTAGACGTATTGTCCATAGTCATGATCAATTTCGATAATTCGGTCGTGGTTCAGAGAAATCGTGATAAACGATGTGTTTAATCGAGCCACATCGTTCTAGAGATCGATTGTAGCACGATCTATCGTCGGCTTTGTCTTTGTTTTAAGAGATATTGTATTTTCGCATATATTACGGAGAAATAAAATATAGTAACACTAGCTGTTTCCCGCAACTCCAACTATGTTTGATCCACTTCAGCAATATATTTATACCAAATTACTTCAAATTTCGTTCAGCGGTTTGGCCGTGAAAGCGTAAGACATACAGACAGAGTTTTGTACTTATAATATTAATATGGATAGGTATGGATGTTTTACGAATACATTTTGACTTTGTTTCTCTACAAAATTATATTTTCCATTGAACTTCAAATGATTTTAGAAAAATATACACTGTTTTTAAGCAAAATGTAATAAATTAAAATATTATATTGAAAATATACGTTGACTTCTAGAGAAAAAGTATGACGTATGTATGGTATAATATCACCATTTCGACATTTTATTTAAATTTGTGCAATAAGTTTAAAAAATAAATATATGTATCTATGCGTAGATTGGAAATTTATACGTAGTCACAATCCTCACACGATTAGATTATAAAAGATAGTATTATTTAATAATTTATTGTTTTAGCAACTACATTATTATAATACATAGAGCCTTAAGGCACGGAATCCTCAAATACTCGTAGTATTTTGTAATGAATACGATGAAAATCACAAAATTAATAATCTAGTGTTACCCACATAAGAGAATATCTGAAAGAAACTACCTACTATAAAATTTTATGAGCATCATAAGTAATTGAGTGTGATCTGCCAAATCCACTTTACCATGAAGACATAATAACAATGCGGGCTAGAGAAGTGTGTCAGTGAATCACGAACTCGATAGTTTTTGCGCTAACTTGCCAAGAATCAAAGTAGATCGTTGACCTATACGCATGCCTATTCAGTACCTCTACCACGAGATTTTAGTAACGCAGACGCTAGCGACAGCGTTAAGATATAATATGGAATTTCTTAAGTCTATGCAGGATTGCCACACTACAAAGTAACGCAGTCGCTAGCGTCTGCATCAGTAAAATGTCATGGTTGTCGTACAGTTTTAGAGTTTCGATAGTCACATAGAAACCGAAATGCCTACATTACGTATTGTGAATTAAATAACCTGAACTCCTAAAACCTATAAAGATCTCTGCTTGACCCAAAGGTTAGATAATGCTTTTATAATTAAGTCCGCTTATTTGTTTATTTGTACATTAAAATTTAAATTAATAAACCTTAGTTCGTGTCTGAACTTCTTTCTTCAAGGAATTTATAGGATAATGTTTAAACAAAGTGATCATGGGGTTAGAGTTTCTGAAGTAGAAATTGTTTTGAGTGTTCTCTCCCAAATAGTAATTTTAGTCATATACAGATGGGTTATATTTTAACATCGTAATATTATATAATTAAATTTAATGTTATAAATAATTTTGCACGTCTGCTAGCAGACAGAATACACTGGACGGAAAAAAATTTGTTACCTTTTTACACATGTATTCTAGCAAAATAAATGATTCTGATTCTGATTCTGGTGGTTACAATAAGGTCATCATAACCACCGCGTAACTTCATATTTGCCAAAAAGGACCACTATAAAAATGCTGTCGTTTATATGACTATACAAATTACCTAAAGGAATATTTGCTGACCTGCATATAATCATAATATTGCTATAGTATGACTTTACAGCAAATAGTATAACCGAAGTATAACTTTGTTATCAGTCATAATTGAATCATAAACTAGTTTTATCATCGCATTTTTAGTCCAAAATTGGGTCATCATCAAGAAATAACGAAAGCTTGTTAGTAAATTATAAAACTATCTCATTAAGAAAAGGTTACATACAAGTTAAAACTTATTTCGAATCAAACAAATGGCTTCCATGCTATAATATTAACTTTTTTTACAGCAAATTCGTCAAAGTAAAAAGTTCCTTTGGATTCACACTAGTGAATAAATCCTATTGCGACTGCCAGTTTCCTGATGTCTTGCTACTTGGGCTATGTTTCAGTTTCTGTGATATCTAAAATTCCACGTTAACAGACTAAAAACTTATTTTTGTCTACATATTTTTCATATCAGAAATTATTATCTATTTTGGTAGGAAGCCTGTATCTACATTTTAGATATAAGATATTTTTGAGATTTAAAGATACTATATCATGTTGATAAAAATCTGAAGATTCAGGGAGTCATTTCGTGAGGCAATAAGAATACCACTGTAAATATCTCATTGAAATAGTAGAATATGATACAAGGGTGCGAAGTTGGTCATTATTTACGAGGCTCGGCTTATGCCTATAGAAACCGAGTATATGACCAATTTCGCTCACGAGTTGTCATACGACGATTTTCAACACATTTACGAGGATAAACACACTTATATTATTAACTTTTTATTATTTACACAATAAATAAACAAAGTTCTCAAGCGATATCAAAACATTTCTTTACATTAACTTTTGTTTGTTTGTTGTAACACTTTGAACACTTTTTACATTTAGAAACAGCATTAGAGTAAAATTAGGCTTGTGTGTTTGTTAATGCATTGCTAGGTATCTCCAAATACATATAAAAGTAGTTCTTGATTCTGTTTTAAAGCTTCGTCCTTTTATCTTCCTTTGAAGATTTAAGTTAAGTAGCTATAGTCAGCCTACTTAGTCAGTTATCAACATTAGATTTTCTGTAGGGGTATATCTGGCGGAGTCAAAATTAAATCGACATTTGTTACTCATAGTAAATTAAATACAAAAACAAAACAAATAGGTTTAAAAATTGCGCCACTGATACAGATAGACCCTGATAGGAATTTTTTTTAGCAATGGGTTTTACGGCCATGGATACAAGTCCTTTATAGTCCTTCTTAACTTTTCTATACAAATTAATATTGTATGTTGTCCAATACGGCTTATGTTCAGTAAAATAAATATAAATACGAAATTTAGTGTTGATTTATCATTTGCAAGCTAAAACAGTTTATATTTTTTGCAAAAACAATGGATTGATTTGAGACTTCAAATCCTCTTGGCGTAATTTAAAAAAAACCATAACCATGGAAACCATTACTTAACAAGTGCGATTATAATATGAACAACGTGTTGTTTACAACCCCCATTAAATGCCCAATTTCAATGAAATAAAATACACTTTATGAGCAAATGCGTTCAAAAACTATTTAGAGTGTCTTTGAGGTCATCGTGACCTAGGATCAAAAAATAGCCCAAAAAAAAACCAAGGTTCCCTCTTGTAAATAACGAAGATTTTTTGCCGTGCAGTAAAATATAAAAAGGAAGTATTATTTTCGTTTCGATTGGTTGGGGAATCTAGTGGAAATATTTTACATTGAACATTTCAAAGATGATTAAATTCGGTTTTGTCCGTTCTTCACGTCATGTTAAGCTTTTTGATTGATTTTCTACAGCGAGAAGTGTTTGTGTGGCTTGTCTTTTGGACTATGATGTCATCTATAAAAGATAGCAATTTTTCTCTGTGTATTTTTAGTAGTTGTTTTATTTTTTACCTGCTAAGGAAGACAACAAACTGATCTATACTTAAGATTAAGATGTGGCGTGGACTAACCTTTTTTTTATGTGACTTGAAATACTAAAAAGTCTTTTGTATATTTTTAGCGGTTTATGCAATGAATGACGTCTACAGTCAGAGTCTATTCTTAAATCGTGAACTACACGACAATAATCACCTGTTTACTCCATACAAATTGTCACTGAAAATATTTGTGAGTTATAGTGAAAAAAGAAAATCAATAACAGGAACTATGCGATTCTTCATAATGAATTATAACGAGGTATAATTAAGTGCAAACTGACTATTCCCACAGTAATGACCAGCTGTTTGCCAACAAGTGATGTCAAGGTCATTGCAATATGCTCAGTGATCTAAATAGATAGATTCGTCAGTGTACCTAGATTTGAGGCAAGAATTCAGGAATTGGTATATGCCAATTTTATCGTTTCATATATTTGAAAATATGCCAAATTCCATGCTATAAAAAATAAATCTGGTGAAGTATGAGTGGTAAGTGTAGTGGTAATTTATATATTTAAAAAAATAATGTCATGTTTTTAAAGATATTATTTAAAAGTAAAACAAAAGTTACAAGACCTGTGAACATTTCAACTCTCTACCTTCTACGATTCAAATATACGGCCTTCTGAACTAACAGAGAGTGTATATCTTAATTATGGACTTACCTTAGTTCTCTGAATTGTTATTCAAATTTTCTGAAAACATATTTTTTCGATCTTGTTACTAAATATTTTTATCAATTCAATATGTCGATTAAAAGACTCCTGTCGATTTCAAGCACGGGCTCTATATTCTGTGGCGCAGACAAAGATTTGTGACCATTTCGTCATATTCTCTGCAATTCTTATTCAAGCACTTTTTTGTGTTTATATCAAATATATTTATATCTATCTATCTATACATATAATAAAACTGTAGCCGGGCCGAATTTGTACATTGAATATTTATTGGAAATTCTTAGTGTACACAGGACATAGTTATGGATATAGATGACGAACCATATTTATTGGAATTTTTGTCTGTCTGTCTGTCTGTGCACGTATCAAAGGAAAACTAAACCTACCTTATACACCGGGTCAATATCTGAAGTACAATTTATCCCGGAAAAATATACGGATCCCGAGGGATAAGCAAAAATTGTTCTACGAGGCGGTTAATTGAAAACTACTGCACTGATTGACTTAAAATTTGGCATGAACCTATCTTATGTACCTGGTCAACATTTTAAGTACAAATCATATCGGCAAAATAAGGGAATCCCGAGGGATAAGCAAAAATGTATCCACTTCGCAGATAACTATGATATTTGAAATGTGTGGAACCAATGGTATGGCGTTTAAAATATATTTTATCTAGAAAAATAAGCGAGCTGGCTGCGCCTATAAGTGCGTGAATCGCGAGTCGTTTCAGGTTTGGGCGGTGTTGGGTAGGATCTGTGTTGGAGCCGAGTAGTGTAAGCGGGCTATGACCTTTACTCTGAATTTCCATATGCCACCAGAAACCTTAGATTTAGGAACGTTTGCCAGGTGCGTCTACAGCTTGCGCTTTAGAGTCCAGGTACGCTTTTTTAATCATTATCCTTTATTTAACGGTACTGATTATTGCTGCGCCCCACTTAGCCATCGAGCTCCTTTTTCATTCTATCGTTTTTTTTCTGTTTTATTAGAGTATGTTTGGTGTTGTTATTTATTTTGATGTCTGTAGGCAGATTTTTGGATTCACGGATGTGTAATTTAGTTAGCATTATTTATCTTGACACTTCCCCTTGATTACTTGAGCGAAGCCGCGGGTAACAGCTAGTCGTCAAAAAAATTTATAACGGTTAATTCATTTATTGACTTCCCTTATACATCACCCTAAACAATTAAGTAGATACCTACAACTTTATCGGAATCGCCGCGCGCCCTTCACGCTATTGATTTTGTCATTTCATAACATCTGTCGCTAATATGAGCATTACCGCATTCACTGCTAATTATTTACTATTAACCGCGGCTCAACCTCTATGTAATTTCTTTATACCTTTTTCGCGAAGAAACTTATTCAAATTTAAATTTAAAAATGTTCGAAATCTGAAGAGCTTTTCAGGCGCGTCAAAGAAAAAAACAACAAAAGGCAAAGATCAAAGGCAAATGGATTTACTTTTGAGAATGGATAATTTCGTACATTATTATACTGGTAAAGTAGAACAAAAACCTCGATCAAGATAGTTGAGTTATACAATTGATCAATCAAACTCAAATCATATGTAGGTTAATTTTCGTTAATTAACATAAAAAAAAATTTTTTGCCATACACGTTCTGCAAAATCATTATTGTGCCGTTGTATAGTTTGTATTCTGGGTACCGTTATGTATTGACCTGTCGGCGAGAGTTGAATACTGATATTCTCTATTGTTATAGTTACAAGTTTACAACTGACTGCTGGGCTTCTGAAGAAAATTCATTGAGCATTTCATTAATTTGTTGCAGTTCTAGCAGAATTAACAGCAAGCCTTAGAGAAAAAATCAAATCCGAGAATTGTCGAAAAAAAGAATGACGGCGACTTTATACAGTTTCAAGCAAGAAGTCCTTTGGACGTGGTCATTCAGCAATAGCCCTGTTTTTGAAAAGTGTTCAAAATGATCGACATCATATGTCAAAAAAAATCGTTCGATATCGAACAAAAATATACGACGCGCCGATTTTTCAAAAATAGCATTTCACTTTATTTTCTTGTAATAATATATAGTTCCGCGAGACTTGTGTCGTGTGACTTGCGTGAAACGGTCTAAACTCAAAACCCTAGAAGTCGGTAATTTTTCTTTTAATTCCTTTTGGATTTCACGGGTTACCCCGGTCCTTTGAGAGGCTTGCGCGGGGATATTGATCCAACACGTAGAGGCCCTTTGGAGAAGTTGATGTCATGTGGTGCTCCTGCCAAAACCCGTTCTCGGCTATTTTTTATTCTTATTTCTTAAGAATCGGCGCCCTGAAACGTAATTAAGACACACCACCACCAACTATAATCTATATTATCTATATAAGTACACAAAAGAACAAGGGTGACTGATTCATCAACAATCATCATCAACGCCCAGCCTAAGCCATAAAAGCTATAAACGTGAAATTTGGACAGAAGTTTTTTGTTTTTACATAGAGCTCAGATAAGAATGATTTTTTCAAAATTCGTCCCCTAAAGGGGTCAAACGGGGGTCCAAAGTATGTGTGGGGAAGGAGATTAGTTAGTCCGATTCATTAGAAACTTCACAAGATTATTGCTTTTGATAAATTATTAAATACGTGTTTCAGAATTTTTCTGAATTCATCAAAGGGGAAAAAGGGGGACAACCCCTTAAAAAGCAAAAACTAAACGATCACTGATCTGTTAATGAATTATCGCATGTGAGTTACTGTTTTTATCTCTTAAAATCAATCAATCAAAGTATGTATGGGGGAAGGAGATTAGTAGATATGAAGATTTGCATGAAACGGGTAGCCCGTTTCATGCGATTAAGATTATTTCTTTTGATAAATGACTTAATACGTGTTTCAGGACTTTAAAGGTTCACCCCCTTAAAGGAGAAAAGGGGGGCAAACGCCCAAATTGAAAAACCTAAACGATTACTGATCTTTTAATAAAATTTGGCATGTGGGTTCCTGTTTTGGTCAAGGGGTGCACTAAGAATGGATTTCTCAAAATTTACCCTCGAATAGGGTCAAATGAGGGACCAAAGTCTGTAGAAGGAGATAAGGTTAGTCAGTTTCATTCAATACTTCACAAATTTATTTCTTAAGATAAATGAAACCAGTTTCAGGAATTTTCAGAATTAACCCACTAAAGAGAGGAAAAGGGGGGCATAATCTGAAAGAGCAAAAACATAACGATCACTGAGATCTCAATAAAATTAGGCATGTGGGCTCTTTTCAGATTAAGGGGTTCATAGTAAGATTTTTTATAAATTATTAAAGAGATTTATAAAATCTAAATAGCGAAGTCTTGACTTTTTAAATTTAACACCTGATAGGGACAAAAGGGACAAAGTCTGAAAAGGAAAAAACTATAATAACATTGATAGTCAATGAATTTTAGCAAATATTTTTCTGAATTTACCTGCTGAGGGTGAAATCTCCATTTCACCCAAACATGTATGGGGAAATATGACCATATTCAAAACTTCATAAAATTATTTTTTTGATGAATGAGTAAATACCTATTTTAGGATATTTTGCATTAACCCCAAAAAGGGGGAAAAGGTTGTGTATCATTACATATGTACATACATACCATCACGCCATATTCCCTTAGGGATTATTGGGTTTATTTTAACAAGGGGGCTTATCAGCGGATGAACTAAGCAAAGAGTTTTCAATACGCACCACCTAAGGGGGTGTAATGGGATCCGAAGTAGGTAAGTGGGAGAGAGATTAGTTAGAGCGTTTTATTAGAAACTTCACAAAACTATTTCTTTTGATGAATGAATAAATACCGGTATCAGTATTTTTAAAATTCCAGTTCTAAAAGGGGCGACAAACTTTGACTAAACTATAATCAGGTGGGATCGTGGTCAATCGCTAGACATTTTAATATAAAAAAAGATCTTTCATTGAATTTTACCAAGTGGGTTACGTTTGCAAACACTAGGAACTGGGTGCACTAAGGAATCATTTTTCTAAATTGACCCCCATAAGGGAAACTGATGTTCAAATTATGTACGGGGGAAGAAGATTAGTTAGTCCGTTGCAGTCGAAACTTCAATCAATCAATCAACTTTATTGCGTACTAAGGGTGTACAATGATGTTATATATAGCATTTACAAGATCTTAGACAACAAACAGTAATCTTCTAAATACATAAAAAAAATATCCTGAGAGACCTGTCATTGTAAATAATCTAAGTGGTTCAAACCTCATTGGAAATCCGGTGAAGATGAAGCCGCTGGCAACAGCTAGTCAAAAATATACCTGTGTTATTTATAAAACTAAATAAATGGGCATAAACACACGTGTAAAGGTTTAAGAATAGTCTATTGTTGGTATTAATAAATTCACACCCATATAAGCGTGCAGTCGTTTCGAAGACCTTTTAGTATCGAAGCAGTGCATGTGTTAGCTCAAGTTATATTAGGTGTTAGGTGGCATGTGTTCATAAGACACATTAATGCCTATCTCCGTCCGTAACAATATTGATTTGCATATATTTTGTGGGGAAATTTTTAGGAATATCAGAGTGCGCCATCGAAAACTACTTATAATAAAATAGCTTAAATTAAAAGTTTGAATGAAAAAATTACATTTTTAATTGTTTATGTAACATTTTGTAAGTATGGCTTATAAACTATGTTAGACATGCTGAGTTACTTAATTGTTATTACCAGTTTCTAAATATGCAGCAAAGTTGTTACATGAGTCGGTTAGAGTTTTTTATTTGGACTATGATCTAATCTATGTAAATCTAGTGTTCACTTGACACCATAAAATTCTTGTTAAGATTTATTAAATAGCATGACAATAGAAACTTAAGTATCAATTAAAACTTATGTCTGCCATTTATTGGTAAATGGATATCCATTATTAGTTTGATTGTTTTTATCATCATAACTAGATTTCCTAAGGTATTTAATTTTAAAATAAGTAAGGGTTAGTTTAGTTCTAAATTATTTAAATACAAAATGTTTATTTGTGTACCACAATAAATCAAAAATGATCATAAATTTATTCAACACATTTTCCGTTATCTTTTCTAAATAAGACGGTTTTTCGTTCCTACTTTTTACTAGTAGGCTAAGAAGCATGTAGCCCATCTGTTGGAAAGTGGTGACCGCAGCCACAGACACAATGTGAACATAAAATTAAGTGGACGGTTCGTGGCACCATGCCGCACGCGCACGACGATGAATTGTACCTAAATCTTTGTTTTTGTTTTGAGGTCCATTCAAACTGACGCGGATCCCGCGCGACCGGCGGCGCGTGGCGGTGCGCCCACAGAACGTACGTTAGTTTATCTTTTCTATTAAAGTGTCAAAGTGGACGGAGATGGCAAGTGCAGGCAATATCCCAATCTTTTTACCTGAGTTCGTGGTAACGTGGGTGTGGTAACCGCATATGTGGACGCATAGTACGTCCCGTTTATTTTATAGAAGTCACTCTGAAAAAAAGAAATATATGCTGAGTATGTGTACGTTACTTCGATATTAACATTTTTTTTGCTTTCCTCTGTTGAAATAAAAAGTGTTGCTATGCTAGTTCCATTAAGAAAAACATTTTTTTTAGAACTTAATAGAATAAAAATAATTATAAAATATTTTTCTTCAAATTTCAAGGCTTGCTCTATTAAATTTCTGCAGAAAATGTGGTAAGTATGCAGTACGCGCAAAATAACTTGGCGGCTCTGAGCTTCGCGCAGATCGCTGCGCAGTAGAAACCTTATACGAAAACGTAAATTCGCAGTTTTGCACATCGCGAAAAGACACTGACAGCTAACTTCCGAGCAGCCAAGTTATTTTGCGCGATCTGTATCTACCTGTATATCCGTAACATTTTACAATATCAATAATTTATTCAATAATATTAAACAAATATTGTACCTAAATCCCAAAAGTGTGGGTTCAAAGATCCTCATCTACAGGCTAGAAAAAATGAACATAATTTAATTTTTATTGGTTTTATGTTTTTTTTTTTTTTTTAATATTCTTCATTTTCGCATTCATGCATACATAGGATGGTAATAATTATTTCATGGTCCCTATTTAATATTTAAGAGGGTAACTTATTGGCTACCTTTAACTTGTACTTATAAAAAAAACAGTAGGCAGGAATACAAATAAATAAATCAATACACAGTAATTCCGCTTACGTCAGAAAGGTAAAGCTTAAAAGATTTTTACGTTATCAGTATTTATATTATGCACTTATTTAAATAATATAACTAATACTTGATAAAAGATACTGTCGGCTACTATTATTTTTACGATTGATTGGTTTATACTAGTGACGCTCCCCGATTTTGCATGTGTTTCAAACAAATATACTTATATAAATCTTCAGTGATTTTCATAATTCACGGTGAAAACAACTTTAATGCTATGTAGTAATAATGATTATGCCTTAATAAATAAATTTACTGCATAGTTTTAGTCTACATATACCTAGTGGAAAATTAAAAAAAACCTAAAGTACGACCCTAGGGCCTTACAGGTTGCATCAATTAACGACATTAAATTATTTTAGCTAAAAACTACAATATTATATGCAAAAAGCAGTTTATCAAATAAAATTACACCACCATACGTTAAATGATAATAATCTAATCATTAAGTTTAATCATTACATTTATACTTACCTAAAACACGATAATTAATTAGTTAGAAGTGATAAAAAATATTTAAATCACCATAATACTATTACCAGGAAATTTGCAGCACCTATTAAAAACGTATAATAGCTATTGCTATTATACGTTTATAATAGGCTAGTTTCCTAAAAAAATATAATTAGTCCGTCAGTTAGATAATAAAAAAATATTGGAGACGTATTTTTTCTTTTGAAAATTAAACAAAGAATGGTAAAGATATGGCGCGTTAAAGTTCCGTGTGACGTCACAGTGTGCTTCATTTTTTCGCAATATATGACGTCACGAGCCCCCACTCCTAAGCGTTATATCTTTATAATTTATCGCTCAATTGACAAAAGAAAAAATACGTCACTAATATATTTTGATTCCCTAAATGACGGACTAATTTTAATGATAGTCTTTTGACCCTGGAAACTAGCCTATTTGTCGTAGGTATGGTACCTTATAAATAAGAGTTACATTTGTAAGTTTTATTTCACTTAAATGTAAACTAGCTGTTTCCCGCAGCTCCGCCTGCTTATGTCTTCAAATCCGTTCAGCGGTTTGGCCGTGAAAGCGTCACAGACAGACAGACAGTTTCGCAATTATATTAGTATAGATAAGGGACAAATCACACAGATTGTTTGTGATTGAATAAATAAAAAATAATAAGTTAGCCCTAAAGTAAGTTCGAGACATGTGTTACGGGATACTAACTCAACGATATACTTTATGTAGATAAACACTTGTTAGATGTAAGTCTATGCACCTAAGATTTCTTTGCGTGTTGTGCCCTCTTCTGTGCCCATATGTCTATGTCCTATGTTAGTTTGGTTGACTGGAAGAGATCCCTATTTGGGATAAGTCCGCCTTTTGTTGTAACCTGTATTCTGATACTATGTTCTTTGTGTACAATAAAGATTTTTACATACATACATACACTTATTATTTTTAACTGATTGAATTTTAGAAATATGGAACAAGTAAAAATCTGGGAGTACGGCATTACTCCCGCCAAGTCAATGCCAAAACAAAAGAAGGAGATGGCCGTACTATCTTTACTGGAACCTTTCAGACCAATTGTCAAACCCTGTAATGTTGTTTAGTATAGAGCTAGAATCCTGTGTTATCATTTCCACATAAGTGATACAATAAACAAATATCTGTTGATCCTTTAGGACTATTTATAAAATGGACATACGAGTACAACCTTCGGAAACCACATGGCTGTAATAAGACTAATAGTAATAAATAAAATACAGTTACTGTTTTTCATGCCGCGTCCGATGGCGCTGGTAGAAGATAGAGCTGATAGAAATATATTTTTAAGACTCAAAAATAACTATCTTTAACCTGGTAAAAAATAAAGGTTAATTTTAGGGTACTGAATACCTGATTAAGACCGTTATCTTTGGATAAATAGCGGTAAGGCTAAACAATTGGGCTAACAGTCGCTGTAAAATGTTCGCGAAGGAAAATGAGACTGTTAATTTCCGATTCCTGAAAAGCTTGTCAAAAATCGTATCTCTTGTTTTTCGCCTTACAGAACAACTCAGCTGCGCTATTGCGTAATCCTAAAAATGTAAGGGTACGGCTAAAAGTAACTAAGTAGCTTATAAACTTACCTCCTGATAGAAAACCCTCTTAGTGTTGTAAGTGAGGTGGTACTGTTGGTCAGCTACCATCAGCAGGATGGTGAAAGGCAGGAGAAAGGCGGCCGCTGCCAGGAATGCTATGCATCTTCCTAGGCGCATCACTGTCACGTTCTTTCGGCCCATGGTTTTCCTTCAACTGTAAAAAGAGGGACTTTTGAGTATTTCTTTTTCAAGTCAAACATTGGAGATTTCTTCTTCTTTATCATCTTAGATCAGTTTTCTCAGCTGATTGCTTTGGAGTGTAAAGTACTCGTATGTTTTTTTTGTATTGATTGTGAGAGACCGACAAAAAAACCACCTGCCTGACGGGGGTTGAATGCTTGTTCCGGAATACCCAAGAAAGAGGAAATGAGAAATTTAGACCTTTTAAGGTAATAAATCTAGTAGACTTAATGATAAGGCAAATGTAGAGAACATTAAGAAAAAAAAAAAACAAATGAGTGAAAGTTATTAAAATATTTTTATTTTATTTAAATTGCGCCTTTATTCATTCAATATTATAAAATATTTTTTTCCAGTATTTTTTTCTGTACCTAGTCGAGTAAATAATTTTTAGAGTTCCGTACCTCAAAAGGTACCTTTATATAGTCTCACTCATGTCGTCTGTCTGTCACAGGCGATTTTCTCCGAATCTACCGGACTGATCAATTTGAAATTTAGTACACACATGTGTGTAACCCGAAGTGAGGCTAAAGTAAAAATAAATTATTTTTAAATATGTAGACTAGTTTTGGGGGGTTACGTAGTCAATAAAAAAAAAAAAAAGTTTTTTGAACTGTACCTTGTGATATATCAAACGAAAGGGTTCAAAGTTTATTATATATTAGGTCGGTATTTTTTGAATTATTTAGAAAAGAAGGCAAAAAATGAGTGTAGCACCTAGCCTATCTCTGAAGTTGCTGGATTTAATTTTTTTTTTAAATATTCAGAATGTAGACATTGTGCTGAACTTTACAGGAAAAACAAACAGAAGGACGTGTTAAGAAAAGGGGGTCACTTTGGGGGGTTAAGTGATAAATTTTTATAAAAAGTTTTTAAATCCCCCTGCCCCTTTTTAAGCCCTGGGCTCCGAGGCAATCAGCCGAGGATGCACCTGGGAAGGCGCTAAGATGAGTAGTAGTAATTATAAAATGTAACATCCTCTCCATATCAATGAAGATGGCAAGAAGGGCTTGGCCGATACGATGTGGTAGCAGTGCAGTCTATCAATACAGGGGCCTTGACTTCAAATCTCGGTCTTACTTGTTTAATAATGCTTTTTTATGTTTTACTTAAACTTATTTTATTATTATATGGTTTTTATTTAAAAAAATGGAAGACTGTGAAATAAAAATAGACAAAAGTTTAAGTGAAATCCGGATCATAATAGCTGATAATGAACACCCAAAAATCTGTCAGTAGCTAGAGCTCTATTTAACCCATAAAGATATGCAAAACATTTAAAGAATTTCGCAGATTCAAACACAAGTTTATTTGAAAATTATGTATGTATGTATGTTTGTAAAATTCTTTATTGTACATAAAAGAAAACAGTTTATACAACATCAATTATCATTATTTTCAATATTTTTGTAATCGTCTTTAAAAACATTTTATTTTGATACCATACTCTATAGGTTTGGGAGAAAAATTCGATAACATCGTTTAGAAAATTGTTACATGTAAGCGCGATAGATGTCGTTAGTTGCGATTAATACTTCGCGCTTTACCTAACCATAGCACCTATGTTTAGTAAAGTAGCCTATGTTTGACCCCGGGTTATCAACTATATTCATAACAAATTTCATCAAAATCCGTTCAGCGGTTTGGCCGTGATAGCGTAACAAATAGTCAGACTTTTTCACAATTTGTAAACGTTAACGACATGCGTAAACTAAAAATAAATGATGATGAATGATGATGATTGACATTAGCCGCGCTAAATCACGTGGTCGATTTTCATACTAATTCCGAAAGATCGCGAACTTGAATGTCGTTATCGTATTTCAAATTTTAACTTTGTCTATGGGCCCAGATTATAGATGTTATTTATTAGACTTACTTTATTTATAGAGCCAAATCAAATCCACCAACAGCCGTTGTAATTTTTTTTAGTGTTGCGTACCACAAAATGGGACCATATTATGAATGCATGTCATTGTCTGTCTGACACAAGGCTGTATCTCATGAGCCGTGATAGTTAGACAGTAGACATTTTCACAGAAGATGTACTGGCAACTTAATATATACTAAAAATACAGACGTGATTTTTTGTGGTTTTTATACTTAGATAATGGTATGGAACTCTTCGTGCGCGAGTCTGACTCGCTATTGACCGGTTTTTTTTTTAATGAAAGAACTGACCGTTACTATAATATTAGGTCCTTACATATGAAATTGGCGTTTGGTCGTACTGGCAACTTTAGTCACAAATTTCTCCTCTTTGGATATGAATTCCAAATTCAAATTTATACAGCTATTTCCATTTATATTTATGTTTTGTAAACCGTTATTCATTTGTTTCTTTTCTTCTGTTTTTTTTTTCTGTTTGCGGCGCTCAGTTTACAAAATGGAAAATTTCAAATATCGCGTTATTTACGAGTACGAGTTCCACCGTGGTACCAGTGCTGCGGAAACTGCTCGAAGAGTTGTTTGGCGGTCGTGTCGTAAAAGAAAACACAGTGCGTTTTTGGTTCCAACGTTTTCGTTCTGGAAATTTCGACCTGCAGAACAAGCCCTGTGGACGCCCGGAGACCCAAGTTGACAATGAAGAATTGAAGGCTATTGTGGAAGCGGATCCATCGCAAACCACGTCCGAGTTAGCTTCAGGCTGCGGTGTTAGTGATCAAACTATTTTAATCCACTTGAAGCAAATTGGGAAGATTAAAAAGCTTGAATGGTGGGTTCCTCACGAATTGAGTGAAGCAAACTGGCAAACGCGCGTCGACTGTTGCGTTACATTACTTGACCGGCAAAATAATGAAGGGTTTCTTAATCGAATCTGTGATGAAAATTGGATTCTCTACGATAATCTGAAGCGCTCATCGCCATGGCTGGACCCTGGCAAGCCAGCCAAATCCTGCCCCAAACGAAAATTGACACAAAAAAAGTTACGAAAACGCTTACAGCGTTTGGTGGACTAGTGCCGGTGTCGTTCATTACAGTTTTCTCAAATCTGGCCAGACGATTACGGCAGACGTCTATTGTCGGCAATTGCAAACCATGATGGATAAGCTAGCTGCTAAACAACCGAGGCTGGTCAATCACTCTACGCGACTGCGGCTTCACGACAACGCTAGACCACACACTGCACAACAGACGGCTACCAAATTAAAAGAGCTTCAGTTGGAATGTCTAAGACACCCACCGTACTCCCCGGATATTGCTCCAACAGATTACCATTTTTTCGAAATTTGGATAACTTCTTGCAAGGGGAAAAATTCAACTCTGATGGGGCAGTCCAAACCGGCTTCAAAGATTTTATTGATTCCCGTCCGAATGGTTTTTTTAGTAAAGGGACTAATGAACTACGTATGAGATGGCAAAAGTGCATAGATAACAATGGTTAATGCTTTGATTAAATTAAAAAATATTCGACATTTTGTTCCTCCAATACAAAACGCCAATTTCAATAAGTATAATTTCAATAAGTAAGGATCTAATATTTGTTTTATCTCCACTTAGAATTTTCGTACATAAATGTGATATATACTGATACTCGTACGATAACAGTAAGATTGATGTATTGCTGTTTGTGTGGCAACAATGAAGTATGTTAAAGAGCTCAAAACATAAATTTCAGAATATTTGACCTACTAACGCGTTGCATAAGGGTTTTACAGTTAAAGATAATGCAAAACTGTAAAATACAGTTTGGTTAAGGAAAATTGCAAAATATTTTTAAGCTATTTTTAATCATATTGTAATAATTAGCATACAAAATATAGAGATACGTTTGTTCATTTTTTGCGATTTCATTCCATGTACTTGTGACTAAATAAATTATAGGCGCACATCCTACAGATTGAACAAGCCCCAAAGTTAGTTTGAGACTTTTGTTATGATATACGTGGGGCGCACTATAAGTTTCCGGAATGAATATGAAAAAATACTATTAAAGGTACAAAATTAATTTATTGTTTTTCAAAATAATCTCCCTTGGCGTCTATGCACTTTTTCATTCGATGAAACCAGTTTTGAAAACTTTTGTGCCACTCCTCTGTGGTGACCTCTGAAACGTGTTTTTCATACTCCTCGACAGCCTCTTCTGGTGATAAAAATCGTTGACCGCGTAATTGGTTCTTAATTTTTGGGAACAGAAAAAAGTCACAAGGTTCCAGGTCGGGACTGTATGCAGGATGACTCATGAGTTCTACATTTTTCGCCTTCAAAAAGTCGTTTGTCTGTCTGGCCGTGTGAGAACTAGCATTGTCGTGGTGCAGGATGATACGGCATTTACGGTTATTTTTACGGAGTTCGTCAATAACTTCCGGCAAACAAATGGTCGTGTACCAGTCACTATTCACTGTACGATGATTCTCTAAAGCAACAGTAGCCACGTGTCCAGTTTTATTAAAAAGAGAAGCAATCATCCGCTTAGATGCACTTTTCACGCGCGCCACTTTGGTTGGTTTCGGCTCATCTTGAAAGACCCATACGCTCGATTGCTGCTTTGTTTTGGGATCGTAGCAATAAATCCATGTTTCGTCACCTGTTACTATGTCCCACACCAAATTTGACGCACCTTCGTTGAATCTGGTAAGCATGGCACTGCACCAAGTGACGCGGTCCGTTTTTTGAGCCTCGGTCAAGTTGTGTGGGATCCACCGCGAGCACAGCTTTCTCACACCCAAATGTTTGTGTAGGATTAATTGTATTTGACTCATGCCTATTTCTAAGGATGCGCGAATTTCATAATAGGTCACATGCCTGTCTGTTTCAATCATACGGCGCACAGCATTGATGTTTTTGTTGGTCACAGCGGTGGACGGCCGACCATCGCGAGATTCGTCACTGAGATTGATACGACCACGCTTGAATTCTGCAAACCAGCTATAAACAGTTGTCTTGCATGGTGCTTCATTGCCAAAAGCTGTTTCAAGCCGAGAGATGCTCTGTTGAGCTGTCAAATTACACTTAAAATCGTAGAAAATCATACTACGAAAATTTTCCCGAGTTAAATCCATGTTGATGCAGACACACAATTTTCTAAATGGCGCCACAAGGTAAAAACAAAAGACAGTCAGATGAAACAAACTGCATTCTACAGCCAAAGAGTTCTATTTTCAAATGTTGCAATAAATTTTTAAATATTGTTTATGTAAGTGGCCAGTTCCGGAAACTTACATAGAGAATACAATCCCGAGCATGTTTTTCAATCCCGGGCTTACGGGATTTTTGAAGCCTTTTCCCGGGATCCCGGGCCTATCTCGGGATTAGACTATGTGGTTTCTAATTGGGCTAAAATGAAAAACACGAGTAATTAAAAAAAATGTCTTTAATGTCTTTGCACAACACAAATCAGAATAATAATAAGAAAAGAAAAAACACAAACCAAAAAATACTATACTTTTGCAAGAAATTAAAAAACAGCACAAAATAACTATTTAGAATTTCGAAAATATAATCGCAGAAATATCAAAGCATCCAATGTTTGACTTCCGAGCCTGCTTCGTAGTCTATTGCCAACATAAGCAGCAGCTGAAAACGCTCGTTCAGCTTCTACGCTGGTCGGAGGAATAGACAATAGATACTTATATGCTGCAACGGACTACGGAATACAAACTAGACTTGTTTGTGGCAATCCCAAAAATCCCGAGATTAGCCAAGTACAGTCCCGGGATTTTCGGGGCCAGAAAACGGTCGGGATCCCGGGATCCCGAGATTTGGGATCCCGGGATTGTATTCTCTACTTACAGTGCGCCCTATGTACTAACTCAACGATACTATATTTTATTAATTTATTTAGGCAGCTTGATGTCTTTAGGCAGTCTGAAAAATCTGAGAATGTTGGCCTTAAGTCGTGTTCTTATCGGTCGTGGTTTCCCTGTTAAAAGGGCTACAGAGGTCAAAGGGCAGTCGGTCCATTTTATACTATCAAATCTAGAACCATGATTAGCAGGCCCTGAAACTCACGCTGACAAACTAACTATTTGGACGGAGGACATTTTGGCGCGATAAAATATGAATCAAAATGGATAGAACCGCGAGAAACAAATAGTTCTTAATAATAACACTACAAACCATTTCGTAACAGTTATTATGACGCTTCGCAATGCACTTTAAAACCTAATAAAAAAGGCATGCCTTTCACTTTCTCACGAAATCGTGCTACGAAGAAATATTTAATGTTTATTCTAAGTTATTTCTACTTTACCAACTTTTTACACCGACTGTCACAGGTGTACTATAAAACTAAATTCTAAACTATTAATTAATATTGAACATAATTTATACGTAAAAAAGCTTTAACATAGCCATGTTATTATAATACCAAAAACCACAGTGCATAATTGGGCTGAAATTAGACTGTCCTTACATTTTTTATTTTAACTCTAAAACTAATGCATATTTAAAATATAAAATTGTAGGACTAAGTGCGTATTAATTAGAATATGTAATAAGAATATTAATAGTGTATTTTATGACGGTAGTTGGAGTAATCAAAATGTCGATGGAAGACGATTACGCTGGAAGTAACGTTGTTCTGCCATTTACATCTAATTACCCAAGTAATAGTTAACGACATATCACAGTACAATAAATATCATATCGGTCGACTCTAAGCACCGCAACAAAAATTTTATATATCGTAAACAAGAGAAAAACCAGAGATAAATAAACAGATACCTACTAAGAATTCGTTCCTGAAATCAACTAGAAAGAAATTAAACTTAGTACCTAAATATATGTTTTCAATATTTCAAGAATTACCGAAGTAGGTAAACAAACTGAGTTACTATGTGCGTGAACGTGATATTTATTGAGTGTTAGGAATTCCATTAAAAACAAACTAACAGTTTGACGGCGTGGTTGTTAAATTAATCAGTTTTACTGAAATAGAACTAAAGCTAGTGTATTTATAAGCAGTTTATTTATAACGATATAGACAGACAGACAGGCGCCGGCATTCGACACATAAAGTTATCATAAGGCTTAGATGTCTTGTTATATTTATTTGGGATAAATGAATTAACTTTATTGCTATAAACATTGTACAAACAGTGTGTCTTCTTCTTTACTTCACTAGATCTTTTCCCAATTCAAAAAGTACCATAATAGTAGTCTAGAGCCCTATATTTTCAAATGTCCCCAAAAATTAAAGTGCGAAATGAAGGGCGATTGTCAAGACTTATTGATGAATGGTGCACCGCAGAAACTTTTGTTTTTTTATTTATTATGCTTTAACGTTAATCCACCCATTACATCACTTTAGATATAAAGTTTGAAATAAATAAATGTAAAACACATACCTACCTGTCCACAATCCTAGCCCCTGACGTAATCTATCGATCAAATCGAGGATTTGAAAATGGATGACATCGATTACATCAATATAAATTACATGGTATAATGGCCCAAGCAAAGCACAAATGACCCAAGGACGATTGTCACAATCATTACAACGTGGATAATGGGAAGTTGAGTAAGTCAACGTAATTACTAAATAATTAGTTAGTTGTTAGTGACCAACAAAAGCATCCGCATTATACCCACGACCCACGCACGAGAAAATCATCTATTTCTGCCGTCGAACACATTGGTCAAACAGATTTGCACAGGAAATTCACAACCCTAAGGATATATCATTATCATTTCTGCCGCAGTCTGTCCACTGCTGGACATACTGCATCCACTAAAGAATAACCAGTCGGATTGCGACTTTCTTCAGTACGTCAACTATGAGATTTTATTGACGCAGACGGTAGCGACTGCGTTACTATTTAGTATGGCAAACCTGTACAGCATCACTGGGAGATAGTAAGGTAATTAAGAAATTCCATATATCTTAACGCGGTCGCTAGTGTCTGCGTTAATAAAATCTCGTGGTAGAGGTACAGGTCTGACCATCTGGTCGGTAGATGTCCAACACTGCGCTTGCCGGTGCGTGGGTGTCATTCGAGAACGTTTCCACAATTTAGTGAACATCAAAAAATTGGACTTAAAAAGTCGATTTTGGAAAACTGCGAATGAACTTAATGCGTAGGTTTTTAATTCGATATAGAATTCGTGTCTCTAATTCAAACTAGTGCGCAAGAAAACTTAATTCATGACCATAATTGAGTAATTTAGATGAATGAATCCTTATTTTGACTAACTAATAACATCTAAACAGAAAAATATGTAGCATGACGTCAATGCAATAGTTATCTAACCTTGATTGTATCAAACTAAGGTATTTTCAGTGTGAACTGTTTAACAAACATCAACCTACAGTAACCAAATATTTAACAATATTTTCCTAAATAAATCGCTTCTTAAGTGTGCACAATTTTGATAAATACATCTTAAATTTTAGCATGTAGAATTATAGAAAGAATTCCATTCCTATTCTATTCCTTAACAGTGAGGAACCGAAGAAGAAAAATATTTAATTGAATTTATGTATTTATTTTAACTTAATTGCACTTTAAATAAAATGTACAAATAGTTTACCTAATGCCATGTCACATGTTCTAGTCAACCATAGAGCCAAACATTAACTATGGTTGTACAGATTTTTGCATTTCATTCATTCATATCAAGTTGGTTAAATGATCAATCGACCTTGCACACCCTGGTGTCAGAGATTTTCGGAACCGCCTTTTTTTTACATATATGTAAACTGGTGCCAACATAAATACGAGTACTATAGATATTTAACTCGAACTATTTACACACTAGCTTTTTCCCGCAGCTCCACTTGCGGTATATAGCCTATGTTACTCAGGGTGAATGTAGCTTTCCAATGGTGAAAGCATTTTTGAAATCGGCACAGTAGTTTTTGAGTTTATTCATTACAAACATACACTCAAAAATACAAATCTTTTCTCTTTTTAATATTAGTGTAGATTAGTTTCGGTCATATAGGTCAAATTGTCAAGTCAAACTGAATCGTATATTCTCTTATCATAGTTTTTGGGATGCATACTACTTACGTGTTAAAATTTCGGATTGTAGTTTATTTTTTTTATATTATTAGGCATGTGCCTATATACTCACCAGGGGCGGCTGACAGTATTTTTTTTAAATATATATTTTACAATCAAATCAACGTGACTACACAATGAATGGACAGGTGCTACGATGAAAGTGTAGATATCTATTATTAAAAAAAAAGAACGCTATAGATACTACCTAGAAAAAGAGTTAAGAGTAATAATGAACAACTTGTCGCGTGCGTAGAGTTCGCACAAGCTATATTTCTTTTGCGAACTCTAAATTATATAGTTACTCTAATTTACGATGGTAGGTTTCATTCTAATGATTCAATTCAATAATTTTAAATCTCCATTTCCTTATCATAGATAAATATTTCCGATTGGTTTCTTATTAGTGTTTATTACGAGATCTGCTAAAACAGAAAGTCTTATTCAATGGCGTAAATGCACCCTTAACCTGAGTCCAAGAAAAATATATCTTAGCTAAATTACCCGGGTTTAAATGGAGTGGTCTATTTTTTAGTCGAAAATGATACGGTTATAATATATATACAATATTATTATATTATTTGATTTTATACATTGCCTGTGCATTATAAAAAGTATCTTCTTTCAATTCGTTAGTTCGCCCGCATCACACTCTGTTTGTTATAAATTAAAATAACCCTTTCCCAGAATTCAAACTACATGCATACCAAATTTAATTTAAATCAGTTCAGTGGGGATAGGTGATAATGATTTTTTGGTAGGTAGAACTATTGAAATGTTGAAAACTAGAATGACACGTGTAAATACTGTTGGACACTGTTGATGTAGGCACACAAATAAATATAAACACAAGCAGGATCTGTTTGCACGGCGACCTTAATTACCAATGTATGAACATGAAACACCTAATTACATAGCTTCTGATTCTCACGTGTTTGTGTGTCATTATATTTAAAGAAAGTTACGTGACAACTATTTTATTAATTGTTGTGCGTCTGCAGTGTGTTATTTCTTAAACGGAGGACTTCGTGTAGAAAAGACGTTTAAAAAGATTCCTTTATCCGTGGATTTGGATATCCATACGATATATACTTCTATCTGTTTGCCTGTTACGCTTTCACGTCGAAGACCCGGGGTCAAACATAGGCAGTAGCCTAAAAGTATTTGGACGTAGGCAGAGCTGCGGGAAACAGCTAGAGTCAAATAATTCGTTCTGTGAGCGAGTACACAATCATGTCTTTAATGTCTTATATAAAAATTAGGATTTTGATATGTACTTAATATTATGTATTGTGGCTATTCTATCGAATTACTTTTTAGGGTTCCGTAGTAAACTCAAGGATCCCTTACAGTTCAGTCATGTCTGTTTGTTTTCTCAGAGACTATTAGACCTAAAATTTGCTATTCCAATTACTCACGCGGAGCGAACTGTGAGATAAAAATACCAAAAATATTTTTTTAAGGAAGTAGGTCCCTTTTTTTAGGGTAACAAGTAAAGTTGGGGTTGAAATTATTTTTTTCTACTTTCTATTTGTGTGGGATATCGTTTAAAAGGTCTCTAAAAATATTGCGAGTACTCTCAGAGTGTTTTTCGATTAACGGTTTCGTTTATGAGATTCAACGTTGAAAAAAATCATAGCTGAGTGTCCCCAACCACTTCTGGGAAAACCGTTGCATTTGAACACCACAGTAGTAAATATAATGAGTTTCAAAGGAAAATTACCACTGCCGTAAGGCTAATAATAGTTTAGGAGTAATAATTAATTAAATAATTAAAAAAACATGTAAAATTCCAATCCATTGAACTAAGCATCTCATGTAATCAGATAGTTTGACATATTTTGACATTGACATTTTCGATAACAAGATGGGGCTATTTATGAAACTTGTTGTGATTTCGTTTGAGATTTGTTTTAACATGAAAATAATATTTTAAAGCGGATTTTATGACCAAGACCATTTGGGACCATTCACACTCTTAGCAGGCCCTCCAGGCACCATACTATTACCCTATGGCATCGCGCGTTTGTGCCAGTTTACATTGTTCTAAATGTTTAAAATTTGAAGTTTGTATATATATTATGTTTAATATACAAAAAGTTTTGTCGAAGTACAAATTATTGATTATCCATACTAATATTATAAATGCGAAAGTCAGTCTGTCTATCTGTGTGTCTGTTACGCTTTCTTATTCGTCTTCGTCCAAGCGTGTTTTCTAGTTGCGTCCTCAGAACGCCGTCCACGAAACGCTTTTTACTCGAGACGGACCTTGATTTTGGTGTTGGTTACTACAATGGAGCGACTGCTGTGTGACCTCCGTAACACTTTTACTCGAAAACTAGACCAACAGGAACATGGGTGTCTAAAACTGTCAGATTTTTTCAGGCTGCCTAAAGGCTTCTGACGCAGCATGATGATTGTTATCTATCGACAACACCAAACGACTTAACGTGCCTACTGAAGCACGGAGGAGGTCGAGATAGAATATGCTACTAATGGTGACCAATCGAATACTGGTCGAGTCTCGTCTCGCCGTCGTTTGACACGCGCATTAGCTACTCGTACTTCGAATACGCGCGCCGCGCTCGGTTATCGAGCTTCTTGTAATATCTGCTAAAGGGCATTATGTAGGTGTGCTTTAAGTTTAAATTCTTCATTTTTGGCACTACTAGTACGGAATCCTACATTGCGCGTGGCTTGACACGGCACTTGACCTAGTTACCATCTCAAACTATTAGTATCTATCTGCCAACATAAAAAAGCATGGAGAGGTTGGGAAAGGATGGTGCTGTGAAAAGACCTTATGGAAAGACCCAGTAGAAAGCCACCAGTAGGAGGGACCAACTGTTGTATTAGGTAGATTTAACGAAGTCTTGAGTTCATATTGTACCTATCTGTAAGACCTACTAATCTGGCATATTTAGTACACGAGATGTTTTATTCATGTAAGAATGCTACAAAGTCGGTCACTTTACATAATATGTATGTATGTATTATCCTACGTACAACCTGCATTTAAAAAAGAGAAGGCACTAGATGTCCTTGTTTCACTAGTTTTAAAAGATAAAAATAAATCGTTTTACAAATGTCGTCCAAAATATTCTTGGTATTGATAGACATTGTAGTAGTTCCTGATCTATTAAGATATTCTCGGACTCAATACCTTTAGATGATCTCTTAAGAGGATGCCTAAAATTCCATATTTTTTTGTCTCAGACATTCTAACCTCACTAATATTACAAAAGCTTAAGTGACTTTGTATATTTGTTTGTTGGTTACTTCTTTACACTATATGTACTAAACCATTCTTCTTGAAAATTTACATACACTTATTCAGAAGTACTTAAAAGGACATAGGTTCATCCCAGTAATAAAAATGTGTGTTTTAAAACGCGTTAGAAGATGCTCGCAAAAGCTAGTATTACATTTCACGGGCCCTTTAACACAATAGTACTTAGAGTAAAGTTTAAGGATACTGTTTACTTATCAAATGCACAGCTTATGGTAATAGGCAGAACATTCTTCATTTCTTAGACACTAGCTTTTTCCCGCAGCTCCGCCTGCGTCAAAAAGTAGCCTATGTTTGACCCTAAGTCTTTAACTATAATAATACAAAATTTTTTTTTCAAAATCCGTCCAGCGGTTTGGCCGTGAAAGCGTAACAGGCAGACTTTTGCATTTATAATATGAGCATGGATATGGATAAATGTTTCTTGTAATTGTCACTAAGAAATACACGAATGATAGACATACCAAAATAATAATAAGTGTGAAATGAAACCACATAACTTTTTAGTCTTATTCTGAAAAATTTAAGTTTTCCTATTCTTAAGTCCTCCTTATTAATTTACTTTGTAAAAATAGAATATCTCCGTTCTGTATATAATTTTCTTATTCTTGGATAAGTATAGGATCTTGAAAATTATGATTAAAACTATTAACTTTGCATTAAATTTTATACAAAAAAGTGTTTAATTGCTTACTTTACAATTGTTTTACCTACATTTATTTTGCTACTCTTTTGTTTAATGCGGCTCTACATGTTTTTGTATAAAAAAAATTGATCTATTTCGGAAGGATCTACGGAAAGTTCTCTGTACAATACAATCGGTCGGGCATACTTCGACCTTGTATTGCATTTAATTGTACATTTTTACTTTGTAAATCATGTTGTAGTATAATTTTACGCCTCATTTTTGACCCCGAATATATGTAGGTATAGGTACAAATGTAATAGGTATTATGTAATAGGTATTAGGTATAAGTTTATTGTATTACTTTTTACACGTGTGCGTACTAAATATATTATCGTCAATTTTATACACACAATCAAAATATGCTTCACTTAAGTTTTTTGTCACGGTTAGCGTTTAAAACCACATTAAAATGGTTTAATTATCTTAGATTTTAGACAATAAAAAATAAAAGCTTGTTAGTTATAGTGTATTACTGCTTTTATAACCATTACGTCAAAAATAATAATATGTACCTTTCAAAAGACATATTCCATTCTAATAATGTATACCCTGTTTTTAGAATGGTATACATTAAATTCCAATGAACATCTGTTTGAATAAATTTAAGTATTTCTTAATACAACTACTCACATGAAAAAAAATAAGATTATTGTATTGATATTAGTATTATAACTTCACCCTTAGGTCAACGCAGATATGTAACAAAAGATTGAATTACAAAAGGGCGTGAAAAAATTCCTTCAGGGTCGGCAACGCGCTCGTGACATCGCTGGTGTTGCAGGCGTTCATAGGCTACGGTAACCACTTACCATCAGGTGGGCCGTACGCCTGTTTACCTACTAGGACCGGGTCAAAAAACATTGTTGCTATCCAAGAGTAACTAATATAAGCATGAAAAATGGATGACATTTTTATTCTAGAGACAAAGCTCTTATACCGAAATTATACGTAGATTAACAGTATATTCTCGGGTCAACTGTGTGGTGAAATGTGAACTTCATTATACGAGAGAAATCAGTCATCATTATTTCTGGAATAAAACTTATCCGGTTTTGGTGAAATCGGACCTTAGTTGTATAAAAAAAAACATTGAATTGTTCGAAGTAACGTCATGTCGATTGAATCGTCCGTCACGCACAGTGGCTATGTGACCATACACGTTTATAGTCAAAACTTGCTAAATGGCTGTTGGGTCAAAAAACTCATTTCCTATGAAAAAAGAGGTTTACAACCGGCAAATATCACACTAAAATAAACCAGAACATTTCGGAAGCGCTTGAACTTTCTGTCTCATTAAAACATTTTGTTCGAACTTAAATAAAAATGTTCTTAAAAGATTTTAATTTTTTTTTTAATTATGTTTATCTGCATTAATTGTTATTCACTACAGACATATCTTTATTTTTCGATACTTATACTGTTTATTCTTTTTTGAAAAAAGTATGGTAAGAATGTTTTTTATTACCTAAAATTTCTAAAGACTAAATTTAGGGAAATTACCTATCATAATGTTTGCTAGTACCTTATAAATATAAATATTGATAATAGGTGGTTAAAATATATACTATAGTCATAAGTATATGAGTAACTTCAAATGATATCAACGCTAAATATTTTTACTATTTTTATTTATTTATATTGATTACACTTTATAAGACAAATAAAACTATATATTAAAAATATTTAGAAATAATAAAAAATATAAGTACAATTTTGACGAAATACTGCAATCATTTCACGAAGAACTTATATTTTTTCAAAGTACATTTATAGGAAGGAAAGCACAATATTGCCTTATTCCACACAAATTATCCCAGAAAGAAAACAATTTAAATTATGATTCCATCTTGATTTGTGAAAAGCAGATATGTAAACGGAAAATCAAAAGAAAATTCACACAAAACATTCGAGTACATTTGTTTATTAGATAATGACATCAAACGAAAAGTAAGATTTTTGATTTTGATGGTTTGTTTATGGCTCAGTTATAATTGTTTCCATTTGGATGATTATCTAGTTAACGTATTGAATATCCTTTAATATTTGTCAAATTTCTTCGTTATCGGAAAATATAGAACGAAATTATGTGATAGAGTCATACAAGTCTCTGTCTGATAAAAGTTTATGTACCGTGGAGAATATTTTTTACTTTTAAGTCCGCTCTATCTATAAATATTGTAAAAGTTAAAAAAAATATATAAATATTTTTACCAAACGTTGTTTATAAAACCCAAGAGGAGTCCAGTCATTTACCTTCCTATCGAAAATTTATGTAACATCCTGCATCCAAAGACAACTCGCTGTCACATTCCCCTATCAGTCCAATAAAAAAGCCACTTTTATTCATGAAAGATAAATAAATTGTATTAACCACTGTTTATAAATAAAAACACTCGATGCGTTGAGCGCAAATGTCAAAATTGTCGAGGTGCGTCAGGGACACCCGCTCTCGTCAGAAGGCGCGCCGTGACTGACTGATATCGACCTTTCGGCCTCCGCAGTTTGCTGCAAGCGGTATGCTCACAACTGCACTGCAGCATTATTTTTGGCAGGCCACCCCGAAATCTTCAGCAAGCATACTGACCAGAAACATTGACCCGTCGTGACAGTGTTTTGTTTTATTTTTTTTACCAATGTTTATTTATACGCATGCGTACAGAATCCGTGCGGGAACGATCTCATAGTCCACGGAGTTGACCTTCGTGAGCGATCAGAGGTCCAAGGTCTGGAAACATTTTATTGTTAACAGTTGACAACGAAACCTTTAGGTATACCTAAACCAAATGTTCTAATAGAATTAAAGAGTTATTATGAATCATACCAACAAATTCAAATTACTAATTTGTGTAGGTACTATCGGAAGATTCGGAAGCAATTCTAAGTACATATCCCATTACATAACTTTCTGAGTCGTCTTAACATTTCTTCCTGGTTTTATCATCAGATAATAATACTACTGAATATACTAATTACCAAACTTTTAGCAATTAATAAGTTACATTTATCAAAAAATGAAAGTTATTAATGTAGAGTAAATTTTAATAAAAAAATGTTTTATTGTCTGGAGCTCTATTCTTAAAATGCTCATTATGCACTCAATAACTCATTATGTCGAATGAAACTATTTTGACTCACCGATTATGCCGAATGAAAATCGTTCAATATCGAACTAAAATCATTCGACACAACGATTTTGCATGCGCAATGCAAAAATAGAGCGCATTAACGATTCGTAACC
Source organism: Euzophera pinguis (assembly GCA_947363495.1). Taxonomy (NCBI): domain Eukaryota; kingdom Metazoa; phylum Arthropoda; class Insecta; order Lepidoptera; family Pyralidae; genus Euzophera; species Euzophera pinguis. Next base: position 8,276,323 of record OX376171.1, read on the forward strand.
TCGTGACAAAAAAAAAAAAAACAAATGAAAATGACCTTAAAAGCTCCACTTTTCCCAAGCAGAAAAAGATTAACAGTAATTTTTTTAATTCGCGAATTCTACTCGCACTTGACCGATTTTAAGAAGTTGTGAGAGAGAGCAGTGGACTTCGTGCAGCTGAAACGATAATGATCTATAAATTGTGACGTTACGGAATCCATCTTATTTTCAGATCTTATCATACCTAATGATAAGAAATAAAAGAGCGCATGGATGATGTATTTAATTATAGAGATTTGTACATCAGCGTTTAGTATATAATTTCAGATTAGAAATGCCTATATCCTTTTGATTTGATGTCTTATTTGTTTATAAAGGTTCTACCACTACTTATGTACTAAGTATATGCCACGGCACGAACCATTTATTACACTATACATTACCAAGAGGCATAGAGACAGTAACCATTTGACCATCGCCTGCTTCCAGTTGTTCGGGCATTATAGACCCGGAGGTTGTGGGTTCGATTCTCAGGGAAAAATAATTTGTTTAGTTATTTGTCTAGATTGTCTGATAAAAATATTGATTCTGTGCTTCTGAAGGCACATTGAGCCTTTGGTCCCGACTGCCATTTTTGGTCTTAAAAGGAACCACGCCAGAGGCGAAAGTCGGTTCCGAAAACTTCGACGCCAGGGTGTAAAGGGTTGATTGTCCATTTAAACCACTCGATATTAATGAATTTGACAAAATAATTTATTTATTTTACATGTACACGCTGTAATACATACATAGGAAACTTAACATTAGGAAAACTTGGTACTTTGGGTATATGGAATGGCGCGACCAAACATGTCCAGTTTGACAATTTATGCTTGCATGTTTTGCCAAAATAGATACAAATACGTAATACGTGATATTTTGGCAAAACATGACTCATAACACAAATAGGCAAATAGGTCATGTGTGGCCGCGACATAAAATGAAAACACAATTGTAACTTTTATCCAATGAACCGCACTAATTACTCACATTACTCTAATTCCCACAGTTATATGTCAAGCACATCTGGCCTGGCAGTGGGCCACTTACCGGCCGAATAACATCAGTTTGTTTTAAAATAATATCGGATGACATAATGACTGCATTTAAAACTTATTTTAAAAGGTGCCAAGGACCTCTTTAATAATCCGTAAGCGAATACTAGAGATACTCGTATATTTTGGGATTTAATATTTCAAAATAAAATAAATGCGAAAGTAAGCCTGTTAGACTTATTACGGAATCAATTTTCAGGAATAGTGATTGAGATACATTGGGCTTTTAAAGTTGACTTCTAACAGCGTGTTTGTTTAGTAATTGAAATCGTTTGAAAATTGTTCAGCATCATGTATAAATACAATCCCTTTATTGCTTAAGAAAAAAAAACCAAGGTAAGTAATGTAATATAATGTCATTCTGTATACAGTCTTATCATTTAATACTTTACTTGGTCCGACTGCTGGTGGTCATAACTCATTGTTCAATGACATCAACTCTTTATTCCTAGTAGAAGGATCAACTGTCTTGGCGTGTCTTTCCGTGGTATCTCCCGGATATCTTAAGCCCTATTTTGAAAAGTATGACATCCACCGAACGGTGGTATGGAGAGGAGAAAATGTATTTTGGGATCTTTTGGTGGTTCTTAAGGGTGGATTCAAGTGGAAGGAGGGAAACTGGTGAGTTTAATGATTTTCGTTCAATATGGAATGGTTTTATGATTTTCTTTCGACTCGCCGATTTTGGGTGAACCATACTTTAAAAAAAAGAGCTCCTCTGTACGTTGGTAAATTTGAGCAGGGTTATAGATAATGCTGTACAGATGCCCAATTTTGGGCATCGAAGGGTATGAGGTGAACGTCGCCACAATAATAATCAAAAGTTTCACTTGTTCCGAGGTTATTGAAAAATAATGATAATTTTGCATCAAAACATTTTCTCGTAATTGCTCGCATCTGTTGACTTGACAGTGGCTTGTTTACAAATCTACTACCTAGTTGAAGCTTGATACGAGATCGACTTCCTCTAAGAGTATAAGATTTGTGAGAATATTCAAACAACATGTCTGCGAAAGAGCCAAAATTCAGATGTCATGATGGAAGAGAGCGTGGACTGCTTGTCTTTCTCGTTTAGATGAAGATGATGGTTGTGGTTCTTCAGTCAACTGAGGTACAAATAGCTTGAAATCATTTAGGAGCTCTAATTGTAGAAAGAATGACTTGAGTCATACTTTTCAAAAATAAGGTTCCAGGGTAAATTGACTTAATGAATTGGAACACTGTACATACATTGAAAATCTTTATTCAAACCACAAAAATGTAGAGTCTCAAAAAAGAAATCATATTTTCTAGCTTTTTTTCAAAATTTGTTTAGGTAGGTAAATATTTGTTACACGTTATCCACTAGTGGATCCTAGCGGTGGACCAAGTGGACTAGTTCATGTGTAAACTAACCGAGATCAGTTGATCAACAATTGTACCTATATATAATAGAGGAAGTGCGCCATTTAAAGCTATTTTGAACTGCCCAGCCCACGGTCAATGCAGGAGGTTCGTTGTTGCTATTTTAAAAGTAATCATGGAGGACACGAAGAATATTCCATTACGTTAACAACTACTTAGCTAATGTATACAAAAATGCTTAGTTTAGAAAGTACCTAATACTTCCAGTAATGACAAAAAATTGGAATCAACCATTTTTGATTAAAAAAGATATAAAGGACGTGGCCAACGTTACGACGAAATGTCCCCGATTTTGGTCCTAATGTGTGTAATAGGGCCGTAGCGCTACAGTCTTATACTGGCCATGGAGCTGAATAGTTGTAAATTAAATTTTTCTCGGGTCACTAAAATTGAAAAATGCGTTGTTGCGAAAGCGAAATACCTACCTACTATGGTCTGTCATTATCTATACTAAAAAAGTAATTTATATAAATGGAAGCACATAGCTCTCTAAAAACTTCATAATCATTGAGAGAGTAAAATTTGCTCATAATTTTAGTTCTTTGCATCGAAATTTTGACTCGGCAAGAAGATAATTTTTATTTAGTAAGTAGATAAATAGAACCGTAAAGTCAGATTCGTTGTTTTTAATTACTTACAATGTACCTTAATGACGTCACGCGTGAGGGTTTCTTATGCATGCGTGGCGCTCTCACCTTGTTATTAAATTCTTGCATTAGATAACACTAATTAGCTTCAGAAATTATGCGACCCGTATGGCGACCATATTTATATCGATTTTCAAGTCAATTGGTCCTCTATCCCTTAGTACACACTTTAGAAAACGCCTCCCAACCTCGGTCGTGGCGGCGTTAGAAATAGATCTAAAATAATCGTTCTTTTAAGTGCCTTTACCATGAGATTCTTTTTACCTTTGCCCCACTGCTGAGCAAAATTCTCCTTTAAAATCGTTCTATAACGACTCTTCTACCATTGACTGTTAAATCTCTTTAAACCAATGGTTCATGAGATTTTAATCAGTAATAATTAAAATGTGTAATTTTCTATGAAATACTATTTTATGATGATGAAATGCTTAGTCTGTAATAAGATTTGAATTGACAGAAGATTCTGTTCTCACACTTTCGAAATTGAACCCTAAAATGTGTGTCTAATTAGGTGCCATTAGGTGCATAATACTTGTACGTATGTACGTGTGAATCATCATACTGTAAGTGTGATTGTACTTAATAAGTACTAATGTATCGAATTGCACACGTCTAGAATAAAAGCCGGCGTGCCGTGTATGCAATATGAACCTTCCACGTGTATGAAAACTTCCAAGTTTCATAAAGAAATCATCGTCATTATCAGCGTTTTAAAACCCTTTTGAATCTTGGCTAGGCAAACCTATTACTTACTACAGTACAGAGAGCAGCTGCCTATCGCATTTCTATCTTGAGCTTCCGGAGCCCTATTTTTGAAATGTATGACATATATGTCGAATGAAAATCGTTTGATATCGAATAAGAATTCTTCGATATCGAACAATAATTATTCGACTAGGGAATGAAGTAATGTGAAGTTTGTAGAAGACCATAGGCCATGTGTCCCAGCTCCCAGTCTAATAAAATTGGTAATTTTTAATACAAAAGTCACACTTTTCAAAGATAGTCTGTCCGTCAGTGACCGTCCATCTGTCACCAGACATCTTATGAACAATATAGTTCGACTGTTGAAATTTTCACAGATATGTATTACTGTTGCCGCTATAACAATAAATAAGTTCCTACTAAAACAAAGAATAAAATAAGTAGTTATATATTTGAGGGGGCTCCCGTGAAACAAAAATGAGGTTTTTTTTTTTTGCGTTTTTTATATATAATGGTACAGAACCATCTTCGTGCGCGAGTCCGATTGGCACTTGATCTTTATACGGTTTTATTTTTATTACACTTTCAAAAAACATAAAAGAAATTTAATATTAAATTTATAATAAAATAATCAAATTAAGAATCGTCTTTTTGTAACCGTTGCGTGTAGTTGTCGCGAGTGACAGTTCTAAGTTAACAGTTTACGGTAAAACGGTAATTTGATTTACACTTGCCATTGACTCGGGCCAAGTTTACTGACCTACTGATTAAAATTCGTCTGGTGCACTTATTCTATTGTAAGTAGATCGCAAGTTCGTGGTACAATTTTTAAGTAGATAAGTACTACAAACATTAGCTGAAGACTGTTTGTTCTTTTGTTACTAGGGGAATTTAAACGAAATTTTCTGACTGTGAGACTAGCCAACTCACCGATTTGGCTTGAGTTACACTTGTATGACTGACTCCTAAGTCGAATGAAAACCCTAAGATTGCCCGGAAGAGATTGCTTGAGCGATAAGGCCGCCTTTTGTATACATACTGTGTTCACATTTTTTGTAACATATTTAATTTTTATTTCACTGTGTGCAAAGAAGTGTTAAATAAATAAATAAAGATCATTCGATATGCCGATTTTGCGTGAGTCTCACTTTTTAAAAATAGCACGTTACTCCAGGAGCCCTATTTTTAATGTATGACATGTCGAACAAAAATTCTTCGTTAACGAACGAAAATAATTCGTTATTGAACAAAATTATTCGACTCACCAGTTTTGAGTAAGTCACATTTTCAAAAATAGCACTCCTGTTACACTCTTCTGCTTTTTTTCTACATTAATCTTGTCTTGCTTAGATTAATAATTGGTCTCGGCCGCGGAGACCATTTATTAATCTATGCTTGTCTTGGCTATGTAAGTTTCCACGCACCAGTGGATCGAAGAGGAGAAAAAAGGTATCCTGGGATTCACTGTTAGTTCGTAGTGGTAGATTTAAGTGGAATGAGGTTTCGGCCGTGGCTCCACCCATAATGATTGATATTCATCTTACGGAAAGGTCGGATCGGAAAGTAACGGTACAAAGTTATTTACAAATTATCAAGTAATTGTGACACTCGACACTAGATGTCACTACTGTTCACGACCCGGCCGGTCGATATTATTCACGTATCAACATCAGTGTTGTCAATAATTTATTGGGTCGAATTTATTTATATATTTTTTTTCAATTTCAAGAAAAAAATAAAAATAAATATTTATTACTACAGGTATACACAGGTAATTTAAAAAAAGGGCGAATGTTTACAGTAAGTTATAAAAGAGTACATGCAAGCACAAATCCAATGATCGGTTGATAGGACTTTTTATGGGAGGTCGAAATTATTTCCCACTTACTTTTTTTGAGCACAATGTAAAAATTTGGCTGGTGTTTAAAATGTCAGCCTCACCTCCCATCACCTTTATATTTAATAAGGAATTTATAAAAAAGAAGAAATCCTTATAGAATCTGACATGCATGATTATTATTATTGACATAAGGCATGAAGTCCACCTTTTTTTTTAACTTTCGTATTTAGCCATTAACAAGTGTGAAGTGGTAGAAAAACTGCACTTTTAAAAAATAAAATCTTTTTCAGCCTTATGGGAATAAGTTCTGGGATGCATTTGAATCAAAAATTGTTATGAACAAAAATAATAATAATTAGTATTTCAATTGCAACAAATTTTAATAATTTATATATTTCATATATATCCCGCCATCGCATCGTACTTCATTGTACTTATGCATGACTGATGTATATTTTGAAAAGGAAAGGAATCCAAAGTTACCCCACACTATTCAAGACTTAGTGGATTACAAATCTCACATAATAGATATAAAAATATATAAAATGAATGTTAAAAACATAAAACTTCCTTTTTGGACAGTCGATGTGATGTGAACAGTGCATGTGAATAATTTTTTAATGTTCCTAAACTTTTACCAACCTTGGACATTGATGTCAAAATGTTAGCAGCTATTTTGTCAATAGATGTCACTAGTACGTTGAAGTTCTAATCTTAAAAACATTGCGATATTTCATGAATTATGAATGTTTTTAATACATACCTATTAGGTATAACTTTAAGAGCCGTAAATATATCTTATTTAAGAGAAATCAAAGAAAAGTGTTTCTTATTAATACATATTAAAAATGTAACTAAGTACTTTACAACTTACCTGTGAAAAGATTTTTGTAGATTATGCTCCATTTTTCTGCCAGACAAGTTTTTACGCCGAAGCAAACACTTTCTTAAATATTTATATGAAACAATATTTATTCAATGCTTAATTTGTAAAAAAGCAATGGAATATCGTAAGTCGTAACGAACTTAGGAGCTCGCGATCTGTTTCTCGGTACGCTTTTGAACGAGCAATGACAAGCTCCGCCCACTTTTTTGTGTTTTCAAACGCCATCTCCTCTTAGTAAAAATGCTCGGCAGACAGCACGGAATGTTGTACCATAATTGTTTTTTACCAACTTACGTATTTTTATTCCATAAAATATACCACATAAACCTCCCATGTCGCTTTTTATCCCGTATTGCGCCATCTCGCTTACACAATCGCATTTAGATGAAATTATGGAACAATGGGACAAGGTTCCCATGTTTATTTATTTATTAAAACTTTATTGTTCCACAAAGTACTCATATACTTATAACAATTGGCTAGTCAACTAAAAAATTAATTGTGTATATTATATATTTTATTGATAGAATAGACTATTTCGGAGATACAATTTAAACGAAAAAATTCTTAAAATTATATTTATTTTGTTATTTAATTTTAAAGATTTTATAGTGATGACGTCACGCAGCTATAATGGCCATTTCGAACTGCAAGAAAGCAAAATTTACTAAGGTATTAAAAAATATATATGTCAGTGTCAAATGTCAAAAGTCAAGATGGACCGCTAGCCGCGATTTGGTTTCTTGTTTGTTTACAATCGCCAAATATTTAGGTACCCCATTTCTCGTATCTATTGCATATTGGCCTGTTTATTGGACTTTACGGCAGTCTCTTCATCCGTTTACATCTGATTTTTCAATAATTGGACACCGCTTCTTCATTATAATATATGAATGAATGTAATTAGGTTATGTTTACTTGAACAGAGATGACATTTGACATGGGTGACAAGTACGTGAAGCGCTTAGTTAGCGCTACCAAACAAAAAATATTTATTCACTACGCTGTGCTGCCAACCTAAAAAATTAAATGTGAATAGCCGGAAGTTATCCGACTACGTCATACGTCAACCTTGCTAAAAAATGAAAGTCATTGTGTTTTCTGCGATTTTCTTAAAAAATACTTGCTTAACTAAAGATCTGATTAATGTAATCTGTTTCCTAAGCCTATTCCTCGAAATGGTTTACGAATTAGACATTTTCATAAAAAAGTTTACTAGCCAATTGGCGGACTTAATGCTAAGAGCATTCTCTACCAGTCAACTATTGGGAGAAACGGAAAAACATATTGTGTAGATGACATAGAAAAAAAAACTGTCAATAAAATGTCTAACGTCAAGCATGGGAAAATAAAAACATAATTTGTTTTTGTTTTGGAGGTTTTGGAATACCTACCGGCGATTTAATTTTATATTTTTAATTTATATCTACCTATGTTCTTGTTTGGTCCGCCTGTGGTTGGATTATAATATAGTAGGTACTGAAACTAAAAACCTTGAATATGCTTAAAAACATACCAGATAACGTTCGTCAAGACATAACAAGATTGGTGCCAACAAGTTTAATCAATGAAATCAGCTGTTTTGTTTACTATGATAATCATCCAAGAGATGATAAATTCATCGATATTACGATTTGTACGAAAAGTGGTGAAGTGAAGGAGTTCTACCAACGGGAATTAGTCAGTGAAGTTTACTTCCAATGTACTGTAGCGCCTGCACAAATTAAAATTATGAGGGATAGCAAGTGCAACCTTTTCTATGTGGTGGTAGCTGGGAATAACATTGTAATAATATCTAGAAAAGAAAACCTGTATATTCATCGAAAGGTAGACAATGTGGAGAGATACGAAATAGAAGATTCTCTTTGCCATGGTCAAGCTTGTTTGAAAATTGTGCGAAAAGATGACGCCGTGCCTTTAATTTTTGATGACAAGTTCGAAAGTCTTGGGGACAAAGCCCGCCTTTTCTCTAGTATTCAAATTGAAGAGACACCACATGTATTAATGGATCTTAAACGAAAATTAGTTGAAGCTAAGTACAGTGTTAAATGTAACGAGAGTACTTATAAGGATTATATGAATTTAAGACAGCTGGCTGCTTTTTTTATGTACAGGAAAATTCATCCGAACTTGGAAGAGGCTGTGTTTAAAAGTGGCACAAAAGAAGTAAGTTTGAATTTTTCAAGTTTGGTTCTCTTGTAACATTGAATGAGCATTGCCATCTGTTATAGAGCTAGGTTGTCAGGGCTAACTTATATTTATATATATATATATATTTAAATATATATGTAACTGAGAAAGTCTGTTTTAGCATAATAGATAGACAGCTGTCTATTATGCTTTCATGGCCAAACCTGGTATGAAAATAGTTGAAGACCTGCACGAAACAGCTAGTTCTACAAAAATATAACAAAACTTTTTAAGTATTATTTTTAATAGTTGTTATCCAGTCAGGTTGGTCTTTGATACAAGTCAAGGTGAACCGAACCAACCTACTGTAACATCAGATACTGTCATGTGGCCATGTGCCTACGTTTCTTTTTTTTCTTTTGATTTACCACCAAATGATATGCCAGACGAATGACAACATTGATTTGATTTTGTTTTAGATGGCAGGTGCATTGAAGATTAGAACACAAACCCCTTGGGTTAAGCTATGCAATGAGAAATTAGTTATTGTTTTAAATATTGTAAATGAAAATGAACAGTAAGTACCAACTTTTTAATTTCTATCTAAAATTCATGCTCTATAATTATAAGAAACATACTGGAGGTTCCAGATGTTGGCATATGCAAACAAACAAATTGTTTTTCTTTAGTTATAAAAAAAAGAAATTATGAAGTTTGAGGCTTTGGTTGGATTAAAAGTAAATCATATACCTGCCATAATCATGTGAATCAGCACTCAGTTAATAGGCTTTGTTTGGTATAATTATTATTAAGTGTATTTTTTTGGATATTTAAATTGATAAAAAATCTTTCTATAAATAATTGCCATGTAGGTTTATTTTCCTTTCAATAAACAATCCAAGGCAGTGTTGGGAGCATGTAAATCAAATAAATGTCAAATGTTGTGAGCACCATTTGTTAGATAATTAATGTTTTTAAAGTCCATTTCTAGCATATTTGTACAATAAGTTAATAAAAAGAAAAATCATCTATATTGTTATATATTATGATTATGATATGTTAACACAAATTATGTGTTCTTAATTTCATATTTCCAGGCCTTTGGAAGATGTCCACATACTACTCCATGTCAAAAATCGACCTTCAGTAGTCTACCGAACAAGATTATTTGAGAAACTGACAGCACCACCGCATTGGAAGGAGAAACATAATTATGAGATTGATGGTGCCGAAGTGGCAGTGGCTGCAATTATTGATTTGAAGGAAATAAAAGAGAATGTACTGAGCAGAGTGGATTTCAGTGGAGTGATGGTGTACCAAAGAGGTGGTAAGGAATATTTGTTGCCGATTGATAGTGTTGCTTTATCGGCTAATGATACTATGGGAGAAAGTTTTGATGTTTTGTCCAGTGGAGTTATAGGTAAGTTGTATTTGTATGATCCATTGTAATATAAATTGTAGTTCTATGAATAGTAGACCTCACAAAATTACGTGATTCACAAAATTCTTATATTTATTTTGTTTTAACTCTTTATTTAGTCCTTTTATGGTGCTCAATACTTTATAAAATTTTATATATAATTATTATTTTATATATAAGATTTATAGACATGCACCTTAATCTCAACCAGCATTTCCGGATTAGAATTAGAAGTCACCACCTTACGCCTCTTTGGTTACAAAGAGACTTTGTGAGCCTTGAAGTCACCCAACGAGTCAAGCACAGTTTTCAAGTCAGCTCTCGGTGTCCGACATGCATTATTTCACGACCCGTCAATCTGTGTAGAAAAGACTAGCACTAAATCATGTAGGCAATCATAGGAATATTTTTATTTACAGATGAACAGACTATCCTCGCAATTATGGCTACAACTGAACAAACCAACCTTATGCTAAGGCATATTAGGAGTGGTAACGAACCAAAGTTAGATATTCCTTCAGTACTAGCTTCACGTTTGCACATGCAGCAAAATGCAAACAGTGTAATTGTTAATAGAAATTCACCATACCACCCTTTGAATGGAGTCATGTGTGTATTATCTGAAGCCAAAGATCCGTTGAAGTGTTGTTATAAATTGGCCATATATACAAGGTAATTATCTGGAAAGTTTCTTATAAGCGCTTTTTCTGCATTATTATAACTTGGCGTAATGTTAACATGCTAGACCGCTGGTTTGGAGGTTCTAGAATCGATCCGTAGTCAGAGAAGTTGCGAAATGGTCTTTTTCGATTGTCCTCGGTCCAGAATGTTTATTTATACATTTGTTGCAAAATATAATATCGTATCTCATAAATAGGTCTCGAACTAGCGATGGGCGGGTGTTGCACATTATAATAATCGAATTATTCGGAAGATAGAAAAGTCAGCTTTCGAGTGATCATTCATGAAATTTCGGTATTCGAATGAATCATAGGTCATTCATCATTCGGATAAAAATAATCAAATAGAAATAGCAGCATTAAGCTGAGTGGTGTACGAAATTGCGATTCAAAATTTTGATATTTTTTATAATTAGTATACTTATTACGATATTTTTTACGATAAATAGGAATGTTATTCCTAACACTGAAAAAGTTTCAGGGGGTTTTTAAAATTTTCATCCTCAAAGCGAGTTAATTACTAATTATCAAAAGTAAATAATTATAAATTTGTGTCTGGTTTTAGAAATATTACATTTTGAAACTAGTCGTTGGAGAAAAAATTTACAATAAAAACTGAAATATATTCAGGCTTTTTATTTTCATAAAAAAATATATAAAAAGAGAAAATATAAAAAAAGTTATAAAAAATATATTTAAAAAACTCGAAAAGTTATATTTCGATAGGTTTCGCGTCATTCAAATATTTCTAGTCATTCGAATATTTTTAATCATTCGAATATTTCAAATAATTCGAATAATTCTAATCATTCGAATATTTCAAATGCACATTTTCCACAATCGAATAATTCGAATACGGCCTTAACCGAATAACATTTCGAATGAATTATTCAAATTCGCCCATCTCTATCTCGAACTTACTTTGGTACTAGCTGGATCTGTGTGAATTATGTCCGTAAGTATTTATTAATGCTTGGAGTCAACATTTAATTATATTCATCCAAAGAGGACTTACCCATTTAACGCCAAGCTGGGCAGTGTGTTAGAGAGAAGAGTAGAGAAATATTTTAATTTTCATTAAAACATTTTAAATGTGCTATGTAATGTTGGTTTATATGTTGGGTGACAACTTACTCCTTTTTTCAGGACTCCATCCCAAATAATATCATTCATTCATTACGTCCACGACGCCGTTCCCCACAAGATAATCATTACATCTCCGAACCACAGACTCGTTGCCAAAACAATGGAATATCCACAGTATAATGAAAGACTAATACATACCGCGCCTAAAGTAGATTATACAGACTATGCGTACGCCATGTTGAATCAAACAGCTATGTTGAAAGAACATCTAGATTCTTGTATGGTAAGTATGAACAACAGTAAAGATCCAGAAAAAAATAAGAAAATAGGTACTGAAATAGATTTGTTTGCAGCGGGAAAATCTGCTTATATAGAACTTAGGAATGAAATGTTGATGGAAGAGTTTAGAGGTATAAGGCATATGAATATTAATAGTGATCAAGAAAAATTAGAGCCAGTTTAAGTTTGAAGTAAATTTTTGAACTCTCTCAAATTTAAGTGTATTGTAATATGGTGTCATAAATTTAAATAACGTGCCTTATAGTAGAATTTGTAAAGAGAAGGATCTAATCGACTTTGTTAATAAAGATAGAATCAAAGTATTTGCCACCGAAAAAGCTAGACAAAATGGTTCCTTTTTATATTAATGCATGTCTTGAAATTGTGATTTGGTATTTAAGAAAAAATAAAACAGTTATTAATGTTATTAAAATATATTTTATTTTTCATAAAATTTTAAAATATAAATGTTAAATTCAGATACACTTCTGTAATGTATTTGAATAATTTTGTGATGTAACTACTTACTTAACAAAAACAAAAATTTACAAAATAAATCTATGTACTTAAGTATAATGATAAATACTGGCAAAGAGCACAGAGTATAAAAATAATCAACTTATTATTACCACTTGCCAAATTATTTTGCATGCTTCCGCCTCTAGTTAGTTTTGTACTAAGCTGTGGTAGAGGTGAAACACGTGTCGCAAGTGCAAACCACCATTAGGGTGGCGGACATGTTGGGTCTAACAGTAGTGGGTGGGTGCCGGCCGGCAATAGTTTGCATGAACTAACTGGTGGCGGAAGCACGCAAAATAATTTGGTAAGTGCTTGTAACTTTAACTTGCGCTAAGTAACGCCTGAATCAATTACACAACTTATTTATAATAATATTTTCATTATAAAATCCATTGGTTATAAACAATAATTTAACTAATAGATGCACCTAAAATAAAATGTATTGCATCGCAATAATTATTGAGAAATAATGAATAACTACTACGCACATTAAATTATTTAAGTAAATAGCTAACAAAATCGAATAAAACGACGAATAAATAAATTTAACTACATTTTACAAAATAAAGTGAGTTTCACTCATACAACACATACTTTATGTACTAGAGTCATATTTAATGCAAAATCGTGCCTTTATTTGAGTTTAACTCATACAACGCATACTTTATGTACTAAGGTCTTACTTAATGCAAAATCGTGCATTTTTTTTTGAGTTTAACTCATACAACGCATACTTTATATACTAGTCTTACTTAATGCAAAATAGTGCATTTTTTTTTGAGTTTAACTCATACAACGCATACTTTATATACTAGTCTTACTTAATGCAAAATCGTGCATTTTTTAAGGTAGTGTAAGTTTATGTGAAAAGATTTTTATTAATGGCGGATTTAGTTAAAATATGCTCCATTCCTCCAATGAAGGCTACCATTAGTGCTCACCAGTTGGCGCCACTGTCTCGAACGGTTCTGAACGAAAGAACGAAAATATGAAATAAAGATGAAATAATATGATAGACAGTAGACACAAATTGCGAAAAAGGTAGAATTAATTAATTTTATTTGTATATTTATACTACGTTTAATATTTTTAACCACGTTTTTGCATTAAGAAGTACCTACAGAGGCGTTTTTACAAACAAATGTACCCGATTCTCCACTTTGCGATTATTAGCACCAAAATCAGCTATATTATGCATTGGCCTAACTATTTTATTACAACTTAGAAATAACACCATAACCGAAAAGAAAACCCTGACTGTTGGTAACAAACAATCTAAATATTTTAACAAGTGTATTAGATGTCGTATTACATTCATATTTTATTTCGTGTAAATATAAAGCAAGACTTAAAAATCTTATCTTATTTATGTGTACATTTTCAATTTCAACAAGGATTTACACCCATATTCTCAAACGTTTCCTCAAACTCGACTCAACCTTACCCGAACTCATTGGTATGATTAGTCGACACTAGCTTCCTTGACTTAAGGAGATTCCTCATTGGAGGTGAGTATCAAACTGTCAAATATAAGGTTGGTACCTTGAGGGGTCCTCGAAATGAAATAAATTGGTTATAAATATTTTTGTGCTTTGGATTGTTAATATAACTTGTGTTGTTTCTCATTGAAGTTTGCTCAAACAACCAACTAAGAATGTCGTTTTCAAGGAAAGTTCGACGACTTCCTTAAGGCCTCCAATGAGTTTTACACCCGTATTCTTAAACCTTTAATCAAACTCGACTCAACCTTACTCTACCTCATTGGTATGATTAGTTGTCACAAGCTTCCTTGACTTGAGATGATTTCTCATTGGAGGTGAGTATTGAAGTGTCAAATATAAGGTTGGTCGAGAGGTACCTTGAGGCGTCCTTGAAATGAAATAAAGTAGATAAAAAACGGGTTTTTGCCACTTTTGGCCTAGGTATTTACTTACTTCATTTTATTTTTTACTCTATTCTTTTGTAATTTTCAATTTTTGTGTTTAAAATTGTTATTCTAACCTCATTGGAGTTTGTTCAAGCAACCAACTAAGAATACCATTTTCAAGGAAAGTTCGAGGACTTCCTTAAGGCGCCCTCGAATGAGTTTGAGTGAAGGACGTTCTTAAGGTTATGTTTAAGAATACGGGGGTTAGTGAAGGACGTCCATAAAGTTATATTTAAGAATACGGGTGTTAGTATTTTTGTATTGATTGTTTGTTCCCAACGAAAGTCTTTAATGCCACAACCGATTTTTTCCGTGTTCTTACAGAGGGGAAGGCTTTCTTCCCTCTCTGGAGCACATTTTTGTCAGGTACTAGGAAGCTATTTTTGCCGCCTGACTCATTTACTTTATTTACAAAAAATAAGTATAATAAATTTCTTCTAGAAATAATGTCTAAAGATTCAAACGTTAAAAGAGTATTTGTATAATAATTGACATAACAAAATATTACTTCCATTAAATATAAAAATGATTATGCTACATTTATATGTTTTAAATAGTTCTATTATTTACTATTATGTTGACCTGTGGTCTTCTTTTAATTAATTATTCTAAAATTGCATTGCACGTCCGGCCTTTTTATATATCTACAACAAATAACTAATCCCTTATTCTATCTTAATTAGTGGTACATTAAAATAGATTTTCTATACACACTTGTATTTATAAATATTTCATAATTATATTGCACCTGTTATTGCACACAGTTCATATATTGCACTGGTTTTTAAAATTAGGAATATTTTTAAATTCATTCACTTAAAAATACAAAAACACCTTTACTGAGTATGATATAGTAATAAGTATTTAGTTTAATTGTTTAACACTCTTTCTACTCCACAACCATCAACGTCTATGTGGAGTTTTCTAAAGCTTCCGAAATACACTGAATGTGTTTCTACACTTTCCGCACCGGACTCACTCCTGGCTTCATTTTCAGTATCGTCACTTTCACTACAACTAACAATTTTAGGAATCACCAATTTTCTCTGCACACGTCGAGAACTTGTCGAATCACTACTTAAATATCCCGAATCTTCAATACTTTGACCTTTCCTCCTCCTGAACCTTGGTTTGCATTGGTCTTCTTTTGACGACCCTTTCACAAATGTGTTTGTATTTATGCCATTTCTTAATGATTGTCTTCTACTTGAATTCCTGCTTACATTTCCCGTATTTGATGTCTTTAGGGGTTTGTTGATTACGTACTCCGAGGACGCTAAATGGCCAGAAGTTCTCAATGGACTGCAGGAAGGCCCATATTCTGTTTCAATAGAATAGTCGAGTGAAAGAGACTCAAATGTCGCATTTTTCATAAATTTTCTCGGACTGAGACTTCGGCCACTCACGTTTTTTGGAGGAGTATCTATTGGTATATCGTCTATTTCTACTTTCCTTGGAGGGAAAATTGGCTGCTCATATATTGGACTGTTTTCAGTTGGAGGCAAAGGAGGCAGGATATCAGGACGCGCTAAATTTTTCATTTGTTTGATAGTGGGTGGTGTGCATTGTCGTTGTCTTTTAGAATGCCTAAGCTCTAAAGTAAGTATACGGCCTTCTTCCGTACTCCATTCTTCTGTTACATCCAAAGTATTATCTACTTCGTTTTCAACTTTTGTGGTGTCGAATGTGTTTGATAATATTTTTGGACGATCAGGCACATTTTTTCGATTTTCAAATTCGTTCCGTAAACTGTTAAATTTTGGGGCAATGTCATTTTTTTCGCTTATTTTTGAGAAGGTTCCACTACTTCTTATATCTGTAGCTTGGTAAGGAGGTGAAATTTTGTCTAAATTACCGACTACATTTTGTCTAAAAAATTGTACAGGGGTCAAGCTTTCTACAATTTCTTTATGTTTAGGATTTTTGCGATCTAGAGTATCAGGTTCGAAACCATCTGATTCATGAATTTTTATATAATTTTCAGGTGGATCTACTACTTCTATAGTAAGGCAACCAGGTTTACCTTCGACATTATTGTTTATATTTGCAACTAGTTTTCTACTTCCCATAGAACATTCAGAGCCACTTGGGGATGTAGGTGTGCTTCCAAAATTATAATTATTATTGACATAAACTTCACTCACTAGACTGTAATCACTATTTTGCTTTTTAACATTATCCGCATCTGGGTTAACATTCTTGGAAGTATCAATTGTTTCGTAATGATTTTGTTCAATAAATATATCTCTTTGTGGTGAAGGTGTGTTACTATTACTACTTGAGTTTTTATAAATAGCATTTCTCATAGTAAGCTCTTCCTCTAAAGGAAGTGCATTGCTTAAGCTAGGACTAGCTTGAGAAGAGGGCACGTCCGTGTAGTCCGTGGGTGTATTATTACGCTTTTGATGAGTATTTCTTTCCAGACTATCCGTTTCATAGTCATTGCACATAGGGCTTTCAGAACTGCGTCTAGTATAGCAGTTCTCGTTTAAATCTGAGTTTCTATTAAATCTCTCATCATCGGAACTGCTTTGATGATAAACTTTGGGACACTCGTCTAGTGGTATTGTGTCATTTACCATATCAGGCAATGCATTTTTGTTTGTAATAAATCTGTGCCTCCGTTGATTAGCTAAAGCGTTATTTCTTAGACTCCCTGATTGATAGTCCGCTAAGAAACCAAATTTTAAATGGTCAATTCGTGAAACTGTTTGCGACAAATGATTATAATTTGGATGTAGATAATCTTCCATATTAAACTCTGGAAGTGGAATATTATAATTTCTCATAGCTGGTTCTGATCTAACTGACATAGTCGAGGATCTTTTGCGCCTCGATGAATCATCTCTTAAGTGTAACGGGCTTGTGTTAGAAAAACTATTTTGTTTTCTTATTCTCTGTCTCTCATTCATCGGCAAAGACATCAAAGAGTTTGCCAAATTATTTTGACTGGCATTTTGTAAGAAGTTACTATTTTGTGATGTTTTAGTTGTCGGTATATTCTCTAACCATTTTTGAATGCTGTTTTGTTTATCTCCTTTACTATGTAGACAATTTACACATGCAGGAACATCATATTTCAGAAAATTGTGCAACTCATTTTCATTAGTAGACTGGCAACCCGGACAGCCAACACAGTTAGCAGTTTTCTTTCTGCTATTTTCTCTCTTTAAACTTATGACACTTCCACTTCTTTGACTACCTAAACCTTGATATAAATCCATACTGTTGCCTGCTGAGGGATAAGTTTCTTCTTCTGGAATGTGATTAAGAACTGGTTGAAAGCGTTTCGACGCCATTTTGTGTTTCGCTATTGCTATAACTTCTCGAATTTTCACAAGAAACTCTAATGCAGCTTCCGGAGGTTCCTGTAACAATAATACTCCTATAAACTGATGTCTGTCTGTGTTTAAAGTCACTCGGCGGATTTAAAAATCTAGCGGCATTGTACTCTCTATTATTTGCTTTCTGTTTAAATACATGCAGTGGCAAATTAAGTACAATAAAGTTTCTATCTATCTACTTAAGCATTAGAATTTGTTGGTGTTCTTAGCAGTTGAGAAGTTTTAACTTACGGCCATCAAATGTGGTTCGAAATAAGCAGGATTGAAGTACAATTTGCGCCTGGTTGTTCCGACGGGTCTTGCTATTTCTCGATCGTCTGTCGTTTCAACTATAGACACATGTTCGTCTGGAAGTCTTTCAATATTGGATTCATCTCGATGACTTATTTCTAAACCATCACTTTGGTGTTTTATTTCCCCATGATGCAGATGTACCACAGCTGATGTTAATTGGCTCTAAAATAATAATTAAAATTTAAAACGTTTTTTTGAAGCTTTTGATGGAATATGTCAGCATCTTATGTTATTTTGACGAAGGACAATCTGGCAGAGGTCTCTCTGCTTTTGTGCTAGGGAATAATTGCACTTATAAAAGAAAACACTTGTATGTACCAAAGTAATGTAACACACATACATACATATCATCACGCCTTTTCCCGTAGAGGTAGGCAGAGACTGCGGATTTCCATTTGCTACGATCCTAACATACTTCCCTCGCTTCCTCTACGCTCATTAGTAATGTAACTTACATTGTAAATGTTGTCTTCGCTTCTTGAACTACTCTCAGCAAAGTCTTCAGAATCAGAAATATTGCTGCCAGAATCGCATGAAAAGCTTTTGGTTTCATGAAACTGCCTTGTCATAGAGAGTAAAGGATTTTTCTTGACAATACCATCCTCTTGTCCTAAACACTTGGTTAGTGGTCGTTCGTTATTTATTCGGATTATATCTCGCTCAGTTATTATTGAACCATCTTTCTTTTTTAAGCCTTTGAGTTTGTTAATGCCACCATTTTCGGACGCCGCTTTTCTTCGCTTTCTGATGTGCAAAAAGAGAAATACTGATGCAACGTAAATTAGACCCAGTAGTAGGGAACTAATGCCGATAGCAACATATTCAGTTACAGTTAGTCCTGATGAGTTGAGAACTTCAGAGGTTTGAGCGTTAGGGGCGAATTGAACTTCGGTTATATCTGAAAATATAAAGTAACATTTAAATAGGTATAGGTGCCGCCGCTAGGTCACGACCTGCTTTGTTTGGAGGACGTTCAATAGGTTGCCGACACAAGTTGGTCGGTGAAAGGATAGCCTGGCCAGGTTCATACATTCCTCACATAATGCGTGCGAGTGTGGGGTCTCTCCCCAAACGATGCAGCACTTGTTGTCCTTCTCCTTGTGCCCTAACACCTACACTCGGGAAGGCCTGATGGCCGCTACCGATGAGGCCGTGAAAGTGGTACTTCTCGGGTAAAATATAACTATTTCGTTGGGTGGATATCGACACGCCAAGAAGAAGAATAGGTACATTATTTGTAACTAGTTTTTCTACATCATCATTGAAAATCGCATTGTAGCAGACCCCGTTTTGGGGTGCAACTGGGATAACTGCCAAATAATGAGTCAATATAGGTACGTTTAAATATAACCTAATGTAACGCAAGTAGTACTTTAGGGTACTACGAACATATATCAATTTATTACTCCTAAATAAGGGCAAGCATTATTTTCAGCTATCCAGAAATTTCGTTCTTATTAAATATGAGGTACCTACGAACTCCAGTGATGGCATAATATGTATGCTTTTGTCACCACAATTTTCTAAAGTGTAAATGAATTTATAAAGATAAAGCACTCACTAGACGACTGCCTTAGTGGCGATCCTTGTACTCTAAATGCGACGCATGGAGTAAAGACACCTCTCAGGTCAAGAGGCGACGCAGGAGTGGCCGATACATCGCGACAAAGCAGACGGACCACCATCACACGGCCAGTCATCCGAGCTCGGACGTCGTCCTCGCCGCTCCACTGAAAGCGATATTGTAAAAATTAATTGCGAAAAGAAAGGTGTAAAGGTTTTGTGGCAGCTATCAAGTGGCGAACTAATCATAGGTGCCGCTTATCAGAAATGAATAGGTAATATGTATAGATTGGAAACCCAAATCATGCTTGCAAAGCTATATATACAATATGTTTGGATTGCATAATTCGATCTCCGGATAAATATCACCAGAGCTGCCCATCACCCCCTGCTGCACTGATTTTGCGTATGAGTTGGTACTCGTATATCTATTGATATCCAATTTGAAATTACGTAAGTACCTATTTCCGTTCATTATCATAGATCTAACCATTTTTATAATCATTATTTGAACTAATCCTTAGTATGTTGTTTAACTTACTTGAAGAAAAGTTCTGCCTTCATCGCGGAACAAATTAAAAGGAACATCGGCATCAAGTGTATTCCGAAGGTCCAAGAATCCTTTACGAGTGAGGAACTGTGCTCCCGATACTGCGCATATTGGTGTTTTCACGTCTGAAAACAATAGGTATAAATACTTTACTACTATTTTCTATTATGTGGTATAAGTATATGAAAAATCCAGAACTACCGTGAATATTAAGATATCCATACTTCCATACTAATATACTAATATTACTAATTTACTAATTACTAATATTTACTAATATAATATTATAAATGTGAAAGTGTGTTTGTTTGTTTGTCATTCTTTAACGTTAAAACGGAGCAACGGATTGATGTAATTTTTTGTGTGGAGATAGTTGGAGACCTGGAGAGTGACATAGGCTACTTGTTTTTTTAAACAAACGGAATTCGACGCGGGCGAAGCCGCGGGCATAGCTAGTACTTAAATAAAAGTTCAACAAGTATCGTTATGTTGGTTTATTTTGGGCCCATGTCACCACTCACTTGGTAAATCTTAAGATTATGTACCTACTGAATTTATGCTGTGTTATTTTGCTCTTAATTTTTTATAAGGCTCTGATGACTGTAAAGTTGAACTGACCTTTGAAAGTAATTTCTTTTGAAGGGTGAATAATTTGTCCTTTTAGTGGTAAATACACAAAAGGTATCCGCTGCAATCCAGCACCTGTCCCGAACGTTGCCAGAGAACATTCTGAAAATAGAAACAACATTTCAAGAACATTGGTTAGATTTAAGTATTTAATTAGATATATCCCTAACAGCTGACAAAATGATCCTGGCAAATATTCAAGAAATGTAGGGAGAGCACTGCTTCTAAACGTCTCTCAAAGTTTTTGCAAACTATTGTCGCTTACGTCTCGGATTTAAAATAATTGGTTTAGTATTCTTCTGCCGGATTCATGGTAAAAACGCCTTCAGATGATGGTTGGTTCGGTAGTTATTACCACGACTTTAACACGTCTTGAGAAAAGCCACCAAGAAAATCATCTTCCTGCCAAACCAACGCATAACAAATTAATACAGGCTTGCTTTTTGTAACAATACACCTTGCTATATGAAGAAAAGCTTATAAACTCGTCGAGATGTATGGCCACACAGGAAACAGTCGAGAGCGTGCTTAAAATGATATTTTATGGTTCACAAGAAATAGAATAGGGTACTTTTGTTTTGAAGTGTGGCTGGTTGTATATATTTTAGTTTGTAGATAACGGAAACTTCAATTTCGGAAGTAATAGACACTTTTGAGTGTACAGTCACCAGTATGTTATTTAAGCCCGCTTAGCAGGCGATTATACTTAATAGATACCTCTACAGCTAAATAGTCTGTCAATAGTTTTGTTAACATACGTAAATAAGTTTTTATTTATTTATCTAGTAAAAAAAATATTGAGTAGAGCAAAACAGTCTGTCTGAACCTGAAGTCCGAGTAGCTGTTCGTCCAAAATGCAATAAAATAAAATTTTGATACAAGAAGATTATCTTTTGTACGCAAAACACACTGTTACTTTTGTAAATGTCCAATGGTGAAAACCTACAGAATAGAAAATAGTTAGTCCTAATGTACCTTAACATTTTTTTTTTTTTTTGCAGAGCCAATAGGAACTTTTAGAAAATAATGATACGAGATTCAATGCTATAAACATGTTGTCGGATGATATTGCACATCTAAGTACTGTTAATATTCATTTCTAGACTATCACAACTCATCGTTCTTTATTGAAATACGATTGACGACACACATATGTAGCAAATTCAAGTGATTGAGGCTTTTAGAGTTTCCAATAGTTACCAGTTGCTTGTTTTATTTTTATACTAAATATGCTGTAAATTATCTTTAGCAGTTTAAATTTAACCATAAATATCAACAAGTAAATTTGAATACAGCACGAAAAATCTAAACGAAAAAAAATCTTCATAGACACAAGACCACAGACAAAATCGCGCCAAGTAGTCGCGTAGCGTGTTAGCTAACCGATCCACAGCAAATTCTATTATACCTACGTGCCGACCGATAGAAACAACAAGTTTTTTTTAAATTAACGAATATCAATTCAAAATTCGACGGTCCTAAATAAAATAGGAACGATATCAATATATGCACCAGTATATATAAATTAACATCTTGAAAGTGTAACGGCATCCATTGATAATTGCAGGCGACAACACAGGCTTTCTATCGTCTATGGGTCGCGGTCACGCAGATCACCTGCCTAATAGGTAGGTAGGTTCAAGTATAATTTGGCTATATAATACTTATAAAATTACTTATATTATATATACTTTAAATTAGGAGACAAATTGCTTAATAACTGGTCATTGGACGCATATTTGAATAGAATAGATGGTATTGTGAGTAAACTGACTTCATATACAGTGGGGCCCCAAAGAAAAGTGTGCCTCTTAATTCAAAAATAACATAAAAGAATTGGAGGTACAAGTGTACCTACGTGAATAGGGAGTGGGGCGACACTATAATTATACAACACGACGCCTGGCGGGAAGATCTTTCCTTTGCGGCGGTCGAGTATATCCCCATCTTTCCCGACGTAACTCCAAAGGATCAAGGCCAGGAGAGAAAAGTATGAGATGACATTAATAACCATAAAATGTAAGGAGAAAAATGCACAAAATGCGAACAGTTTTGCTTTGCAATGGTCAGGGAAGAGAGAAGAAGGGATGCTTTAGTAACAGAGAAGCACTAAAGAATACACGTAGATAATAAGAACGGCATGGTGATGCTGATGATATACTTGATCCATTTTAAGTTGGAATGCCCACAACTGAGCATAGAACTCGGTTTTCATTGGCGAACCTGTGTACCTATGCATATGCTTCGGATTGATATGATAAATGATATCCTCGGTCTTTAGTACAATGAATGCTATGAAGAGATCAGGTTGTAAGAAATGGACTCCGACGGAAAGTCGAAAAACAACCAACGCAGTAGGCCGCAGGACTGCAGATTTGGATGAATGCAACAAGAGACCGCGAAAACGGAAAATACTTACATGAAGAGGCTTATTCATATCAACTCGTCTGTGACTGTGGGTGATACTGATCCGGAAATAAGAACATTTGTTTCGAAAGAGAATGGCTAAGGATATATACTTAAATAGAAACTCACCGGGCAGATCATCAACGCACAGCTCCCGGTCTTCTCTAAAAAGCGGTGCTCGTTGCGGACATGCGCACCAGCACGCTCCAGCCTCGTGTGTGCCCGCCCCATGTTCCGCACACTGCGCCGCGCCGCACGCGTCACCTGAAGTGAAGGAAAGTGTTATATTAAACCTGTATCAAATACAGGGTGACAATTGAAACACCAAATTTTTACAGCATGATGTGATGAAAGCGCCTTTAAAAAAGAAGTGAAAATCGAGGAATTATTTTGGTCAACTTGACAGGATTTCGTATGAGAGGTCGATAATATGTTTTTCAGGTTGCGGTCTAATTTCACATAATGTAAAAATTTTGCTTGTGTCACCTGTTTGGTGGAACAGACTGGCCGATACTTTACTTCAAAGTTGGTACTTTGGTAGGCATGCAAATAAAGATTGGTTAAATTGCGGGGTCTTCCCACTGTGCAACTATTGGCAGTTAAGCATTCACATAGTGATTTAATTTTTCTCTAAGAACTCTCGTCACGAACCTTGTAGAGATTTTATAAAATTATTTATTATCTGAACTAAACCATATACTAACATTCCAACCGGCTATCGATAACCGTAATTTCCAAAATCATTAATTAGGTTATTGTACAGATTCACCATAAATCAGCTTCCACGGTTAGTCGTCGCCTAATTACCAGCAGCACCTTATGGCTTTCCACATCATTAATTAATTATGAAAGAAGAGAGTAACTGTAAATACATATTGTTATAATTATTGTAATATTGTACTGTGTTTATCGATATATGATTAGTAACTTGCTATCTGTACTTAACATATTATGCTTTGGAAAATCCGAAGAAATTTGATTACGTAGCCGCAGTAATTTGCGAAATCCTCGTCCTACCCAATGTCCTTTTAAAATGCCAAAATACTTCACGCGTCCTGCCCTAGCTTCCTGTCATTTAAAAATCACATATTTTTTACAAATGAGGATTAGGATGAATTCCTACTTTGAATTAATTGTGCCCAATGTCCTTTCAAAGGGGCAAATAAGACAGTGATCGTTTAGCAAGTTCTGCTCGATGTACTTAAAAAAAAAAAAGATATTATGTTAATTCCTATGAATCCACATTATTTTATGACTACATACTAAAAGAGTAATAACAATTTTAACTTATATGAAACTATAAAATTTCATCAAAAGTTGTTTTGGGCAAAAAGGACTTGATAAGTTTTGTCATTTCTAAAGAACAATGGGCATATTTGACTACTTGTAATTAATTAGCTTGGGCAGGATGAGGAATGGGTAGGTAGACTATTGTCCACCTACTCTATCTTCGTCGTCGTATACGAAATGTGTATACGACGACGTGTGTAAATATATGTAGAAAATACTTTTAAAACACGACGGATAGACCGAAGCCAGGAGGAACACCAGCGCGATGGCCATGACACCCCGTGCCATCTGTCCTAACATCACACCAGCACCGTACCAACACTAACCAGTGATCGTGAAGACATCGCCGCTGTCTCTCCTCGAGAGCTCGTTGAGGCGCGCGGCGGAGACCGAAGCCAGGAGGAACACCAGCGCGATGGCCATGTCACCCCGCGCCGCGCCATCCGTCCTGCATCGCTGGTACTATCTGGAACAATTTTTTTATTGATTGTTACAACAAGAAATCTCTTTCAGTAGACCCAAGAGAGGAAACGACAAGAAAAGGGTAACAATCATCACCATCCAATTATGTCGGCATTGTTTCTGCCAACTGCTGACCCTTGCTACCTTATATACTATCTGTATCTCGTCTTGTTTTTGAAAATATATTTTAATTAAAATAGATTTTCTGAAAGATACAATTAAAATTGAAATGTTTAAAACCAGTACTACCAATTCTACCATTAGTTAATAGTTAAGTATCTGACAATGTATAGACGTCTGCTGTCTATGAAAATTATAAAATGACGTTTTTAAAACTGTAATTTATTGTTAATAATATTTGTATGTCTGAAATGACAGAGCATAGCGATTTGTGTATTTCACTTTATTCGATCTGCATTATTATGTACTTACCTATGTCTCACAAATAAAGTTTCTATTCTATTCTATACTAGTTGTTTCCCGCAGCTCCGCCTGCGGTATATAGCCTATGGTTATTCAGGGTGAATGTAGCTTTCCAATGGTGAAAGAATTTTTGAAATCGGCACAGTAGTTTTTGAGTTTAGTCATTACAAACATACACACAAAAATATAAATCTTTTCTCTTTATAATATTAGTGTAGATAGTGTAGAAGTGTATATGTAGATAAAGTTTCACATTTCTTCGAAATTTGATGACAGGCAAAAGATAATATTTTGAACACAAATAGTTAAGTAAATCGTAATATCTCAATATGTATCTTCTGGTAATGTCTACCAATACGTCCAGTTTGAGTCCAATAGTCAGATTTCACACATGTGAATACCAATCTCTAATTTTCACACAAGCATGTCGACTGTTCAAATTATGCTGCTTGTTATGCGAAATTACGTTCATTTAACTAAGCATTAACTTTTTCGGCCTTACTGCTTCCGGTTTAATGATAGATCATTTTTAGCACTTTATTTTACTAAAATAGAAAAATATAAAATTTATGTTTTTCTATTTTTATTAATAGTTACAAAAGAAAACTTCGTTCGGTGGCGGTCGTAACGCCTTTTACGACTACGAGCTTCCTCTTGCATTATCAAAAAAATAAAAATATAATCAACTACCTAATGCAACTACTGAATTACCTATGTAACTAATAATTATTCTGAAATCCAAGCTCAAACTCACAGAATAAACAACGGCGTATCTAATCGGCCAATTGTTACCCAATAAAATAAAAAGGTCGCTATATTAAAATTACATTTGTATGACATATGAATGAAAGTAGTGAAAATCGAGATAAAAATATATAATAGAGAGAAAGCCCGCACTGCGATGCAAAAATCTAACGTCATTGTTCGATGTTCGGTTTCACTTAGTTCACATGATTTCCTCGATGGCACTGCTTGTGTTGTTCCTGAGAAACATAATTAGTGTTCCGTCTCATCAGATAGTTTAAATGAAACCCGTAATAGGTCAGAAGGACGACACTGGAATCTGCTACTATACACATGGACACCTCAAATCGACGACATTCGACAAATGTGCCAAATCATTTTAAAGAGTAGTAAAACTGCATCAAAACTTTGTGAGGTTTTGAAGATAGAGACGACAAAAGTTCGAACCATAAGAAAATACTTAGTTTACACATTGATAAACCATACAGTTCTAGCACATTTTTTTCTAATCTTTCGCGTATTTCATTTATTTTGTCAAGAAGGACAAGATCAGCTAGATGAGCTAGCAAATAACTGACTCTATTTCGAAATTCCTTTAAATGAATTCGATGACTTCTGAAGCTATAGTTTTTGCTATACAAATAGAATTAACAAGCACCTCGCAAAGTTGAATGTGTGTGCCAAAAATAATGAACCTAAAACGGTTTCCTCTAATTTTGAGTACAAAACACCAAAAAAACTATAATGCTGTTTCATCGGGTGACTCTTCACTTGTTACACATTTCGAACATCACGCGCACGCGCTATTTGCTTTTCTTTTTTCACTGTTTTTGGTAGATGTATGTTTAACTGTCTCGTGCAAACACCTTAACCAAGAACGGTTTAAAATATTATTGAAGTGACAATATTTTACGTATTGACATTCTCGAAGTGGTAGGTCGACACCCACTCTGCGGAACCAATCGTTTAATACTTGCACATTTATTTGAAGCTTAGTTGATGTTGAAGCATTGGCTTTCATATTTCTTGAGGATATGATTTATTACGTGATTGACGCATATCCTGCTGCGGTTGTCTGATTTGTGTCTATTTGTTGACTGTCATATAAACTCATTGATATTTTATAACGTTTGTTGTGACGATATATTAAATTTAAAAAAAATATAACTACAAAAAATGTGTGAGCAGTTTTTCCCCAAAAGGGTAATGTGTTTCGGATATATGTCGAATATTTGTCTATTTTGTGCCACTTTAGAGCCAAAACTCTAGAAAAACATAGAAAAAGCTTAGTAAGTTTTACGTGGTAAGTAATGTTAAATATGTTTCTTAAATAGTACACGGTATCGTCAACTCATGCCTCCGGAAACCTTTAAAATAGGCAAAATTATTGTTAGCGGTGAAATGTTATTTTGGCTTTAGAACAAAGGCCACATAAGTTCATTTGATGTTAGTGCAAATTTCAGTAGAGAAGTGTACCTATTTGTGGCTTCAGGCACGATGTTTGAGGGCGCATGTACTACCTGGAAACATCGACAGGTCAGAAGTCAAAACTCCAATTGGGATGCACGACACACAAATATCAGACTTTATGAACACTTAAAATCTTTGATCAAACAAGTGCAGTGACATATACGCATCGGCTTTTAAGCTGTTATATATTGAAATAACAATGACGTCGGGGACCGATTTTGATTTAATGTAATTTGTTCGAAAATATGGATATACTAAAATGCTCTAACATTCGCTCACACTATTTTAACACTGGATTTGTTAGGCTGTCTAAAATAATTCCACTAATTCACATGGAGGTATATTTTATTATGTAGCTGTAAAATTCCATTTGATATAAAATGTAATAAGACAGAGAAATTTCAGTTTGTGAATCGGCTGTCTTAAGTGCTTTATCGGATTGTGCAGTCATCTGAAAATCAGTACCTACTTATAGTAGAACGTACAGACGAGACGAACGTACGTAAACTACAGATGACGACGTGCTCTTTGTTTGTGGATTTATCTCTATTTTCACACTATTTTACTGAGCTATCTACCATATAACTTTAAAGTGCGCTTTCAATGGAACTTGAGAGGTAAAGAATTAATAACAAGAAACCGTTGGTAACCCTATTGTTTGTGATTTACCGATGAAGCGTGTAAGGATTTTATGAAAGAATGAGCTGTAAAACAAATGGTATATTGTCCATGTTGTAAGTAGTAATCGGCAACAGTGAAATCAATAAAACGTGCTAGTAATGTTCGTAAAATACCAACGTTGATTTTATTGTCATTTTAGCCACTTGTACCTACCGCTACCTTTAGAAATGGTCACAATGAAGAAATTCAAGACTGTTCAACATTAAATTAATTGAATTAATCGCATTTTATCGAACTTGACCTTAATATTACAGTAGTACTTATTATAGCTAGATTAAATGGTAGTTGTCAATATATTTAGCTTTTAAATACCCATAAACGTTCATCAAGAACCCGTACTTCTGAACAATCTAATTGAGGTCTGGACGTAGACGAAACCATTGTAAAAGGAATTTTTCGACGTCTCCAGGAACACGTTATGATGACAATTAGAGGGTCATAATTTGACAACAAAATTGCTTGTTACACCTAATACCTTTTTTTTACCTATATTAAAATTTTATTGTTCCACAATTACCTAAAAATACTGAAATATTTCTCTACTCTCAAACATTAGGAGAAAGAGAAAATTACAATGGCAAATGAGCAATAAATTGGTTATGTATGTATCTTCATAATTTGTATTTCATTACATAATAAGTTTACTTAAAAATTGATACTCAAATAAACTATAAAGATCAAAACCTCATATTTTATTGAGATGGCATATGAAACAGCTTATTTTAAAATAACATAGTACTTATATTGATATCATCATCATAAGTCATACAGATAAATATTAGTTGATATTTGAATTAATCTCTACATTTCAATTTCTCTTATAATAACAGGTGTTGTCGGCATCTAGGTCTTAGCTCTGCTGTTATTACAAGTTGGGAACGCCCGCGGAAGCGAACTGACTGCCTACTGTCTAGATGCCACGATAACTATGTATGTGTGACAATAGAATAAAATAAATACATCGTTTTGTTTAAAAACCGGCCAAGTGCAAGACGGACTTGCACACGTAGGGTTTCGTACCATTATCTATAAAACAGCAAAAATTATGTCTGTTGTATAGGAGCCCCCCTTAAATATTTGTGTTAATTTATTTTTAAAGTGAATATGTAACCTAATACTCTGTGAATATTTCAATCTGTTGCCGTTATCTATTTCGAGAAAAAATATAACTTTTGTTGTATGGGCAAATATTAGCAGCGATTAAAATAAATCTGTGAAAATTTCAACTGTCTATTTATTTATTTACTAGCTGTGCCCGCGGCTTCGCCCGAGTGTAAACCTCCTTTGGGAACATGATGTTTTTCCAGGACCAAAAGTAGCCTATGTTACTTTTCATCCTTTCAACTAACTCTATGCCGAACATCAAGTTGATTGGTAGCTTAGTTAGGGCGTGAAGGAAGAACAAACAAACACTTTCACATTTATAATATTAGTATGATAAATATTTATTGTACCACAAGTAAAAAAAAATACTTTTATAATTGGCGGACTTAATGCTAAAGCATTCTCTTCCAGTCAACTTTTAGGAAAAACGGAAAAGTTATGTGCGGCGCGAATTATCTTAAAAATACAATGAGTGAAAAAAAACACTGCTAAATAAACATACATAGATTTACAAACAGTATTCATAACTATACAAATACATACAAAAAACATACAAAAAAGAACAGATGAAAACGGAAAAGATGACGATGGTTTAGGGTGATAATACGCTAGTGAGGTGAATTTTGACTTTTCTTTATTTATAAAGTTCATGAGACAGCCTAGACAGACAGACGTACAGCAAAATCTCAGTAATACCGTCTTACCCTAAAAACCATGCCCAAGCGGAATGTTCTCGGCAACATCTTCCAGATGCTTATCCTTTGACTTAGAGACTTCTGCTAATAATAGGTTGAATTTCTTTTGCGAAGGTGTGACGGCTCATAATGTCTTTAAATAACCGGCATGTACTGGGTATCGTGGGTCTCTCCTATTTTTTGGCCCTTCAAGAGAGCTAAAATATAAACAGTAAAGCTCTGAAATAGTCGCTTTTGTGTGAGTGTCGCCGCGATGCGGTTAGGTAATAGGTGGCAGTATCACATTTGGATGCTTCATACAAGAGTATGTGAGACTACGTCTGTAGTTCTTTTAAGTCTGTGCATCTGACATAAAATTATGCATATTTTTAGTGAATACCGACCACGACGGGCGGCTACTTAAAATAATCTGTTATGTTTGTACACCCGCTGATTATTTTTGTGTCAGTCGATAACCAATGATTAGTACTTATTGTGAAAACCATTAGAACTGGATTGCAAGACTAAGCTGGTTTCTCATGTGTTAGTTAAACGTCACTAGAAATTACTGTGGTCCATATCCTGGTGCCCTAGGCGCCGGGGACTGCCACACACTACCTGACATTTAGTGTTAATGTCCAGGTCCAGTCTATGTGTTATGGATTGAAGGTTGTCTGTAGATTTTGTTTATGGAATCTTATAACCTGTTTGTTTGCTTGTAATATTATCTTTATTGTACAAAACAGTATTAGATAACATACAACAGCATGAAAAAAACAAAAGTACAATGGCGGACTTATCCCAATTAGGGATCTCTTATAGTTAATCACCGAGTGATAGGAGAGGATATGCATAGAGGAAGGGTAGATGCGTTTGTGTACAATATAATATTATCAAGTAAAAATTATTACCCGTATTGAAAATGTCTGCCTATCCAGAACGGAGTTACTAAGTATTACTTATTGTATTGTATCTAGAATTAGAATACGTACTTAGCTCCCTTAAATAATTAATCAGCTTACCGGTCGCATTCTCCTCAATTTTTTAGCTTTGAAGCAAGACTTCCCATATTTTCTACTACGCAGTTTTTCGAGAAAAAATAGCCTGATTTTAACTCCGACATCATTATCCCATACATAAGTAGGTATATGATAAAGCCGAAGAGTTCGTTTTCATGCTTATCATTTGGCATCATTCCATACCTCTACGGCTTCCACCGTATCTATTTATCTTTAATTTTACACCAGTACACCAAGTAGAGCTATTTATAACTTTTTCGAGCTTTCAATATACCTTCAGGGAGTAGAGGTAATATGGGTAATCGAATTACAAAAAAAATAATGTAATGCAATAGGCATTTTTTTAAATATTCATCGTGTTTCAACAACTAATAATAAGAGGCTTATAATTTAATCAATGCGCAGTTAGGTATGTAAGATTCTACATTTTTTCATCCGTGTAGTTATTATCGAACAATATGTAAATTATTGAACTACATGATGATTATCCAGCAACATGTTATTTACTTTAGTAAATTAGTAGTGTTGTAGATATGCATATGATTATTACATAAAAAACTATAATAAGTACTTATTTAGTAATAAAATTTACTTAAATAGGCAATGATGCCTATATAAAGTAATTAAGTGAATATCTCTCTGAATAGTAATTACCTATGTTGTTTCTCGCGGCGGCGCTAAAACGTTTTTTGTATTTGAGTTTATTTTTCAACTTTTTAATTTTGATGACTCTTATGTAGAACATAAGAGTTTTCAGCTGAAGATACATAAAACACATTAACTTCGAAAGATTCACGAATGAGCG
Source organism: Euzophera pinguis (assembly GCA_947363495.1). Taxonomy (NCBI): domain Eukaryota; kingdom Metazoa; phylum Arthropoda; class Insecta; order Lepidoptera; family Pyralidae; genus Euzophera; species Euzophera pinguis. Next base: position 8,308,375 of record OX376171.1, read on the forward strand.
AGTCATTTTTAATAATAAAAAATAGCTGCAGATCTCAATATTCTCTAAAACTTACCTAAGTTTCATTAATTCGATAATTATAAGGATTCCACAATTCTTTATTTGTGCAAAAAATAGCTTTGTACTTGAGTTTCTAGTTTTATTAAGCAAACAGAAAATTGATAAAGCATACAGTGCAGGTATTAGCAAATATTGGTACATTCTATTGCTAATACGTTCACTGCGGTGGGCTCACCACACATTGATAAAATCCCGGATGCGACACAAAATTGTCGTTTCTCGTTAGTAAAGATTATGAGTCAATATTGTGTTGGTATGCGATTTATTGGTCTATGGTGTGCCAAGTCCAAATTTAGAGAACATATTAAGTTTTTTGTAAATAAGTTGTTCATCGCATCAACAAATTCATAGATGACAAACATTTAAACCGAAAGTTATAAGGTAAAATTCACCATTAGAAGGTTATATATTTTAAAATTAAATACTGCTACAATTTTTTATATTTTTTCTCATAAATATTATGCATTAACGTTAAAACTAATAATCAAAATACCAGTACTTGTACGTGAACAGTGATATTTCACTTTCACCAACTTATCTACTGTGCAATAAAATAAACATGTTCATATATAGATATCAAATGTTGAGATTATACGCCATTTACGTCGCATCGACTCTCCTTTTCATATTACGAAGCTAAGTATAAGCACAGAATAGATAATAGTACTAAGTATAAGTAAAGCACATTTAAATCCTGAGTAAGTTCATTTTCTATTCATGTTATCTCTATGGTTACGTAAAACATATTCTATCCCACTGGAAAGTTCATATAAGATTATATTATACTTACTATAATATTAGCATAGAGTGGATAGAAGCATAAAATAACCTTTCTTCAGAGAATTGTCACATAGGTTACATACAAATTGAATATTTGTTTTTTTTTGATAAAGTACCTATCCAATGCATATTTATTATTTCTTTAATCATTATGTTTTTCGAAATGTTATATTAAATGAACAATATTCAATACTTCTGGAAAGACATTAAAAAGTATCTTCTAAAATAAAATATTTTCGGTATTAAATATTTATAAAACCCATTCAATATTCATTCATGTACAAAAAAAAACTGCAGCAAAGTTAAGACATTATAATTTATTTATTAGCCTATACGGAACTGTCTTTAGGATACCTAGGCGACATCATTTGTTATGATTGACGGGATACGGGAATCTCGATAGGGCTTGAAAACCAATGATGTATACTAATATATATATATATATATAACTTCTTATACAAATACTGCACGAGACTAATAGTATTCTAGTAGAAACTTATTAACCGGTCAGATGACCTGTAAAAGGTCGGAGGCAAACGCTGGACGCAGGCCGCTTGCAACCGGTTATTTTGGAAATCATTACATTGACTGCGGCTGAAATGATGATGAAGATGATTCATATCAATTATATTGACGAGACAATAATACTTTACATTCAGGTATTTTTTACATAATGCCACTTTTTGAGGAAGTATGTAAGGCGCTAATAGAAAAAAAAATTTCTTTTTCTTTTTTCAAATATTGATTGAAGATTGATTGAAGTTTTCGGTAAAAAGAAAGATAGATCCGAAGATACCATTTTTCTCTACTAATTTGCTTATTTTTCCATTGTGTGGTCTTACTTGCATATATATTTTCTTTCGTTCAAACTTATGCAATTTTTTTCAGACAATTACAGTGCCATACTGCTTGGCAATGCTGTCAGCCTTCTGGGCACATTCCCGGAGGAGTTTTACGACGCTTAAATTAGTTTCCTTTTCTTTTTTTCTATTTTAGTTGTTTAATTTTATAGTAATTTAAGTATATTTAGTTTTAGTATAGTCTATAAATATTTCTATAAATTATTCAATAAAACTCTCCAGTGATAAACTTTAGTACATTTCCAGCTTATTTTGAAATAATTTTATTTATTGCGCCTAGCACTATTAATACGCCGATTTATTATCCAATCTACATTCAAAGTTTTCAAAAAAATGCTATTCTACTAAATCCTATCACTAATGTATCTCATAAGAGTATGCGATTTGAAACGATTTTCACTGTCCATTTTACTGTACTTATCAGAAGATGATGATAGAGTATCTATTGACGTGCCGGTGTACTAACTACAAAGAAGACATCAAAGTTTACCAAACCCATAAAAAGCAAACCAAACTTATTACTAAGTACCAAATCCCTCTCCGTTAGAAGTATAACATCGTAAATATAGTCATTACTATAATCAAATCGTCTCTAAACAAGGGAGGAAGCACCTCGTTAGATATTGCTACCTTACACAGTACTAAATTATAGTACTCGTATCTCAAAATAGGTAGCAGTGTATCTTATAATCATAACAATAAGATCCAAAATCTTGCAAATTTCGATTATTTTAGTTTTAAGTGTAGTGAGATACGATATATAATTATAAGGTAGCGGTTATAAAGGCAATCTGGCCTTACCTTATACCCTCTAATGTATCCGGCGTACCACGGAGTACGGTATAGATAATGAATAATGGTAGGTAGACTTTCTCGAACCTAATCGACAGGTGATTATGCCGTCACCTTCAATCTTGGGTGGCACACTGACTCATGTGGCCTATATTACAAATATGATTTTGTTGCAAGAAACGGAGCTTTAGAATTTTTAAGATTCAGGGCTTCATCGTTTCTATTGAATTTATCACAGTATATCAACGGATGATTAAAAGTGTAACTTGTCTGAGAAACAGTTGTGTGCACAGATTTCTGAACTTTTTCATCTTCTTCCGTGCCTTATCCCTTTATTTGGAGTCGGCCCTACTCGTATGTTTGCGCCAGTACTGTGTGTCCTGGGTTGTCTGAATTTTTTTAAATAAATTGAATTATCATGTATCCTTTGTATTTATTAATGTTTATTATAAAATACTCGTAGGTACATAATTGCCAAACTTAAACACTTAAAATTGGGTGGCAAACGGGTCATATGACTTATGGTTATTCTCTACCAGTCATCAAACAGGGGGTGATGTGAGGGCAGATTTATGAAGATAAGATTTTAGTTGTAATTTTAATTAAAATATTATAATATAATAAACACTTTGTCCTGTAATACAATTTAATGTTAGACGTCACGATATCCAAATATATCATAAATAAATCGCTACTTTATCATGCATGTATAAATTATATCTTCAGTAAAAAGATATAAATACGTTACTAAGTTATAGTAATTGAAAACTCATTATACTTGGATACGTCGCAATACTTACATATACAGTTAAACTAAATTATAAGTCATTTGTATGTAGTTGAATTCTCGAGTAGGCTTCTTACATGACATTATTAATTGCAAAAGTAAACGTATTTTTATGGTAAACGTAATTAATTATATACGAAATAATTAAAATTTTGTAGATGAATGTCTATGTAACGATCGAAACAGAGTAAAATTGTTATAATGAGTTGATTTATAGTCGATCAGTCATAGATATATTCAGTTAATAATAAACTGCATAGATTTATTAAAATCTGTTCAATTCGTAAAACAATCTTTTTACAATAAGTAAACTAATATTGTAGAAAACTCAAATAAATAAAGTATTCGTGATTTGACTTTACTTTGGGAAAGTAGACAGGATACAGTTCAAATATTTCTAGTAAAATTTAGATACTCGGGCTGATCGTCCATATATTTTTCAGCTAAACGTGAATTAGTATTTTTATTACCATTCAATCAAACATAAATAAATAACTTAATTATCATTATTTTCACGCAGTTAAGTAGTACTACCAAACTATACGGTAAAAAGTCTCGTTTTTATTATATTTTTCTGGGTTTTCATTTCAAGTGCTGGGATCTTAATTCCATTGAGGAAGGAACTTGATTAATTAATTCATTAATCCATATCTTCCTCTAAATGTTTGTTATATGTAATCTACTGATGACACTTTATTTTTCATTATCATTATTTTTATCGCGCAACTTCTAGCACATACTCACTATATGTCAAGAGTGGCTCCTAGCTTATCCAATATTTGGTTTGCTATGCATCATTACAAATGCCTGGACTATTCCAGTTCAGTTTCGGTGAACTGAGTAAGTCTAGCCAAACTACTTGTGTGTTCTCCTCAGTTCCCCTTGATAACTCGTACCTTGGGTACATTTCATATTACGACAAATTTTGTTACTATCTTCTTTGTACAGAGCACCACACATTAAAAGTATTCGATTTAACCTTTTATGATTTAACCTTTTACGAACACCTATTTTCAAAGATATATTTTTACTATGTGGCTCCAATTTTATTTTCTTTGTGGTGTGTACCCAAGAAACTTGAGACGCAAGCCAGTTGGGCCACATAACTCAAGGGCTATTTTTTAATTATTGTTTCTTATGTATGGGATCCAATATTCAGGATGCACGTCGAAAATCTGGATATTTTTGTACTTTAAATATTTTGAGAGTTACTGAAGATATTATAGGTATTTTTAGGCTGTACCATTCCACATTATATTTGGTACGTGTATTTTTTTTGAAATTATTTAGGTACATTCATTGTTTTTAGCTATTTAGGTCCCACTGCTGGGCAAAAGCCCCCCCCCCCCCCCCATCTCTGTTTCCACACCTCTCTAGTCAATAATGTCACGTACACGTACTGTTACTAATACTTACAGGCTAAATCCTTTTTGCTAGTAAGAACGATGTGTTTAATTTTATGATTCTTCATTCAGTGTGTGTTAAACGTAAATGTTTTCAAAATGTATGCCAATGTATGTTGCGCCAAAAACTTAAGTAAGTACGTTCTTCAAAAATGCCATCTCACTTAGTTTGTAGATTTCGAATTCAAGCGTTTGTATTGAGAGCTGAGCAAACGTTTTGGGCTTAGAAATCTGAATATGTAACTTAGTTTTTTTACACAAAAAAATGGAGTGTCCCATATTTACATATGTAAATATAATAAATCGTAACGGCTGATGTATGTACATTATAGATAGAAATGAAAAACGAAATTAGTGTTTTCATTATAGCATCAAAAGCCACAAAAGGTAAAATACAATACAAATACTCGTTATTGCACCAAAATAAAAATTTTACGAAACAATACATACAAAAATTGCACAGCATACAACAAAAAAGTTTGTTTACCGTAAAAATCAATCCTTCAAATAGTTGTTACCTTGCCGTAGTTGCTGTACCAAATACATTTACTTTATCTGCCAACTGCTTTTTTGTCAAGCCAAAATGACTATAACTGCACTATATTAAATTTTCCCAATACTTTTGCTCGGTGATTTGCCACATTAACGTATATTCAAAGCGATCGGACAGCATTTTACACATTTTAAAATCAGTTACAGAAATCTACAGAGTCTCTCCTATTTAATAGTCATTCAGCGTCTTGACTATCCATAACGTCAAGTTAATATCGTCAAACTGCATCAAGACAGGACGTAATATATGATGATCGTTGGGGATGATCACAAAACGACCGCAGATGAATACGAAGTCGTGAATTTAAGATAAATTGTAAGAACTAGATTTATGGAAGTCAGACGGCAGTCGCTCTAGGTAATAACCTGTATCGCCAAATTCAGGAACATGATTAATAGTGTACTCTCGACTCTAAAGCGTAAGCTGCGGACGCACCCTGGAAATAAGCTTAGACGAAAAAGAAGTTAAAGCTAGATTTTTGTAACTAATTTATTTTCCACTCACATGATAATTTCACAAAATTTCAGAATGGATTTTTCACTCAAATGATTGATTGATGGTCAGGCTTACCAAGTGAGTAAAAATACAATGAAGTTTATTTATATATGCTTAAACTAATGTAATAAAGCTGAAGAGATTATTTGAACTCTTGGTGGAATCATTTGTTTTCAATAATTTGTTACTATTAGTAAATAGATAAATATCCAAGATTTGCCCAAACTATTGAATTATTTTTTTTCACAAAATAGCGGTGTTAATAATAATTACCTATACTTAGCTCTTCTTTTTTAAACTCTCTCTAACTGAGAGAAGGATAGTTGTTACTCTTTGTCCTTCTAATGTTTAGCCCTACGGAACAGCTCGGCTAAATATCCTGGTCCACTTAGCCAGGATTTCTTTCTTCCCAACTTTTACTTCCCAACTTTACCCATCGTAATTACACCACGTGGGTCGATAAATGTCTTGAAACACTTCATAGATATAGCTACTATTCTATAAGTGCCATATTTCCAACATTACACCTACAATAGCACCGTGTGAACCTACCATCGTGACGTATCGGCAAATGTATTGTCGTCCGATTGACAGCCAACTTGTATGCGTGTAATGAACTCGGTACAGATATGCTTTGTAGTATAGGAGCCAGGAGCACGCTTTTAATTTTTCGAACTATCTCTATAACTAAGAAAATTAAAATGTGTTCCAAACTGGGCCGCAGACCGCAGTGCAGTTGCAATTGGTAACAACTTCATAGAGATACGTGTCAACAAGTAGTGTCTCTTGCAACCTGTGGTCCGATTTAGAATCTCACCTACACAATTAAATAAATGTATTTATAAAAAAAATTGTTACAATATCATATAATCCAACAATAAGATGCTTCTGGTACCCGTAACTAAATATTGTTTCTGTTTATTTAGCAAAAGACATAATAACAAAATTAACATATTGTCTAATAAAATCTTATCATTTTTATCAGGCATTTGAAATTGCAGATATAAGCTCTGTCCGGAAACTACTAGAGATCTTCAAGTTATTTGAGCTCTTGTAATTTCATAACTTAAAATAATACTTTTTTTATAAACTTGATTGATTTTGGCAACACAAGCACACTATAGGCGAATGGAACTGAATGTAATCAGGAGTGCTATTTTTGCAAAAAGGGTAAATCTCAAAAAATCGGCAAGTTGAATAATTTTTCTTCCATTACGTATGACGTTCGTTCGATCGAAGGATTTTTTTTCGTTACCGAATAATTTTCATTCGACATATATGTCATAAATTTCAAAAATAGCTGTCCAGAATATAATGTGCTGTTAGTTAGTAATTATGGGGGCATGTGGGGCATGTAGGCTAACAGCACATTACATGTTGCATTATTGCATGTGTCTCTTCGACTATATCGTTGGGTCCGGGCCAGCCTGCCAGTTCCCATGGTAGCGATAGTTCGCGACGGCACGAGACTTCTCATGCTGCCATCATATCTTCAAATTGAACCAATAATTATATGTCAATTGTTGGTCTATTGTTATTGAAATTAATTTATCAATTGTTAAATTGGTGTTTCACACGGCCTTTTCAGATTTATTTAATTTTGGTATACCAACAGTCAACAGGTTACATATTTTTTTTATATTTTGTTGTTAGTAAAATCATTTTGCTTAAGTATACGGTTTCGGTAGTCTATCCCATGGAGTAATTACAAAGAGGAGATGCCGTTTGAAATGGCGCAGTGATATGATCATTGGCGCCTCGCCGACACTGCAGTGGGCGGAGCTTGTCGAAGCTCGTGCTCTATGATGATATGGAGCGACGGCCGAAACCAAGCACCCCGCACGTCTGCCTTCCGCCCCGTGTAGCCTCACAAACACTTTCTTACAAAACGCTTATAACGGCATCTCCTCTTTGTAATTACTCCATGGTCTATCCCTACAGTCTTTGCCTTCTTGAGTAGGTAACACACTATTTAGTATTTAATCGAATCAATGATATGAAGATTTACCAACTGATCTATGAAGTGCTTTTAAAAAAAATGTTATTAGAATAAACTCAAAATGAAAAAACATAATATTTTTTCTTAATTGGTTTTCTATTTGTTGATTGACATTTAATTTTCCTTGATAGGAAATAATTTAAGATCAAATCACATTTTAAAACAAATGTACACTTTCAGAAAGAGCACATAGCAATTGAAATGCTCATTGACTATTGTCAATTGAGCTCCAAAACAAAATTAAAAAAATATATATTAAATAACAAATACTTACTTTTTTATTTATTTAATTTATATTTATTAATCAGGGTTATAAAAATCTTTTAATATTGGCAAACATCGGCAAAATGATGAGACTGTCAACTTCTGATATTAATCTTTTCCTTTAGCCAATTTAATAGAGATACTTAGATATGCACAAAGAAAAGAAAAAATATATTACACTATTAGGATAGTAGTTTATTATTTTTAGATAGGTCTAAAAATAATAAACTAAATTAAATCTAAATTAGGTCCCCTGGGCAGAGTTCCCATCACGCAGGCAGCATTCCCGCGTTGAATATTCTATTCGCTATAATAATATGGCTATTCGCTGAGCGAGAAAGCTGCCAGCGCGAGGGTCACCCGTTGTCTTTTTTAGGCGTCTACTGATCTCCTTGTGAAGACCCCGCGCACCGGCGCCCCATGGGCCTAGTGTCTCGACACCAAAGGCTGTGAACTCGTACTGAGTGCCGAGACAACTATATTTATTGAGCCAATGTATATTTTTATAGAACTGTTATTTTACTGTCACAGTCGTTAAAAATGCCAATTATCTTAATTTTTTGACACTGCAAGTCCAGGCAGGTGTAAACATTTTATTACGGCCCGTGCCATTCGTAAAATTAAGATTATTTTTACCTTTAAAAAATTTTAGGGTTTTAAAACTGCGCTTATCATCAAATATATTGATACATTTATATTTCTTCGATCATTAAATGTACACTGCTTTTCAGACTTAATATCGATTTTATGGATAACATATAAATGAGTGCCTGTGCCAACAAAAAAAAAATGAAAATGGCATCTGGATTATTTTTATTTCAGTAGCTGATATAATTTACTTCGTGCTGTTAAAGTCAAAAGTAAGTACGTTCGAAAAATGTCGTAAATGCATCATGAATGCAACATGAAATGAACTTTAAAACTAAAGACGAATGATTTATTTTTATTACAGTTTGAATTGGTAATGCTAAATGTCTCCTGTAAATTACATGTATCGATTGGGTTAACAAAATAAAGTTATAAAATTGTGACGACTGATTTTACGGTATTTTTACTCGCCATTAATTTATATGAATAAGGGGTTTATTATATGATTAAGGATAAATAAAAATATTTTGATAAAATAATGTAATTCATGGCAAGTTTTTGAGACAATAAATACATTCTTTAGCCTATTTGACGTAAAAACGCACGTCTACCAATTCCAAGCTTCCCGGTTGTATTTTAATTGTATGTGTGTATGTTAAACTTTATTGTACAGAATGAACATTGTTACAACAAAATAGAACACAACAAGAGGCGGACTTATCCCTTTTAATTTTTATTTAATTATTTGAATTTCAAATAAGTCAGTTTCTTTGTACCTCTAGTTTGGACACTTAAATCAGTAGTCTATCTGTTAATTACTTTAATTAATAAAATAACCTTTCTCAAGTTCCATATAGATTTAGAAAGGACAGTTTGAGAAGTCGAAAAAGCAGCAATCTTTCCACGGCCTGGCCCCAAAATTTGAATTACGATCTGGGACATGTTTTATTGCTTTATGGCGCGTTATTTGGCAGTTCAGTATTTTGTCAAAATGTGGACAATGCCTCGTTAGCCGTCCGGTAGAACCTGACCTGTGACCCGCGGAGTTCTGGGGAATTCTTTATACTGGTTACTTTGAACAGTTTGGACGCAATCTCAGAACGAGTTTCAAAGACATTTCATGTTAGTGCCTATTAGTGGTATATTTGTTGTACACAGATTTTTGCGGGAAGAAATGTTCTAAAGAAAAGGTTAACGGTTACAACTTTGGATGCAAAATGAAAAAATATTAGGTACTTATTTGAGTACACCTTATTGGAAGAACTCAACAAGTAATATTTAATAACTGCTAAATATTTTACCAAAATCATCTATTACAATTAACTAATTTACAATAAAACAATCTTCAATGTCACAAAATATTTCAGTGAGATGACGTTGATGTCTTTTGTTATATGGAATTTTTAACCTATTTGTTGAGTCGGCCTAACCGCTTCATTTAATAATATTGGGTCAAAATTACGTAAAATATAATGTGAAAGACCTAATAATATAGCTTACTACTGCATTTCGTTTAATGAGTGTGTAAATTGGGGTCTAATAAATAATTTTACAAACTCCGCTCATTTTCTTTTCAATTATCACATCATCATCAGGATGTTAATTAGCAAAATAATTATTATGAGACGAGTAACAATCGTTTAATAAGCTGTTTGTACCAGACAGGAATTCATGATATTGGAATAAAAAATATATTGTAAATCTTGTTAAATAGTGTCAATATTGAAAAACATAATCTTCAAGATTCACTGCGATCCGCTGGACAGATAGACGGACATACATCAGTGAATCTTAGATAATGTCAATTTTCTACACTTTGTTTATGGAACCCTAAAACAATATATTTCTGTCCAATTATCAAAATTAGGTATATTTTGTCCCGCAGCTACTGTTGTTGGATTTTTATCTTAATCAATAAAGAACAATCGTTTTGCCGAGGCCGACCACAGACAAGCGAATTTATTGTCTCTGTATCGTCAGCAAAAAAATAATACTGGCTTAACAATTTTGTAATACAATACAAAATATCTTTATTGTCCAATTCATAAAACAATACCATTGACAATAAAATTACTTATAGGTCTAATAATAATAGGACTTAACTGAATACTTAATTGTTAGTAAGCATTAATTTGATTTACGATACATATTTGCATAAAATATTTAACATGTATTTTATAATGCTAAAAGTCCCATTGAATAATGTGTCATAAAGTATGCAAGTAACAGGTTTCAAACGTACCTACTATTTAGCTGGCAGTCAGTCACTATTGTTAACGAGCATTATTTATATTTTAAATATCTTGTTCTGAATGTTAAATAAACAATAGGTAATTATGTATTTCATTCAATGTTGATTTAATCCAATAAAAAATGAAATTAAAACTGCATGTATAATTTCATTACATTGCGACAATGCGATTAAAGTTTTACATTGATTGAAGTTTTAATATGTTACATACATTAAAAAAAAACAAATTAATTTAAAGAGTATCACATTGCTTTTAAATTAATTTTGTTAAAAAGTATTTTGCTGACTCTCCGCGACGGTTTAGGGACAAGTGTACCTACGATTAGGATCATGATCCGAGTTAGTCAGAGCCGTATATGGATATTAAAGGACAGACGACATAGTCTATTCAGTATTAGATAGAACATGAGTCTCATAAATAGACACCACTTTGGACCTTTTTTAATTAATCCAGCGTGTTTATAATTGTATTCTCAGCTAGATTAGTACGAATTCTGATCATTCGTCCTGAAATATGAATTTAGTTTTAATTTTGTCACGAAGGTGCTTTTTTGGTTTCATACAAAACGAAAGCTGAAAATTTTGGAGTAAGCAGTTGCGTTGTTGATATACAGATAAAATATTGAATCCAGATGGATGAATCTATTCTCGCAGGCATAAGTTAGATATTATATAAATCTCTTAGAAAACCTAATAGCATAACCGATGCAAAATTCATTGAAATGTAATCTTTCGTGCTAAGAAATAATCTGGAGTAGGATTATTGTATCAGAAATCGATATATTCGTTCCGGTTGTATCTACAGCGTTCATGTAACGGGCGCGTGGGGTATCTCAGTTCGATACCCGACGCGGCGCATAATCGTTTTGATTACACACGCACGCAGACGTGAGGACAGGCATAAAACAGAGTGGACATAGAGGTATTTTTGACAGGACCATAATTCTTTGACTTTCGTCAAACATCAAAATTTAATTTTCATATAATAACTGTAGGCGCCGCCACGTAACCCTTCATTATAAATAAAAGAATGCATAAGCATCTAAAGCGTAATCGGAGATAATGATTTAGAATTCTTAAGGTTCCAATGGAAGATCAGGGCTTGATGTTCATGAATTCCTCCAGCTCCTGCTGAGTTGGACCCTTATTTTTGGGAAAATGTTTTCTTTGGTCTTGTATTATTTAATATACATGTATGTTCCTATAAAGTTCCCAAAAATAAACTTATTTATCTTTCTTACTAAATTAATTTCTGCACATAAATTAATTTTCTGTATAGGGATTTTATAGATAATTTGTTATAAATTAAATTTATTTATTTATTTTAAAATTACAGTAAAATAGTAGCTTATTAGTTCGTTGTGTATGATGGATGGATGGTTGGATGAAATGCACCAGTCCAAGCGTTAAGGTAAGGGTTGGCTGCTGAATATCAGTTTAACATTTACATCAGTATATCAGTCAGCAGTTATGTACCTAAAATCTAAAAAAATCCAATAAAAAACAGTACCCATGTCCGACAAAAATATATAAATATTGCATGATCTCTGTAGCATCGCTGTTTTGCATAAGAGGGGACAGTGCTCAAATGATCATCCGATGAACATTTACTATGACGTTGGACTAAGATTATGGGCATGATCATAAGTGAAATAACAATTTCGAAGACATTTTCTGAGGAGTGAATTGTAACCTATAAATATCGTTTTGTTATTGATGTTTATAAATAAGCATAGGTATATACATAACTCTTCACCTGCACGGAAATCATATTTGGTTTTTAACAATGCAATTTTTATTGTTATCTATCTTGCAGCAAGCGAAGGTTGTACCTACATTATACATAGCCAAAAACTATGAGATCAATTAGAAAACTCTCTTTATAAATAGGTACAAACGAAATAATCAATGAATACTTAAACATTTTCGAAACCCGTGTCAAAATATAATGTATAAATATTTGACAGCCCTATCAACCGTGTATTAACGTCAAAATTAACATGACGTCAAATAGTAAAGTATGGAGTAAATGTGCGTTTAGTGAATTACTTTAGAAGCCACAGGCATGAGATTATATCGAATCATGGTCAGTAATTCGGTGAGCTGTTCCAAGTAATTATATCTCCCAAGTTATTGTACAGTCTCGAGCATTAACATGTATACATATTGATTCTTAAGTAAATTGAAATAAGGACTAAAATTGAATACAATTGTTATGTGTTTATGCTCGTGACTGTACAGACAGATAATTTGGATAACATAATTAAAGATTTATTTATATTTATAAATACATAAAGGTCATGATGGTTAAACATGTTATGAAATTAATTCACTGTACATAATGAACGTTGAACTTTTAACGATGATAATCATTTAGACAATGATGGTCAATTTTCTCAAAACGTTTTAATGTGTTTATCACGGCGGTTTCCTTTGTACATTTTTTTTGGAATTGAAATTTGAAATAAATAATAGTGCAAAACCTAGAGACTTTCGAAAGAGTTCAAAATATTTTGGACTAAACGTGATCAATTGATCATAGCATTGGAAAACCCTACGATATAATGAACTGTGCTGATGATACTATTCATATATCTACTTATTTTTTTACAATCTCCTTTACATCATAACACTACAAATACGAGTACCAATTGTATCTCTTATTTTCATTCTTCCCAAATTATATCTGTGTCTGTGTTGATTTATCTATACAGTAGACATTATTTTTAATTCTACTGGGCCCACCTTACATCATGTTCTCTTACTGTACAAAGTTTGGCTGGAAGAGATTGCTTAGCAATAAGTCCGCCTTTGCTCCATATTGTTAACAATGTTATAATTCAGTTTTGTGGTTTCCCAGATGTGGGCAATAAAGTTATATTGTATTGTATTTCAAATACTTAGCTCAAAATAAAGTTGAAAGTTTTATGCTTAAATTAATACTGTTTAGAAAGAACCTAGCATTGCATAGAACAATTTGTTTCATCACAGAGACAAGAACTTCTCTAGGGCATATACAAAGCGAAGTCAAAAAACAGTTTGTTTTTATGAATCCCTACAAAATTATACAAAGTTTAAGGATCCTGATTCAGGAGTACAAAAAGATATGAATGCTAAATATAAAGTGGGTTATTAAACAAATTTGAATGAAAACAATTGATTCGTTTCGAAATCAATTGTTTGAAATGTGCCAGACACTGGACATTAAAAATTAGCTACCTACTTAGTAATTATTTGTTATTGTTTCAATCCTGTCTCCGCGGTCCAGTGGTTGCGGTATTTGCCTTACACCCGTATGTCTAGGGTTCGATTCCCACGGGAAGCATACTTTGTATAGTTTTTGGTTAGAACATTGCAGGCTTTAATCACCTGTCTGATAATAATGATCCCCTGCTTCGGAAGGCCCTTTGAGCGTTGGTCCAGGCTGCCATTTAGTGGTCGTTTGAAGAACCGAAAGGCGGTTCCAAAAAACTTTTTCCAAAAAGTTTTTTATATTAATTAATAAATCAACAATTCTGAACAGGAAACAGTGGAGATCTCTTGTGTCGGAGGCCAAGATCCTATTTGGGTCGCTGAGCCATCGCAGTTAGTAAGTAATCCACAATTCTAATTGTGAACAATTTTACGAGTCTGTACTCGTATACGAGCATTAACATGTACACTTAAACAAGGTCTAAAATTGAATATAATTGTACATAAACGTGCTCGTGGCTGTACCTCTTTGTAGGTGTTTACTTACATCGGTTCGCGTGCATTTAAATCTATCTTCCAACACATTCATTACTCGAGCGAGTGTCTCGGCAATAAAGTTGATGCAAATTATCTCGCTCGGATACCATCTACAAGCTGGTAGGTAGCAGATAGACTCATTTGATCATTTAATTACCTGATTCTAAGTATAAATCTTCAAGTCTTTTCATTCAGCTAGTAAATTTCAATTTAGTCTGTAGTCATTTGCAAATTTTGTACTTACGTTTCTTCGAAGCAAATTTAGTTAGTGTAGCTTGGCTGGCACTGGTGTACGAGTACATGAAGTTAAATAATTTTAAATAGTGTTACATCCCCTAACTGAAAACTTTTAACGCAAAAAAATCATATAGCCAATTTTGCTGAAACTCGTTATAAAGAAGGCAGGATACTTCCTTCCTTGACGAAAAAAATAAATATGTATGCGTTTTACCCATTTTATTAAAAAAATCTGTAAAAGAGGTTAGTAGCATAATATCCCAAATCTTGATAGGAGACTACACTCAATATTTTTACGCAATCAATAAATTTGTTACCATGTAGGTGAAGCCCTGGAGTATATCTGGTATGGTTTCTATTTAATCTTTCTAATCAATCAGAGAGTTTAAAACAGGAACAAGAGTAGCAAGAAAAAAAAACCAAAAGTGATTAGAATGATTGAATACCAAAGAACTAAAGGTCTCAAAATGCAGTACGATCTATACTAATTACCCTAAATTAGCAACATTTAAACTAATATCTTCGTGCCGGCTTCATTACATAAGTTACATTACTTCTGATTGATGAACCGGCTAGCCCCATAGATTCATAGAGTTAAAAGAATTATGGGTAGCACACGACATATGGTCTTGACGGTGGTTAGATGGTTAGGGTTTTATTTATTACTAATGTGTGGGACATAAAATTATAAATAATAAACAAAATAACGGAAATTTTAAAAAAAGATAACCTTTCTGTGTAATTTGGAAATGAAAAGACTCAAAAATATCCGCCATTTTGTTATGAAAAATCCAGCCTCTCACGGTAAATACGAATCTAACAACATAACACGAGATCGAAATTAATGAATGCTCTACTCAATGTACTGAAAACGATTCTTGCACAATTTTATCAGGGGATCAATTTAAATTTTTCCTATAGATGTTCTCATAACCAATGATCATCAGTTGCCTTTCAAAGTTAAGTAAATCTATATACAATCTCGCCAATATTCAGTATCGTTATTAGATTCATTAACAAACAAATGAAAATAACGGCTACATCCAACCATTAGTCGAGTCGTGTGAAATTAATGGATTTTAAGGGGATAGATAAATGAGTGTTTGTGATTATGACTGGTCGCAATCAGTATTTATTATAGTTAGCTTGTTCGAACTCTTTGTTGTAATTACAAAAAAAAACTACTTTATTCAATTAGGTACTTAGACATGTATTAATTGATTATTTTTGTAATTAACAAATAAATAAAATGAAGCGTTTGTTAGGACAGATTTAAGTATTAAGTAGTTCAAATAAATTCTACTTAAAATATAAACTATTGTCAGATTTCGCTGTTTTAACACCTAACTATAACATTAGTCAAATACCTTCTTCCTGAACGAATGAATGATGTCATTCTGAACTATTTAAAGAGTAACTAGAAAATGTAATGAAAAATACTGGGTTTACTCTATATAAAAATGTATTGCTGACATTACTAAAATGCTCTACTATTTACTTACTGAAACTAAGTTATTTATTTAAAATGCCAAGTGCAGCAATTGCCAGCTATGCGTCGAAAGTTAAAAGAGATTTGCCGCTTATATGACCAAATAGGAAACATCACTCTTAAGGAGACGTAATTTGCTAAAGAATAAACTTTTTGTTGGAGGCATTCTTGTGTTCTAAGTGTTACTACGGTACCTAACTTTATTTGCCTCAATCAAATCGTCTTTGCTTAGAATACAATTGCGTTAAGGTAAATGATAGTACGTGAACTATGTGTGGTCACGTTGGCAAAAAATATTTTGTCAGTGCCGTCTAAGGCTATTAAGTATAGAATTGCTAGGGTAAATTGAAACATATGTTCTGCTCAATATATTGATACGTAAGATAGATAGAGCTGTTGTGATATACCAAAGTATTATAATTTTATAATGTTTGATTTTTATAATTGTCATGTTATTGGTAATTTATCAGCATTCCTATGATAATCTAGATTGCATTAATTTGAGTTAAAATTGGACATAGCATTATATTTTTATTGGTCCGACACATGTCTAAAAATATCGAGTTAACCTTAGTTTACGAAATACAACCGTTATTCGGCCTATTGTTCTGTTGATCACTATAGACTAATGATATATACCCTCCAAGGTTCTAAAAGGTCTTTGAGTGACAATATTGAAGATACTCTCATAGATTTAGGCCGTTCAGTTCTGATTGATTGGTTTTAGAAAATATACTAGGATATTCCAAGTCGACAAGGATAGGGATGAATAGTTTAATAGATTGAAAATGAACTATGTAAATTAATGTACTAAGGTAGGTATGTTACTTGTGCAAAAAAATATGTTAAAGCTCTATCATTTTAGTATTTCCCTGTTATTTGGTTTACTACTTGACTTTTAAACTTCCATCCTTTTAAAAAAAGGAATATAAATAAAATTACCAAAAATTGCTTACAAGGCTATAATTTTAAGGACTGGAAGATATTGCTTACCAATAGATTTAAGTTCTTGTACATACTTTATTTTTTACCGTATTGTATTGCACAATATATTGTCACTTCTCAGTACCAATAGGGATGCCATTAAAAATATAAAACTTTTTAGTGTCCTAACGCTTTTTGTGTTGCGTTATTAAAGTATTGATAGGGTCAGAGTCACAAACCATATTTCCGACGATATAATGATTTGTGACCATATGTCCAATTGTCAATCGATGCCTCCAACTGTGAATGGCAGTGTCTCTATTGTCTTGCAAAAGGTGATAAGTGAGCAATAAATAGTAAGAAGGCATTCGATGACAAGAAAGGAATAAAATTAGTTTTACATGACAATTAAAATTACGCAGCACTTACTAACTAATGGTCTCATCAAGGCCAATTATGGCGCACACGCACGAACAAAATACATTTCATAAAAGGCTATTGTATTTCCCTTTTTGCTGTAAGGGTCTTGTCTTTGAACCTAAACGAGAATCGTCTTTTATGCTATGGATTTTGTAACTAAAGCGATGTACCCACCTGGCCATAACCTGACGAGACTCCGAATACTTAGTCTAAAGAGTAAAGAGTTTGACGTATGACCATGTCTTACATTTGTAACCGAAGCTTGAATACTGCTGGTTCTGGTTCACTATGGTTTTGTTTCTCTACGCCACATAAATGGAAAAAAAAAGAAATTAGAAACAATGTTTCTGTAATTAAATTTAAAGTTTTCGAAACAGAGAAAAGAATAAGTATGTACATACTAAACGTTTTGGTCATATCAAACCTCCTGCGACCGTATTTTGTGTTTGCAAACACCTAACTTCGAACATCTAACAAAATGTGGGCGTGGCCTAACATTTTTTTCATACAAAATGATATGCGCGGCTGACAGAATACATGTTATTTTTTGAATGTCCAACTGCTGGACATTCTGAGAGTTGGACATTTTGACAGCAGCACATTCTGAGAGTTGGACATTTTGAAACTACTGGACATTATGAGAATTGGACATTCTGAACTGGAACGGACCCGAACGGGCTTTATAACTTACAAAATGGAAAAACAGAATCTGAGGCAAGTCTGGATGACTTAGAATATCTTGATTCTATGGAGTTTTCTTGTAGAGATTACTTACCTATGATTAGATTTAAGGCCTTCAAACATAAAACTAGAAAAGCACAACCTCTAATTCTACTGATGTCTCACTTCATTAAAAGCCAACGTTTATTGAAGATGACACTAAATATTTTAAGCCCCTGAAGTCAACAAAACCATATTAGATAATTTTGTGTTTGTAATTAAATTAAGTTTAAGACTACGATTCGTATTTTTTTTTTTTAATTTTCAACCAATGAGAAGTCAATTATAGGCCCTCACAAATAGAATTTGAATAGTCTAACTAAAATGTATTATTTCATTTAGTTATTATGGAGAATCGAAACCGTAGCAAGTTGAGAATAAGCACCGAAGATGGAAGCAACTAGTAATGAGCACATAGAAACTCGTTCGTCAAGTTATGTACGAAAGTACTGTCTAGTTAAAAAGTTTTCTAACACTACTGTTTAGTTAAATGATCTTACTCGAAGCTGTTTTGCAAAACTCATTTTAATATATTTTTTTATTAATTTTAAGTCGACAATGAGTCTAGTCAAGTGAAGATGAATAGAGAAAAGCTTTTCTTATTATCAATTAAAAATGACGAAGTATGATAGCTGTAATATTAAAGTAAAGTAAAATTAATTTAAATAAATATTTTCTTTCTTTCTATTGATAAACTATATCTTGCGATATGTATAGTTTTCAAGATTTAAAAAAATGCACGGCGTATATATTAGAATTTTCTCTATTTTAAAATATAAGAGCGTTAAAACACAACTAGCAACATTTTTTAAATTGAGTGTTTTAACCATCGTTCGGTCCAATTAGGACCCAGTGGACGCGCACCTCAAAAAAACAACGTCAACTTTTTGTCTATAACTTTTTCCAAGAACTAGACTGCGCTATCTAAAGATCTGCTAACAACTCTTCATTATATTATCTCAATGAAGTTGTTAGCGTTTTCACCTAAGATGTCCGGCTATTGTCAATTAAACATGGAGATCCTAACCTTTAGCCTCTGCGAATTCTTCAAATTATTATTAGTCACGGCCGTCCTCTCTCTTTTTATTATTAAACAATAGCCGACAAACTATTATTGTCAAATATTGTTAAGAAAACATTAACAATAGAGTTATCGACGAGCCTAATTATAAGCAAATGTAGTTCTTAAGCGTTCACAGGTAAAGTCGACGATCGTGAATAGATCATTGATATCTCAATTAAAGTAGGTAAATCTGATAAATAGGAACTTTACAGATTGATAGTACTATTGTTGTCATAGTTATTATCGATATATCGAGGAAGACAATTAGCCTTTGAAAATGCAAGCGTAAAAATTATATATCTTATAAATTAGATATTATTAAGCTTAGTTTTTTCTATTCATCGAGAGAGATCTCTCCAAATAAAGAGATTTGTTCTCTTAGAGGCCTCTATATTCGTGCCACCGAACAACATTTGTTATATTGCAATAATACAATATTAATGAAAATAGGTTAATCATTTTCCTTGGATGTATAAATTGTTTTAATAATTTAATTGTTATTAATTATTTAAAGATATATAATTTGCATGTTTTTATTGTACATAAATGAAAACAGTTATACAACATCAACTAACAACAAAAACTTAAATATTAATTTACAATGGCGGACTTATCCGTATGAGGGATCTCTTCCTGTCACCCACTATAGTAGAGGAAAGTCTGTGACTGTAGTAGGATTATGGGATCTAACTTACATGTACGAAAAAACAATAAATAAAAGCAATATTCAACTACCTATTACTACCTATTCATAATTCTTAATGATAATTAAATGCAGTGCAAAAAAAAAAATGTAACAAACCACTCTACGGACAATTTATAGACAGACTTCTTTAATCTTCTCCTTGGATGACTTGAGCGATGGCGGCATCTTTACTGCAGATGGGAGTTTATTCCATAGCTTAGAAGCCAGAACAGAGAAGGAACGTGCATACGATTGGGAACTGGCTTCAGGATTTTATTAATTTAAAATATATTGTACGCCCAAATTGGGCAAAGCACTGATAACCACGGCTTTAAGTCCACCATTTACATTCTTTGTAATAAAGTTTAAATAAATAAATACCAAAAAGAAAACTGTATAACCTTGTAAACTACCTGTGTTTTACAATAAAGATATTTTGTATTTGTATTTGTGTCCATTATTCTCTCCTATCATCACTGTACTACTATTGATGGAATGACATTGGCATACCTAACCCAATTTATCGTTAATCGATGTAATAAACTGAAATTTTAAATTGTAAGTAAAGTTCCTAAGTCGATTAAATTTTAAGAATATAGTTGAAGTTTACGTAACTCTATCTATTAAAGTCACAAACTTTCAGGTTTCGATGCATGAATATGAAACTGAAATAAAGGATCGTAAATGTACTTATGCGAGTTTTGCCACTGAGTCGCGCTCTTTTCAAAAGTCTAACTATAATTTAATAAATCATAAAAAAATAAGGCGACAAAAATATGTTCTGTCTCGTTTCACGACAAATTTAGATAAAAGAAAAAGCGATGTAACATATTTTAGTTAGTATAGATTTAACAATAGTATGCTATTAATGCGATATTTAATGGGCTTGTTTGATTTCGCGTAATATCGCTTTTATATTCACTGTAACAATAAATTAATATGAAGAAAAAACAACAATGGCTTTTCGAATTCATTTGGATGTGTTGATTTAATGAGTACGCGGATAAACAAAAAATGCGTGTTCATGTTATGGGAATCATTTGTCGACGAGAATATGGCATATTGAATAAAGAAAAAAAAGTCTTCTTTAAAACCTTCTACGATATATGCTTGAGTATACTATTATGTATGGTCTTTTTGGTGGTTATTAGTTACTTACTGTATATCCAGTAGTATTAAGTGTTGTAGTTTAATGTTGTAACAAATAGCTTGCAAAATTTATACTTAATTGAAAGGAAAAAAATGATGTTAATAAGTGATATAGCACTTATGCTGATTTTAAATTATAAATAACTGGTTATTAATAATAACTGTTTTTCGCAGCTCCACCTGCGGTATATAGCCTATGTTACTCAGGGTGAATGTAGCTTTACAATGGTGAAAGAATTTTTGAAATCGGCATAGTAGTTTTTGAGTTTATTCATTACAAACATACACACAAAAATACAAATCTTTCCTCTTTATAATATTAGTGTAGATAAACAAGAGTATGAAATCATAACAAAATTCTTTATTTTTATTGTCTGTCAATATAAATTGAATTAATTTTCATCACAAACCAGTTTTGTTTGTTCTGCGATGACCCCTAGAAAAATAGATCAAAGCAATGCTCTCATTCCACAAAGCAAATTAGAGGTTTATTCGAAAAACCGTAGCAGTAGCTTGACTGGCATATGGCATGGCAGATTGCATCCACAGGCAATTTAAGGCAATTCCCCACTGTCACACGAGCCGGCAATCACAGTGGACAGCTGGCCTAATCGCCACGCGATCAAAAAATATAGAGAGTGCAGGTCGTCTATCAATATGTATTAGATAAGCTTAAGTTACGCCCACTAGTTGGTATTTTCTTTAACTATTTGCGTTATTTTTGGGCGAGATTATGCAAAAATTGGTTTTGTCACTGTAAATATACCAAATAACAAAGGATTCTATGTGCATATCATTGCACATTGATAAAATAGTATTTTTTATACTTTGGGCAAGTATAATGGAAATCCGCCGCTGGATGTCTCCTCCGGGCACATTTTTAAGGTTACATGGTCAATCGACCTTGTGTCCTTGTCACATGGTCAATCAGACCTAGTTAATAATCGACACCCTTAAGTTTTGTCTTTATATGATATACATTGAACATGAATTTGGGATACAAATAAAGAAAATGAATGAATTTTCCAGCTCTACACAAGCGTTATTCTGTCTAGAGTATTGCCAATCATTCGGCGGGCGATTCTGTAAACGTGATGCGGGAAAGGAATTCGTATAAGATGGGGCATTATCGAAATAATGTTTCGTCGACGTGGACATTCGACACGTATTAAAAATATTGAAAAAATATTAAAATCAGTAATTATTTTTATGAGAATGAAAGGTCCTTTTGATTTAATTTTTATTATTAATTTATTTTATTGGAGGTGTCTAAATATCATCAGGGATTACTCTGATTTTTTTTATGTTGAAATGTCCAGCAATTATAAAAATGTTCATGCCTTGATATATATTTTTTTTGGTTCCGAGATAAACGTTATTACTACTATGCGTATGTTCACAGTTTTCTTTATTTTAATATCAAACTTCGATCATAAATTAGGATGCTGCACCGATACAAAATCGAAAACAAAATCCGGCATCGCGCCGCGTCTTTGCGATTTTGCGATCGCTAATATCTATATGATAATTTTTTTGTATTGATCTTTACGTTATGGACTGATCTTTACGTTACAGCACTTGTAAAGTCATAACAAGGAAAGGTAGTCTTCATTTGTAGTGTGGCGAGGGCATCAAATAATAATCTGCGTACTCTCACAAGAAAATATCATTAATCAATAAACGCCATACAAGAATCCACTTCAATTACTAGTAAGTATAAATATCGCATTGAAAATCTAGCAAAAACATGTCTAGTAGGTATATCTAGTAAAGGACAAAGTTCAGACTTGTCGAATTGTGATGCCAGGATTGGGTAGCAAGTGGTTTCTGTCTATGGCAATCAAACATTAAAATTGTATCTTGTAATCAATAAAAAATATTTATAAAGGGCTATCATTCTTTTTTTTTAATTTTAAGAAATATCGACGGCGTACTGTCATTCAGTTTAATGCTTCATCTAATAAATCGTGTGACTATTAAAATAAGACTTAAAATGCTACAGAAATCTAAACTAACTAATTCGTCGACCGATAAAATGCAGAAAAAATCCCACTCCCGCCTAATATTATAAACACATAATTGAGTGTATTACTATTAATTGCTTATTTGCGTGAAGAGGTAGGTAACCCTTTCCAGGCTCTACGTACTAAACCAATCTTCTTGAAATTTCACATGTAATGTAAGCCTAACTATTAGGATTGTGGAAAAGGACATACCTTTCATACCTTTGCAAATAGTACCTATTGCTAATGAATGAATGAATATTTTACAGAAGATATTATAATATTCATTAATTCTATTCGTTATTTGACTCGCTTCACCACTCGCCCATATCTTTTCATCAGTGTGAACTTATGTATTTTTTATTTTTAATAACGTGGATTCAATTTATCATTTTAATACGTAATCAAAGATGCATTAACATCATTATTTTGTAGACATTTGAGAGCACTGTGCCTTATGATTTTGGAATAATATCTACTTATCTATTGTATCTATTCAGAAGATAAGTACACATTAGAATCCTTTGTAGAGATGGTGAGAAATGTTTTAATGATTGGCTTTTGACATTGCAAATTTATATGGAAAACCCATACCTTTTTTTCACCAGCCATTGCCCGTGGCTATACCCGCTTCCTCCGTTATCCGAGGTCAGTTTTTTATGTGTCTATATATTTAAATTATACGAAAAGCACTCTTAAGGAGATTAATTGATACTAAGCAAGCAGTCATAAAAAAAATGTCGAATCTTACAAATACCTGAAGAAGGTGAAGAAAACGTGACACTTTAGGATGCAATTGTGTATCTACGTCATTGATGATGAGGGAATTAATTTGTTTCTAACGATTTCGGTCTATTCAAATTATTTCATAGTTTGTTACTCCTAAAATAGTAAGTCAAACATCTTGGGATCCGTTCGATAGACACTAGACACCCAAACCTGGGCCAATATTTGTCCAACAAATCCAAATATTTGCTTTGATACTGGAGGTATATTGTCAAGTCTTTATTTCGTACTGTTGAATTAGAAATATGATTTTCTTTTGGGATATTCATTTCCGAAGCTGATTGAGTAATCAATGATACTTGCTGTTCTAACTTATTTTTTTTGCACCACCTCTTAGATGACTGGTAGAAGAAGCCCTGGGTTTTTAATTTACATTATTTTAATTAAATTACACTTTCTCATTATTATAATAAAGTAAAATAAATAAAATGATAGATTAAAAAAAGAACATACCTGACTTAGCTCAAGAACTGTTAAGTTACTACGAGCTTTTTCCCGAGTCTGCGTTCTCGCACTTGACTCCTACGGAAGCAGTACTTTAGCAAATATACATACTCATTTTGGCTTTTAAAATAATAGGATGAAAAGTATTCAGTGTTTCTATTAAAAAAAAATTAAACACAGTTCTTTCATGAATCGCCCTTTGTGGTTAATTTTACTGAAATTATTAAATGAATAATTTTCAAAACATGTGATCTACTTAAATGTATAGTTATGTTTTTGAATCCTACAAGCAAATATTAACTACAACTAGAATAAATACAAATTAGAATATGTCTCAAGACTACCTACTTACTAATAAGCATTCCTACGTACATCTTGCCCGGATGCACCTAGCCCTAATAATAGGATTGCTTAGAGACGTACTCGTTTCCTATGACCAGTGCCTCTACTATAAGATTTTACTTACGCAGACGCTAGCAACCGCGTTAAGATTTTATATAAAATAAAGCACAATAGGTGGACTTAATATGCTAAAAGTTACTTTACTATCCATCAGGGGCACTGTACAGATGTGCTATACAAAATTGTTAACGCAGCCGCTAGCGTTTGCGTCAAGGGAATCTCATGGTATCAATCATTGGCGTCAATTATTGGCTATACAACAAATCGTGCAAAAAAACCACATACCACAGATTGCTACTGTACTTAGTTGAGTATGACAATGTTCGCGTGCCAAGCTCGATCTATAATGATGCCACACCATTTGTGGTTAGCTTTACTTGCGATATTGTAAAGACGTGTTGAAATCGGAATTCCTGTGTACCTACCTATATGTTCTGTTTTTTATGTTATGATCTTCCGCTAGTTTAGGTAGATGACCAAGTTTTCACATATCTTTAGGCCTCACAGAAATATAGTACTTAGCTATATTGCTAACGTGCGATACGGGCACGATTTGGTAGATTCTTTATTATTGGTTTTGTTTGTGGTATTTATAAATATGAGCAAAGGAATAAGGATGAAGTTTTTATTTATCATTTCTTAAAATAAGTTGGTACTCTCCCTCATCTCTCATTAGTTTGAATTTGTGTGTTTAACTTTAAAGCTCAAAATTATATTTCTATGTTGTTCAATGTAGTCTCTTGTGAATGCCCCCTATCGTACTTATCGATTGAAAACAATTTGGTCCTAAGTTAGAATTTCATATTTTGCAATATAAATCATTAGCTTTTGTATTGTAAGCTTATTTTCAAGATTTGTTCGAATAAACATCTCTTGTTTATACCTAGTTATGTAAAATAAATAAGATAGGAGAATAGACAGGACTCAATTTAAACGAGTACTATATTGATGTTCTTACTTATAGTCACCGATCTATGAAATATATAAAGTAAATTTCTAATTATGTAAAATCTTAGTAAATGTAACCAAATACTTGCAGGAAAGATGAGACAAGATTTAAGTATACTGATACTAAAATCTAACAGCTAATAATTAATACTTAAATGTGTTTAAAATCTACTTGCACCTGTAACATTTCAGGGTTTAATACTCGATGGACTTTCTTCGTAAGGTTTATGATGGTCATCAATAGGAGTTTATATGCTTAACGTGTAATGACTGAGAAAACACTTCCTAAATTAGCGTATACATTGTTTATTACCACCCAGATATAAATAAAATGAGAGGGTTACCGGCGCCGGACCACCTGTACCATTGGATATTACCATTACTGGTACAAATACTGATTTATCCCACTTGTACCATTGATTGTACAAATAACACTTTAGTGTATAGATCAGAACAGTTCTTAACAAAGTGTACAAGGAAAACGATTAGATCTAATAGTGCTCAACAATTTTTGCTGATTCGACCACGACTTTGACGTAAAACTCCAATATCAATTAAAATGTTCCAAAGAGAAAACATTTTTTATGATTCGTGCCTTTAAAACAGTTTATGATTAAGGTCTACATTATGCCAACTTTGCTTACTTGTTGAACCAAAATATTCATTATGCAACAGTAAAAAAAAAAAAACGGACACATAACAAGGTTCAATAAAGTACTCATTCATTCAGAACAAAGAATAATGATAATAACTATTTGCTATCACTAATCCATCCAATAGAAACTTCCCTCCATTACAAGCCCCTTAGGGACCTAGTCAAAATCAACACCAATTACCGACTCCAAATAAAAACAACTAAATAAAAATAGATTCATAATAGAGCCTTTACCTTAATAGTCATGTGAAACTTGCTACGTAACGTAGGTCTTACATAAGCATTTACCTATGTCATTTGCTTCTGTCTAATTAATAGTTAAGAGGTTGAGAAGTGTAATTTGGTTCCTCGTAACGTGAAACTCAAGTAGGTCTTATTACTTAGTCCTAACAAGTACTTGAAAAAGGCTGCTTGCTCAAAGATAATGTTTGAAAAGTAAACTAACTTTGCGTAACTTATTTGACATAGTTCATTTCAATACAAAAATAATGAATGAATACTTTATTGCAACATTTACATACTTACATAGAAAAAAATACAGCATGAATAAAATTAACATTAAAAGAAATGAGTATGAATGCGGACATATCGCCAATGCAATCTCTTCAACCTTATGGTAGAAAGGAGCAATGGAAAAAAAACTAAAGCGAGCGGTGCAGAAGTGTAGAACTACAATAATTAACTTACATAAAATACATACATAAATGATATGTTAGTTATAATGTTATAATTTGTCTCCAGAAAATTTAACAAAAGCATATTTTTAGGAGGCAATAACCAAGACCCACTTTGAGTCGCTGCACCATCTTAGTGAGTAATTATTCACATCCCATATGAATCAATTGTTTTAACCATAGAAATATGAATGGGCATTGCTTTTAACCAAGCATTATTGCAATCATATAGACATAGAATAGGGTAATATAAAATTAGTACCTCAATAAAATCCTTTAAAGCCCAACTGTCAGTTAGACAGAGTAGTTACTCTTTGAATAAAACTACTATATACATTTATTCACCTATTCGAAACCTTTTCTCATAATATATTACCGTATCCACATTACTATAAAACAGTGTTAACGAACATATAACGTGTTCTGATATGAAATTAATGGAGTTTGTGATGAAACCGACTTTATGGCTTAGCCGTTAGCGCATCCAAGTTACTGCATGACCCGTGATACATTTTTGATATTAGATTAAGTACAATAATACTTTACAAACCGCTCAAAAAGCATACTTATTAGTACCTGGTCGCTTTGCCATAGTCGGGTAATATGGAACCCATACGGCTAGATGTTTCTAACTACTTCAAAAATATTAAATCGTGATGAACTTCAATATTAAGGAAATCCTCTTTTCCGTCAGGTTTATTGCTTCTAGGATGTCTGGCCAGAGTTTGTATATGTAAAAGACAATTTTGTAAATTGTTTTAATCCGTGAAGCTTTTCTAACGCAATTCAGCTTCGCTTGCTTAATTAATTGTTTTCTAGGCGAGCGACTTTAATGTTTTGCTCTTTTTGCGCCTCCTGTGTAAATTATTATTCGCCACAAATATATTAAATTCATCTTTCAAAAGAATCTTAATTTCTATAAAAACTTAAGCAAAGTACTTACTGAAACAGCAGGTTCCATAGGAAACAAATCTAGTCCGACCCAAATTACTGTCATTCTACGTACCTACCAACCCTTGAGTTCGACGCGTCATACAAGAATTATTCATTCACATTGAGAGAGTTAAGTTAAAGAAATAACGATATTCTTGATGACGTGTTTAATGAAAATTTCAGTTAAATGTGTAATTACTATTGACATATCATACAAATCGATTTATCAGCTGTCGAATCTATCTTTACTTATATGAGGGTCGAAATATTTTTTCCCAGTGTATGTGCGGATTTGTTAACTAATTGAGAAAATATTCTGTCTGTGCATAAATTGTGTAAAGTTACCCAGTATAAAGTCGATAAAAATATTTTTTTCCGTTCAATGTGTATCGGTCAAAAATCTAATATACGATTTCTTATTTTTCGCGATTGTTACACATAAAATTAAACAATTTTTTTGGTCTTACTGCGACCATGAACGCTGTAAAGTGATTGAAACATTAGGTGTTTAAATTAAATAAATAAGTAATTAATACCATAAAAACCGTATTAAAATAGTTTGGTATCTAATATACAAGAAAAAATCATTGCGCGCTATAAAAAGCATGCTAACACTCGCCCAATTTTTTCAACCAATGTAAAGAAGTCAGTTTCTGTACCGCAAGCGTATTGGATACGTCATGTAAGTGCATTCTTGTCAATGCACGCGCCGCAATCAATCACTGCGTTGGGTGTATTGTCGGGTGCATAATATTGCATCTCATAATGGTATTAAGTAACAGTAACTAGATGACATTCCTACACTATGCTACTTGGCCTTATTTTATTGTTGCATTAGTGAGAGTGATACGTGATAGAAATTTTATTGTTTATAAAATGCCTCTAAAGGCCTATATTTTTTGGTAACAGGGACAGACGGGACCCCGCCCATTGCGGTAAGACCGCTAGGCCTTGTTTTTCTTTCGTATATTCTATATGGAGTCGAATTTTCAAGAAAACTCAATAAATTATTAGATTGAAGTGAAGTGACTCTTATTTAAATTTATAATGCTTTTGTAATATGGCATAAATATAAAAATAATTAATTTATTACATTAATTATTTTTATAAATAATTTGAGCGTTTTTGGAAGAACGAGTATATAAAAATCGATAATATCGTGAGCTTACAAGAAAAATTAAAAATTACAATGGCCCATGAGGGGATCGAACCCGCGACCTTCGCGTTATTAGCACGACGCTCTAACCAACTGAGCTAATGGGCCTGTATGGGTTATGCTGAAAACTGTAGTCCTTATATTTTATTGTCTAAATACTTATAAATACGAGCAATAAAATAATTTATTATTGAGATATTTATACAGGAAGATAACACGTATATATAATGATAAAGTTTTATATACGGTTGATAACTTACCTTATTATTTCATTGCTGCATCGAAAGGACTGTGACCTGAAAATAAAAAGATAAATACGTATAAATCATTTGTTAGTTTTATTTATAATAAAAGTATTAACATAGGTATGTAAAAAAGTTATAAATCTTATATCTCTTACATTAGGTCATAGAATAGATAATTATTTATCATAGATTATTAATACTAATGATAATCCTGCTTTGATAGTCTTATAACGAGTATATATATTATTACATACATTAGAGATGTGCAGACTAGTCGGTAAAGACTATCCGGCCACTTTCGTAGTCGGCGACTAGTCGGCAATTAATCGGCAAATAGCGCAGACTAATCGGCTTTTCATTATTATTTTTTTATATTTTATTAGCATGAGTTAATCAGTCTAACCATGGCATTGTTATTACATAGACCGCACAAATAACTAAATATTCTTTGAATATTTCAAGCATCTACCTGTTGTCTTATCAATTATAGAGCAAAAAAAAAGTACATTTGTTGTATGGGAGCCCCTTAAAATATTTATTTTATTCATTTTTATTTAGTGTTTGTTGTTATAGCGGCAACAGAAATACATCATCATCATCGAGTAATTAATTATACTGATCTTGATTCAAAAATCAAGTATGCTTAAAAAATATAATTTAATTTGAGTTAATTATTTACCGGCTGATTTTTAACCTGTTTCAGCAAAAGAAAAAAGAAAACACTTCTTAAGAATAAAAACTTCTTCACTGATCGGGAATTGAACCCGGAGCCTCGTGAATAACAGACTGAGTTACTAACAACTTCCCCTTTTTTGCCCTCATTTTTCCCCCAATTCAATCAAAGCTCTCGACAAAAACTTTTAAATAAATTAAGGAAGGCTCATGTAGAGCCAAGTTTTGTAAAAATCCGTTCAGAAATGTGTCTTCTAGCTCGGAACATACATTTTCAGATAGAAAAGCAAAATTGTCGAAATGGAGACGCTTCGCTCGCTCAGTCAAAAAAGATACTCCGTCCCTTACCCTTGAAATTCCGATCCAAAAGTTCTAAACATGAACCTTAAAACATACTAACGTTGGTTTTGTATGATTTACATTACGAGTACATTTGTTTAGATCGCAAACATATCATAATTTCTTATTATTTTTTATATAAATAACCGTGATCGGCTTTGCCGACTAATCGGCCTATTAGTCGGCTTCTTTACAACCGGCTAATCGGCTAGTCGGCTAGCCGACCAAAGTCATGATCGGTACATCTCTAATATACATATATATGCTGGGCGCGCAGATTAAAATAAAAATGTGCCTCTGCATACAAACTAACATTAACATCATTGAAATGTGAAGCATAATAAGTCAACCAATCTGCAAAGGTAAGTGAATCGGAAAATAAGATCGTTTAATTTTCCGATCGTACATGCGTCAAACACTACACTTAATTTATACCACGGTAAAAATCAAATCAATCTATCAATTGATAGGCGTGCCGACCCGCCCACTTCACTACAGTTATACCGTGTCTGTCTGTACTTGAGACGGTACATTGTAAAGAATGACTTTATTTAAATTAACGCTAGTCTCATTAGACACTCCGGTAGGCATAAAACATCTATGTAACTATGGTGCAGAAGTAAGGCTGCGATTAAAGTTATGTTTATGAATGATTAGTATATTGACATAATTCATGTTAATTCTGTATATAAAAATTTGGTATTTGTTGGAGGTTTTATTAATAAGTGGTCTTCGTATACGAGAGTTATGATTCATATATGAAATCAATCATCATTAACTATACGTCTTGGAACAAAGGCCTCTCTCCTATTTTTTCGAGCTTACTACATCTAAAATATTCACCTGTTTGCTTTGCTCTCATTCATTTGCAGTTAACGATCATCATCATCATCATTAGTTCGTGTAGGTTACGTTGCTTATCGACCATGTTCACTCTGGTGTCAGAGTTGTTCGGAACCGCGTCTCGGGCTCTGATGTGGTTCCTTTGACGACCACCAAATAGCAGCCGGGACCAACGGCTTAACGGAATCATCTTTATTATCAGACAATCAGGTGATTCAAGACTGCAATGTCCTAACCAAACTGGAAACAACTAAACAAAGTATGCTTCCCGTGGGAATCGAACCCACGACCCTCAGGTCGAAGGCGAACACCTTAACCACTGGACCACGGAGGCAGTTGATACAGATGACATGCAGACATTTTACGGTCTGTTATCTATACGTAAAATGTTTTGTAGCCTAGCGGTTTTAGATTAACTACGTCAATATAATGGTCAGTAATCATCAGAAATAAAATGCAGGGGTATAAATAGGGTAGGAACTTAGTATTTTATGATTTTAAGGATAGTGGTTAAATTCTAATCATTTACTTCTTTTGCTTGTGACTATGTTAAGCAAGGTTTTGCCAAAGTAGTTGTGTGTAAGTATATGAAACTTGAAATATGCAAAAAGCACATGTTAATTAAAATAAAATATACTACCAATATTTCCGTATTTCTTGATTGGTTTGTGTGTTTTTTAAGTGTTTAATTTTATTGTACCATGTAACTGTTTGTTTCCCTAATAATACCAAAATGTAATAAAATAAGTAAAGATAATTTTACCTATAAATATTTATAAAAAATAATCTCTATTTTCCTTTGTCATTATATTACGCCTGAACGACTTGAACAATATCGCTGATTACTGGTATTGATTGTTACAATGGAGCGACTGCCGTCTAACCTATGTAACCCTAGTAAAACCAGACCAACAGGAAAAAGACCCAAAGTGTAGACTAGAAAAAGGGTAAAAAAAACCTAGCCTATTAAATGTAAAACAATATCTTCTCGCCCACCTAAAAATCACAAAATTGATATTACTACATTGTTTACAATATGGAGCAAAGGCGGACTTATTGTTAAATTTATGTTAAAAAAAATTCCTTGACCTTAGATGAATGGCATGATTCTCATCACTTATTACGTCACTTATTACTAGTTACATACTACCTTCACGATTAACCACATTATTACCCAACGACGGTCAACTGCGGTTTTTGAGATTTGCCTAAGTATGGGAAAATCTTAATGTAAAATGATTAACAAGTGCACTAGTACTATGTTTGGATGAAAGAGCTTAAATATCAGACAAAATATAGAAACTACATTTTTGGGGAATTACAATAAAATAAAAGGTATTTTAATATTTGCTCTGCGAGGAAATGTAAACATGTTTTTTTTTTACATTTTGACAAAGCTTCTGAAATGTTTTAAAATGCAGTTGATATCTTAATATACTCAATACTTACAGTAAATTTTCTTTTTAAGTTAGCTCAAACGATCGTTATTCAAAGTTGTTCGGTATGCACAGAAATGAGGTTAAAACTAATCAAATACATCTTCACATTAAACAGTATCGTTGGTTAGTAATATTAATAAACTAAGAATAATCATAAATCGATCAAGAATTAGCAAAAAAACTAATTTAAATTCTAAAAAAATATTACGTTTCCGCAAAAAACCAGGAAGAAAGCTTACTATGCCACGTGAACTACCTCTGGGCAGTTATATCTTACGCTCCAGTGCCACCCATCCTACCATAGCGCACATGATTACGACAACCACTCAAAAATAACCTTTAATACCATGCGCTTAGAGAAGTGAAAAAAATTAAATCAAACCACTCATTTATCTTCACAATAATTGCTCTTTTAAGTGAATGAACTGTGCAAGCGCATATATTATTTGTGTAGTAACCTTAAGGCAAGATAAAGTACATAATTGTACTATGTGTTATAACAGTTTATTGAACTATCCAAAAGTGCAACCAATTTGTTTTTTTTTTTATACAATTAAGTAGGTAAACAGGCGTACGGCCCACCTAATGGTAAGTGGTTACCGTAGCTTTTGAACGCCTGCAATACCAGGGGTGTCACGAGCGCGTTGTCGATCCTGATAGAATTTTTTCACACTCTTTTTGAAGGCTTGGGAGTATCACTGGGAAAAAACCATGGCAAAGAGTTCATTCTATAATCGCAGTGTACGAGGGAGAAAATTCCGCTTGAATCGTACTATACACGATAACTTGGTATTCAAGGTATGGTGATGAAATCCCTGATGATGGCGAGAGATGCGATGGTCAAAAGGAGCTGTTGGCATTATGTTAAACAATTCCTCCGAGCATAGCCCATTATACAAGTGGTAGAACACGCATAAGGAAGCGAGGGTTTCATACTAAATTCATTTAACTAAAGTGCAAAATCAGTAATTGGAATTTTGTAACGAAGGATAAAGAGTAAAAAGCCAAAGTGATTGATATCCAAGAGTTAAATTTTTGTACTTAAAAGTAAAAAATATTTACCAGAGTAATAATCCATACTTCCATACTAATATTATAAATGCGAAAGTCTGTCTGTCTGTTACGCTTTCACGGCCAAACCACTGAACGGATTTTGATGAAATATGGTATGAATATAGTTGAAGACCCGGGGTCAAACATAGGCTACTTTTTGATGCAGGCGGAGCTGCGGGAAACAGCTAGTACAGTATATAGCAAGAAACACTACACTCGTAGAGTCTCTTACGCTTATACTATGGTATGGTACGTATGGCAACATATGCTTGCCATATCGTATGGGCTAGCTAGCCCATAGCTATGGGACCGTACACCTCGGTGGTGGTCCACGAACAGTAAATATCAAAAATGAGCGGTATTTTTAATAAGTTGAAGCAAACAGGAGTGGTAGGTAGGCTATTTAGTTCAACATGAAAGCGCAATTACCGTGGTTTACAATGTTTGATTAGGAGACCATTAACATGCCTGTACTCTGTATTGCGAGTCAATAAACACGTTTGTTCTGGATATACGTCATGTGATCTTCCCACATTCTTTTGTTCTAACGACACCACTTTTTGTTAGACTATTTTAATTAGATATGAGATGAATAGGCGAGGGTGAAAAACGTCTCCGTCGTAGGCTGTGAAAATTACTGCCCATCCTCCTTAATTTTAAACCGTTAAAGAATAATGAAATGCTTTAGTCTCGTTCTTGTATCATTCTTTATTTTTTCTTTTGGAGTGATATTGATTTCCCGGCATTCTTCGGATTTCGGCGTACTAAGCATTAAGAAAACCCTGGCTACAATTATTTTTCTTCAAGCTATGCTATGACTAACTAATACTGTAGGTACAAATGCTAAAACGACAATAGTTTTCATTCAGTAGGATAATATTTAGGTCAACAAAAGTAGACAGAAGAGTTGAGAAGAAGAGATCTCGAGCTTAATTGGAGGTATGGTTTCTGGAGTAATTTGAACCTGTTTCGAAACTGAATAGATTTTTTATTTTATTAACTGTTATGGTCCTACTGTTGGGCAAAAGTCTCCCCTTTCTGTTTCCATACCTCTCTATTTATAAATGTTACTTTCGACTCTGCCAAAATATCTAAGAAAAAAAAATTCAATAATATTTTCATATTGTATAAGTAAGGCCTTAAGTAGTAAGCTTAACCAACTTCTCGAAGCTAATAAAGCTATTGGAAAAAAACTGCATACATTAATTTTAGTTGATAATTTATTTATGTTTATCTAAAAAAAGTTCCTTACTACCGGTATGTAATTAAGTATCACATTTCTATCAGTTACGAAACCAATGGTCCACATTCGGTAACATGTAAAATGTATGAATCGGTATATAATTAATTATACTTGCATAGATTACGATGTTCACCTACTTTGGCAGTGGCAACTATTTTTCACATTTTCATACATGTTTTGATTCTTCAATCATCAATTATATAATTGTACGATTTTTTCATTTTTTCTGAAAATCGTTCTTTTCTGATTGGCCTGAATTTTGGATGTTTAATTTTAAGTAGTTTGTTATAAAATATAGTATCGTTGAGTTAGTATTCCTTAACACAAGTCTCGAACTTTGGGGCTAACTCAATCAATATATGATGTATCATACACATTTATTACTTTTAATTATTTATTTAATCTAACTTTTTTGAATCAGTTTGTCCGTATCTAGGGCAATTATGTTAAAAATAAAATCTTGAGGAAGTAAAATTCATATCGACTAAAATATCGATTGCTCCTTCCACCAGAGTAATTCTTCTAAATAAACTTAGAGTGCACCTTTGCGTGCTTATACTAAGTGAAAACCGACTAGACTTAACACAGCAAAACCATAACTGCAATCTACGAAGGGCAACGTATTGTGGCTAATATTATGTAATAACCAGCTAACTCAGGGACTGGTGTGCGCACCCGGGCGTGCGCGCATCGGTCAAGTGCCGTGTCGCAGTCACGCTACGAATGTAATTGAAAGTACATTGTTTCCTTACATCAACTTTGTGTATGAGTTGTGAATTACTAGATAATTCGTTGTGAATTAATAGCCTATGCCTATACCAATAGAAGTAGGTAGTTCGATGAATCTAGTAATAATTCGAACTGCCACAAAATTTCAGAAACCTTTTAATTTTTTTTTTTTTTTTAATTATCTTAACGTGCTTTATTTTTTTTTAGATGTACCTGCTATTTATTTTATATTTTACTAGCTGTTTCCCGCAGCTCCGCCTGCGTTAAAAAGTAGCCTATGTTTGACCTCGGGTCTTCAAGTATATTCATACCAAATTTCATCAAAATCCGTTCAGCGGTTTGCCCGTGAAAGCGTAATACACAGACAGACAGACGGACAAAAAGACAGACAGACTTTCGAATTTATAATATTAGTATTTATGTAGTTTAAGTATTTAAGTAGTTTAAAGCGTATATTTGATAAATTTATATTTTATTTTTTAACGACTATGTTTTATAATATCTTACGTAATTATTTATAACAAAAATAGAATTGATTTCAGAGTATGTAATTCATGATTTATTTATTAGTGATCCGATCTCCAAACCCGCATTTATAGTCAGTGCGTCGTGTTTAGAAATGCACAGATTTCTGAATAATGTCGGATAGTCGCACGATTTGTTTCGAATGTATGTACGAGTATTACGTGTAATTTAAAAGCGATTACATACACAGGTCTCCAATAAAACGTATTGGTATGTATTCCATGAAGATCTCCTTACAATTTCCCTTCTCCATTACGAAACACTTTTGTTTAAGTTATTTGCCGTCTACGAGAAACGTTATCTTAATTGATAAATAGTTCGATGACAATATAACGTCATTATCTTTTGACCATGTAATTAATTGGACAAATAATAGTTCATCAGGTCGTGAGAGCTAACAGCGTAACAGCTAAAAGCCACATATTGTTAGATCAATATAATCTCGTAATGTATTTATCAACCTACCAACTTATATCTTCAGTTACTTTTGATAGAAATATTAATAAATACTACCTAAAAAAAAAATTATACATCAAGTGAGTAAATGACTATTTACTCGACTCACTTACTTGATATATTTAATATTTTTTCTTTATTCTCCATAAACAATTTTTTATGGAGAATAAATTAAAACAATAGCACAGAATTATTAATAGTATGACAATAGATATAGTACCGGTAAACGTAGCGTTGGACATCCACCGACCAGATGGTCAGATGACCTGAAAAAGGTCGCAGGCAAACGTTGGATG
Organism: Euzophera pinguis; assembly: GCA_947363495.1. Taxonomy (NCBI): domain Eukaryota; kingdom Metazoa; phylum Arthropoda; class Insecta; order Lepidoptera; family Pyralidae; genus Euzophera; species Euzophera pinguis. Next base: position 8,345,464 of record OX376171.1, read on the forward strand.
CAGACTGCTGCCAACCGATCATTTCGGAAATCATTGGGAGAGGCCTATGTCCAGCAGTGGACTGACTGCGGCTGAAATGATGAGATATACACACGTATTCTTAAACATAACCATAAGGACGTCCTTCACTCAAACTCATTGGAGGGCGCCTCAAGGAAGTCCTCGAACTTTCCTTGAAGACGATATTTATAGTTGGTTGCTTGAGCAAACTCCAATGAGGAACACCACAGGTTATATTGACAATCCAAAGCACAAGAATTAAAATACAAAAGAATAGAGTAACAAATAAAAAAGTAATTAAATACCTAGGCAAAAAGGTACAATGAAATGATTTATAACCACATTTATTTCATTTCGAGGACGCATCAAGGTACCTCTCGACCAACCTTATATTTGACAGTTCGATACTCACCTCTAATGAGAAATCATCTCCAGTCAAGGAAGCTTGTGACGACTAATCATACCAATGAGGTGGAGTAAAGTTGAATCGAGTTTGGGTGTAAGTTTTTTTTTGTCACGTCTTGTCTAAGTATTCGACACTCATCCAATCACGATCCAAATCGCCCAGACGACGACAAGACTTTAACACATTCACATAAAATATAGTATCTGCAGATCTTACAATTTGTATTAGCAACTCATCGCTTCCATTTATTCGCATTAAAATTCAACAGAAAACTGTGTAAGCGCAAAAAACTCTTTGGACAGGGTACTTAAATTTGCGAAATTGTCTTTAGTTGATAAATAGACATAGATACCATGTAACAACAGTTAACTGAGGGCTAAAGCGATACAGGTTGGCGTCACTACGTAAAAAACCCCATCATCAAACTTCCTTATTACATATTACGAGTACTTAAACGGTGGCAACTATGGGTTCCTAAAAAAGAGAGACAAAGGAATAATAAGGTAATTTTGCTATTACTAAACTATTTCTCTTTTGGAAGAGATTGCCTAGTAATAAGTCCACCTTTACTCTATATGTTAATGCTTTGGTTATCGTACTATTCTATGTTTCTGTGTTAGGGCAATAAAGATATTTTTTATTATATTGTATAGGGGAGGCCGAACTCCTACTTATGAACAACTAACAATAACAAAAAAAGTATAAAAAAGGATTCATTTAAATAAGTTTTTTTTCTGTTCTTTCATTAATTTGTAACATTGGTATGTGGATCACTCGTAAGATCGATTTCGGCTATTTGGTAATTAATATCAGCGATATCAGTTTATCAAGCAATGTCACTGCATATTCAATTCCCATCTCTTAGTGGAGATCCGGAAGGCTCGGGCACGATTCGCATTCAAAAAAGCAATGTAAACGACATTACATTCGAGAACTATCTGATGAAGCATGCGACATATTGTATGTATGTAGTATGTATTTACGTATATATTCTACTGAGTATTATTTTTTTTATTGTTTATAACATATTCAATAAAATTGTCAAACTTTCCGTTGCACTTATCTTCAAAAATTATTATTTTCTCCGCATCAGGTTTTGGTTGTCTGGTAGAAAAAGCCTTTGGCTTTAAGTCCGCCCTTTACATTATTGTAACGAAGTAAATAAATACTAACACTATAGATTTAAATAAAGAAAAAACAAGTAAAAACATTTGTTTTTTTCCGAAACGTATGTATTAGCAGATTCTCTATCAAGTTTCAACACAAAACCTTCATCGATAAAAAAATATCAAAAATATATTCACTCTAAACAACTTAACATAAATGATAAAATAAAATGAAACCCCGACAAAGAGGTGACTGTATTCATCGACAATTAATTTCCCATTTGTATTCAACTAGTAAGTATCGTCGTGATGTCTACTCCATAGACACCATTTTGGTATTTTACAAAACGATACAATTTTTTTTACAGCTAACGGTGGCGCTAGTAGTCACACAATATTGTCAAATAATTACGATGACAAGGCGTTTCCTTTAGTTCCAATTTTCGCCACCGGCATGAGTAACATTGTCGGCCTGTATTACTTACAACTAGAGCGTGTTCCTTCTACAAGTGGAATATTCACGAGGTTAGTTGAAATTATTCGCATTAGAATAAGAATTTCACAATCGTGGAGCTATTAGTTTGATACTTTTTTGGTGATTTCGCTACGGCCCATTATTTTTTCGCAATTATGGAAAATATTAACTGTACTATTTTTTACATAGATAATGGTTTCATTAAATTTGTGCTCAACATATCTGAGAACGATTTACGTTGTTCTCTAACGTCTGAATAAAAAATGAACTAAACATTCTTGACGCATAAAATTTTAGAATCTTTGAATTTAAGGAGGTTTTTAACATTTATAAAAGGAGGAGAGGAAACATTGACATTAATCGATAAAGAAATCGCCTTGAAATTAGAACGTTTAATCAAATGACCAGTATTTAAAACCATCTTCATCTAGATTTTAGCATTTAGAGCTGCATGCTCACCTTGACCGAGTGACAGAAAAATACAGAATAAAAAAAAGCTGAAGGCCAAAAACAATGAAATTAAAAAGTTTAATCTTACGATAACCCTTCAAGTAAGTGGGTATAATTGTTATTATTACTTATCTTTTTTTTCTCATATGTTTTGAAAGATAATTCGCGACACGCAATACATCTTTGTTTTTTTTAATGGTTTACAGGGAGAGAATGCTTTTAGCATAATTATCATTATATACATTAATTAAATGAAAAAATATGCCTTTTAACTTTATCGAGTACTCGAAAATGCAGTAGATACCGTATAAATTTATTTGAAAAATGGGTTATTTATAATTTATAGTACTTTATTTCTTCGGTTAAGATCTGTGTCATTGTGGAAGAATCTTTCGACTCTATGATCTGTGTACGTAGATAGAATACAAATTCAAATTCTTTATAGTGGAACAAGGGTGCAAAATAAGTTAATAGATAGTAAAAAAAATCTGTTTTTTCTGTTTCTTCATATCTTATCTTTCCGTCACTTGACAGTTCACAATTTTATGATTTCTTGCGGATAGATTAAAATATAACGAAAATATGCAATTTTTTAAAATTTCAAGCAGACATTACTGGTCACAATATTTCGATAGTTTACAATGTCACTAGTGAAATTATAAACTAACGGTTTTCACATTACGGCGGTATAAAATATCAAGATTCTAACAAGTCCGTGAAAGTCATTTTATTGTTGTTTGTAGAAACCTATTATTGCCAACTGAAAAACGAAACATATTTTTATTAGGAGACAAATATGTCTAAATGACGGAAACGCGCGTGCATGAGTAAGAATGGTGATTAAAATTCCTGCTTCATGGATGACTGGGAAATGATCCGTTACTGAGCAACACTGCTCATAGCGTTGTTTTAAATGTTCCACGAAAGAAGGGGTATTTATGAATATTTTTTAAGACAATAAATAACACACAATAAAGTGGGCTTTGCATAAGGTTTTATCTGCCAGTATACCTTGGGGAAATAACAGAAAAAAATGTTGTGTTAAAAGATGGTCTGCGCTGAATTTTCAACCTCAAAAATGTTTCTATCGCTAAAATGAGACAAAAATATTAACGTTTACACCCTCTCGGTGCTACTGCAAATTCTATTCACAAATTGGTCGAGTACGAGGACTTTTAATTATTTCATAGCAACCATGTGGCGTAGTAAATTGTTGATCCTTGACACCACTCTTTCATGTGATTGGATAAAGATCTGCAAATTGAGACTTATGAATAACTCGCATTATGATTTCTTATGTTTTCGCGATTGTTATTCATTAAATTAAACTATTTTAATACGGTTTTTATCGCGTTTATTACTTATTTATTTACACCTGACGTTTTAAACACTTTACAGCGTTCATGGTCGCAGGCAGACTAAGTTAACATTTGTCTTAGATGTCATAAGATTACAAACTACCGCCTGAAAATTTTATTGGAAACTATTCCGATTCACGCATTCTGCTTCCGAGTTTGCGATTTTATTAAGTTAATGACTGGGTCCCAAGCTGGTGGTACCTGCCATCCATCCTCTCTATTGAAATTAGGATGTGTTTTAATTTCAGTAGCTTCACGTAACATCCTTGGAATTAATCTGTTTTCCTTTGCAAGCACATGAGGATTATCAAAACGCATATAGTGGTTGGGTTTGTCTACAGCGTGTTCACAGACTGCAGACTTGGTTGAGCGTCTATTTTTCATATCAGCAATATGTAACTCGCATTATCTCTGGCTCAAATAGATGGCAAAATAGGTAGGAAGAAGAATACAAGTGGACAGAGAATAAGAAAAACATGTTCTCAATACATGAAAGACAAATTACATCAACAGTAAACTCTACAGCTTTCGATCTATAGGTACTTGAGAAAATCGCGTGTAGAGGTAAAATGAAGTCCACGGTTGTTACGCTGCCGTTACCGAATCGGCCATAATCTATAATAGGTAACGGCGCGTGCGCCTTAATTGTGCGGTCTATTAATGGAAGACGCTCAATATAATATGTAACTGGCCCAGAACGAAAAAGATTGGAGTTCGATGAAATATATTACTCAAAAATAGCCATTGTTATGTACAGTGCACCCGCATATAGGATTTTTATCGCCAGCAAAGTAAAGCTTTAGTGCTCTAGCTGCTGTAGGGTATTTTCGAAAAAACTTCGTTACGCAAGCCATATGCGCGCCCACTGGTGCAGAAATGAAAATTTGTCTTAAGGTCGCTGCAAGCGCGATGAGGTATCATCATCATCAAGGTAGAAGTGTTGGGTTTCGTCTTCCCACTCCGACCAACTAAAGCGACTAACTGAAGCGGAATGGAATAGAACACAGACGATTTTCTGTTTTTTTTCAATAAAACCAACTGATTGGTTATTTGTGCAGAGAAAAGAAAATTCGAAGTCAGGAATAAAGAAAGAACGATGTAGGGCTGAAACGTAGGACGCAAACCCAAGAAATTTTCAATTTCTTAGGTTTGCGTACTACGTAGTACTAGGTATGAAATATGTATAAGTATGTACAGTACAGTATCTTAAGTATCTATTGCGATATGTCACTTAGCTGAATCTTTCAGTATATTACGAACTAATTTGCGACTTCTGGCTAGCCATTAGTTGTTGTATTGGTATGCTAGATATATAACAACATAATTTAAATCGAAAGGATATTAGTATTATTAAGAAAGAGTGGAACCAATTCACATTAAAATCTGAATAATTATGTCATACCGACTTTACATGAAGAACATAAATTCAACAATCATAAAGCAAATATAACCAAAAAAATCGGATTTTCCAGGTCAATTGTGCTTCATAGGTGGAACCGTATCTAAGTGGGGATCGGAACACCTTGCTGAACCGTTAGCCAGCTACTGGCCAATAGCCATAATGTCTTTCCCACCTTCTGTACTTAAGGCGTTACCGCAAACTTACAGATTTAGTCATCTTGTGAAACTAAGTTATTAGATAGTTACCTACATCCCACAAAAATATTACTATTCTCAGATAAGCAGAGTACCCTGTGTCTTTCTTAGGCTTCCATTCCAACTATTTCATGTACATAGTGTATGCAAAATATCAGTGACATAGGTTTACTAAATAAGCAAAAGCGCGAAGAGGTAAAAAACAAATACGTTACTAACTTTCGTATAAATAATGTATTCTACAGTTCCTGAAATATTCTTTGTTTTATTGTTACCCTTGATTTATAAAACAAAATTGTATAATTTTTTTTTTTTTGAAATGCGCTGAATGAATGCCACATTGTCATTCCAGGCCCGGTGCTCCATTTTAGAAACCTATGACTCACTAAAAATTTGTCGAATTCCTTTCACAGATTTCAAAAATTGCTCTCCGGGATCTCTACCATCGTTTTAGTAAACTTTTAGCTTAAACTTTCTACGTATAGGAATTGTTAGCTTACATTTACTTCTTGAAATATATTGTTTGTTAATGCTCATTTGTTTTAAAGAAATATAAGTAGCTACAACCTACTTACAGAATGCTTATCAAATATTTTTAATAGAGTATTACAAAAGATAAACTATAATAAGACTCATTTTTCAATATTGTTAAATAGCTACTTTTTTTTTATTACGTTTTTTTCTATTTTAAACTAATTACAAGTATCATGTAAAGTTGACTACCAGGACTGGTGTTTTGTGTGTTTTTTATAAAGTTTGACGTCCGTAAGTACAATACAATACAAAACTCTAAATTGCACAAAAAAAAAAAAAAAAATATCTTATTGAATGCTACTTTTTACACAATTATTACCCATTGATTAGATAGTTCATAATTCATTTCCAGCACAAGCTTATGGCGTACAGTCGGGTGCAAAATATTATTTTCTTTTAGAAGTTTTACAGAAAACGGAATTTATTCCCGTTTAGAATTCAGTTTAATAATTTTAAGAAGATAAGACTATTATTTGTTAAAAGATTATTTATAAGGGGGTTATAATGTACACATAATATGTAATAGACAAGTGTATCCTATGAATTATGGTTGAGTTCTTAAATATGCAGGTATGAAGTAATAAGATTTAAATGGAATTTAGAGCGATTCAATAGGTAAAACAAGAGTGATAGGTAAATCAAAACAAAATATTGATGATAATTAAATTTATAAAAAAAAAAACAATCGTAAAGAAACAGATTTTAATATCTACTAAATTTGCAACATGATGCTTTTATCATTAAGTCCGCCTTACTTGTCGTAACTAAGTACAATAAAGTTTTATGAATAAATACATAACTATACACAAGAAAGATATTGAATTATATGAGAACAAACAGATATGGTATTTCACTGAGAATCGTTTATACTGTGAAAAGTGACTAAACTTTTGTATACAAACGTCTTTCTACATGTTTCTACAAAACAGACAAAATAATATTTCAATGAAATAACAAGTTAACGTCGCGGTAGGTATATTCGTTGTCTGTAACATTTGAAAGAACCATGCAGACATACTTTGGCTACAATTATTTTTTTACAATTGAGAGGTATTTGTATAGTCTTTTGACATTGCTGTCAAAGTACAATACACAATACCTCAGAACCGATAACTACACTTTAGAATCTATCTTCAAATCCCATGTTAATTGACACTAACATAATATAACATTACTTAAAAGATTACATATAAGGTTCGATGCAAGTGGTGTTTGGAATCTAAGTACATCTGTACACCTTAAATATGAAAAGATATCTCGTCACTTTATTTAGCTGTTTATTTCAATACACAATAATACCTAAAAATATATTCTTACTAGCTGTTTCCCGCAGCTCCGCCTGCGTCAAAAAGTAGGTTATGTTTGATCCTGGGTCTTCAACTATATTCATACCAAATTTCATCAAAATGCGTTCAGCATTTTGGCCGTGAAAGCTAACAGACAGACAGATAGACAGACTTTCACACTTATAATATTATATTAAATATGGGAGTATGGATAGGTCAATATTGAGAAATAATTGATTAGAATGACGTTGACACAAATATGAGACAATTGACTTCTTTCCTTAACTGTACTTTGAAAATACTAAGAGCAGACTTTAATTATCAAGAATTCTTCTTGCCCTGAGTTGTGGGAACTCACCGGAACAATATTATCGGAAACAGTCATGAGTAAATACATAGTAAGACAATATATTTTTTTTAAGTGGTGAAATGCTTGTAAATTGGAATGTAGAGCTGGTAGAGTTAGGGTTATACAGGTGAATTTTTAAACATCAAATGTTTATAGTTTAAGAGTACAGAGCTGAGTTTCAATTCGGGGAGGTGTAGCTACCCTATCAGTGAGTTAGAGTCTGTACGGGGATGCATTGGCTCTTTCTCATCAAGTGTAGCTTTGCCGCTCCGCCCTGAAGTACTAGCTAAGACTCGAGAAACCAGTTGGGCATGTAGCTAGGGACGGAAATGTAGGAGGTTGCAGTGGAGGATGTTTGCAGAGATGGAAGTGTAGAACCGGCCGAATACTAGGCGAAACTGCGGGACTCAGCTAGTATTTTAAATACATGGTCCAGCATCCGGCTCGTCGGATCAATCTGTCGCTTCTCTTACTACGTCTGTAGCCAAAGAAATTTTGGCCAATTTAGAACAAGATTAGACTTTGGAAAAGTATTAACGCTACATTTTAATTAATTTTTATAAAATTTCAGGACGTGTCATTATTTCATCTTATGTTCAAAAGAGATTAGACTGTGTCAAGGAGAATATGAGTAGGAAAGGTGTTACTATAAAAATGGATAGTAACAGAAATAAATGAAAGGAGAATATACTTACTGCTCCGACCCAACATAAAAAAGGGGAATAAGATAGGTATACACGAAGAAGTTAATAATTCACAACAAAATCTTGAAAATATCTTTATGAAAATTTATTGCCAAATAATTGAGAAAAATAAAAAAAACATACAACCAGTCGTAACATCAAATATATTATACAGATCTAACATCAAAGACTTATTATTTTTATATAAGGAGATAAATTCCTTTAGTCATAAAATTAAGAGATTTATGTAAGAGTACTCCGATTTCCTGAGTTACGCAAGAAACTCTAATACGTTAAATTATTTCAAATAGCTAAAATATTTTATTATTAACAGACAATTTATATGCAAAACAAATAAATAAACGCCGATATTAAAATTGATTGCAATATAAATTTGCATAATTTATGCCATGATATCCATAACTTACTCAAAATTCAAAAGAGATTTTTGCATATCAATCAATCACTTTGAATGCGCTACTTTTGAAGTAGGCAAGTACCTAACCTTTAAAATTCTTTACTACTTTCATTAATTATCTTACTTTTTTAAGACACGAAAAATCTATTTTTACACATAAGTGTTTATAACATCTCATCTATTTATATTTGATAGCAACCTGTGTTATTTAATAAAATAAATCTGAATTGATATTAACATAATCATAAACTTTTTATTAAATGTATACATGTTAAACTTATCTATAGTAGGAAATAATACAGATAGAGCCGTCAAACACTTTTGTATGCGTCCCATTGTGCCCTAAAAATATTGTCGCGCCAAATTTTAAGTAGAAAATTAATAATTTAATTGAAAAAAAATGTGTGAAAAGTGATCCTATATCCAAACACATTTTTATGTAATAAATACATAGGAAGGTATATTGATGGTACAACAAATGAATACTATTGTTGTCTGCTGCAGACTGGTCTATAGATAACAGGTAACTAGGTACTCGGGTTACAGTTCTGCTTCACTATTATACTAGAGACTACTTCTAGATACTTCATTTTCTATTTAAATAATAAATAGTCTCTACCTACCCCTACGGGAAAAAGGCGTTATGATATGTGTGTATGTATGTAAATAATATTAAGAATATCGAGAAAATTGTAAATATTACGCACATAATTTCAACCTAGCACATAAAAAATAAATATTAAAGCTTTCAATTGGTAACAAACATTAATTTCTCAATTTAATAATGATCGAAGTAATATCGCGTCGACACAATGAGAATGACGTACAAACACATCTTTCTCAGGTCCATTATAAATAGAAAATAATTTCTCTATGCCTAGAGAACTGTGGTGCGTGATTGGCTAATTATATTCTTTCTTTCACCAGATGCATTCAGCTGCACCATGATGTCCAATAAAAGCTGAGATAGGTATTTCGACAAGACTACTTTCGCAAACGCAATAAATTTCTTTTCACGGTCACTTTCCTTTAGATTTAACTGTTGAATACATTACGTGAATAAATTGATTAATCAGTGGTGTCCTGTGACCTAACGCAATAGCTTTAATTATCAATTAATCATAAAGACGGCCGACTTCAATATATTTTGGTTAGTAATCAGTCATAATTGCTAATTGAAATTAATGTTCGTTAATCATTTTAATGGCCATTTGGTTTTTACTTGTTTATTTGCTTATGTAGGAAGTCAGAGATAATATAATTTATTAATTACAGAGGTATGTGATAAAGTAATAATTAAATTATCTTACCTAAAGCCGAATGCTGCTACCGTGCGAAATTCTTAAACAATGCATTTCAAAATGTGTAAATAAACACAAAAGTCACTAACAATACTGGTCGTATTCACTTCGAAAAAATAAGTAATTAAAAAATGGAACGTTTGATTCGGTTGTTAAAAATTTGGAATAGTGTGTAGGTACCCGAATATTTTCGAAGTGCGATCGTTTCGCGAACACGTGAGCGGTACGCGAGGTGACTCGCTCGTGCCGCGATGGACGGATAAATGGCGAGTGGGAGCACCTGTGCGACTCATCAAGTGGATGCATGTAAATGTAAACCTCCTGTTACATTTCGTAAGGAGATTTTATATCACGTGCGTATTATTTTTATTATTAGTTCATTTCGTTATCGGACTAATATGTAAGAAAGTATCCTTTGAAATTATTAGGAAATCGACAACGAAAAACTTCATGCATATTTCTATGTCGCTTTTCTATGAAATGACCAGATGATACATGGGGCACACTAAAAGTTTGCACTTCTAGCTAATCGGAACTATATTTTTTGAAACGACTTGCAACCTTCTTAGTAATACAAAATTGGCGGGAAATCATTTGTCAATTGTTTTTATCACACATCAAAGTTCTACGTACGCAACGAAAATGGAATTAAGTAGAAAAGATTTTAGGGCGATGATTTTTTATGATTTTAAAAGTTTTTGACAAATCGAGGATTATTGGGGTTTGGTATGAATCAAATTCAGAAAATTTTACACGAAGGATTAAAAGTTCGAAAACTTTGTTGTCGTTGGATCCCTCATGAACTGACAGCGGAGCAGAAGCGGGCTCGCGTGGAATGGTTATCACAGATGCTACTGAAGTACGACCACGGACATTCTAATGCTGTTTATGATATTGTCACAGGAGACAAAACGTGAATTTATCGTTTTGAACCAAAAAAAAACAGCAATCTCGTGAATGGGTGTTTGAAAATGAGAATAGGCTAACAAAAGTGAGGTAGGCGAGAAACGTTGGTAAAAAAAATATCGCGTTTTTTTTCTCAGCTACGGGTCCCACCCATCTGCACAATTCCACTTGAAGATCAAAAGAGTGTTAATGCCGAGTGATTCTACCATTTGTTTATTTGTTGGTGTTAGAAAAAGTTCGCGAAAGACGACCAAAAAGCCGCGTTCTCCTACATCATGACAACGCTTCTTCACACACGGCCAACACAACAAAGTCATTTTTAGCTTCCGAAAAAGTACAACTCGTCACCCATCCTGCACATAGCCCCGACCTAGCACCCTGTGATTTCTGTATTTTCCCTAAAATCAAAGATTTGATGAAAGGTTTCACTTTTACCAACTCCGAAGAGGCAGTGATAGCGTTCAATCAGCTCGTAGAAAACATGCCTTCAGATCTGTGGTCCTCCTGTTTTAAAAAATGGTTCGATTGCATGAAAAAGTGTTTAAAATGTAAAGGAGAGTATTTTGAAAAGCAATAAACATAATATTTTGGTTATAAAATGTTGTTTTTTTTAAGTTACGCAAAACTTTTAGTGTGACCTACGTATAATTGACTTTATAGCGCATGTTTCGACAAACATTAATTATTATCCAATTTCCTTGTTAATGATTTTTTTTTTTGTTTTTGGGTATACTGCCAATAAAAAGCCCACCTGTTGATAGTATGTTTACTCTCCTCGCTTACTAAAAAAATAGAGCCTATATTGATCAGGAACAACTTTAATAGACATGACGAATAATTTTCGATTTCATGTTTAAATGAAAGATCTCACTTTAATAGGCACATTGGTCAAAAACACGTCGATAAAACTGAAACTAACTGAGATATGACGAATTTTAACTCACGTGCATGTTGGACGATACTAAACGCTCCATACTAATGGATACCAAGCGGTGACATCACGCTTAGGTAATTTACAAGGGTGAGACTAAATTTTGTTCGACAACTATCTTAAATATTGCGTTTATGTAAATAGTTCATAAATAAAAGTTTCTTAATTTTTTTATGTGATTTTAATTTTTAAAATGGACATTCCCATCGAGTTTTAAATTATTATAAAAAATCTCCTGTGCAAAAATTCAAAGTATTGATTTTACTAACGAATTTAAATACATATGTGCTATCATGAAATATCATTACTTTTTCAATTTTTAAACCTTGTTGTCATCCTTATCCGCCTTTGTTGTCCACACATTGTTTAAATTAGTATAAAGTTGTATAATTTTGTGAATGGCACAATAAAGAGTATAAAAGCCTAAGCCTGTTTATCGGTCAAGAGCTACAAAGTAAAAGTTACATTGCCCATTGCGATTTCTAAGTAAAAAGAAGCAATAGCAATACCTTCTTGTTCAGATTATAATAAGCAAACAGGCATACAGATACAGCCCTCATGAAGGAGATAGAAAAATGGATTAGTAAATTCAAAATGTCAGGGAATTCACTTGTCCAATGTCAGGGACACTGAAAGACTTCTTTTTTCCAATATTCATTTAATTTTATTCTATAACCGATCGTCCCTCTCACGTTATCCGCCTTGGAAATGGTATTTTTTGTAAGACCGTTGACAGCTACGAAAAAAAGCTGACCACGGGAAAGTCCACTCGGACAACAAATGTTCAATTGATTCTTGTTTACGTCACAATTAAATTGATAAAACATCGTTACTTTTCACATAAAAGGATTTGTATACAGATACCTTTACCTTACTAATAATAATGCTATTAATTTGCTATTCATTAGCATACAAAATTTACCGATATTAAAAGCAGACATCATTGTATGTACAGACAAAAAAATTGACACGCGTAAGTGTGTCAGATTCGTAATAACGTATTCAATTGATGGCAAGCAAAGGCATGCGGCAAATTAAAAAGTCTACGATTTGAGTGAGATTGATGGCGCGAGGCACACCACAGTATCGATTGACTTATTCTGTTAACTATTCGATTCAATACGACTTCTTAAACTTTTATGGCGGGAGTCTCTTGCTGCGATTTAGGGACGTAGTTGATAAATGTCTTAATCATGCTGTCAAAATCGAATATCTTCTTCAATAGAAGCAATTTGTACTCAACGTTCTTGTACGTTATCCATCAAATATTGATTTGTGCACAATAATAATTTAATAATAGTTAGTAATACAATAAATTACAAGCTTTTTATTAAGATTGTACTGCCTGTCTTTGATAAGCTCTAATAAATTTTAATTTTTATGATTTGCTGCCGAGTTTGTAATTATGCCCTGTAGGTTTTTTATTATTAGCGGGTGGTCCTATGGTTGTATATTAAGTTATCTGATACGTTATCATAATACTTGTGACATATTATAGTGATTGAGATTTAGATCATCCAATGAGAGAAAAAAAGATGTAATATATTAAAGTCATGATAATCATAGCAGCCCTTTCCCCCCTCACTTTGATAACGTCAAACTTGACTTGTGCTATTGGAGAAATTTTCCAGCCATATTTGCTTGAAATTAACAATTTAATAGTCGAGTAATTAACTAAGTTTAAGACATTAAATTACAGGATTAAGCTCGTAAAATACCTTCATACTTCCGACGTTTCAACCGTGTCACGGAACGACTGGCTCAGCATTTCTACAGCTCCATTCTTCCAGCGGGATCGTCTTCCACCGGCATATTTTGATTTCTCCAAGTACCATCACACAACCTACTAACAGTGTCCTTATTCTGTAATTTTATGTTTGAAATATGCAGTGCGTTACTTTAAAAGTTAATTCAAATTATTTTATCTGAGGGCAGAGATATTTAACACTTTGCGCATCCAGATCTCCTAGTGCTTTCGTGTTAAGGCCTTAGTGAGGGGTAGTGGAGGCCTTCGTGGTGCAGTGGTTAAGTCGTTCGCCTTCGACCCGGCGGTGGTGGCTCTGATTTCCACTGGAAGCATACTTTGTTTAGTTGTTTCAAGTTTGGTTAGGACTTTGCAGGCTTGTATCACCTGATTGTCTGATAATAAAGATTATTCCTTGAACCCGGCTGGAATTTGGTAGTCGTTAAAGGAACCACGTCAGAGGCCAAGAGGTGATTCCAAACAACTCTGACACCAGGGTATACATGGTCGAAAGACAATGTAACCAACACGAAATCATGAGTGAAGGGTTGGGACGCGTGATGTGCAGCAGCATGATGCATACCCGTCACACACCTCGGGGTATCAAAGGGAATAAAAGGTGAACGTCTACACGCTAAGAAGAAGAACACATCCGTATGGTCCTTAAATTTTGTTCAGTAGGTAGATACACATGATTTCTTTTTGTGTGGATGTTTCGGGGTGAACAAACCAAAGGCTTTTCATATAAATCCGCCCGCCCTACGACGGCGTTTGCAGAACTTCTGTAAGTCATGGTAGAGACACGCGATCATCAGGTTATTTATTTAGTTATTCTTCATCATTCCTGAAGCCAATTATTTAGGTAAAGAATATATTTTTTAATTTTATATTAGTTTTGAATTTGTAAGAAGTTGATTATTAATTTAAGTTTTACCATGTAATTAAAAGTGGTTTTCAGTATAGAGTTTCACAAAGTGTTTTTTTTACTTCATGAATAGAATAATTTAATTTACCATTATTATTTCGTATATGTTTTGGTTTTGATCTATTACACGTTTTACTTTGATCGATTTCGATCCTCTTTGATTATTATCAACAAAAATTGGGTAAATCAAATATGAAAAATAGTACTAGTAGTAGTCAGGCTTAACATATTTGCCAATTTAGTACTTTAAATTAGTGCAAAGTTTAAAAAAAATAAAATAACAAAAATTTTTTTTAATGCCGATTAATGATTTAATCAGCAACAAACACACACACAGTTAAGATCTCTACTTGACCCAAAGGTTGACTGTTAGGTAATGCTTTAAGCATCAAGTTCGCCTATTGTGATAAATAATTGTATATTTTGTACAATAAAGTTTAAATAAAATGAACAAAAAAATCTGGCAGCGGTGGGATTCGAACCCACGCCTCCGAAGAGACTGGTGCCTTAAACCAGCGCCTTAGACCGCTCGGCCACGCTACCACTTGGAGCACGTGTCGAAATTAACTAATACTTCCCCTGTACCATTTATTATCTATATTTACGTGACTTATCCGAAAATAGGCGCTCTACGTTATTTTTAACCGACTTCATTGCATAACAAGATACGTATGATATATACCTAGAGTACGTGTATGCACCTAGAATAACGTATATTTTCGTTTCGTGGTAGAACTGGGGCCTACCCATTAAGTATGATCTGATGTTGTCTTGTTCAACAGCCACTATTCTACCGTCAATTTTATTGCAGACCAATTTAGCATCATGGTTTAGAATACACTACTTACCTCTTCTTCCATAGGACCTGATAAAAACCGAAATACTTACTTTTTTCTAACTGGCGACGGCATCCAGCAACGTCAATATTTCCAGGGGGTTATTGTTATTGGCGGGAAATATGCCTTACATTTTTGTATCTTTAAGTATCTATGACATTGCCTATATACAGATGTAAATTAATCCTTTCCAAGGTATACAAATTGTTTAAATAATCTACTATATTATATTGCTAGTGGCATTATGTATTCTTTCCTAATAGGTACAAATAACTGTGTTTTGTTCTCTAAATATGATAAAAACATAACATACTCATTAGAATATTGATCCGTCGTTAAAGTCTTTGATAAGCGATAATGATGTATCTAGTTATTGTTACAATAAATTTTACAGATTGATATATTATCTAAAAGTTGTAAAATAATTTTATAGATTTTATAAAAATTGATACTCGTATTAAAAATCAAACAATAGTATATACATTTGTCTACATTGTATATGCGGCCCATTAGCTCAGTTGGTTAGAGCGTCGTGCTAATAACGCGAAGGTCGCGGGTTCGATCCCCTCATGGGCCATTTCTTTTATTTTCATATCAAATTTCCAACCTACAGTAGATAGAAAGAGAGCAAATCAAAGTTTTAGTTTCATTTAATTAGTAAAAATCCTCCTAATAAGACCAGAAACGAACAAAACCAACTCTCAGCTTCTTGGTATTCTGTGGAAAAAATATTTTGCAACCCAAGGGTATTAATTGGCAAATAAAATTTACAATAATATGAATGAAAAAATTCAATAAACGAAAAACGGACCTAATACTTTTTGTTCGCCATACTTTAAAAAGATCTAAAAAACAAACTATATCACGTGAAATATTGCGCTAACATAGTGTCTATTTGTAGCCAAGAATTAAATAATTTTCGAAACTGAACTGGATTCAAAGTGCATCGAAACCGAACACGTTAAACGATGACTGGATTGAAATGTAGGTATACTTACGTTTCTTTGATATTTTTTTTCTTTTACATCTAACGAGTGTCATAGAGCTCAATGATATTAATTTAGCTGTAAGTATTGGGTTAGACTAATCAGTATATACCTACTAAATTACTTCTTACCATTTTCGGAGGTGATAGAGTCGGCTCTACTTTGATCTAGACTAAAAATTGCTTTGCTATATTTGTATGTTACATTATCAATACTTTAATATGTTGTTATAATACTAAATTTTGAATTTTGTGGTATGTATGTGGGATTTGGGGTTTGGCTGAAGTAAAATTCGAAAGTAAATGTTGAGTTTTCTTTATTTTCCTCGTCTTCAAATACAGAGCTTATTCTTCTACGTCTATCGACGTCCATTCGTCTTTCTTGCCTCCATTTCACACCTATACACACGTCCTTGTCTCTCTTTACTTTCTTCCATCCCTTTCATTCTCATAATCTCACTCAAATGCTATCTCTTTCTCTCAGTGTTGCTATCAATCCCACATGTATAGTACTATTTAAAATCAGATGTTATGAGCATACACGATGACTTAAGCACTAGCGAAATTTTTACAATTTTGTCAGTAAGCGCTTCCGGTCACAGATTAAAAAATTTACTCCAGATACTCTAACAGATTTTGCAGGTGTCCATAGGCTACGGTAACCACTTGAGGTGGACCGTTGTTCTAAGTATTGAAAACTTACAGACGAAGGCCATCTACAGGACACCCCACACAGCATGTAGCCTAGTGCACATTGGGCAGATAATCCATCGCTTGTACCAAATGCAGTCGTTATTATAAAAAGATTCCACCTCTTCATATTCTCCATACATTTTTCGCTCGATAATGTGAGACGTTGAAGTTTCAAGACATAGGTAACACAACAAAGCAAAAAGTTAAATTGTTTAATCTTAACTAAAAGCGAACATCTTCATATTTACAAATCCAACCAGGAATCGGACACCTGCTTAAAATAATGTAATTATTTTTAATTATATATTCTGTGTACTAAGTATCGGGAATTTGTCAATAAAACAAAAAATACAAATTATTCATCTAAATTTATTTTATCGCCTTCAAAGTAGGCCCCATCGCTTGCAATACAACATCTCCAACGCTTCACCCAGTCTTCCATACATTTTTCATAGGCTATTTGCGGTATGGCCTTTAGCTCATTCAGCGAATTTTCTTTTATGGCTTCTATCGACTCAAAACGTTTTCCTCGAAGTGGTAATTTTAACTTGGGAAATAAAAAAAAGTCAGACGGAGCCATATCAGGTGAATACGGTGCTTGGTCGAGAACTTTTGTTGAATTTTTTGCTAAAAACTCTTTCACTGTAATGGCTGTGTGTGATGGTGCATTATCATGGTGCAGCATCCATGAGTTGTGTTGCCACAAATCTGGACGTTTTCGGCGGATACTCTCACGCAAACGCTTCATGACGCCTAAATAATATTCTTTATTCACCGTTTCTCCCTCAGGAAGGAATTCGGAGTGAACCACACCATGGTAGTCAAAAAAAACTGTCAGCATCACCTTGATTTTGGAGCGACTTTGCCGCGGTTTTTTGGGTTTCGGCTCGTTTTCGAGACGCCATTCTGAAGACTGTTGGCTTGTTTGCATGTCGTACTCATAAACCCATGTCTCGTCGCCAGTTATTATACCTTTCATAAAGGTCGGATCCGTAGAAGCTCGGGAAACCATGTCTTCAGCAACTTGCTTTCGCTGCGCTTTTTGAACGAAATTGAGCTCTTTCGGAACTAGTCGAGCGGCGACGCGTTTCATGCCTAAAATGTCAATGAGAATGTTGTGGACGGACTTAAAAGATATGTTTACCTCACTAGCCAACTCTCTTAGACTCATACGTCGATTTTCGAGCACTAGCTTCTTGATTCTATCGATGTTTTCTTTGGTCGTAGCGGTTGAAGGTCTACCAGAACGAGGCAAGTCTACTACTACTTCTCGGCCTTCTTTAAAAGCCTTATACCATTCATAAGCCCTTGTTTTCGATATACACGATTCGCCGTAGGTATTTCGCAACATTTTTAGTGATTCACCACATGAAATATCATTCGAAACACAAAATTTAAGGCACACTCTTTGTTCAACAATATTTTCCATTGTAAAAATCGCCGAGAACTCAAAACTATGACCAACAAAAAGTGTAGTTTAAAACAAATTAAATGACAGATCCCGCTCAAATTTTGCGCGCTAAATCAGTACAGTGCTACCAACATGCAGTAAAAAAATTAGAACGACCTCTTTTACGCAGGTCTTTTTATTGACATATTCCCGATACTTTTTACACGAGTTGTATATTATTGTGGTTCCGCTCAACAGGTATTTAACCCAAAAAACGGTCTTTTAATTATTTATTTTTCAATCTTAAAATACCAATTTTCAACCCTGTTTTCAGCATACCTACAAAGCATGAATTACTTATAAAGTCTACTTATAATAATGATTGCTCTGTTTTATAGTGATGTTGTAAAGATCGTGTTTGATACTCCATCATTCAACTATCGGAAATTGCGCAGGCACGTTGTTTCCTCCATATAAAACTATTTAAGGGCGAATATTGGGGATCAAGTAACAAAATGTAACAGCCTAGCTGTGTAAGAAAATATGTAATTGATTTCAATTTAAATTATTTGTCATTAAATCAATTATTATTAGTTGTAAATTCATACTCTGTACTTGAAATTGTGCATGCGTGCGTAGTATTCGATATATCGAATACTACGCACGCATATATATATACTTTTTTAATATAAGCTTTGAAACAATCATTGAGCGATACCAAAATGAAGAGATAATTGACTGAAAGATTAAAATGGGGACAGAGATGTACCTATTGAACTATTTTTAGCTAAACTAGTAACAATATCGGTGCGCTGTAACACATGCCTTGCCTATATCAGTCAACAATCCCCAACGTGCTGGCAAATATTTAGTTTAATTTGTGCAACTTATTATTAATAATAATATGTCTGTAATAACTTAAGTATATCTGTTAATATGGCATGTTGTAGCAAATATATATATTTTTTTTTATATTTATCTTTTTTTTATGCATATTTAAAAGATTTGACCGGCGTGCCCCGACACCTGCACGCTGGATTACCTGTACGGGTGGCCCGGCTCTGGACATTAAGGGGTATATAATGTGAACGTCGACACGCTTAGAAGATTTGACTTTGATTAAAAGAAAATTTTTAGGTTTGAAACTGGTCACCTGGACTTTTAACAACTGTGACGTGAAACCGAGAATGCTTGGTAATCACATAGGTACTTATTACTTCCATGGTGGTAATATTCTACTACTCTATCAATCTTATTTCAGCCTCAAGCAAAAAAATAATGTAACAGAGGATTACATAACTACTATTTACATGTACATAGGATGTAAAAGACTTTTACGTTTACAGTATTAATAGGATGTAGAGTTATGTTCATGATATTGACGTTGTAACATTGTAGGATAAGCCGTAAACTATTTATTAGTTATCAAAGTATTCATTACAACAATGTTGAATTGCATTATTAGTGTATAAACTTCCTGTTAAACTAACCAATATACATTAAACCACTGTTCGAAGCATTCAGCTATGTGAAGTTAGTACTTATAGTCTATTCTGTGCCACAGGGTAAAACTAAAAAAAAAAAAATTAAAATTTAGTTCCCTGTTGTCCTGCTAAATTCAAAATCAATCGTTGGATTTAAATTTAATAAATAAACTAAAATTTGCTTAGGAATTTGGCTTTGATTAAATACATATAGAGTTCATGAATGAATTATACACTTACTTCATGACTTATATATAATATGACGTCCCCACGTGCTTGGCTACGTAGGCTGTGTTGTAACGTATGGAATTGTATGAGACATAGCATACAGCTTGCATAACGCGTGTCTGCGATTAAAAGTCATTTGCGTAAGGGATCATATGTAATGCTGATTCGCATGTAAATGCATAGAATACTTTTGTGGATACATCCATACTAATATTATAAATGCGAAAGTCTGTATGTCTGTCTGTCTTTCTGTTACGCTTTCACGGCCGAACCGCTGAACGGATTTTGATGAATTTGGTATGAATATAGTTGAGGAGAATATGTATATTTATATATATATTTGTTTCGCGTTTTCGAAAACGGCTCTAACGATTTCTTTGAAATTTTAAACATAGGTTCTTATAAAGTCAAACAATTAATCTAGCCAGGTTCCACGTCTGGGAAAATTCGTTTTTCCCATATTTTCCAACAAAAATATTTTCCGCATGAAATTGTTGTTATAGTACAATAATTTTGGCGCCGGCGGGTCTGCTTCGATAGCCCAGTGGTTAAGACATCTGCTTTGTACTCTGGTGGTTCCAGGTTCAAATCCCAACTAAAGAAAGTTTTGTTTTTCTTTTTTTTTGTGTTTTTTTTTTGTTTTGGAGTATAAAAGTATTAATCAGTATAAATCGCGCATATATTATTTTAAAATGGCTTGAAAGAATTATTAATTCGGTTATAACGTATTAAAATATTTTCCTAAGAAACATTATAGTTTCAAATCACAAGTCATCCAAGTATCACCATTTTCTCAGGATTCCGTCATCAGAACCTGTTGAAACTAATATGGGACCAACTAGACGGTCCAACCTTTCAGACAAAAAAATGAATTTCAAATCGGTTCACGCGTCTTTGAGAAATCGAGTAACAAACATTAAAAAAAAGATTCCGACGAATTGATAACCTCCTCCTTTTTTGAAGTCGGTTAAAAATTGAATGATAAATTCTACCACTGACCCAAAGGAAATACTTACCAATCCACGGAGTAAATAGTGTACCTACCAATTCAAATAGGACTGAAACGTGGAAAGTACTTAAGGAATGCAACTAACAACGATTGACGCTAGATGGCGGTAATCTATTTACTGAAAAAAAGTACAACGCGCTATCGTTATGTTTTCAAATCGCATAGGTGATGTATGTAAGGGTGGAAAAAATATCATAGATTACCCGGCTTACTATTTTGCATCTCTATTGTGATTCTGTTTTCCATATATCACCACCACTAGCTGTTTCCCGCAGCTCCACCTGTGACAAAAAGTAGCCTATGTTTGACCCCGGGTCTTCAACTAAATCCATACCAAATTTCATCAAAATCCGTCCAGCCGTTTGGCCGTGAAAGAGCAACAGAAAGACAGACAGACAGACTTTCGCATTTATAATATTAGTATGGATGGATACCATAACTACCGAGCGGAGCTCGATCGCCCAGGTATTATACAATTATATGCGTTACGCTGCAAGCAAGGCGTGTGGTCATCCACGTATTGTTTCATAAAGCATCGTAACTAAATTAACTAGCATTATTACCTTTCTTCATACGCATGGTATTATAATGACAACTCAAATATTATTAACATAACAAATAGTGTATATTGTGTTCAAAATAGTTATTTCAGTGTTTGCCTGGTCGAAACTAGCAGGTGGTCTGTGGGCTTTGGGCTTCGCCAGGGCAGGAGTAGGCAAATTGATTTAAGAAATTTGAAGTTTTCACTTCATGGATTTTTTGTTTTCAGTATATATTAGTGCAATCCAGTTTTAAAATAAATTACTCAAATGAAACATCCACAAAGTAACAAGTACTTACCTCCAAACACGAATGGACTGTTTTTATGGTTTGAAAGTAAAATATTTAAGTCCCTGTTTACTTATTCATTTTCTGATATCTTTCATCTTTTACCTCTGTTTTGTGAAATTATTCATTTACACTAAATAGGACTCGTAGTGCGTGAACATGGTTATATTAAATTCTCGTCATGTAAAGAAAGCTTTTTATTTCTGAATTCCCACAAGAGCAGAACCATAGACATAAACAAGTGTATGTATAAAGATAATTTTTAAGAAACTTACATTTGTTTAAGTATTTTAACATAAATTTTCAAGTTAAACGACATCAAATACAAAGTTAAAAACCTCGAATTTCTAAATCCTGCCCTGATTTTTCACTATTTCGCGAAATTCATCATTTACACCAAACTAAATAGAGCTCACAGTAAGCAGGCCCACGGTCACGTCCATTACTCTCGTAAACTAATGCTTTACGACTTTCTACAGAAAACGACAACAAACTTAGAATTACGTCATTTCTAAGAAATTTTTGTGTATGACTTAGAGAATAGTCGAAAAATCGCTGTTGTCATTGTTAATTTAATTTATTGCTCTTGTGTAGTAGAGTAGATTTCATTTACATTATTTAGGTCAAATCTCTATCTTCTATTGTCATAATTGTTTTGATATTTGTGTAGGTCTCAAATACTACTTAGTAATCAATAGGATGTGTGAATAGAAACATCGAAAGTAGATTTATTTATTTGCCCAGTAGTAATTATTCATGTCATTATAAATAAAATATAATTCTGGCGCTTATTTAACATACTTTTTATTATGTATGATGCAATCACACTGTTGTGTGGTTGTAGCTAATATAAAATATCAACATTTACACTAATATTGTATAAAATATTTTAATTTATACATCGATAACTTGCTTGTGTAACTTTAAGAGGAATCTAGAAAAAATATATATATATTATGTCATTACCCTGTAGTAGATAGTGACATGAAAGTAGATATATTATTTACACTAACAATACTTCATTATTTTTTTTTAAATGCAAGAAGCATAGAAAATTTCGTTTAAATTAAAGCTAAAACCAGTTACATTTTTCAAACAATTAAGTTTTATAAAAGTACTCAGGATAGACTCTACATACTTACATCTTGCATAAATCAGCTGAGTAGCGAAAGCCCTCGCCTCAAACTGTCCCGTAATTTTAAAGGCTCTCTGTAGCTAAATATTTGGGTTTGGTTAAAAAATAAATGATTAATAACAATAAATTAAGATATCACTAGAAATAGAGACATTTTAAATTAGAAATAAGTACATAACGTTACTACAATTAATACATTATCTATCGCTTACCATAGCATTAAAAACCCTGTAATTTCTAATACCGCACGTTAGATGGGTTCAACGCCTATCACAAGATGATTTGAACCGTTGTTAACTATACTGTTGCTCATGCCCAACAATTTGAGTACAATATTTTTCAGGTTAAGCACCTATTGAAAATTGATCATTGGCTACTTTATAATTATTTTATCATTACAAGGTTTTGGTAGTCGACGGCTTTATTTACACCGCTAGTCGATGGAGTGAATATTTCATTTTATATTTCCAGATTTACGGAAGCCATCTAGGTTTTCCTTTGAATTATTTACCATTATTTTTTAAGACGGTATAATTATATTCCTGATGTGAATGCCAATAATCTTAGTATTCAATCTTTACTAATAAAATATTAACTACTAGAGTTTTACGGCAGCTCCAACAGTATCAAAAAGTAGCCTATATTTGGTCAGGGGTCTTCAACTATATCTATATCAAGTTTCATCAAAATCCGTTCAGCGGTTTGGTTGTGAAAGCGTAACTTTTAAAACTTTTCTATTCCTCAAATGATTAACTGTAGAAAGAATGCTTTTAGCATTAATTGTCATAATTGTTTAAGTAATATTAGTTTTCTCATGTAAGTGACTCACAGGTCTTGTTTTTTGAGAAATAAAGAATCTTTAAACCTATTTATTATTTAAATTAAATAAAAATATCCTTTGAAATAAATATTAACAAATATTTAAACCTGCTGTTATTGAAACATAGTGTTGATTTGATTCGGTGTGATAGGAAGTCAAATTATACTCTTTCCCACACTATCGCGCCTTGGAAGGCGTTATAGTTTTAATATGCGTCTTCTAGAGCATCGGAATTATCGTAGGTAGGTTGCTAGTTTATATAGCTTGTTGTTTTTTTTTTATTGTTTATTTACTATTCAGAGGTATTACAGAAACATGTGACAATAATATCTTAGAAATAACTAAGTATGCTATTTTAGGTATAGAATTTAGCAAAATAAATTAGTATTGCAATACAGCGAGAGAATGTGGCCAACATTTTGAGAACGTTGCCTCGAATTGTAGATTGTTTTTAGGCTAATTTATGGTTTAAGATATATTTTGTATTGGTATTTTTTTTTCTTATAAGTAAATATTTGCAAAAGTACAAAAAAATACTAAGGATAAATAAATATATAGGGACACATTACACAGATTTTTCCAAAACCCAGGCCAATCAGAAAAAGAATATTTTCCATCTTGATCTGATAATTATATTGTTTTTTTTTTAATTTTATTTAATTGTTCCACGGATATTTAAGGTAATAAATATATACACTTCCAATGGCCATTAAAGGATAGACAAATGTTATAGAAATACTTAAACCCATACGAACTGGAAAAGGAGTTACGAATGAATAAATTTTAAACAGTATTAATTTTACAGTTAAAATAAGAAAAAAATGTCATTTAAGTACATATATATTTTTTTTTCATAAATGATGTTAACAATGCTCTACCAATCAACCACATTGATAACCAGAAAATTTGAGCAGTGCAAAAAATAAAGCTAAGTTAAAGTGAGTACCAATAGAAGCCATTAAGTAACGTTAAAGTAACGAAAGTCATTAAGTAATGACTACTGTACTATAGTTATGAAAATGAAATTAAGCTGGAAGGTTTACAATCACTAGGTACTAGAATACAGCAGTTGCACACCCCGGACACTCCATACAACAGCACCGAGATTACTACTACTACTATTCGGTCGTGTAAGTACGCGCGTCACGTCAATTTGTGTGTCGCTCAAGACGTAGGGTTAGTTATTTACCGCGTCTGCGTCACAGTTGTCCGTCGGTTCCGGGCGCCGAAGTATCAACCTTGCGTTGTTTATCTCTTGATGACATGCTGTATCTGTTTCGGTAGGATGGTGTGAGTGTCCGTTCTGTACGTTATTACTATTAATAATTCTGTGGCAGTTGCTAAAATGTACAAATAAATTACCCACAAAAATAACTTAGAAAAACACTCTGTATGTGTCAGTATGCGCAAACTGGAGCTGAGGCGATAGTAAACAAAGCGAAGAATTTAGAAAGGTCTTTATTAATGTTTAATCGTCTTTCGAAAAATAAGGTTTATTAAAATTTTATTGTACCTCAAGTAAACATACATAAATAATAGGTGTATTTAATGCTAAAAGCATTCTCTACCAGTTAGCCATAGGGAGAAACAGAAAATTTGTGCTGTGCAAAAAGTATACTGACATGAAAATATGGAATAAAGCCACGTTGTCATAATTTTTGCTCTAACGTTTTGCCAGCAGCTAGACAGCATGGAAGCTAACCTTTAATGCTTTACATTAGGTAAAGCGAGCGTATAAACAGAATTTGACAAGCAAATTTCTCTTACAGATATTCATTATTTTTATATTTAAGCAGGTAACTACATGTGTTTAACAGCCTTGTTTATGGCTATATACCGATATGTAAATATTTTTTTTAAATCTATATACTTACCATGGGTCAATACACACTCTCGTATGTCTTAATTCGTGACTGGGCGGACATATTATGATTAAAATTTAATCTGGTTTGATAAACTGTTTTAGATATGATCTGTTTGTAATACTGATAAATCGCGAATGGGCGCGATATAAATATAAGGCTAAAATTGAATTCAGTACTCGTATTTAACTACGAGTACAAAGAGTACGTTGCTAATTTTATTATTGATAGCCAACATAAAGTTGGCCTTAACCCATAAGCACTATAAATTATTGACTGATTTAAGTTTCTCAAATAAATTATAGAATTTGGTTTTTGACTTTCGTTGTTCTAGCAACTTGAAGGAAACAAACATATTATACTTACTAGATTTTTTCAAAAAACCTTAAATTTTTACCTGAATTATGTAAAAATTTAAATAATATCAAAAATAGACTGGAGCATAAACGGGAAAGCCACGTATTATCTTGATTATCTCATTATGACACGTTCGTCTTCCAATTTTAAAGTCAAAAGATGGTGATTCACTTTTTCAGAAGGCGGGATGCGGGCTCATTAGCTCAGTTGGTTAGAGCGTCGTGCTAATAACGCGAAGGTCGCGGGTTCGATCGCCTTATGGGCCAGTTCTTTATTTTGTACAGAAACCCTAAATTTTTTAAAGTTTTGGTACAAATTTTTAAATTTGTACACAAATAGAAATACCTTTTCTTTTTTTTTACTAGTCCTGGGAATCTTTGAAGGGGCCTCTGCTGTGGCTGAGTCATTCTATTATACAATAAAATATTACATGTATACTGAACAGGTTAATATGAGTGAAACAAAAGCTGTTAAATTTTATTAACAATTGAATTTTATTCATACAAAAATATTTTCTACATAACTTTGTATTCAAAGTTTGAAAATATCCCTTCAAATTAAAAACAAAATATCGCTATAATAAGGTATTGAATACATGAAGAAGAATATATAAATTTTATTCCAATAATGTTTTGATATAATTTAAATAAATAAATTGAGACTCAAATTAATACCAAGCACCATAACATTAATTCAGTTATTATATTTCCCGAAGACAAAAACTAAAAACATTAATTGCACAACCGGCCGGTCATTAAATTTACAACATGTATGACGAACGATTATTATTTTATTTAAATTAAATCTTAAACTACGATTTCTTTTCCTAGAAAAAATGTTTGTGCCGATCTAGAGATTTAAATCTCTTATAACTTATAAGATTATATTTCCAAAATGTAACATACCAATACTACAATTATTCTAACAAATTACTTAATTAGATGGTGGGTTTCATGTTATTATATTGTATGTCTTTTACAATAATCAAATAGTTATGTCACATTGGGGCAATCCAATCTATTATTTAACTCAACGCAAACACGCAGACTCAACAATATACGACTTATAAATTAGATTCATTGAGTACCAAGTAATTAATGTTTGTTGAGGTAAAATCTGGTGACTACCATCACATATCGTAAGTAGGTATATAATACATATTAATACGTTTCAACTATCTTGTAACAACTTAAACTACATTAAAAACTGAAATTACTGACATCAAAATATTTACGCCATTAAGATTATTTACAAAAGCATAACAATTACAATTATATTTCCGAGTAGATATTTTTAACTAAATTTTCAATGGCAATATTAACGATTTGGCAGTGTTTTGTATTTACAAATGAGTATTACTTATAAAAACTTACATTATTTTAACATTCAACGGAATGAATATATGGCGGATCATCTAATTTGGTAACGGAAGCAGAAGACGTGCGGCCATCGCGCCCTGTTATAATCGAAATCACACTTCTATGTTCCGAATCGCTATCCCCACTCAGTATAATATTTGTCTCGCCCATGAATCCTGAATCGATCTGTTCATGTCTATGATTTATTTTTCTGTGCAAATCGTAACCTAGACCTAATTCAGCAAACATCTCCTTCGTATCATCGAAATTTCCAAAAAACACTGAATCTGTTTCCACACTCTCTCCACCAGATTCACTTCTACCATCGCATATTGACTCCAAATCATCAGTATCTGACTCCATCGGTAATATTAGTGTTCTAATTACAGATCTGGTGACCGGAACTGGCTCCGGAATAATCTTCGGCCTCAACTGCATCAAGTATTTTGCTCTTCGTTTAGATTCATTCGAGTCTGTACTCATGTAACCCGAATCTTCTGTTCTGTAGAGTTTTCTCAAGTCAGTCCTTCTGGACCGAGTACGAGCAGATCTACGGCCAGACCGACGAGCATTTATGTTTTCTATTCTTGCGTATGATGGAAAACGATCTCTTTCTTCCGAAACACGCCTTCTATCCCCGGACGGACTATCTCGGAACGAATTTAAGAACTTCGGTGACAATTCTTGACCTCTTCTTTGTTTTGGCGGTATTGGAGGCTTAGGGTCCCTTGGACTCTCAAGTTGGCGTATTAAATCTGGAGCCTTAAAAGATTTAACAAAGCCCGCAACATCTTGGTTAAAGGGTAAACTACCACGCCTATTATAAAATTGACTCTCATTATTCTGTGCCTTTGTTTTCATTTCATATATTTGTCTCAGACTACCAATTTTCCTATTGAATATTTCTTCCGGAGGACCGTGGACTAAAGTTTGAGAAGGTTTATCATTTTCATTTAGAGATGTTATCTTAAACTTAAAGCTTCCACCTGATTTTAAGAGAATCTTTTCTACACGCTTATTAGCTTCACGTTTTGGCTTGCGGTCAAGAGTATCTGGATCAAAATCTTCATATGTTTTATTTCGTCTATTTTCTACAGGAGAACCGCTTACTTTTATAGTTAGGGATCCAGGGTTAGTTACGTTGTCATATATAGGCTCACTGGTACCGATTAATATTTCGCTACAATTTTCAAAACGTGGTTGCATTATTTCTATTGGATCTTGATAATCGTCAACATCTTTATTTAGATCCCTCCAACTACTTGTGCGTCTTCCAATAGTCACGGGCATTTTTTGCTGAAACTCCAGTAAATCTCGCTGGTTCAGTTCAGGGCCACAAGCCAAAGAAAAGCGACGGTGCTTTTGAATCATACTTCTGTCTAAACTATCCATTTCAATATTATAATTTTCTTTACGAACAAACTGCTCCTTTTTACGTCTATCTGTTAACATGTTATCATCACTATAGTAATGAGAATCTGCTGCGACAACTGGAATCACAATTTTTGGAGCTATTGGTGTAACAGTTTCCAATTGTATTTCTTCTAGCTCTTCAGATTCGGTTCGACGACATTTGTTAAGTTCTCTGATTACTGCCTCCATTTTCAACTTTACTTCAGGTAGAATCGGAACAACTTCTTCATCATCTTCCACTTTCATAATTTCTGGTGGGTTTATTGGGGGTGGTGGAGGTGGAGGAAGTTTCTTTCTTATGCGCCTGGATATATGATTTGATGGGCTTTTCTTATCATGTAATAGGATTGTTGTAGTTAATGGTTTTGCATCATTAATAATTTTATTTTCATGTTGGATAATGACGTCTTTACTTATTGGTATGTCATTTACCTTATTCAAAGTACTTTTAATCATAGGTTCTCTTTTTTCTTCTTTAACTTCATTATTACTTTGTTGTTTAGGCTTGGCTTCTGGAGTTTTCAGTTCTTTTTTATTATTTCTTATGAGTTCCGCAGAACGAGGACGAACATCACTTTTCAGTTTTGCCTCCAAGATTCTTGGAGTTCCACTTACTTTAGCGACTGACTTGATAGGTTTAATGGAGGCTGAAGGTGATGGTACCTCATCTAGCCACTTCCTCACAATTTTTTGTTTGTAATCATCGCTGACACATGTTTTACAAGAGTTAGATCTTGTCAATGGTATAGCTTTCTTGTTCTTTACATTACTGTCGCATCCTGGACATCCACCACAATGAACAGCTCTCCTACTGTTTTCCTGTTTTAGGCTGATTGCACTAAATCTTCGACCTCGGCGAGCACAAGGTATATCCCAGCCGAGATCAATTGAGTGGTAAAGGTCCTCTTCAGGTATGTCAGATAACATTGGAATAAATCTCTTTGAATTCATTTTATCCTTGGCAATAGTCATTATTTCTCGTATTTTCATTAAGAATTCAATGGCTGCTGGTGGAGGATTCTGAAAAAAAATGCACATACGAATTAGACCCAAAATAATTTGCAATAATGATGAACGAAGATATAAGTTTAAACGCACACAATATTACCTTTAGATGTTCGGTTTCGAAGAAAACCGGATTGAAATAAAGCTTCTTTCTCAAGGCAGGTTCTCCATTAGAAGCCTGAAATGGCTGCCTTGCAACTGAATTGCCCTCCATGCTGCAATCAACTATTGACAGGTCTGAGTGAGGAGCCCTTTCTAAAGTATCTGGTGAAGCAGACCGTCTTTGTAATCTTTCAGAGATTTTCTCAGGTGTTGTTGACGCTCTCACTGAAGGTCTTGATGGTTTTTTACGACGATTATGAACCATAGCTGCTATTACATTAGAGTTTGGTTTCTGAAACTGAAATAAGTTTTATCGTTAATATTTTTGTTTCATCATCCTTCTATATATCTATAGAGTTCATTTTATGTTCAAATAGAAAAATACCTTTTGTGTATTTTTCGGGGAAGAGTCAAGAGTTTCTTCCGTCCGCTCGCTGACATCAGATAAACCGGAGTCATGGCAAAACGCTGGATTTATATTTCCCATACCCAATAATGGATTAGTCTTCAGCTGCTGCAAATAACAATTACGTTAATAACTAAAAACAACTTTAGTGAATCAATAATAATTTGTCGGTTTCAAAATAACAATGTTCATACCACATTATCCATATCAATTCGAGAGTCCATAGACCGATTGTCCATGGAATTGGAGCTTTCGGGGTCTTTCTCCTTACGCTTGTGCCTTTGTTTGTAATGCACGTAGAATATGATCCCAGCAGCATATATAAAGATGAGCATCAGGGCGCATACCCCAATAGCTAGTGATTCCAGCACGCTCAGGCCTTGGTTCTGAGTTGGTTCTGGAGTCACCGTCTCTCCGGCGTGGAAAGGGATCGAGCGCACGTCTGAAAAAGCTACACATAGAAGTACAATTGTCAACAAGATTATAAGCTTTGAATTACATAAGTGTACCTAGCTTTTTCAGTCCCTTGGTTTAGAGCAATAAGTATATGATTAACATTCACAATAGCTATCAATTAATATTACTACCCATTAATACACTTGTTGTTAGTCCGTCAGTCAGTTCATCTACATTTCAGTTCAGAAGTTAAAGATCTTTTTATCTAAGAAGTCCGGCAACAATTAAAATTTCCGCGTAACAAGAACACTAGCGCCACGCACAAAGTTCCTACGCAAAAAGGTCTCTAAAGAGAAATAAAGTCATGCAAGCGTTAAGGAGGTTTATTGTTTCGATGTTTTTGCATGAAAGCAAGTAAGCAACATGACTGAAATCAATCTTTTTTTCTTTTTTGCGTGTCAATCGATCACACATTAGATACTCCCGTTCCAGAATTCAATTTAAACATTTAAGTCATAAAGTTTCTTACCAAGCAGAGAGCTTTGCGAGGCGCCAGCTATCCTGAAGGCAGCACATGATGACGCCACTCTCTGCTCCGGAGTGGAGCACAGCACGTGGGCGACCACCAGCCGACCTTCCAGTCTACTGTGCAGAGCTGCTGATCCTCGCCACTGTAAATAAAGATTAATTTAATCGCTCTGTGTTAATAGAACTGGAAGAGATCGCTCTGCCGATTAGTCCGCCTATATACCTCATTTTCATGTATATTTGTTGTGTAAAGTTTTTTTTTTGGTGCAATAAAGAGTATTTGTATTGTATTGTTTGGAATTTCAAACTGCTTTTATTTTAGTTTTTTGGACCGAAGCTCTCCATAGCTATACAATGTCGACTATCGTGATAATGCAGCTAGTATTATAGAAACCTTTAGTCTAGAGGTGACACGGGGTGGACTTTTAGAATAATGATTTTGTTATCTTATGTTATCGCGATTGTTATTCATTAAATAAACGCGATAAAAACCGTATTAAAATAGTTTAATTTAATAATGATTTTGTATTAGTTTTTAATCGAAAACATTGTTTTAAACAGTTATAATTTACCCCTCATTCCCGAGGATATTTTTTTCTACTCTTCGATCTGGTAGAATCCGGTGACACTCTTATGTCCTCTTAAATACACTGGTATCCGTGGATATTTTTTACTACCATATGATTATTCTAGCAACATGACTCTACATTATCAAAATCTAGATAGTTTGAGAGTGTAGCTACTTAGAATATAATTTAACAGTGTACGCAGCTTTATTTGTAATTGTTTTCCAAAATATTAAAGTATAAATAAGTCAATGTTATCTTGTTTCAAAAGAGCTTGTGTCGATAACTATTTCGTAAAAAATATCTACTGTACATCAAATGTTAACTATCGTTATGATTATTTCTTAAACTCTAATTTAACTTTTAATTTTGTGAATAAACAAACGTACTTGTGTGTGATAATCAAGATTGCTCGTATCACTCGCTGCCAAAAACGTGTTGTGCATTTGTCTGTATAATATCACCGGCAATCCGGCAAATATTCTTACAGATAATTTGTCTCGTAAATTATCAGCGTAAACAAATCAGGATTCCGGACATTTCGGCTGGTTTACAAATTGCGTCTTTGACGCCTGCGTTTTTATCACAAAGCTGCATCGGACTTGTCGCCATTCGAGGGAACTCAACGCAACCAGGGGCTTGATTTTCGAATTTGCACGCCTATGAATCCAACACACATCAGTGTGCGAAAACTAAAATTTAATTAAATCCTTGAAATATACACGTGTGATTTCTTTCAGAGTGCCCACCCAAGATACTCTAATGATTGCTTATGTTTTCTACCGGTAGAATATTGCATTTTTATGTTATCAATTTGTTACGAAAAAAATTTCATATGCTGAATTGTTATTAAAACCAAGTGTCTACTGATCTATTTTCCTTGAATTGACAATTTACACTTTTTGAATTTGGATTGACATGATGAGAATTCAAAAATCATCGCTGCAATTCAAAAATGGAACTCACCGCTACTGCGAAGATTCCCAACAATGTTTCAAAGACCGCCCAAAGTCGCTTAAGTATTTCCAGAGATAATAATCACATAATTCGTATTCCGTTGCAGACCCAATTTATATTAAAATAATAAACACGGTGATTATTTAAAATTTATAAGAATCGGTCAATTCAAAAATACGAGTGTCATTACGTTTTTAATTATGAATACCTCGTTTTTTTATGAAATTAACGGAAACACCTCTGTGCAGCGAGGACATAAACTAGTTCTTATACATAATTAAGTATGATTTTAAAAGTTTGCTTGTGTTGGAGTTTCTGTCAAATTGATTAAGAAGAAATATTGTTAGATGCGTTTTCTTCTCAAAACATTTTTAATACTATTGAGTAAGTGGTGGTGGTGGGATGGTGGGGCAGTTACCGTAGCCTATGGACGCATGTAATAGGCGCATTACCGACCCTGAACAAATGTTTTGATTTAATTATGTTATGTCTTATATGGGCTTACACTACACAAAATACTCTATCGGTCAGAGATGCGGAAAAAAATCAATTTTTGTTTACACGTTAGGTCACACTCTGTTTCAAAGTAAATATGAAACATTTAATAAGCCTAAGAGAACGAAAATTAAATACTTATATACTGTAATATAAAAATTTATCTCAATATTTATTTATTTAAACTTTATTGTATATCACAATAGGCGGACTTAATACTAAAAGCATTATCTAACAGCCAACCTTTGGATCAAGCAGAGATCTTAACTTTGGGTGTACAATAACAGTACTGTGGGGTATAATTCATTTTAATTACTTATGAAAAAGCGAACAAGTAATACTTTTCATGCTTTCTAAAATAAGAATTTAGATAAATAATTTGCTTAACACAAGCCTTACTCCTCAAATTAAGACCAGACTATAAAATAAAACTTAATATTTTCTGGAGAAGTTTATTGCTGTTTTTTTACTTGCGTCTCAATATCAGGACGAGTTACCAATAATGGACAAAACTGTATCCAAAATACGAGCTAATTCCTGGGCGGCATGTGGCGACAACAGAGTTTATGCGTTCAGTGGAATTATGCTTGGCCATACGTCGCGTGCCAAACATCAAAAAAACATGCATTTCCAATCCCTAACTCTATAGCAATAAGGTCGATTAAGATTCGTATTTTAAGACGTCAAAGCAAGGAGTAAATCAGAGCACAAACGATGTTTACTGTTTGCAAAAATACCGCAACTGTAACATACGTATGTACAAAACGAAAACTGTACCGTACGTGCAATAAAATGGTTTTCCTGGTTTATACACATCCTTGTTTTAAGTATTAATATTCGTCAGTGACGATAGTATCTCGGACTCGAAATGACATGAAGGAGCTGCTATCAGGACCCGTAAGTCAGGTATAACGAGTTATTTTGATAAATCACACATGTCGGTCACAATTGAAAATCTTGTTGGAATAGGACAAGGTAGCAATACGGAGACGAAGTAACGTAGCGTCTTTTCATTATTTTTATATAGAGGAGAGCACCTACTTTTCGTCAAAAAAAAACATCCATGAAGTCTCCCGAGAAATGAGAATAAGTCTGGTATTACATTACATTTATTGGCTTACTATCTATCTTGAATATTGAATTGACAAACAAACAAAAGGCCTTTTAAAAGTTTTATTTCTATTATTTGTTTGCCCCGATTAGGCACAATTTAATTAAAATAGGAATTTGGGACTCATTTAATTTAAATCAATAAAATATACGCGTTAACCTTCATAAATAATCTCTTTTACTATCTACGTGAAAATCACAAAAAAACCCCGATATGTAGTTATTCTTTACTTTATCGAAAACAGACAGAGTGACAGAAAAAGTTCGAATCCGATCGAATAAATTACTTACATAAAATTAGCTCTGAATCCTTCAAACTAAGGTTTACCTGCCCTTTCCTGATAACGATCTCCGAGATATACACAAAGATACACTTTTATAATAAGCAGCGTTTTAATTAACCCAATATTAGAGTATTTTAATTTCTTTTTATTGAACAGCCTATAAATATGTGAAAATAATTGCCTATAAGATAAGTATTAAGAGTTAACAGAACCCTCGTGATAACATTCGACCTGGGTGGCGGGATAATATACTGGTGTAGGCATTTTACGAAATAAGGAAATTTTTTAATTATTACGTTATTACAGAACGAGAGGAGGTATGTTTCATTCTTATTTTTCCTACAAAAAATAAGAAAACATGTCAGTAACTACAACGTAGACATTACTTACCTGTGATACTTATTAATGAAGATTTTCATTTTACATCGATAACATTAATTATATTAGATTTTAAAATATTTGAAGAATTTCAAGGAAGGTTAAAAAGGTGATAACATGTAGAGAAACATCATGTAGAAAGCGCTGATCACTCCGCATACTGTGTCTTTAATATCACAAACTATTTACAGATACTAAATATCTGTAGTGTTTACTTCTATGTGTGTCTGTCTGTGTCATTGTAGCGCCTGCACAAATGAGTAAATTTGATGCGGTTTTTTTTTATTTGAACTAAATAACAATTAGGAGTACAATACATGCAGAACCACCGCAAAAAGCTAGTAGGTAGAAAAAAAAATCGTTTTTAAAGGATTTAATAATATATAGCCCTGAGGTTGGCTGGAAGAAATTGCAATAGGGATAAGCCCGCCTTTGTAGTTGCTTAATTTTTTTTTGTGATTGGTATCTGTTTATAATTCAAATACCTGCAAGAAGGTGCTGCCTTCATCCCGATAAACGCTAAAGGGCACATCGTTGTCGATCACATCCCTCAGGGTCACCCATCCAGACGGAGACAGGTACTGGGCGCTTACCACACCGCATACTGCGTCTTTTATGTCTAAAACAAGAATCATTTTGTTTAAACTATCTGTGTCCCACAGCTGAGCAGAAGCCTCCCCTACTTTCTCCCATATACTTACTTCTATTTTGTAGAATACAAATATTCTTCTTTTTCACATTAAAAACACTACAGAAACATTTCTACAAACAAGATCTTTATGCAAAAAACAACATTAAATTTGGGATTTCGCTTACCAAATTAACTACTTCAAAACACAAAAGTCACATATTTTCATTATCGCTTTCTAAAAACCCTTTATTTTTAATAGTTTAGAAGAAAACAAAATTAGTACCTACCTACTTACTTCATTTTGACGTCTTTAATCAGCTATTTGGATTTTTCTCAATTTTGACCTCTATGACAAACAATACCCTTCTTTTTATATTTTTTTAATAGTGGAGTAAAAACAGTACTAGTTCCTCCCAAAACTTTAATTCATTCGCAGAAAGTTACAAGCTCTACACTGAGTTACAGAATTGTTAATAGTATACTTACTAACGACTGACTCACAATTTTTCTAGTGATGCAGCTTCAAATCTTTATCTCAAAAAAAAAACAATATATAATGTTTTGAATTAAAAGTTAATTATGTTAATGTAACTTTTGCATTTTAACACACTTGTCGTATAAGATGTTGTTAGCAAAAGGGTTATGAGATCCCTGTATTACGAAAAGAATTTCCCTATTCAAGTCTTTCAAAAAAAATCCTGTCAAGGTATATTTTATACTATTTTAAGTAAACTTTAGAATAAGATATATATAAGTTGTACCTTATCAATAAAAAACTTTTTTTTTTTATTTTGTTCATCATACAGTCAGAGTCGGTCAAAACAGGTATTATTAATTTTTTTATGTCGATATACATATAAATAAATGATAAAAAATGTCCAATGCTATCCTACGACTAAAATAGAAATCACCGTGTTTTCAGTAAGTCACTCGTAATTTAGATAAAGTTGTTATATCCGATATGGTCTAGTGGCTAGGATACCTGGCTCTCACCCAGGAGGCTCGGGTTCGATTCCCGGTATCGGAAGTACTTTTTTTTTTTGCATATATTTTTTTTCCATTCTTACCTGTAAATATTATTTCTTTGGACGGATATACAATTTGTCCCTTTAGAGGCAAAAAGACAAAAGGAATTTGAGGTTTCGTTGCACCGCGGCCGAACGTTGCCATCGAACATTCTGTAAGTGAAATAATAAAATTTTCATTAATAAAATACTTACTTACGAAAGCAAGGAATTAATTACATAAAAGAAATTTCCAACAGAAAGATTTAAATTACTTATTGTCAGAGTTATTTTTACTTAAATTGTCTTTTAGTATATATAAATATCCACTTAAAAGGTGTAATAGTGTTAATTCATTCATTAATAATTATGAACGAATTAATAATATACTATATAGGTGTACATTTATCTTATTATTTTGACCTTAACCTTTAGAGCGCGTTAATATTCAAATTGTGCATAGCTGACCCTGTAGGCCAACCATCATCCTAATTGTCATTTGGATTTGTTATTACACTTAATAATCGAGATTTAGCTCTTTAGAACACGATCTTTGTCATTCATTCATAACGCGTGGGTTACATGGTCAATGAACCTGGTGTCAATTTTTTTTGGAACCACGTTCCGGCCACTGACGTAGTTTTACGACTATCAAATGACAACAGGGACTAAAGGTTTAATTGCCTTCCGAAGCACGGAATCATCATTATTATCAGACAATCAGGCGATTCAACCCTCCAAAGTCCTAACCAAACTGGAAACAACTAAACAAAGTATGTTTCGCGTGGGAATCGAATCCACGACCTCCGGATTTAGGGCAAACAGAAGCATTTCAGACATGTAGCATCAACACTATGTGACTACCGTGTACCATGAACCAATTACTCGAAACTGCGATAGGACTTTGTATAGATACTGTAAGTTTTCTTTTTTTATTCACTAAACCTCTTTACAAAATATGTACATGGACTTAAGGTCGTTTACTAAAGAGCATTTTCCTAGTTATGTAAACAATTACTATTCAGTTTTATACATATCTTTAGATGTACTTTTCATAACAGCTTGGATATTGAAGACCGGGTGGAGTGTAGACGTAAAAGCAGGAAATCGGACCATGGACTTTGCAGCAAATAGCTGAGGATCCAACCGGGAAGGCACAAGGATGATGATGACTTTTCATTACAGCGAATAGGGCATAACCTTCCAGATGATCATTATGCGGCTTCAATACATTTTGCTATGCCAATAATGAAAATAATACTCTATATATTCTAGGTAGATTAAAAAAAATCAGGCATGGGCATGTCATTAGATCCTCAACTTTTGAATTAAGACATGTTCCTATGGAAGAA
Organism: Euzophera pinguis; assembly: GCA_947363495.1. Lineage (NCBI taxonomy): Eukaryota > Metazoa > Arthropoda > Insecta > Lepidoptera > Pyralidae > Euzophera > Euzophera pinguis. The sequence goes on from OX376171.1 coordinate 8,383,544, forward strand.
TGAATGATTTACCATCAACGCGGTTAATACAGATCCGTTGGTCTTCACGAAAAGCTGGAGTTTCCTTTCGGCATTTGCACATACATCCATCGCCCCCCATAGCAGCCAGAGCGGTGCCGTGGGAGACCTCCATGCAACGAGTTGGCCCACAGTCTGTTCCTGAAAGTTCCAGAAAACTATTTATATACTATCACTGCTCACTGTATTTCATAGATAGTGGCATTCTAAAGATCCATGAAGCCAATCATGAGGTTGTCAAAGGGGCTGACATCCTCCCTTTTTGTATTTCTCTTTGGTGCAATACACCATACGCAAATAATAATATACTATTCTATTAGTATTTAATCAAAGGAACTACCGAGAATACTAGGTTTTCATTAATTCCGTTTATCCCTCTGAAGGAACTCTAGAGACAAAACGGGGCACAGTAGTTCCTTTAAGGGTACTGCGAATGGAACTAGGTACTGAGAACAAAGGGTAGAGTAAAGAGCATCGAAACTCCTACAAAGTTAAACTGTCCTTTCTCGATGATGTAGAGAGAAAACTATAATAGATATCTATTTAGGGACGGTCATCGTCATCATCAAAAATATATTGTGACGCTAAAAGTATTCAAATAAAAGGTAAAAATTATCCAAGTGCGTAGAATAAAATATTTCAATCTTAAAATTGATCGAATCAAGGTACAATTGAATTTCAGATGGCTCCTTACTAGATCCTCGATCCTGCTAGATGGCGTCGTTTGAAATTGGGCCAATCCACTTTGTCCCCGAAGTTTTTCTAAATTTCGTTAAATTTTATCATACTGTATGTATAGTATATACTGATGACTGTAATGAGAAATATCTATAAAAAAGACTATAACTTACCAACAAGCGAAAAAATATCGCCTGAAGCAAGTCGCGTAACGTTCGCTAGCGCCATCTCTCTAACGTTCGTTGAAGCACTTAGTGCGCTCGTCGTCATAATTAAAATCAGAAGCAGCGCCATCTTTTGGATGATCTCAGAACCAAGTTGTACAGCCACTTTCGTTGTCATTCCATATTTAGCCTGTAGTCGTCATTGATTATTTTTTTTCTAGTAACTATTTCGTCCATTGTTTTTCTTGTAGAAATCTGAAACAACATAAGTAACTATATAATTAATCTTATTGAATCTACCAAAAGATAAAGACTTATTTTTATCTGTCATAGCGATCTCTGACATTTAACTCGGGCACTGATAACTTTTGTTCTAGGAAATTTTAACTAACTTCAATAATAATTAACATCTTAATTATCCTGGGTCCAATTCCTACTCGTATATTCTTCTATAAATATTCGTACGCCAAACCATTTTTTATTATACTTATTTATTAAACTCAATATTTAAAACTGAGTTTCCACATGAGCAAACACTGTAGACGAAAGTTGGTGAACAAATATATAAAAACTTATTTTCCATTATTTAAAATAATAAGCTTACATAACATAAGTTCAGTTAGTACAAAAGACATCAACGCGTAATGTTTCACTAGGTTGACACCCAAAAAGTTTTTTAAACATTTGCAGACTTCGAAATGTGAATGTGTTCATAATTTCACAATTCATCTTTCTTGATAACATAAGTATTAACGTGGTAATAACCAAATACAGCTTGCACAGTTGCGTATAACCTATGTGAAAACATGGCCTAGATTTATTGTTATCTGCGCATTCAGCTTAATTTGCTTTATATTATTGATAAAGGGGATTTTTCCTAATGTCTGAATTCGGAGATACTTCTCTGCTCATTTTCATTTTCTCGCTCAATAACGAGACACATTGAAATAAAATTAAATGAAATACATTTACGGAAGAAAAAGAATTCTAAGCAAATAACGAGAGCATCTATTCCACTCTCACCCATTGAATAAATCTATGAATAAGGTTAAGACATATTAAAAAAGTTACCTAGTTTTTAACTATGTGTACAAATTATAATAATTGAAAAGATCCATTCAAACTGACGTGAATCCCGCAAGGGACGTGAGACGCGGGACGCCCAAAGAAATAATAATACGTACGAGTAGAAGTGCCTAAGTTAAGTAGGCCTGTTAACTTTGGCACAGGCTATGACACTTCTTCCTAATCTAATATTTGTGAGCGTCCCGCGTCCCGTATTGGATTCGCGTCAGTTTAAATGGAGCATTAGACTTCCACGCAACAAGGAATCACTTAAAACAACTGACACAAACCTTTGATTTTCATAGAAAAACAACCGTAATATCCTAAATCATAGAAAAACAGGCTGCGGCATTTTAAAAGGCCTTTCGTTGTTACATAACACTTTAATTTCTGCTATGTAGAACATAGAAGAGGATAAGCCAATAAACTAGAAAGATACCTACAGGTCAATTAATTCAATCATTAAATAAAATATGCGAGAGAAAATCATGATTCTAAGATGCTTTCGAAATTTTACTTGAAGATATAAATAAATTATTAGGCATAGAATTAGAAAGAAACCCGTTTCATGGATAAGATTATTTTGTCAAAATATTCAGATACATATAATGTCATTAAAGTTAATGATTACATTGACGGGTTTGTTAGTCCTTGACTAATAAGCGATCATTAATTTCTAGGGGAAAGGCACAGTTTTATAGAAGTTATGACAAAATAGATATTTCACACGAACGGAATTGCGACAATAAAACAATATATTTAGGCGAAAGGAAAAAACAGAACATATAAATAGGATCACTTTATTGTTCGATCGTCCGTCTGCCTGTCAAGATCCTATTTCTCAGGAACGAATAGAGGTATCTGTTTACTCAGGTCTACTGTACCTTAGAGCTGTGAAAAAATCAAACTTCTAAGCCAACGCAATCAAAAGATACAGCCGTTTATGCCGGAAATTTCCGCAAATTTTCGTCACTCGCAAGTAAATTAAAACCTACAGGGTCTTGAGATTTGGTACGAAGCAACGTCTTACAGCACAGATAAAGGAAAAATTACGAAATCTGTAAATTTTTAATTACATCATATAATAAAAATATTTTTAATAATTTTAAACTAAACAGCCGTTTATGCCGCAAATTTTCGTAAATTTTCGACACTCGCAAGAAAATCAAAACCTACAGGGTCTTGAAATTTGGTACGAAGCAACGTCTTACAGCACAGATAAAGGAAAAATTGCGAAAACCGTAAATTTTTAATTACATCATATAAAAATATTTTTAATAATTTTGAACTTACTACCTCTTTCCTCGTGAACGCGATACCTACAGATTTGTACGGAACCCTCGTTGCGCGAGTCCGAATCGCACTTAGCCGGTGTTTTACCAAAATTTCATATATTTATTAATTTCATATATTTTCACATATTAGTACCAATTTTACTAAACTTGTAAACTTGTAAAGTAAGTAAACTTGTAAAAATTGTTTGGTGTAAACTAATTAATACCAATAACAACTTTTAATTAAGTATACAAAACAACAAAATAAGTTTAATAAAATTGAGTCAATTCGACTAAGTATACCAATCTTTAATGAAGTCGCATCTCTTGTCATAATGACTATAAAAACATATAAATTGATTTATGAGTAGCATGAACACGATAAAACAATCGGTTAAACATCAATATTGTATCTCAGCGGTCATAACAAAGCAATTTTATATTCATCTTTTGTATTTTACGAGCCCATTCTCGGCCCTATAAGTATATGGTAACTCGTTGACACCTGATTGATTTATTCAGAAACTATTTATTTGATTTATAAGGTGTTAGGCATTTTGCTATTGTTTATTGGTCATTATGTTGCTCTCAATCGATATTCAATCGGTACACAATCGTTTGATATAATGTTATTTATTTTTGTGACAGATGATATGAAACAAAGTAAGTTAAATAAATATGAAAGTTTTTGATCTGAACCTGTTGATTTGGTAGTAAATGACAGAAATATGGCCCCTTAGGTCGAGCCATATTTAGTGTAAAATAAATAGAAAAACATAAAAGTTATCCGTTATTGAAATATTGTTACTTATTAATTTACAGTTAATATTTTTTTTAAATTGATTGGCGAATAAATTGTAGTACTTATTACTTATCATGCAAATCCTTTATTTGAAAAATATCCCCAATTTCTTTTTCTAGCCTTTCTTGTTAATATATTATACTTAACTTCTCAATATAACAAATGACTCTCGTCAATCTTTATAAGCCAATATTAAAACCTTTATCTCATCATCAGATGTAAAGTTTCAATTTTGTCTTAAATTAGCTATCATAGTTCACAGTTGATTTATTATTCACATCACATTAAATTTTTAGCTATTTAATACTAATTTCATTCCAGGTCAAAGTTCAATGATGGTTTATGATCAAAAATGACCCGTTATAGTTACAAGTAAAAATAATATAGAAGTGTAACTTGTGTACTTTTTGTACCTTCGATAAGAAAAAGGTAATAAAACTGGTCCCATTTGTTGCTATTAATAATGTTCATCTTTTGTTTCACCTTGCCTGCATGTAAATAAAAATGATGTTTAAGTTGGTCTGATTATAATGATGTTTAAGTATTTTGTGTTTAATAAGTCAGGCGATTTCGTTGGAGCCTAAGAGCATGAAGGGGCAACAAAAATTCATACATCAATCACCAACACACCTTTACATACAAAACATTACTTTTAACTGGAATAAATAATTTTACTTATGCAAATAACAACCTTAATATCTACATTGATCAGTAAGTCTGATACGGTTTTCGAACTGACTCTATAATACGATTACCTATACCTACTTACTGGTCTTAAGCTTAACTTAGTAGCTTTATGATAATTCATTACATAAGATAAAACAAAGCAAGATATTTCACAAATAAAATATTGCCAAAAGATCCATAAAAGGTAATATTTCTTTCAATATGTGTGTTATTAGAGCGCTGTTATACAATATGTTCATTCTGCAATTTAGGTATTTTTGTAGTCATTGCTGGCACCCGTATTTGTTGCTAATAAGGTCATAAAATGATGAACGTAGTTGATTGCTATTCGGAAGTTAGACATGCAGTTTATTTAAATTATAGTTAGTTTACTGTAGACCTCACTGCCCCATAGACCTTTTTTAGGTTAACACCTAAAAAATTAAGCTTTTTTTAATCATAAAAAAAAGTAAAACGTTCGGCTCGTGTGCCTTTTCAAACGCTTAATTCTAGAGGCGCTCCACATATATGGAGAGTTTTAAATGTATGTAAAATCTTTTAATTTAATTCACTTTACAGTGTTTAGTGCATGTAGCTGAAGATTTATATACTTATAGAAATTCGAAGTGAAATACTTTCCTACCTCAATAGTGGACATTACCTATTGCAAATTGTATTTGCAATTTTAATAATACTAAAAATGTTGGATAGTGCTCAAAAAGTCGACCTGTCTCAGCGTTTCCCAGGCGAATAAAATATGTTATTTATACTTTACAATATGAGTTCAAAGCTAGTGGGGCACAGCTTGTACTTCATACTTAATGTACAATATCAATTGAAACCCAAATGTGGTTTTCTCATTAAACTCGAACATGTACGACGTCACGTTCATATATAACCCTAATTGAATAATAATGCTCGCTTTCAATAGCTCAATACGATGTTTGTATGTATGACTCTATGTTTCATTGTAATTAACAGTAAATGTTGACAGTTTAGTGGTCGGAACCACCAAGTCATAGAAACACGTTTAATTTTATATTACTCGGCAAATAACCATTAATCACATAGAAATGGAATATTGTGTCAGTTCAGTAGTGTCGATAAATTGATTGTATGACGTGTGTGAAATGACGTTTTACGCTGTCAAATCTAAGCAATTTTACTACAATATAGTCAATAAAATATATTTATTGCACTCAGGGTTGACCAATCTTTATTTGTTCTAGTAACTTCTACACCCAATATTTTAAGACACTTGCAACTTTACAAAATGATACGAATGCTATTAATATCCGATGTTCTTAAAAAACTTGTTAAAAATCTGTTTTAATCGTCATAATAACTATTTTTGTGTGCGTGAACATCTCTGCCATCATATTATGCGTTGCCAACCCTAAAGAAATGTTTTACATTTAACTAAGTACCTGTCTATCACTATGAAGCTATGAGTACATATATATCAACTTAGCTAGCGTCAGTGTCATTTGACCTACAGTTTTCACTCCATGGCCCCACATAAATCAATTTACCGTTTACATGAACACGCTCGTAAATTCGTTCGATTTAACTTATTCATGTAAATTAAAATTTAATAATATAACAATTCGCTGCCGAGTTTGTTTATTTAAAAATTGTAAACTAGTTGCTACATTTTCTATCGACTAATCGGTTGAAAACGTTTTAACACAGTATTTAGTTAAAACTTTCTTCTCGACTACATGAATTGTCAATCGATCTTGTACGCCTTTTTATCACGAAACTTAGATCAATCTTTTGGCAATGCTGAAGTTAGGTTCTATTTGCGTAAAATAGGGGATAAGGGGTAAGTCTTACCACAAAATGTTTATCAGTCCTAATTAATACACAAGTGTACGAGTTTGTAGAGCAACATTATTTTCCTTAACAATACAAATCTGCAAATTTTACAATCGCAACTGCAATGATATTATCAAAAAAGACTACCTTAGTAGACAGTAGAAAAAGCCGGTAAAATTATGACATTTAAAACAATGAACGTAATTCAATTTCGTGACAATTATTATTAAAACAAACGAGCATTGTTTATGTAACGACTGCGTCACGCAAGCATGAAGTAGACGTTTTTAAAATTGCGCTTTTGTTAAAATATTATGCGTACTTAGATTGGATATATTCAGTTATTTCTATCTTTTTGAGGGTTCCGTAACTAAAGGGTAAAACGGGACCCTATTACTGAAACTTCACTATCCATCTGTCCTTCTGTCACCAGGCTGTTAGTTAGACAGTTGAAGTTTCATTTATTTCTGTTGCCACTATAACAACGAAAACTAAAAAAAATAATCAAATAAATATTTCAGTGTGCGGTTTTTATGATTTTAGTGGGTGAATTTCTTGCGGTTTTTATAGATAATGGTACGGAAACCATCGTGCGTGAGTCCGACTCACACTTGACCGATTATTATTGACATTTTTTATTTATTTAAATCATTTAATGATTTCAAAACTACAAAATCTCCGGCTATATAGTCCCATTTGTTAAATATTTCTTGTAATGTAAAAAACCTTAATGTTTCATTCCTAATAAAAGAAACATAAAATTATAGAATTTAACCTTCGCAAGCCTGTTATTGTGCATCTGAAGTCGCATTTATGCAAATTGTTGTTTCACTATTGGCAAATAAGTATAATCAAGTATTCAACTGATAAACCTTTACCAGCTGAAAACGGGCACGCATTTCACCATTTATTTCAACATATGAAATAATTGACCTCAAAAAATTTATTTTGAGAGGTTTTTGTAAATATGAATTTTAGGTTTTTTAAATCGACATCGCTTCTTTTTATTCTGATCTGGTTTTTTGAGAATCTGCCCTTCATGAGAATAAGGGCACAATCGCTCAAGGTCGCTAAATAAGCCATAGATAGGCTAAGCACGGTAGTTCATTACTATCATTTTTTGGTAAATAAAAAATATCAGTATTGTATTGGTATCATGCATGAATACGGACAATCACGCAGGTGATTTGGTGTTATTTGGTTGAACTGTTTTGGTGAAATGTGACTTATAATAAATAAATATCAGGAATTCGGTACGAGCATTAGAAGAATACAGGTCACTGGAGTCTTAGAGTTCTTGTGGATATCTTCACTAGCGACTGATTTAGGAATTTTGTGCGGCAAATCTGCAAAGCACCCTAAGATAAATAACTAACAAATTGTGATGCAGTTTGCTTTTAGAAAATATCGTGGTAGATATATTTGTAGCTGTAAATTAAATGATTAATTTATAGTTTCTTAAAATAGAAAAAAACAGTAAGATATAGAATAATGAGTCACTCTATTACCTCAAGACATACTTATCAACAATAAAATTGTTTATTCATTCGTAAATTACGTAGGTATACAATATACCTAAAGTTGCCTTATTAAACGAGACATATTTCATACAAGCTGTTTCCCGCAGCTTCGCCTACGTTAAAAAGTAGCCTATGTTTGACCCCGGGTCTTCAACTATATTCATTTATTTATTTATTTTATACAAACACTGACAGCACTTACACTTTCCCAATGCGTGCTGTGAGTTCATACCAAATTTCATCAAAATCCGTTCAGCGGTTTGGCCGTAAAAGCGTAACAGACAGACAGACAGACTTTCGCATTTATAATATTAGTATGGATGGCTATAAATTATGAATTCGGTGTCATAAATAATTGCCCCTAATTAAAGATCTAAAAACAATATTTCGCAATGTCGGAAGCTGCACGGAACAGATTATGCATACGAAGTTTTATTATATGTATTTATTATTTATGTATGTGTGTCCATCATAACTAAGTTTCCGTGTTTCCAAGCAAATCAGCTGATTGCATAAGACGTGAGCTTAACAACAGAATTATCTTGTGGACCGGTCGCAATTCTATATTACTGTTATCTATTCCCGCTAAGGCAGTGGTTCTCAAATTCAATTTTTTTTTTTACTATAAAGTTATTACAAACTTTTTTTACATCTACACTACATGTAGCGTTCTAAGGCGTTGTTGCATTCAACCAAAAATGTTAAGGATTCAAACCTGCGACTTTTGTGGCCACAACTCAGACAATTTAGTGGGTGCTCGTAAAATAATAAACATATGACCTTGTTTTTTTATTTTTATTCTGAAAATTATATTTTAAAGAATAGAAAAAGTTGTTTTTATTATTAATAATTATAATTAAACATTTTAATAGCTTTATTAAAACGTGTTCTTAAATTATATAATATTTGTATTTTGTATAATTAAATATATATTTATTTTTTAACTTACAATAAATACCAGACTCCCGCAAATTTAATTAAAATTGACTTTAATCAATAGTCAATCAAAATTTTTTTTCAAATGTTCAATTAAAATCCAATATTATTGAGCATGGTAAATATGAAGTCTCAGTTTTAGGACCACTGTTTATTCTGAAGTAAGAAATAACTAGTCCTTAAGCTTGTACAACATCCATAGATATAACTAATAATATTATCATAGATGTTATACCGGATTAATCTATCATCTTTGAAAATTCCTTCGCGATATCGATAGCACTGCAATTTGTTTAGATACAATGTAACTCAGGCAAAGCGATATTTTGATTTGGTATTTTTAACATCAATAATTCTAGCCCAAGAGAATTTGTTTCTCCGAAGAGCACATTTCATTTTTTTTCACTGGATCGACGCTTTGTATCGTATTCGCTAAGTACCGAAAAGTGTAACCAAGAATATCACGTCCCCGAAAGTTTGCTAATACGAAACACTATACTACAAAACTATTTTCCAATTATTAGATTTAAAATTTTCTTTCTTTTTTATTCTTATTAGAATTGAGTAAATGTGTTGTCAACTTAGAACAGTCTAAGTTGAACAATGTTTCAAAAATGGGTTTCTTTACTGAACTAGTTTAATAAAAAGTTTATAAACGGTATACACCGATTGTATCTTTATATGCAACCGCGTTTTTTCTAAACTTGTAGTAGTTTTATATGCCAGTTGCTCATGACAATTGCCTTACTTATTCGAAAGTATATAAATACCGTATAAATAATTGAACTTAACTTAAATCTCATTATATTTAATACTAGCTTTTGCCTGCGACTTCGCACGCGCTATTTAAATACTACGGGAACAGTAGTTTTTCGGGATGAAAGATGCTCTATCAGCTTCTCTAAGTACTTCATATTGCTATGTTCAAGAAAATACATTCTTATTAATGCAAATTTTTGTAACATAATCTTGTCACATAAATTACTGCTATGTTATTTTATAAACTTTCCCGTTTTGTTTCAACATCAGTAGTATGCCTTATTTAACTATTTAATAAGCACACTATCAGATTAGACACTTCTTTATCATTGTCGTAAACATACAGCACGTACCTATGCATTCATGGCTTGTTTTACATAAAATAAGAATGTTCAGATTATATTGGGTTGTAGATGCTTTCAACAGCAAGATCTTCAACTATGTTTATTATGTAAACTACTATCACAATCGGGTCCATTATGGGTTATATTTTAAGTAAATTATTATTTAAAATTTGCTTAAATTGAAATAAAATCACTTAAAGAATGAACTTTTATTATTGGTTACTAACTCAACAATATTGTTTTTGTTTTAATTTTGGTGCAATGAAGAATACTAGTATTGTCATGCTTGATACTTTACTTTTACTTTGCTATCTATGGCTTGCTGTTCTATTTCCCGCGATAGATAATAATTTCCACTGCATTTTTCGCGCATTTAAATTATATACTTATCCTTGTCGGAAGGTCCACGATGAAATAAAACACTAGAGATGAACGGATGTTATTCGAATTGTATGTTTATTTTGAATTTCTGCAATGTCATCCAGAAAAATATTTCGTTTCAAATATGTTATATATCAATAAAATCTACATATGGTGTCAATTATCGCATAATTCTGAAGAAACATTAGTTTCTATTTTAAATATTCCATAAACTATGTTAAAATTTACATGTGTGATTCGTTTCGATTTGAAAACATTGGGTTCTCAATATGCAGCATTTATGATTATCATAGTGTTATTTTACTTTCGTTTAGCCGAATCGTTGTCAATGGTAACGGTTCTTGTGTCTATGATTTAATGAGGTATCAAATGCTGCCGTGGCGCTACCATGTCACGTTTTGAATTAGACATGTAAATTATGTTGTGAATTGATTTATGAGCAAATAATATCCATTTTGTACGTTCGTGTGATACACATAAAGAATTGTTATTTTGTGTGACTAATTGAATTAACACAAGAATAGATAAAATTATGGTTTTATTATTTCAAAATTTAAAATAGAACATTAAGATTGAATATACGTCCTTAAAAGAAATTTAAAGAAATATACACATCGTACCTATATAAACGTTTATCAATTATCAAAAAGCAATTAATAATAACATCAATAATTAATGTTTCCGGGACCTGACAAATAGACTTGATAATGATAGAGACTCTTATGAAAGTAAATCATATTGTACGAGAGATTGGAATTTATGAAACACCATTTTCATAAAATATGGCATCCTCCAGTTTCCTTTTAATTGTTTTATCTAAAGTAGAAAGTTTAACCTTTAATACTTATTAATAGTTAACCTATCTGGTAACTTCTAGGACGCTTATTATATTAAATATCCTCTAAAAAATAAATAAAAACAAAAATCTTTTATTTCAGACCGTAGTCCATATCTGTTAGTAATACACACACTTACATACTAATGTTAGTTCCTTACATAACTAAATTGGGATTTTAGTACAGCGTCCCAGTGGCACTGCATACGCCCGCCCCATCTCTCTGACTCAGAATGCTATTGCCGCTGCCACGCATCCTGCCCATCAGCGAGTGCACCTTTTTACGCATCCCTGATGCGCTACAAAAACGTGGCAGCAGGAGGTCACTGTAAGCACGTTAGGTTGTTAAAATATGAACTTTAAACTAACGCACTGCATATTTCCACGGCCGTTACAACACGGTTGAAACGTCTGAATTATACCCACTTAATCCAGTAATTATATTGTTATAATATACCTATTGCTGATATTATTGTATTCAAACAAGTCATGGTTTTTCGTATCACGCGTACGTGGATCCATGCGTGACCTGTTAGACAAATACTGAAATTCTCATGAGAGTTCCAACCGAAATACCAATCTCACGAATGCAACTCGATAATAAGAAAATCGTTCCCCACAGCGTTTCACGGTTGTAACTTATTCGTAATGTCTGTATTAATTATGATTCATAAATTATGTTATTGTGTTAGATTTATTCTTATTGATTTATGAATTAAAAAAAAAAAACTTTTTTATGAATTTTATAACGTAGCCAAAAAATATAATTATTACATGTTTTACCTATATATTAATATACTAGCGTACACCTCGTAAGGGTTAACTGGAAGTAATTGCCTAGCAATAAGTCCGCCTTTGCTCATAATATATTATATTTTATATATATGTTGAAGTCTTTGTAAATGTCAAATTATTTGTTACTGTATGTGGGCAATAAAGATATTTTGTATTGTATTGTATTGTATTGATAACGCAACAGTTAACTAGTATTATTGCATATATTCTGTAATTTGTGATAGTTGACGTATCGCTATTCAGCGATTCCGATGAGGCTTGGACCTCAACCAAGATGGCGCTTAGATAATGATAATACTCATAGTCCAAATATATACTTGGGTTAGATGATTCCGTTTCCTAAACAGCCGTCATTATCCTTTTTTTATCTTAATTTGTGAGTAGCTAACGTTAGGTTATGATAAAGCTGGCATATCTGTTTTAGCCACAAGCCTCTATAATATAAAAAATAAAAGAAATACTCCAACTGAATATACGGCATTAATAAAAAAATCTAAAATGAGTCTTTGAAAACGATACTATTACTAATTAATTCCACGGTTAGTTAATCGTAAGTTTAAGATCCATTATAAAAGCAACATGTCAAAGGTTGATTGTTGTCATACCACAAAAAATACTCAACTATAATCTGTGGTTTCAAACAATGATTTTACAAAAAAGTTTTGACATGACATTCATGATAGAAAACCTTTATCCCCTTTCTCAAGAGTTAACTGCTGTTGATTATGTACTAAGCGTCAATCAACGATAATTAGTGCTTATAAATTTAAAACTTTTGTCTTTGTGGCATGCCCGTAGCATCGAATAAAAAATTCGCATTCACTTATCATCATCTCATCATCAACACAAATTTTTACTTTTTTCATTCTAAAGCAGGGGAACATAAAAGATCCGATATATTTATATGTCTGAAATATTTTTACGTCTACCTTATTTGAGAAATCTGAGGCCAGTCTGAAAGAATTACAAATATGTTAAGACCTCTATAGATCTGAATCACTTTTTACGTGACTAAGAAATCTATAGGATACCTGTGGAGTTGTTACTTAACTTTGAAAATCTACCCCTCGGGAAAAAAATAACAGTGGCCCTTATGGAAGTCGCTAAACCGCCTCCGTACTGAGGCAGGTCGTTCCCGGGAAAACTTGGCGCGATGGGGATACGTAGAGCCAACAGAAGTTCAATGCCAGTGTGGCCATCCCGTCAAAATAATTTAACACCTCCTGACGTACCCTGCTTGTCCTATGAGCCGTATGTACAAAAGAGGAGCTTATGTCGGCCACGGAAAGTGCAATAGAGGAGGCGCGCTTCTGGAGGAATAAAATTTAATATTTTTTTTATACTTTCGATCTGAAAAGAAGAGGACTTAAACGACATATGTATATTTTGAACGATTATTCCTTTTTTAACCAGAGATAAAAAAATACATATTTTAGTTCCTTTATCTTTCGATATTTGACGATTTGATTAAGTTCTTTACGTCGTTATTATTTTGTATTTTACAATTATTGAATTATATTAGAGTGAAATCAATGTAATATTATGTGCATTTATTATAAAGTTCTGTACATATGGATGAGCCTACAAGGTTTTATCTGAAAGGTTAATTTATCCAATCCAAAACTAAAGCGTAAAACTAGACGTATTTTATATTTCGCGTAGTTTTTGAAGGCCGATCACTTTAGTTTTGATGAACTTTTATGGACTGTACGTCAACCATGAGACGCTAGCGTCTGCGTTAACAATTTAGTATGGCGAAACCTAAAGTAAGTTAACTAATAAATTCCATATTAAATCTTGACGCATTCGCAATCTTCTGCGTTAATAAAATCTCGTGGTAGAGTTACTGATAACACGTGATGGGGATGTAGGAAATAGAAGTTTTTTTTAATTTTCAAATTTTAGCACTGTAGTACAGCAATAAAAAAACTTTAATTATTTAGAAATTAACATGTTATAAGTATAAATGACTAAGTAATAGAATGAAATATCTGAACTTGTCTTCTGCTCGCTTACATTTTAAACACTGAATAGACGTGCAAAAAATAGAGCTGTAAAATGTTCAATTAATTTATTTGCAAACTCATTAGATAATACGTAATGCGGTCAATTACACGTGTAGTGCTAGTTATTAAAACCAGTTATATAAGGTGTGCAAAATATTTGTTGATAACTACATGTCAAACTAAATGGTACTGTCATTTTTGTAGGCTTTGATAAGATAAGCTTGTGGAATAAAAGTGTCCTACTTATTACACACTGACACATCTAGTAAAATTAGAAAGCTAAAAGATGGCTGAAAGACACATTAGACATTCTTTTATTTAGAACAGTTTTGGTTAAGTTTCAATCTTCCTTCTTCATCCTAGCGCTAGCGTGTATTCCTAGTTGCGTCGTCAGCTTACGCTTCGGAGCCTAGGGTAGGCTTTAAGTCATGATCCTAGATTTGGTGGCACTGGTTATTACAATGGAGCGACTGCCGTCATAATATATACATGTTTAAAAGTTAACATGTTTAAAAGTCCACAAACTGGTGCCACCAAATTACGCCACCGCCCTGTTGGTGGCTCCGTCTTTACGATAAGACAATGTGCATACATATTTTTTAATATCTAAGTACAACTAAACTTTTTTAGTTTTACCTGCGGCTATGTATTTTTTCGTTTGTCACACTAAACTAGCATAATATTCCTTGACAAAGTATAACATGATGATAAATGTAAATGGATGAATGAACAGTAGTAATATTATTGGGAAGGCTGGCTCACTATATTCTGATGGAACCGCTCCGTTTCACTCCGCTGTCCGTTCCGTCAGAATATTGTGATCCTGCCTTCCCAATAATATTAGCTACTAAATTTGTTATACTTGCAATTGATACTGACTTCCCAATCATATAACTTAAGTTAGTTAGTTCATCAATAACAAAAACTTTAAATAATTAACAAAAGCTTGAGAATAGTACACCGTCATTAGAAGAATATTTTCATACAGCGACAGTACCAATATCATGGTTAACCAATTTAAAAATATATATCTGATCAGTTGAATAAAACAATGATAATAAACTAAATAGATTCATCAAAGTTAAATGAAAAAAAGTATATATGTTTTTAATTTTTTTATTCAAATGTATCTATTTTTTATCAAAATACCATTTCTCAATACAAATTACATTTTTACGAGCACACTCATTCTTGTGGTCTTTGCAGTTGTATTCATTCGCAGATTCACAATATTTTTTATGTAATGTGGTAAAGTTTGGACATCCTTTGTCTTCGATGTTTATCAAAGTACAGGTTTTACATAACTCCTTTATCCATTTCATTTTTTCAAGTCCTTTCATTACAATAATCTGATTATTTAAAATCGCATTAATTATTCGTTTGAAATTTCTATAATCAATTTGTCCTTCATTCCAAGTATAACCTCTATGTTTTTCAATCCATTGCACTCTCTTTTTTTCCTCCTCTGTCAGACATGAGAAAGGATATGGAGGTTTAATTACAAATACTTGAATATACTCCTCAAAACATAAAGCGAATTCCTTGACTATAAAATTGTTATGTCCATCTTTAAATCCTTGAACGTCAACACAAATTATGGGGTTCATGATATCTTACGAACTGTATTACTTAAAGGTTTATATTCAATTAAACAGTCGTTCAGAATTAGACAATATGCAGATGTCTGATCCGGAATCTCTTCGTTACTCTCCAACTCCAGACGAATGTTTATGACAGGTCCTGATTTAATATTATCGTTTTGTCTTGAACAATCAATTACAAATAAAGGAGCAATATCTTTGAATTCTTGTGGATTTAGCAAACAGCACGGTTGGCGTCCATAATAAGACTGTTGGAAATTCGCGTACTGCTCGTATATTAAAGCAAATTTACCGTTCTTAAACTCATTATTATAATTTTCGTATGGATAGTAACTGGAGTTCAAAAACACTTTAACATCGCGTAAGTTACAATGATCAAATCTAGACATATCGCTGACACTTGAATTTTTTCGATTTGTTTGCAAACCTAAAATAACGTATCTAGGCTTTTCGATTTGTGAAGAAGTTTTTATCGACCAGGTGTGCTTGGTAGCCTTTGGTAATAGGGGGTATTCATAAAGGTCCCAATTTCTATACGCAACTTGAACTGCTCTATCCTTTTCAAGAAGTTTGAGTAAATTAATTTTTTCTCTGTCAGATACTTTAACATGTGGCACTCTCCATACAATTTTATGTATATCAATGCTATGAACATCTTCTAGATTATCAAGTTTTACAGCATTAAGATTCGAATTACTTCTTAGCAAAATAAGCTCATGCTTACAGTTTACAACAACTTTTTTATAGTCTTCTGCGAAACCTAATATACGATTCAGAGGTATAGATACAGAAAAATGTCCTCCGTGTGTTAATGAGCCTTTTATATCCCATCCCCATGCCTGACATACTTTTGATTCAGCATCTGACATTGATAAGAAACACTTCATAGTACTTGTTATACCAGCATTTTTAACTTTATCTATTTCAACCCCATTTAGTTCATAACGTATATCTTGAAAGAGGAAGGGAATCGGGTTATTTGTAAAATGAACATTCGATACTTTTACTCCTGTATCACTTCTGACTACGTTAATTACACCTTCCAAGTACAAAGTACTTATACTTGGAAGAACATATAAATCTTGTTGATTTATTGGTATTCTAATTTCATCATTTCTATTAAAACTTGTAATATACGGTTTATACGAGTGAATTTCTACGCCTTCTATTGAGTTATCATAAGTAGGTAGATTAGTTATATTTAGAACACTCATTTTAGCAATCCTATTGACTTTAGAAAGTATTTATTAGCTGCTGTTAATTTCTTTTTCTTTTCGCGAATATGTGCTGTCTTTCGGAATGTGTAAGTGTTACTAATCTTTACTCTGTGCGGAGTGTCATATTTATTGTAATTTATCATGTTTTCTTAAATGTAAGTACAACTGCACCTCTTCACCTCGCAAATTAATTAAATTGTTGTTACTATCTAATATCCTTATATGAATAGAGTTCACAGTTTTTCGATTCACGGGAAAATAAATGGTATTTTTTGGTATTTCTATTATTTTGTACCCGGGAGGTACGTTTGGTGAAAATTCGTGAATTATATGACTTGATTTTCCATTAATATAAGATCCATTAATAATATCACATTCGATCCTCACCACTGTTGTGGGTAAAATGTTGACAGGAAAGAGTGACTCCTCCCATTTATTGCCTTTCAAAACTACATTTCCGAAACCCAACAATTTTCCGATAGAATTCAGTTTCTCAAAATGAATATCTTCAGTACAATATATGCTGGTTTTGAGGGTATTGTTGTTACAGAGTAATTTGAATGCACAATTTTCAGTATTAGATTTTAAATAATCATTAATGTCTTGAAGTTCATAAGCTCCTTCAGGAATTTCAACAACCTTATTTATACCATAGTGAAATTTATTATTAAATTTCGTAATATTTGGAATAGAGTTAAAAGTAGAAAAATGTAATAATGCACACTCATAGAAACCATCAAGTTCCAAAGTAGGAGAGTAGTTTGTGGATAAAATGGAACTATTCCCAGTTATTGATAAAGTGAAAGACATTATGAAAATGATGCAAAATAATTTATTACAATATTAATATACTCCATGATCAGACCAAAATCTGATTAAAAATTTTAAACAAAGGTGACCACAATTGACAGTATCAAAATTTTGAAAGCGAGTGTAGTTGTATGAAATATCCATTCCTTTGAAATATTTAACTAGCTCTGCTGGCGGTTTCAAATCACCAAAGCTGTCAAAATATTCAGAGTATTTTTTTATTTTTGCGTAGGCTACCCAGTGCGTACCATCGTTATTGTGATTATCTAAGTTAATCACACCACATTCTATAGACTTAGGTTTATTTGGTAACCTATCCCTCATATATACTCCTCTGAAGTATGGAATATGTTTAGCAAATTTTAAAATATCAATGTTTGTAAGTGCACGGTCGGGTAGCCTATTAATTAGTTTTTTGAGGGTTCTATAAACAATCCATTTCCTTTTTTGTATGGTTTTAAATATAAACCTTTACCAATAGCTATAGCTTCCATAGCTCGGTTATGTCGTTCAGACTCTTTTAAATTTTGTTGAGCAGTTTTATATTCATTTACTGTTTTTGCTATACCAGCCGCGCCTCCAACTAATGCCCCTAATGCTGATAGCCCAGCAAAAATTGGTATTAATGGTAAAACTCCACCCGTCTTAGGAATCTGTATTACTCTCGGCAATCGCACTTGACATCGATTAGGAACAATTTTTTTAGCTGCCTTACAAGCAAACTTTATTGCAGCAAGAGTATTTTTTGGTTTCGATTTTTTTACATGTGATCGTATTTTAGATACAACATGTGTAAATTTTTTTATCCCTGCACCAGCTTTGATTTTAGCTTTCATAACTTTGTTTACTAACCATGAAGCTAACTTTTCTCCTTTACTTGCATCTTTTGAACGTAATCGTTTTTTAGCCATATTCAACAACTGTAAATCTGCTTTATGACGATTGTCTAAATCACTATAATTTGAGTATGCGATATCGTGATGCATACAAGCTTCATCTAGTTTGTTTACACCCTCGTCTCCTCTTGATAATCTTTTACTTAGTTTCGTACCTGGTCCACAATAATTATAGCCTGGAAGGTGGAACTCAAATGGTAAATTGTTTATCAAATTATTAACAAGTCCTCTACCTTGCATATCTTTAACTAAAATGATATAACGATATCATGTTTAGTGATTATATAATAGCACTTCTGTCAATCCAACTATTTTCTTGATTACTTAGTCCTAACCATTTTACAAATAATTTGTTTCTTTTTTTTCGAATAACTTTTTCAATTAAATAAATCATTGGGTATTTAGTTTTTTGTAGCTCTTCTTGATAAAAAGAACCCAATATGTCCTGATTATTTTGATCTTGCAAATTGTATGTAATAGGATTCGTATTTTTAACCTTTTTAATTTTAAAAATTTCTGTTGACCAGTTCGGTGTATATCCTTTTTGAAAGCTACTCTTATATTTACTTATTCGAACGCTATCACCAATTTTCAGCCTCTGTTGCCCAGTTTTAATTTTCTTCTGTTGAAATTTTAAAATGTTAGCTTTTACTTGAATTTCATTTTCTGAAGTTATATCTTTCGGTTTAAATTTCGTAACTCTATGTATCTTTGAATTGTAATTAAGCAATACGTCTTTCAAAATTTGGCCTATCCATCTGTAACTTCCATTATAACTAAAGTGTTTGTGTAAAATAGTCTTTAATGTTCTTATTAATCTTTCAACAATTGATGCTTTTTTAGTTGAATAAGTAGAATAATGATGTATCTTAAAACAGTGCAAAAGTTTCTGAAACGTAATATTGTAGAACTCAGTCCCTTTATCTGTTTGTAAATTTTTAGGTGTACGTTTGCTTTCTGACAATATTAGTCTAAATGCATGAGCAACTTCTTTTTGCGATTTCGACTTTAATGGAATTGCCCACGCAAATTTTGTAAAACAATCAATAACAACTAAAATATAACTAAAACCTTTATTATATTTTTTTATCGATTTGAAGTCAATTAGATCGGCTTGCCATAAATCATCTATTCCTTTTAAAATTACTGAAAGTCGATGAAAATTTTTGCGTGCAGGTTTATGAATTTCATTTACCACTTGTTCTTTTTGCGACATTTGTAACATTTTGCGATTTCAATATCAATTTGTCAACATCCTCCTTAGTACAAAACTTCTTTTCTAACTGATCTAAATACGTATTGAAATCTTCTTTTATTGCATCAATAATAGTTATTATTTCTTTTTTTGAAATGTAATTGTTACTTTCGTTATCTACGTACTCCTTACTTGCTACATCGTTTGGCTTTATAGGGAGTTTAACACCTGTTAATCTTGATTTTTGTAAATCGTAATCACCATTTACATTTTTAGCTAAGTAAATATCAGCAAAATCAAATACTTCTGATAACCGTAACCTTTTATGAACATGATGACCAAACTTATCGATATTCATTTTATTTTAGACGTCTACCAATCTCAAATACTAAATACGAATTAAAAATTATTAGTATGACCATTAATTTATAATACCGGCTTCTCTTAATTCTTCTATGATTGAAATAATTTCATTATCCAGTCCAGTGTTGCCGGCACTTCTTGACGCTATCAATAATTTTAATCTTTCAACAAGTTCGTTAGGATCATCCCAATAAACGTAATCAGTATTTTTTTTAAACCTCTTTTTTAAAATCATTCCTTCTCCTTCTGTAACACTATCATTATTATCAACGTGAGAAGAAATAGAAGATGTTGAAGGTTTGCGAAGCTTGAAAAGCGGTTTGATAACATTTAAGTATTTTCTTCCTTTATTCGTTTTTATTGGTTTATGTGGATCAAAATCACGACGATGCGCATTTGTTTCTAACAAAATGTTTTTATATTCTTCTAAATCTTTATCAGTAACCAAATCCAATATAGGAACCTTCTTTAAAAGTAACTCCGACAATCCGTTTGTCATATTGTAATCATGCTGTCCTACTTTTATACTATCATCTTTTACGACAACACGTGATGATCCTATCATCAATTTTCCTCGCTCATTTCGAATGCCATAAGGAACATCATGAAAAATTTCAGAAGAAAGTGACCAAGACAAAGTATCTCGACTAGAATTTGGTTCTGAATCAACTGTTTTGTATGAAATATTGCTAGTATTAATATTGTCAGAGTCATCGAAATTGTAATCTTTATTAGAGTTATCATCTTGCGTTGAATCATCACCTATATTTTCCTTAAGAGTCTTATTGAATTGTGACTCGTGAGATATTTGATCATTTAAGGAAGATGATTTAAGCTCAGTATCATTCAAAATATCATTATCCATAACACTTTGCTGTTTATTTTTAATCAGTTGTTCCATCGGGTAAGTGACTGGTTTAAATACTTTTTGTAACAAACTTTCATTGTAAGATTCCATTGTTTTCATATCCTTTATTTTCTTTTTAACCGCATTTGCGACTTTAACAATTTCAGATTTTAATTCTTTTTCCATAGTTAATAAAAATTAAAGCGAAATCAGTTAACGTTACATGTGTATGAATTTGTTTGTTATTATGATGATTTTTATTAAAGAACACTTCTTATATTGTTTATTCATCCAATATTACAAACGTATCAATTTTTTTTCTGTAACAACCTTTATTTTTTTGACAGTCTTTATTAATTACCATAAAGGAATAGGGTTCACTCCATATTTCTATACATATTTGACGGAACTGAGACCAACTCATATCGATGTTTACATGTTCATCATATATATGACGTAGATTGATATCATCCTGTTTAAATAATATTAATAAATTTGTGTTGTCTCTTATTAGTTGCTTAGGAATTTTTGAATAGGTTTGGTTTAAATAAAAACTATCAATCAATTTATGTCTTCCCATTGCAAAGTAATCACGTATATTGTTTTGATTCTCACATGCAACATCATCAAAAATAATCACTGAATTGGGTTTAGCATCATGCGGGCTTAAAATATGTTCATTACTCTCATATTTTGTAAAAGTTATGTCTGGAATTAAATCAAAAATACGCTCTAAATATTTATACTTAGGCTGATATATCGTTTTTGAATAAAGATAAACGTTTTTAAAACGTAGTCCATTTTTGTGTAATAGCAGACCTATAATTACGTTTGTTTTACCACAGTTCGATGGTCCACAAACAATACATCTAATATTGTTAGGCAAAAGGCATCCATGACGGTGTGAGTCTGTTTCAATATCAGGATAAATTTTATCGAACTCCAAGGTTTTAGATTGTTTAACAAATTTCATTGTTTATTTATTTATTTAATTCATGTACACACTGTAAATATACATAAGAAACTTAACATCTTATGACCTGCTATGTATGATTCGATGATTTTTATCAGAATGCTTCCTAAATTTTGTATTCCTATTTATATATAAAATCTAATGGAATGTTTCATTGGTACTTTATTAATAATAACAAAAATCATAATTGTAATATTTAAGTTTATTACTCATTTCATTCTTACGTTTTTGACAAATTGTGGATTATTATATGAAATATAAATTATTACAAAATATGGTTAAATTACAAACATCATTTTAATATATTATAGTATTATATTTATATTATAATCTTAACTTATAAATTAAAATGTGAATAACTTTATTTTAAACATACAATAGACTTACAAAGGAAATTAAAACATTTATTGATTTAATTATTTAATGCACAAAACAAAAGGTTTCTTAATATTTTATTTTATTCTAATAAACTAATATTTAATAATTTATTAACATTACATATTAAAATTACCAATTACAACCAACAAGTTTTTTCGATATTTTACTTAAAATATGTTCAGTCAAGTCCATTATTTCATCCACCGGTTCTTGCACTACGTATTGCGCTGCTGTTAACACTGCCTTGTCACTTTCATCATCATTTATTTCATATATTTTGATTTTAATAATCTTTTTCCCTTTCACTTTTTGCTTATTAATGATGTAGGATGTTGATGACAACCCGCTATTGCTTCTTGTCGAGACCCGTTTCGATTTTTTTGGAGCTGCAGAATTAGTTGAGGACAGCATCATTTGATTGAGTTCACTATCAGTGACATCGTATGGATCTTGAGCGTATTGTGAGAAAAGTATTTGCGTGTCTTGAGAATCTGACATGGTCTGTAAAAAAAAACTTGGTATCAAATAATAAGCTAAAATAATTGTAAAACAAGTATCACTTAATGAAGATTAAATTCTGAAATAACTAAGTACTTACATTTACAAATAGTAGCACAGCGTAGATGTTTAACTTGGTAGATAGAGGATGTCCGTCTCCCTCCGTATCGTACGAGAACAGGCACGTTAATGAACAGCACTATAATACGATACCATCGAAGTGGCTCCCCACTTCGTCTGCGCATCGGAATATTGCAATGTTAGGGCACTAATGATTCTATTCTTTATTTAGCTAACAGTAGGGTTTTAATTCTATCGTCTAATATAAATATGATGCAATTAGGTAAAATGTTTCAACAATAAAATCATGTCAAGACTTGATCCATACACGTGTTTAGTGTCCAATTCGATGAAACTCTTGCTATGCACTATATAATCAAAATATAACAGCATTCTTTTTTAATTAAATAAGATATTATTGGTGATTATTAAAAATTTAAGAACTCATATGCTTTTTTCAGTGCTCATGAATTCTCTATTTTCCATTACCCCTCTACATCTTTGTGCGAAGATTGGGTTTGAATGAAGCTTTAAATAAAAAATAGTAGTTTATTATTTAAATTTATTTTTAACCATATTATAACTAAGTTAATAAGTAAACAGCGATATCTATTGATGTAATTATTAGCTATACTTAATTTTTTTAACAATACTAAGTCTAGATTATTTTCAACAGTACAAGTACAACAGTTTAAACAGACATATTTGATTAACCTTCTGGTTACGGTAATCGAGGAATGGCCCCAAGATTTTGTTGTTATATTATCTTTAAGAATAAATCGCTTATCATCATTTCGAGAGAGCGCTATTTTATTCTGCTCTTGGGTGAATATTGTATGTTTTATAGATTTGAACAGAAGGTTTGTTTTTCGTATTTCCTTACCGGTATTCAAAACGTTGATATAATCACTAAATTTTTTTTTTTTTGCTACTGACTTTTTACACCCTTTGCTTTTTTAGTCTCAGATGTTTTTGTTTTAATACTATATAAACTTTATCATCCAAATACGTAAGGGAAGGGTTTGTAATCTTTAGATATTTTTGACTGATTTATTGTTTAAGTTTATATTAGTATTAATTAAGTTTTAAATGTATTATATTTTAAAGTTTAGTACACGTCTAGTATTTATACATATTTCGTTTTAATATACTTATGTAATATCATGAGTATAAATATTTGAATAATTTAGTTAAATGTAAATTTGGATGATATCCTTTACATTATACAAATAAAACTGAAGAAGACAAACAATAGAATTTACATTATTTTCATAATTATTTAGTTAAGAGAATTTTTCACACATCACTACTTCTGTGTTGTCTTTATTTTGACCTGTTTTCAACCAAGTTCTTAAAAAGAGGTTATACATATATGCCTTTCGTACGTATACTGTATATTACGTAAGTAGGGGTATATAAATGTCTGATCAGATTTAATTAAAAAAGTCGTGTGGCTGATTTTCATATTATAATTATTAAGTGCTTTAATCCTAAATTATTTCATTGAGTAAATAAACAACATTACATACTTATATAGACATTCAGAGATTATCCACGGATTATCCATTCATTCTTACATATGAAGACCTATGAAATTAATAATATCCTGTACGGGAATCGAACCCATAATCTAACGCATAAGTAGAAGATGCACTAATTCACCAATAGACCATTCAGACTTTTGATATAACGATCAAAATTTACGATAACATTTGAAAAATACCTCCTACTTGAATATAAAATTAAAGAGTAGGTACATTAAACATATTGTAGATGTTGAAAAAAAAAGCCTTTTTTATATACTTACTTACCTAACTACATACATATAAAGCGGGCAAAGTCGTATGATTTTATTATATCATAAATTGTATGTTAACCAAAGCGATTCATTGCGAGCAGACATTTGATATTCTACATGACGTCAAAGCAAAGTATTGTGGGAACAATTTTTTGCTGATGCAGTAAACTGCAATACAGCAGTGTTGTGCATACAACACACGTACAACGTGAATGATCGAGTACCGACTCGTTAAAGAATCGATTGATCGATTTAATAAAATGAACAACATTCATTAAAATGATATTTTGACGTAAAGGTATATAAAAATCGAATACTTGTATTTATCAGGTATATAAAAATCGAATACTTGTATTTATCAGGTATATAAAATCGAATACTTGTATTTATCATTTGGGCTCTGTCTACACCGTCAGGGACAAAGACGTGAAAATGTAGCTGTATATTTTTTTCCAGCAGTATCTGCAGATCTTTCATATTATACATATTTTTATAAAATCAGAGTAATTTATTTTTGTGAAACTATCGAACCATGCCATCGATTGTAATCGATTAGCCATTTCTCCGCCCTAGTACTAACTACAACTTGTATGTAGTATGTGTAGTGCCTTTTTTGATATGCACCTGTGAAATGATTTCTTATATGAAAGTAAAAGGAATTTAATAGAAAATAATACCTAAATACATTTTTAGATAAGTACTTAATATTTTTTTAGTTAGCTTTCTACAAAAACACTTTCATGGAAATTATCTTTATGGAGTTCGGTTACTGTTGTTAACGATTTGGAAGCTTTCTATGGTGATTATGTGATAGTGTGGAATTGTTTGCGTAAGTACGTATAGCTTACATATTTTATGCTCAAAATTATCTTTACCTAGCTGGTCTAGGACACGTCTATTTCTGTATCGTTAAATAATTAACGAAACTGAAGCTTTCCATGGTGAGTTATTACTGAGTCCGGCTGGTCCGGAACTTGGGAAGATGTCGTGCTGATCATTATACAGCGTAATCAATGTTTGTGAAAGTACCTATAGCTAACATATTTTATGCTCAAATTATCTTTACCTAGCTGGTCTGGGACACATCTATTTCTGTGCCGTTTTAATTAACCCAACAGAAGCTTTCCATGGTGAGTTTATCACATTGTCTGGCTGGTCCCGGAACTTGGAAAGATGGTGTGGTGATCATTCTACAGCGTGATTAGTGTTTGCGAAAGTACCTCTAACTTACATATTTTATGCTAAAAATTATCTTTACCTAGCTGGTCTGGGACACGACTATTTCTGTACTGTTAAATAAATAACTCCACAGAAGCTTCCCATGGTGAGTTTATCACAGAGTCCGGCTGGTACCGGAACTTCGAAAGATGGTGTGGTGATCAATCTACAGCATAATTAGTGTTTGCGAAAGTACCTCTAGCTTATATATTCTACGCTCTCGAAAATCTTATTAAAATGAAAACAAAATTGTGTTCAAATATTATTTTGCTCTCATATTAACAAACAATCTATTGAAAATAAGTGCAATGAAGATGGCAGCGACGTGGTAAGTTTTTTATTTTATTTTTGTAGTTAAGAATAACAAATTTAGTAGATAATATTATTGGGAAGGCAGGATCACAATATTCTGATGGAACGGACAGCGGAGTGAAACGGAGCGGTTCCATTAGAATATAGTGAGCCAGCCTTCCCAATAATATTACTACTATGAACACTTAAATATGAAATAAATTTTCATCAGAATTGGTTTAAAATTTTAGGTTGATAAAGCTAAAAGTTTAGCTAAAGGAGTTACTTTCCCATTCGATAACACTACATGTAACTACTGCAGTAAGTTACAACAAATAATTTGCTTATAAATTGTCCATTATGAGTAGAAAATAACAAATACCAAAAGAATTAACTTGGCCGATAATGAAGCTATTCGGTGTATTCTTTATCATAAGTATTGAAAACTATCCGCCTACGAGAACCCATAACCTACGATTTTATGTATATATTCTACAAAACGTGGGAGTGTTAGCTGCCTTTACATTTAAAGGCCCGTTCACACTGCTAATAAGATAAAATATCGACTGAGGTGATAACTCATCCACATTTTATCCCATACGCGGATGAATTGTCACTCTTTTAAAATTGTTAGGCGTCAAATCATCCGCAAATATTTTCTCCGAGAATGATATGACACCCTTTTCAAAAAATTTGGCGATGATTCATCCACAAGTATACAAAATGGATAAAAACAATCACTAAAAACAAGTACGTTTATAATTCAAAATGGGCCATTATGTTTTATCTTTAACAATATTCGAAAATTAAAAAAATATTTTTTCTAATTACAAAAAAAAATCATTTTATTTGGTGTAATCGACAAAATATAATTAAACAAGACAAATCATTTAACAATAACAAAATTGAAAATCTGGTTTATAATTAATTTGCGAGTCCATTTATCAATATGATAATTTTTCTATACAATGTCCGAGACTAATTTCATTGTCCATCATTTAAAATAATTTCCTCTGTTCTCTTTGGCATCATAAGTAAGCCTTTTTAACAAAAATAAATAAATTTGTGTTTCTTTCTAACTATTACAGATATTTTGAACATTAAAAACAGATATTTATTTTGTGTAATATTAAATATTTTATTTACTTACGTTTATTGAGATTCCATTACAGTACAGCAATAAAACACTTAAAACTAAATGGTTTAAAATATTTTACAAAATATTCTAAGCTGAAACGAACCGTAATTAAGAAAAAAAGAAAAAAAAAACATAAGAACTTGCTCCAAGTCATGCATCGTTCACAATTGAACGAAAAAGACGTAAGCTCCGCCCACTTTTGACGTCACTGCGCCAATAACCGTAACGGTGCACCAGTCGATGCGCCGTCTCCTCTTTGTATTTGCACCATGACTCTTAAAAGCCCATGTTAATGGGCTAGGAAAATAATAAATAAAACAATATTTCTTCCACTCACATTATTTTTTAAATTACGTGACAAATACCTACCAATTTTTTTTTTAGGATATTTAAAAAAGAACCCATCTCATGAACTGCACCCAATGATCTTTTAATACCAATACCATTAATGTGTACGCGCGTTACTTACCCTTTAAATCTAAATAACTTACTTACAAACTAAAATTGAACAAGAAATAATTAACATAAACGTAGGTTAGAATTCCAAGTTGCATTTAGGTATTGCTTGGTTACTAAAATTTTAAAAAATGACTAGCTTATTTTTCTCATTTGACATGTTTTTGTTAGTTCCGCCATGAACCCAAGAGTAATTATAACAGGTATATACGAGTAGGCGCTAAGATGAGTAATAATACGAGTAGTACCCTCAAATTGACTTCTATTTCCATTTCATAGGATAATGTTTGTTTTGAGTATTTTAGGATATTAAAAATACCGGTTTCCATACACCTTCGTATCTAATAAAAATATTATTGTTTTTACATCTTAAAACTAGTGTGAAACTACCTTTACGTCAATTAAATAATTGACGCTGTTTTTAAGGAGGATGTTAATTTTCAAAAGCACAGTTCTTTTGTTATAAAATAAATAAATATCAAATAGACTTTTTGAACTTACCGCCAACAATCAAGACATTCCATTAATCCATTTTAAGTTAAAAATCTTCTATCAAAATTAAAAATCCATTGGCACTCAATTAACAATGCACGAAATAATCACTTAAAAAAATAAAAAGTCAAGGTCGTAAAAATTTCCGCGCGATTTTCGCGTTGTCTATGGCGCGGTCATCGGTCGTACTCGATTGACGTTCGAAACTCAAGTGTAGAGCGGCCGGAATAGAATCACTACACCACCCGACGCTTAACGCTCCATACTGTTCAATTCCGGAACGATTTGACCACAAGAAAACGGGGTCAGTGGTGCTATTTTACCAAAATATTAAAATTTATGCCTATGAAGTTTACAAAAATAGGTTCGGTTGTTTTTACTCTTTCTAAATTTAACCGGTTATGCTACTGATGCTGATGAGGAAGCTTTCTATGACTTTTCAAAAACATTTTTGAGTAGAAGAAACCCGATTCTTAAAAGGTTGTATTATGTTACAATATATTCTTTCATCAGATTCGATTATTATAAAAATATGAACAGGCAATAGGTACATAGTCGATAACTTTAATTTGTTACAGGTTACAGTAAAAGAGGAACTTTCTGTATAACTACTTACATTAATATAGATATAACTACTTACATTTAATTTATCGCACCAAAAGTATTATCAATCGTCATTTTTTTTTCTTTTTTTAATTTTATCTTCATTTAGGATTTCTAAGTCGTCGCTAGCCAGTATCTCTTGATAAGTTCTTCTTTTTTGCGTGTCGATGGCATTACACTCTCCGACATCACAGAAATAAGAATTTATGAGTTCTTATTGTCGCTGTTACATCTGACTGAGCTAAAGTTAGTTTAAGTAAGTATATCAAAAGGCACCGCGGTAAGAGAATACAGCCAAAGCCTACAAGCAAGGTACGTACAGTGACGTGTATATTAGGAATACCTACTTTACATAAACATGTGTATATCTATTACTTCGTACTTGTGAAACAATGATAAGTAAGGCTATTTATTTTTTGTAAATATGAATGTTTCAATAATTATTTGGATTTAAGTATTTGTTTAAATAAACAAATTATATTATATATTAATATTGCATAATATTTTCTACATTTTATTATTTTTACACTATATTATCATTTAAAGTAATGTTTTTGTAATTTTAGAGACTAAGTAAAGCATTAATAGTAATAATATTTACTTGCAATAAGAAAATAGAACTCCTTTCTCTCTCCTCTAGGAGCAGGTAATGTTTAAATCACATTTGAATAATAACATAAGTAGGTACTAGGTAGTTTAATAAGAAGTTTTAATAGTTCTATGTAATATTTTCAATATTATATTCCTTGTCATTTATAATATTCCTGGACCTCCTTTTTATTGGCCAGGTCAATAATATAAATGTGTAATTAAGAAAGTTTCTATTCATATAGACACATCAGAAATAGTCTCTTTGAAAGGCAAAACTTTATGACTTGATTATAAGCTTTTAGTAGAATACCATTTATCGTTGTAATTGGACTCTTTTGACAAATAATAACTTGTAAAAGTAATATATATTTGCTTATCGAAATGCTTATCTGATTTATCGTAAATCATGTAATGTCAAAATGCCATTAAAATATAAATTTGAACTTGAAAGAACTTTTAAAGCAGTTGCAGTTGTTGTAAGCGCCTTTTGTGTTTTGTTTTTATATTTATGTTCCTATGGTTTAGTCTTTTTCCTTTTATTCTATCCTATTCAGTCCTATTTCCACGGAAAACTTTGTTTAGTTTCCAATTTGGTTAAAACATTGCAGCTTTGACTCACCTGATTGTAAGTTAATAAAAAGGTCTCAGTGATTCGGAAAGCACGTTAAGCCGACGGTGCCGTAATTGAGATGGGATTTAGGCATAAAAGAGAATGTGTGGCCGGTAAAGTTGGTAAAGGTCTTTAGCAACCGCTGTGTTTATAGTCCATTGCTTTTATTCTCACTCAATTAAACCTTATTTCTAGCACATGATTGCAAATTTCGGCCGATTTTATATAGATTAATATTGCAGTAACGTTTTTATTAAATAACTACTTATATTTAATTTATCACACCAAAAATGTTTTACAATGAATGACATTGATAAACTGCAATATAAAGACACACGGAGAGTTACCTACCGGTCCTAATAAAATATATTTTTATTTAAAAGTCATTTTGCAGTTTCTCTTTGCAGAACCACGCCACCACCATCATCATTTCAGCCGCAGTCAGTCCACTGCCTGAAATAGGCCTCCCCCGAAGTTTTTCAAGTTGACCAGTCGGACGCGACGCTGGATGCAGATCCTAGCCTGCGATCTTTTTCAGGTCACCTGACCATCTAGTCACCATCATCATCATCAGCATTACTATAACCCATTGCTGGGCATAAGCCTCCCTCTTTCTGCGCCAATCATCTCTCCCCTGGGCTATCGCAATCCAGTTGTTGCCTGCTATTTTTCAGGTATCGTCGACTCACATATCAGCTGGATGTTCAGTCCAACGAATGCTATTATTATATACTTAATTCAATAAATCGCTTAGCTGTTTTGACCCGACGCATTTAAAATTAAGTGAAAGTGAAATTTAAATTTTATATTGATTAGTACCCCACGCATTTACAGTTTAAAAAAATATTATCATAATGATCGACTAGAAATAAAATACCCAATAAAACCTACCTACCCTAAATAATATAATTACATTCAAACATAAAACAATTCATTTATAACCAGCACAACTCACGCACCTGTGCAAACTAAGCGATAACCTCTCTTTTAACTTGGTTAAAAACAAAAAAAAAGTGCAACCAATTCATTACCTACATGTTATTATGTCAGACTATGATCTAGATCGTGTGATATAACAATCGAGTTTAATCGATTTGCCAATACGATCGAGTGCAAAGTGAAGTTAAGGCCCAATGGCCGCTGGTTGTTCACATTACTTTTTTTCTTCGGGTTTACTATCTTATCTATATAGAACTTCTATGGTGTATTTTATAGTAGTAGAGATCTTTAGTAAAATTATAATGTTTTGCTATCTACGTTCTTCTGGAAGTCAAACAATTTCTCGAGTATTTTTTTTTAAATTTAATTTACACATCGAGCAGATATTTCTACTGAAATATAGTAGATGTTTCTACTGAAACATAATAGATGACCGCATTGCGGTTCCGCCGTAAACCACATTGGTAGTCCCCAAGGATACCTTCGTTAAAGACCTGAAAGCCCTCCAAAGAGCCGACTGGCAGAAGGTCGCGCTGAACAGGGAACAATGGCGATCTCTTGTATCGGAGGCCAAGATCCTCTTTGGGTCGCTGAGCCATCGCAGTAAGTAATTTACATCAACTAATTTTACAAAAAAAAAAAATATTTACAAAAGATGTGCAAAAGCCTTAACAGTTTTATGCGTATATCTGATTCTATCTTAATGCATAAATAATTTGGTAATTAAAAAAAAAAGGTTGAGAATTAAGACTGTGACTAGGAAGGGATGAATTTAAACAAGCTCATTGTTCACTTATGATAGGTATTTATTGTACAGTCGCACCATAATAGCTGGGGGATCAGTTATATCTGTCCTCGGCTTTACACCAAAGAACATAAACATAGATATTACAAGACAGAATAAAATAGTCTTAGGTATTATATATGCCCTTCGATTTCTCATAAGTTATTCAATAAATTTATTCATCAGACCATTTATACATTACGATAACTTCTCTCTTTTTCGATTTTCAATCTTTTTTTCCTATCGATAGCTTTTGTCTCTCCATAACTGACTGACTGAGAAACGCATGGTGAGGCGAGTGTTGGCGATACTAATACATAGATAGGTACTTATTTGGTGATCTAAGCGTAATATTGTTCAGAGTTTTAAAGGTAGTTGTAATCTTCCACATAGAAAAAGATAGATACACAGTGCCGGAACAAACTTAATTAATAGCCGTAGGACTTCTTAGTCGGGTCAATTGAAAAACTAGTCTCAATTTAATCTATAGTCCGGTTGAATTAAACCAGAAAATAAAAATGAAGATACATTAATTTTTATTATTCAAGCCGAAAATGAGTTAAATTGTTCGAAATTTTAAGAGAGGTAGAACATTTTGTAAGGAGTAGTCCGTCTGGGGATACCTCCAACCTACAGAAGAAGAGTAGGGTCGCCAGGTTCCAGAGGGGTCGCTGTGCTGACAGCGGACAGGTCGGCAATGCGCTCGTGCCATCTCCGGTGTTGCAGGCGTTCATAGGCTACGGTAACCACTTACCATCAGCTGCCGTGCAGGCCGTACGCCTTAATTAAAAACTAAATTAAAAATAACTTCTCATAAATCCCCAAAAAGTTAAAAAGTAGGTGCGTAATTTTGAGAGGTTAATTTTAAATATTTTTTGAACAATTTTACTCATTTTCAGATTGATGTGAATTAATGTACATTGAATGTCCAAATTGACCGGACTATTATGCTACTTGGTAAAAAAATAATCTAATGAGCGTCCATAATGTAGAAATTATAACACTCAATAGCTATTAATGTTATTATGCATATTACGATCAGTCGAATTACCGAGTCCGATGATTAATTTTTATTACCAACTGACGAGATTAATCATTAAAATGCCGAAAAATAGATTTCGGGGAAAGTAAATGTGACCTTGGTTATTTAAAATATCAAAGAAGGTTACGAAAGTTGATTATGCATCTGTTTTAAAAGTGAAAAACATTCCGGTTCACTAGATAGCTAAGTATAGTATTAATATAAATTTAATTTTAATAATGTAAATTAGGAAGCTTGTGGTGGTGCTTTCAAATCGGCTATTTAAATATTCTATTTTTGTTTACATATTTTGAAGCAAAATAAGATGGAAAGGAACGTCCTCATAGAGATAAGCCTCTTATTTTGTTTAGTAAAAATAAAATTCACTGCCATCTGGTGGTCGTTGAATGCCACTTCAGAGGCCGAAAGGCAGTTCCGGAAAACTGACACTAGTGTATTCAGAGTCGATTGACCATGAAACCTACATTTATTGTAAATTGACGTTTTGAAGAAAATACTGCAGTGGAGTTTGTGGCGCCGCTTCTTCTCCACTTGCGCTTTGGAAGTAGTGGTAAACTTAATTTAAGTAAATTGACGTCAATAAGTGATATTTATATCCTATATTCAAAATAAACGATTTCATTTCATTTCATTTCACGCGATGTATAAGAATGAACAGCAGGTCTAAAATGGCCACTTTAAGCAATTCATCAAAACGAATCATTTCGTGAATTGCGAAGCTTAGCAATTCTGCAAATTTTGACATTGACGTTTCAACTCTATTCAATTAATTTCGTGATTCATTTCTTGAATCACTTCTCGTTTGAGTATTGCTATATTAATAAAACAAAAATAGATTTTAAAATTTTAATATTTTTATTGATATTTATAATTCTACAGTAAATTAATGATGGTAAATCAACATTATTGGTTAGAAAAACTTATTTAACTAAAAACATCGTAAAAGTACGCACGCTATGCAAAAATAAAAATTATTTTTACGCCTGGCAATAAGGTAAAGCAATTCACGAAAAGTAAGCCATTTTGCGACTTTCCGTCAAACAGCAGAATTGCCATGAAATGATTCATTTCATGAACTGCCAAAATGTGGCTATTTTAAGATTTGCAATGATTCATAATGTGATCATATTGTAATTCGTGCAAAGTGACCATTTTAGATCCACAGCAAGAACAAACGCGATTGGCCAAAGTTTGAAAAAAGGTCAGCACTAATGCAAAATATAAAAAATTACACAAGTTCAATGAACTTAATAATGTCAATTACGATATAATATAATTGCCATAATTTGTTTTATGCGACTCATTTGGTCAACAAAAATACTTACATAAAATCGTGTAGGAAAAATGCAATGTTGAAAACTCATGACTCTACGCCATCTATTTAAATCTATGATCTACACTATGACATGTTTATTATAGCTTCTGCTTAATAACCTAGAGCTATTACTACCCCGTAAGGGATACACATATGAAAGTTTATGCATAATTTGTGTACCACGAAGATTTCCTCGATTACCGGTTGGGTCATAAGTTAAATTAATAAAACGCTGATACCCCGTATATCACTACTTTCACTTTTTTATTAATAAATTCTTTACTGCTCATCACGATCTCTAATTATAAATTCGTTAACCGCACTATATCATTAGTGTATTATTTAAAGATATTTACGCCCATGTACACATTAATAATAGTTTAGTAAATTTTCATATGACCTTAGTTGTGAGCATCCGCTGTGAACAAATGATTTTGTTGGTTCCCGATTGATTTGACTTATTACTTTTATTTTGAAGTTGTGAAAAGGGAAATGAAAGTGTAAATAGTTGGGTTACATAAATTTGAAAAATGAATAGGCGCGTGGTTACTCATGTCGAACATGGGTGATGGTGGCATACTTATAATGTGTTTTATGGTTAGCAGGCTCTGTACACATTCTCTGTACCAGATTCTGCAGGCAGCTATGTTCTCCTTAGTTAGATAGAGAAACTAAAATCGCCTAAGTAAGTAGATACCTCTACATTTACAAAGTGGCATATACGTACACTAAATTGACACATATTTAAGTCATTAAATGTAGTTCGTTATTAAAAAGTCGGCGCCCCTAAGGCCCTAAGAATCCACCATTATCTTAGAGCCCCATTGATGTTTGATTAAAGACTTGCCCTAGCTTATCTTACCCTAGTCGGTGCAACTGCATAGAGTCTGTTATCCCTTGGAATTGAGAAAATCATATGACAATACCTAGTTGTAAAAGTCAAACAATAATCATTTCAAGGAATAAATAAGAAATAACAAACGTCAGAAAGATACACTGTTCAATGACCTCACCATGAGATTTCCTTGACGCAGACCCTAGCGACTGCGTTAACAATTTCGTTTGGCATATCTGTGCAGCACCTCTCGTGGATAGTAAGGTAACTAAGAAATTCGCGAAAGAAACGCGGACTTATATATTATATACTAGCTGTTTCCCGCAGCTCCGCCTGCGTCAAAAAGTAGCCTATGTTTGACCCCAGGTCTTCAACTATATTCATACCAAATTTCATCAATATCCGTTCAGCGGTTTGACCGTGAAAGCGTAACAGACAGACAGACGGACAGACAGACAGACTTTCGCATTTATAATATTAGTATTTATTTATTATAAGGAAGACCAACAGCTTATATCTATACAATAGGTAAATAACTTAAGCAATTTAGAAGCCAATTATAGGTCCTCACAGATAGAACTAGAATAGTACAACTAACAAACCAAACATAGTACACAAACTGCATTTCGAAAAAAAAAAATTTTTTTTTTTAAATATTGCCATTAATCGGAAGCAACCCCGTTTAGTTTAGTAAAGGAAAACAATTTAAAGCCAAAAATTATGGATTACTAACGTAAGTTAAATACTTACTAATCTTACCATGAGATTTATTTTCAACTTACATCTACCATTACGGATAAGTCCATTGCGATAGAGTAGCACTATTTAAATATACATACACAATATTATACAGATGTTTTATGCCTTATAACATATTATCATTAATGATTCAATTCACATACAACTAATTAGGTCGCAACTCGCAACGCTCGCGTCAGTGAAGCTTCTCCTGGAGATTATCCGGGATGCAATGAATGTGTATAGTATCATTGTAAGTAGGTTGTAAGAAGATTGCTATTTCTCTTATAAAATACTAGCTGTGCCCGCGGCTTCGCCCGCGTGGAATTCCGTTTGTGTCACGGAAAAGCCTATGTCACTCTCCAGGTCTCCAACTATCTCCACACAAAAATCACATCAATCAGTTGCTCCGTTTTAACGTGAAAGAAGGATAAACAAGCACACTTTCACATTTATAATATTAGTATGATTTCGTCAAAGAGTCCCACAAATTCTAAGTTACATAAAATCATGTGAACATTGATTTACATTGGATTATAATTTATTATCTTGCACGTACCACAAGACATTTATATGTGAACTAATATGATAAATAAATTGAATTACTCGGACTTGATTCTGTCGAAGATTCATCAAATGAGTAATCGCTTACATTTCAAACATTGCCTACAGTATAGTCTCCTAATGATGACCACGCGTGTTCATGATGATTTTTCATTTTGCAGACACAGAATTTGACTTTGATTAAGTATAGAATAAAATTGTACATGCTTTCTAGCACTTAGGTAATTTTTTCATCTACAAGCGCTAAAGGTGAACTCAAGTAACAACCAAGTTTTTTTTGGATAAAAGATTAGTCGGATTTGACCATAACGCAGATGAATTTAGTAGTTTTACAAGCAGTTTCAATTAAATTTTACAGCAGTCAAGTTGTACAAAAACAATATCTTCCTCTAAAAATTTTAAAAGAAGATCTAGTTTACAAAACCTTACATTCTCCCGAAAAAAATGAAATTACTTTTTCTTCAAGTAGGTTCTTTAGGAACACCAAACATTCATTCATCATCATCATTTCTACCCTAAGGTTGACTGGAAGAAATTGCATTAGCGATAAGTCCGCCTTTGTACCCATTTAGTTGTATTGGATTTAACTATGTGTTTCTTTTATTTGTAAATGGTGCAATAAAGTATTCATTCATTCATTCAAATATACAACTCAAAGGAATTTTAGGATTCCAATAAATAAACAATAGACAAGCTCGCTTATTATTATTATCTGCGTATGGTGCAGCGAATTTAGATAGTGAAATGGAGGCTGTCAATTCAATCGATCACTCGTTCGTCAGCTGCTTCTTCTTTGCGAATCAAAATCGCTATTTCTGTCAAATGTGTTTGGATCAGTATGTGGCCACCTTCTCCGCTCTGACGTAATACCTAAATGGATAAGATCCACTAAGCGTACGGACGAGCAACAGACCACTCTCGATGGAAAAAGGGGACACAGATCACGGTTATTGACGAACCCCTAAAAATAAAATATAAAATAAAATAAAACCTACAAACGAAGGTCATCGCTATTCATTGACTTAATGACCTATATTTTATGCAGTTTATTATAATAGCACTTACAATGTGAATGTCGCTTCAGTGCCAGTAGATCAAATGAAAAGTGGATCGTAATCTCCTGCACGCTTCAACGGTAAAGATAATAGAGACTTTTTCTTGTGGCTTTGTTTATTACAATGATTTTTATTTTTCGTTTTATTTTACTGAATGATTATTGATGAAATTTAATTTTGTTGTGTTCTTATGAAAAATATTTGAAGCATAATATGTGTCTAGGTCATTGACATAAGATATAGTCACAATAATACCAACCAATATACCCTTTTCTTGTTTTGATAAAAAAAAAATTCATCTATGCATGTCGCTCTGCTGGGTAAAAGCCTCCCCGCCCCGCTCGCCTTCCATAAGTCCCTGGGTATAGTATTATTTTTATTAAATAATAATTTTGTAGAATAATCGTCCCAGATACCGCTAGATTGACGAAGTGCGGAGGGATCTGCGCGAGCTGCATGCCAATGGCTTTCAGGAGGTGGCGCAAGGTAGAACGAAGTGGAGATCCTTATTATCGGAAGCCAAGACTCACTTTGGACTGCTGCGCCATCTAAGTTAATAAGTACCAATTTCATCTCATACAAGAACAGTAATACTTGACGTATACGACTTCTGAACGCCCTTAATACCAAAATATTCTTCAAAATAATAAGAATTTACCAAAACTATCCGCCTGATATCTTTGCGTGATATCTGTTATATGTATTACAATATTATGCGCTTAAGATTCAAGAAAATATATCCGATTAATTTATCTACTGCTTGCGTTTACAATGCCAATTAAACATCTTAAATAATGCATAGGATTGATTTGTTAACTTTCACGTCTGTCCTTTAGCCTTCTCCTACTTGTGCATGCGCATTCTGTATTTGTGTAATTTAACTTATTACCTGTTAGGGTCATAAAGAACCACTTTGTCCAGTCATAATGTAATTTTATTGACGCTTCGGGCTTAGGTACGTTATAGACAACAGATTTTATCAACAATTTCATATAGAGATTGTTTCATCTATAGATTTCTTTGAATTAGAACTGTTTGATACCTACATTTTTTGGCACTGTAAAGGTAGGACCAGGTAGCAGATTGCTGCATCAAATTTAATTGGATGGCTATTGTAACATAATCAATACAAAAATATTTATATCTACTTACTTTTTCATACTCACATTACCATCTCTGTTTAACCCAAAGCTTGACAGTTAGAGTTAGATAATGTTTTTGCAATAAGTTCGTTTATATGCTTTACAGTTGTATTTTGTACAATAATGTTTTAATAAATAAATATAAACAGCTCTTCAGCCCACAAGATTTTAAAAGTTCTAAAGCATTCTATCGTGTGTCTTAGACCTTATGTTTTACAAACTTGTAATTAATGTATTCAGATACCTTGTGAGGACCAAATTAAATGTTTAAATAAGTATGTTAAAGGCATGTAAACTTATATCTAAACAATGTTATAGCTTAGTGTTATAGAGCCGGTAGCTACACGCAATTTTAGTATTATTAATAATAAACTAGGGAAATTCTGCTCCAATCAAATAACCAGAAAGGAAACTATGTATAAGCCAATATTATAATTACATACATAATTTTATCTTTTAAACATCAGTGCGTTAGTTTAAAAGTTATTTCATTTTTAATTAATTAGTAGATACATAGAATTTCTTATTCTAAGTATTTTCCTCATCACACCAAAACACCGTTACGCGTCCGGCACGTCTAACAAATCTCTCGCACATGATACGACAATTTAGAATAATAGTAAGCATTTCAATTACTGTGGCAACCGCGATGCTATGAATATGCATTAGTTCTCATCCATCACAACCTTCATTAAGCCTAGGCAAATGACTGAGAGCAAAAAGTGGGGTCTTCGTGCCTTGGCGGAAGTCTGCCTCTCATTGCCCTTCTGACTGACTGAGATCATAAATATAACATGAGTAAGTTCAAGTAATTAATGGTATTCAAAAGAATATGTTGGTATTGATTTTTCTTTTTTTTTTTAAATTTGTATGTTTTACCTTAAAACTCTCATTTATGGTACCTAAGCATTAATTATTTAGGCGTAAGCACTTTTACCTGCTCAATAGTACATCAAAATCTTGGTTATCTAATTTGAAAAATTCATAAAAAAGTTTGAGACGAAATTTATCAAATACACAGGTTATTAAAATATAAACCGAACGTTTCGATAATAGTAATTCATAGGATACTTCTTAAAATCCATAAACTTCACTTCTAAGTAGTAAGTTTATTTAGACATGCATGTCTCATGCATTCATTATTTAAACATGCATGTTTTATCCCGTTATCAGCAAAAAGTCAATCTTAACATGATCTTAACACTAAGCACATCATGATTATAAACAATTGCCTACTCAGTTGTGGTGGCACTAAATTAACTTGTAGGCCGACCGACCGCCAAGACCGCCAATCTTCAAAGGTTCTTCATAAATCTAAGCAAAATAAAATGCAAAGGGCTCTAAAATCCGTAAAGGAATATGGCAATAATTAAGTATAACAACAGTATGTTCATAGTACATTCTTACTGTAGGTGCCTTCTCAAATAGATTACCTACTACTACTATTTCATATACCGCTACGCTACAGGTAAGTATATAAGCAGTTCTTTATGCAACTTTATTGCATAAAATATTATTGGCTACTAACACTATTGAGTATATGAAGGAAAATTTTGAAGTCTGGTAGCTGTACTCATAAATAGCTGCTATAGTGAGGATATTTTATTTTATAGATTCGTTTAATATAATAACAAAATAACTCCTGGCTGATAAACCTCCGCGACTGGTTCAGCCACGGTGACACCTCGCTGTTTCGAGCAGCGGTATTCAAAATAAAGATAGCTATGATGTTCTCCATAGGAGACTACCTTCGATAGAAGAGGAACACAAAGAAGAACAAAATATTAGTTATAAAAGTTAAATTGAAAGCAAAAGTCATTCTGACGACGCTAAAACTCGTAAATAAGACCTAGCATGTAAATTATCTCGGAAATGTTAATTTATTCACGTTCCTCGAAGTTTTGATGACCCGAGAACAATGCATCGATTCCATTGATATGCCTCCTTCCCGGATAAGCGAGCGTCGTTCTCACAACACAATATATAACCATTTCCTCACGTCTCGAAATAAGAAATTCTTTGATATTCAAGGGAAATTGCAATTACAAAGTCTTCATTATTTTTTTTTATTTTTTTTGCGTATGTGTTTTTTTAGGTTTATTAGGTATCATTGATTTTTCAGTTCTTGGAATGGAGTTTAGGATCGGCTTTACTACGTCTCATAATCCAATGGTGTGTACATTTACTTAATTTTAGGATATTTCCTTATATTATGTTCATTGTTAGCAAATCTGCAGAATAATATCAGGTGCACAGAAATAAAGTTGCTTAAAAACAAGTTAAGCAGTGCTATGACTAGTCATGCATCTATGACAGTAGTCTGAGCCTTGTAATATCGAGGTCGGATATGTATAAGCTTTTTTTTTAATTCTTACACATAAAATTTATGATAAAGTACTCGTGAATTTTTTGATCCCGAGAGTAATTCCCCAGCGGATTAAGCATTATATTTGTGCATTACGTGATGTTACGTTGATTATACGTCATTTAGTTCAAGTAACATTTTGACCAACTCTCTATTTTTGATATTAATTGCACGCTTTATCATTGTCACTTTTAATAAACTTACTTTCATCATCATCACTTTGGCCCTAGAGTAAGATTGTGTTGTGTAACAGCCACTTCATCGACACTCGAGATATCCTACATTGAGTATCTTCCTAATGGCATTTGTTTTTTTTTCGTCATCATCGAAGTATTTTCCCAGTTGCATCTGATTGCTTTTGCACGGTTGACACATTCTCGTTGATAGTTGTAGTGTCTACCTATTTGGTTCACACAAAGAGTGTCGAAACCGACGCACGCACATATAAGTTCCTTTCTTAATGGGTTCACACAAAAAAGCAAAGACTTCAATGCTAAAACATCATTAGTGATATCTATTAGCCAAGCCATTGGTCCAAAATGTTCTCGCCGAATGCCCTATACCGAAATTTATTGTGTTTTAAAAAAGGAAACCCGAGAAAAATGTATTAAGAATATACAAATTTAGTGCCTAGTAGGATTTTGTACGAGAAGACGAATCATAAATATTTCATAGTATTTTGTTTACATAAACAGTTTAAATACAGGGTTGATGGGAACATTATCAATTTTCTGTCCGTTAAGCAAAGCTGAGGGCAAATCAATCAACAAGTAAACGTATTGCAAACATAAATCCTGCCAGGCTGTTCCTAAATGGCATTTCGCGGTTCAGTAGGTTAGCAATACATCAACTAATTGTAGTATTTGAGTATTTGCCACGTGAAGTTGATCTTGTCATTAATATTTTTGCCACATGAAATTTGTTTAATACAAGCACACAACCCTTTTTTCTTATACTTTCTTCGATAAGTACT
Organism: Euzophera pinguis; assembly: GCA_947363495.1. Classification (NCBI taxonomy): domain Eukaryota; kingdom Metazoa; phylum Arthropoda; class Insecta; order Lepidoptera; family Pyralidae; genus Euzophera; species Euzophera pinguis. Next base: position 8,425,392 of record OX376171.1, read on the forward strand.
TACAAGAAATATTACCAAATATTTTCTTAAAAAATCCTATTTAGTTCCTAATGGTTGACTAGGAGAGAATGCTTTTAGCATTAAGTCCGCCAATATACTACTTGACTGTATTAATACTTGGGCAATATTTGCATACGAAACAATATGTACACTAAAAAGTAACCGTTTCCGAAAACAACAACAAAATTGGTTGTTAATTAAGGCGACGCCGCGGTAAACTAAAAATCTAGAATCCAGCGTTCCACACCCCTCAGTCTGCACCCCGCACGAACCGTCTCTGACAAGTCTTGAGCGGACTGCGCGGGCAGAGCGGGGCCGATCTCTCATAAAAAACCCGCACAAACGAAAAAGACGTATGTCACAAAATGGTTAAAATCGTGTAATTCAAAAACTACAAAGTTATTTTATACAACCTAAGTACCGATTAAAGTGTCAGGTTCAATGAATATATGTAGAAATTTTGGAATCTTAAATCATTCCTCAATGTAGGTAAAACTGGAATCTCTAATTTTATAGAGGTCTTTTTGATTAATTATATTGTGTTACAAAAATTGTCCAATCGTGTTTTGCACAGGACCAAATAAAGTCAAAGAGATGATGAATCCTGACAATAAATATAATTCAGTTCACTTCAGTCATTGTTGAGAAAAATCGGTATCCTTACAACCAAAATCAATTCATCAATTCAATTCGTCATCTTAAGGCAGTAATTGAATTTTAAAGTTCTTCAAGAAGAAAAGTGGGAGCGTGGTGGGGACGTCTTTCTATCTCTTTTGTACGCACGAAACCAAGTGGCAGTGATGTCACTGCACACACAGTGCATCCTATTCTTGTTTTTGACAGTTTCCCCATCCACCGAATTTTTAAAGGCTTATAACTTACTTTTTTATGAACGGATTTAAAAAATCTTTCTGTTTTAGTTCCTGGTACTGAAATGTTTGTATTGAATGATAAAAATAAATTCAGTAGAATACCCTATTGTCAAAGTATTTTTGACTTGTGGCTTATATATTCTGTGATCTTGTGGTACAATAAAGATTTATAAATAAATATATATAAACTTCTACAGAAGAAAAATTAGTTGTTTATTTCGGGATAAGTAGTTGATAACAATCTTAACTATTTGATTTTACAAAACATGTAGAACTGTTGTATGTTACATAGGTATATCTTAAACGGTAACATAAGATGTTACGTTAGGTCCTAAAATTTATCTTACATCATTATTTGAGGTATTATATTATATGTGTACTGCGATATGTAACATATGTAAGTTTATTTTAGTTTATTTTGTGTAAGTTTATACTATTATACTTAGCTTATGTTTCTGCACCATACCTGTCTCATTTCCTGAAATGTTTCCTACAAAAAGGGTTGCCAGTAAGAGATTGCTATTGCGATAAGGCCGCCTTTGCACACCATTATGTCTACATGTACGTGTCTCAAAATTGTATTTTCCTGGTGCAATAAAGTGTTTATTATTATACCTAAGTGAAAAACCATTTGCCTATCTTCACTGTTGTAATCGCAGAAACCTTTCACAAAGGCTTTGTAAACATCATACATATCAATGCAAATACATACTTACGTCGTAACATTAGAATAACATTTGACTTTTTAAATGACTTTCGTATACGATTTCTAGCACCTTGATTCTGTAATGATACCACCTGCGTGCCTACCAGCTGTATATCTTAACATTAAAATATTATGCCAAACTATTAAGTACTATTATAACTAAACGTGCACTCTCAGGGACCTATATGAAGCCACTAACAATGCCTTGTCGGTGGCGGAGTTTCGGTCCTCACAAATACTCTTCACCTGCGTCAAACTGGGTAACAATAAAAAATCCATTGTTAAGAACCAAATATGGTTTCTACGCAGGTATATTATAGGCAGTTTTATCTTCTAAGTGGGTGTTTTAAGATTGATCTAAGATTTCATCAAAATTTACAGCAAACAATACTATTTGTTTCGCAATATTAATGAAAATATATATTATGAACCGCAAATTAAGTCATCAACCTATCGCTAGAACCTGAAAAATTATGAGATTGTGTTCAAAACTTCATGGCAATTGTCGAATTCTTTGAATTACTTAGGTATTTAATTCATTGGTAACCCCTGGCATTTCACGAACACGTAATTATGACACTTTAGATTTGTAGATAAAAAGGATCTGTATCGGAAAGTAAAAGTTGTATTACCATAAATGTCTGCTGCGATTTATTTTTTAAAGATTGTATTAGAAACAAAGAATAGATATTGCTAGATGATAAACATAAACTTTAAATACAAGGAACTTATGAATTTATCTATAACAGCATTAACTATGATGAATTACTACAAATCAAGGCAAAATAGAGGGAAACAGGAAAGGAGAAGACTATGAAGTAGTTAAATCTAACAAAAATAAATAAATAAAGTGTGAGTCTCAAAATCGTATGTGAAAATACGAATTTATTGTATCAAACATGATCCTTTCATTCAATCCTTAAAAAAAATTATTTGAAATCGAACTAAATTCATCAAATCACTATTTTTCGGCGAGAATATAAAGATCGTTTTATTTTCGACGAATCGTTTTATTTTTTCTAAGACAATGACAAAAGTTTTATAATATTGCCTAAAACTATATTTTCTCAGGTCATTGAATACATGCCAACTGTTACGTTAGAATTTACGTTTATGTAATAAAAAAACAGGTAGCGAAGCTAGCAAGTAAATAAGTATCATTGTATGGAATTAAAACGCCAAGTCAACCGTGTTCCTCGACATGTAATTAACATGCTTCAATAAATAACATTGCAACTTATGTTGCATTGCATAATTGCTCACCTTAGACGACTTAGACATAACTTACTAGCTTTGCGGTTTCACCAAATTATTTTCAGACAGCTGAACAGATCTCACTTAATAACTAAGAACTATCTAGATCAAGTCAGCTCATTAAAAAAATTAGGTGCTGCGATGACAGAGTTAGACGAGAAAACTCTTGTTACTTTACACCCTACTCTACTCGTAACATAACAAAAGCAACGAGAAAAAGATAAGATTTATCAAGATAGACATTTTGCATTTAATAGCTCCTTTGCAGATATATCCGTGTATCAGTAAAAGTATTATTTAAAACATGTGGCTCATTTACACGTAAAACACGTTTCCCATAGATATACGTGATAGTAAAGCTTATACAACACTACCAGCCAAGCTACAAAGTGTTAACGGGGCGCCGCTTTTCGTGTCTTATCCTCAGCAGTGAGTCTATTTATTTGATAAAACTTCTCCATAAATAAACTACAATTTCGCTTAGCAGATAATAAAGTACATAAAATCGAATTTATTTCAATAGTCCGATGAAGTACATTTTTATGAAATAAACACTATTTTGTTGTTAACATTTTTAAACATTCATTTGCGCTTGTTCTTTAAAATTTCAATTACCTTTAGATAGGTAAATAAAATGTATGCCATTAAATTACTTATAAGTGGATTTTAAAAGCTCTCAATAATATAATCTTCAAAAACTTATAAAGTAGATTTAAATGAATTCTTATTCATTTATTTCTTTTGCTTTGAATAAAATGTCGTTCAACGTAGCATAGCTAAAAGAAGAGTGGGCCGTAAGAATTATGTACATGAAAACGTTGTTTGGGTTTCCACTTCCTTCGTGAGAATGTGAATACATATAATAGGTATACATACAACTACAACATAGCTTGTATGTACGGATATTAAGATATCGGTACAATAGTTTCGCCTAGTACGAGTACTTGCAGGATACAAAATGTCAAGTAGGCAACTTGAACGATATAGAATTATTTCGGAATTAGTAACTCTTTTGTATTGAAATAAAAAGTAACACAAGTACAACATTTCAGAAGATCCTGTTCAGCAAATCCATATTAATATTATAAATGCGAAAGTCTGTCTGTCTGTTACGCTTTCACGGCTAAACCGCTGAACGGATTTTGATGAAATTTGGTATGAATATAGTTGAAGACCCGTGGTCAAACATAGGCTACTTCTTGACGCAGGCAGAGCTGAGAAAAAAAGCTAGTCTTAATATAAGTCATGTTACATTATTCCCTTCTAATTCACACGAATTTGACACCTTTTTACGTACTTACTAAGAATTAGTTTTATAAAGAAGAACATTTATGAACATTACGTAAATCACTAATCGGTATCTGATTTGACATATATAATACTTTCTTAATAAGAAATAAGCGAAGAGCATAATACAGGGATCAACACGTAGTTAATTCTTATTCAGGAGAATCTGGAGAATATCAACTAAGCAAATGTTTGTAATACAGATTTCCAGAAATTTTAAAATGTATATTTATAAGATATTTAAATTCTTTAGGTATACGTGGGGCGCACTATAAGTTTCCGGAATGAATATGAAAAAATACTATTAAAGGTACAAAATTAATTTATTGTTTTTCAAAATAATCTCCCTTGGCGTCTATGCACTTTTTCATTCGATGAAACCAGTTTTGAAAACTTGTCGTGTATAAAAAAAAAAGAAAAGAAAAAATATTGGTTAATTTATTGTTGTGTGTAAATAAAAGAAATGTAAATTAATTGCTGGTTAATGGATATGTTATGTTAACAGCTGAAGGCCATTATCATGTGTAAAAAATAAAGGGGAATTTATGATATGTTTCAAGATTAACGACAAGGAATCTTAACTGTGTTCGAAATGTACTATACACGAATTTACATGCAAAAGCTAACCAAGAGAGTACCTGGATAGACCAGAGCAGGGCAGCAGACCTTTGGAGTACAAGGACCTCTTGCGTTACCCTAGGAAATGGGGGTCTGACAGGGGGTAACACTAATGACACCAACTAATGAATATCAAAATGCAATTTATTTGAAAACTCAAACTATTATCATTAATCATATAAATACATGAAGGTTATAGGGGCGTCCGCTGAAGGCGAACCCTGAATGTAAACAACTTAGAATCTAGCTTTAGGCTAATTACAATGAAGTTTCAAAAATAAGGTACCAATCGCAGAAGGCGAAATTAACAAATAGCCATGGCGGGATTACCGAACGCGCGTTAAGAATATGTAGGAAACACTATACCTGGCCAGGTCCAAACACCACACGTGATTAGGATTCACATCTCGTTATCGCGACCCGTTGTAGTCCGGTGGGTTATTCGTTACCGGCACAAATCCGAGGTTTCCTTGTGGGCGATGCACCGAGCGGGTGATAATAACGCTTGTCGTCGATCGGCCCGTCGTCACGCCACGCCGGGTTATAGGGCTGCGGCGGGAGGTTGGACCCGCGTGAAACACCTTGGGGTCGCCGTGTGGCACGCAGCCCGCGGGGCCAGGAGCTGCGCCCTGCGGTGGGTAATTGGAACCAGCGCGGGCAGGCGCCGTCAAAACGAAAACCGCTTGCGCGCGGCGGCACGTGGATACATGGCGGCCTCGCGCCCGTAGGGGCGGCGATAGAAATTCTTCTTACACGGCGATCTTCGGCGTCCGCTAAGACTTATACTAAATACAAATACGGCGGGGCGTAAAATACGGTGAAAGGAATCAACCAAAAATCCCCATTACAATCTTATATTTTAGAATACCAAAAATCACCCAGCCGCTAGGCGACTCGGCGAAGAAGACCCATCTCATCTCGCTCGAACTTCGCACTTTTCCAAAACGTTCTGTTTTACACGCTTGCGTCATACGTCAAACCAATTTAAGAGTTTTCCAAATCGAAGGGCGCTTGGGCGAAATAGATATTCATCAATATTTATTATACTATCGGAAGGCAATATTATTGTCTAATAATAAATAAAATTCTAAATTATAACGGGATTCCGTATTTTGTTATGCTGGCCCATTCCGACCGAACTAAGTGGAACGAAACGTCACCGGCCGTCAAATACGCAACAACGTCAGATTGTTTTGACCACCGCTATGTGTTTTTGTTTCTTTAGAATTTTTAGTGAAAGTACTTAAAAATACAATGAATTGTTGGTTTGAATAATCAAAATGCGTTATGACGGATAATCTGGTGTATAGATTGTGGCGTTCCTTTCATTGGATACTTTGCAATCCTCGTATGAAGTTTGAGCAAGATCAACTATGTGTTTGGTGCTAATATTCCAAAATAAGTTGAGATGAGAGGGCTGATGCCTCAATGTAACAAAAGCCTAGCACGTAGCTCAATCACCTACGTAAGTAACATGCAAATATATCTGCTAGATTGGCTAAAACATGACATGCAAAGATGCATAACCCTACATCTTACTTATCTATAAAAAATATGTAGTTATCACTACAATACCCCCCTTTTGGCAAAGAGGTTAAGTAGCGCTTAACCGAACAGCCGGTATAACCGGAGAAAAAAAAAAAAAAAAAAACTCTTAACTCAACCTAAGACTAAAATTCGTAATATATACCATACATCTTGTTATGTTGTGTTTCAGGGACACAGTGTCTGGCCAGACCACTGTATTTCCTTCACACAACCGGAAGGCACATATATAGCTTAGACTCCTCGGGGGGTAGTCTTGAGCTGACTGTAGGTCACTAACTATAACTAATGGTTACTACACCTAACAAGTTATATCTAATTTTCTAGAACCTAAATAAGATATTAATTGTTTTTAATATCCTTTAGATTCATGATTCCTATTTACCTAAGCAATATTTATTTAATAGAGATAGGGGTAGTAAGGATCCTTATTAAATACCTAAATGTCTGAAATTATAAGCCTAATATAGGTATTGTATATAGGTATGCCATGTGGTGGCTGGCTATGTACACTAATGTTGTATTCATGGTGGAGGCAAAATTATGGCTCTCACCTGAGACAAAGTACCAAATGTATGGCCGGCAGGCTCATACTTGATGAAAAATGAAAACTTCATTTTCATTTTTTCTCCAAAATTAACAAATATTATGTGACGGTTTAAAGTCACCGAGACGCTTCAGGGTGTGTAGTTACACAAAAAATTGGTTTTCATGAAAACGCTTCAAAACAAGTTTTGGACTCTTCAAGTCAAGTATGATCATACTTTATTAGTAGATGAATACAGAAGATGGGATTCCAATTGATCCTACAAACCAAAATAAATAAATTTTTGGCTTCTGGAGTCAGAATAATATGATTATTCTTAAAAGTTGAGGATTTCAATGAATCCTACAAATCAAATTCAAAATACAAAAGTTGCTAATTTGTGCATACACCTTGTGTGACCTTTATTATGTCCTTGACATGATATTTTCCAACTTTGCCGGTATCTATCTCTTGAAGGTCGTAAACGACATCCGAATGCTTCTTGATGACCTTGCATTTCAAGAAGCGCGGTGCCAGTTTAGCAGAGAAGAAGTGTGCTGCGTTTGACTGTACAAAGTTACGCCTCCATACGATATCACCTACGCATAACCGTAGTTGTTTGCGGCGCAGGTTGTATCGTCCCGCGTTTCGTTTGTACGCTTTGGTCAACGCATCTGTGACCCGTTGGAAAATTTCTGCCATTTCGTTGAGAGCGGTTGCTCTCTCGGACCGGTTAGAAATTTGAAGGTTGTCTAACGAATCTGGAATGCCGCCCCTTATGGAATGCAACATGCCATCCGTCATCATCTCTCGACCTTTGGCCAAGAAAAATGGTGTATGCCCTGTTACCACGTTAACAGTGCTATTCAAAGATAACTGAATTTGAGGTAAATATTTAGACCAATTTCTTTGATCTCGGTCCACCAAAATAGCTAAGCAGGTTTCTATAGTCTGATTAAAGCGTTCTACAGTGTTAGACTGGGGGGCGTAGTATGCGTTGTAAAATATTCTTGGTATCGAGTGTCTTATACAAAAATCTTTAAATTGTTTGCTCTGAAATATTGTTGCGTTATCGCAAATTAAAATACATGGTATTCCTTCCTTATTTAAAATTTCAGATTCAATAAATGATGTTACTGTATTAGCTGTTGCAGTTCTAAGTGGGTGAATCCAACAATATTTTGTAAATACATCAACTATAGATAGTATGTAGACATGACCAGAATGAGATTTTACTAGAGGACCTATTAAGTCGAGGGACAAAGTATGTATAGGTTTGTTGACCCTCTTCTGGTTTATCATATGTCCATGTGGAGGTTGATTTGAGTGTTTATATGCTTTGCACTTCTCACACATGGCTACGTAATTCTTAACGTCCTCATACATGCCTTTCCAAAAATAATTTTCTTTAATCTTGGACAAAGTTTTAAAGGTACCAGCATGAACTGTATGTTTTTCATGATTTTCTGTGATGCATTCTTGAACTAATTCTTTGGGTAATACTATTTTCCAATCGTTTTCTGATTGTAAATTTGATGTTGGCTTTGAATATCTAAAAAGTATTTTATCTTTTATCTGATAATTTTTATGGAACATTGGGTTTAGTTCCACATTATTATACAGTTTATTATACCAATCATCATTAGAATTGCAACCGCCATCAAATATGACAGCTTCGATACGGGACAAAACGTCTGGTACTACGTGCATGGAACCTTTTTTATGCCTAACTTCAAAATCAAAACAAGACAACTGCATTGCCCATCGTGCCAATCGACTTGATGGGTTATTTAGAGTTTTGAGCCATTTCAAAGACATATGGTCGGTCACTACTACAAAACGACTACCTTCTATATAAGGTCTAAAATGGTTTATCGAATCCACCAAGGCGAGCAATTCGCGCTCAGTTGTACTATAATTTCGTTCTGTTTTCGAAAGAAGTCTAGAATAAAAAGCTATGGGATGTTCAATACCATCGATTTCTTGAATAAGCACGCTACCTATACCGACGCTTGATGCGTCTGAATGAATTTGAAACGGCTTAGAGAAATCGGGGCAGGCGAGCACGGGGGCCTGGGTCAGGGCTTCTTTGAGCGCTAAGAACGACCTTTCTGCTTCCTCTGACCAGTCTACCGTATCTCTGCCCTTTTTCTTGCCTATTAGAGCCGTCATTGGTGCTATAATGGTTGAAAAATTTGATACAAATCTGCGATAGTATGAACAAAGCCCAATGAACGCGCGTAACTGTTTAGCGGTTGTTGGCCGCGGAAAATTTTTGATGCATTCTAACTTTTGTGGATCTGTCTGTAAACCTTGTGAACCGACTATGTATCCCAAATATTTAAGTTCATGCTTACAAAATTCGCATTTGTCAAAGTTTATGGTTAAACCTGCCTTGCTTAAAGCTTCAAGAACCTCATTCAAAATAGTAATGTGTTCCTCAAATGAGCTAGTAGCTATGAGAAGGTCATCGCAGTACGCGAATATCTTCTCGCCATATTTGTGGTGAAAAAGTGAGTCTACCAACCGCTGTAATTCACATCCAGCGTTAGAAATTCCAAATGGAACACGTTTGAACTCAAATAAACCACGGTTAGGTACCACGAACGCGCATTTTTGGCATGACGTGCCGGAGCCGTCGACATTATCCGTGTCACATAAAGAAATCTGCCAGTACGCTGCTGATAAGTCGATGGAACTTAAGTAACGGGTGCCACGTAAGTTATCCAAAATTGAACTAATATAAGGTACGGGGTATGAGTCTTTAACCGTAACATCATTAAGTTTCCTAGCGTCTAGACAAAATCTCCATGAACCGTCTTTCTTTGGAGTCATAACAACAGGGTTCGACCATGGTGATTTAGACGGTGCTATCACACCTAGTTGAAGCATTCGGTCGACTTCCTCGTTCAAGGCCTTCAGTTTGACCGGTGAGAGAGGATAATATCTTTGTTTTATTGGTGGCCCTGTTGTTTTGATCCTATGTTCTACTAAAGATGTTTTACCTAAGCCTTTCTCCTCTGTACTAATTGACTTAAATTTTTGTATAACTTTATCTAATTGAATTGCTTTAAGAGGGGATAGGTCATGTTTTGGGACTATGGCACATATAGATTTGCATGGCTCCGGCCTAAAATGAATATCTTCTAATTTAAACAAATTTATCAAATCTAACGTTATGATAGTGTCCATGCCGAAAATAAAATTATCAGATACTGATGGAATTACCATGAACATGATATTGTAGACAGAACCTCTGAAATTGACTGGTAATAGGATTTTACCTATAACCTCAACGACAGAACGGTTTGCACAAGTCGCTGTAGTATTATAGCTAACCAAATTGAAACCCAAATTCAAAAAATGTTTATGAAAATTATTCCCTATTATACTCAAATTCGCACCAGAATCCATCAAACCTTTATAAGTTTTGTTTCTAATTTTAATATCAATATAAATTCTGTTATCTCTTTTGACCGTTTTTACACCAGGAGTCACTGTACCCAAGTATGTCATATTAGATATTTTACTAGTGGCTCCTGGTTTACCTAGTTTTTTTGAATATTGCTTGTTTCCTGTAATGGTGTGCTCCTTGGTGCAGAGTTACATTTATGACAGGTGCTTGTTAGCACGTTTGTTTGACCACACCGGAAACACACAATACCAGGAATAGTGCGGCATTGTTTATAAAAGTGTCCGACTTTTTTGCATTTGTTACAAACTGGCTGGTTTTTTCTAATATTCTTTTGTATTTGTTTATTATCGTTATTGAATTTTTTATAATTAAATGATTTTACAGCATTAATTTGTTTTAATTGTTTAGTATTTTTCGAATAATTTGTGGCGCTAGGAAGGCCTGAATAAGCTTCAAAGCGTTTACCAATAGCTATAAGGTTCTGGATGCTATTCGAGTCATCGACGGCCAACAGGTGTCCGTATGATGGCAAGATGTTATGTTTTATGATTTCAAGTAACGTTGTATCTGACAATTTATTCACAAGGCGCGCATTCATGGTTTGCATTTCTAATATATAAATGTGCAGGGGTTGACCTGCCGATTGTCGGTGTTCGCGAATCGTTTTTTCTAATTTAAAGTCATTGTCGATGGTTGTGAAAAACGACTTAAAATGATTTTCTAATTCCAATAACGAGTAAACACTATCCCGAATATGCCTATAATAATCTAAGGCTTTTCCACTAAGTAAGTCTGAGAAGCATTTAAGTACTTTATGCTCTGGAGTTTCACGACTACGTCTAAAGTCATCAATTCTAAGAAAAAAATCGGTAACATCCGATTCACCTGAAAATTTCAAATTCCACGATCGCAAATTATCCTCCTTTAGTACATGAACAACACGTTCATGTTCCCTAGTCTCAGTAGCTGTAGTAAGTGTATCTAACACCTTCGAGTTGGCATGACGCACTAAACTAGGAGCATCGAGTTGAAACAAAGTAGGGTCGAATGCTGTTGATGTGGAGGGGCCGGGCGGGCGGGTTTCAAAGGCACCGCCTCGCGGTCGTGTACTAACAAATGCATGAGAAGTAGTGGAAGGTGGTTTGGTTTCCCCTCCCTTCGCTTCATGAAATTGGTCTCCTTCGCCGTCTGACATTTTGTCAAAAATTTAGGATTACTTGTGACGGGGTGTGTAATAATATAAAATTCAATAAATTCTGATTCAAAATATTCTAGTTAATAATTCAAAATATCTGTATATGCAGAAAGTGAAAAAAATAATTAGCTTTCTAATTAAGAAATTTCAATAATATATGGCCAAACACTATGCTACTTGTTCATAGTGTTGCCTAGAAAAATTCAAATAATTAATTAATATGGATTATAATATTTGAATATTCACCACCCAGTCACGAGCAAGCCCACAGATTTTTTTACACTAAAAATTTATCAGTATTATTGCCAAAACACAATGTAAAAAAAATTAGTTCGAGAAAAAAAATTCTAAATTTGTTTTATTATCCACTGTCAAACTCCCATGATCCAAAGGTTAAAATAAAAATTATGTTCGGGCGCCATTGTCGTGTATAAAAATAAAAAAAGAAAAAGAAAAATGTTGGTAAATTATTGTTGTGTGTAAATAAAAGAAATGTAAATTAATTGCTGGTTAATGGATATGTTATGTTAACAGCTGAAGGCCATTATCATGTGTAAAAAATAAAGGGGAATTTATGATATGTTTCAAGATTAACGACAAGGAATCTTAACTGTGTTCGAAATGTACTATACACGAATTTACATGCAAAAGCTAACCAAGAGAGTACCTGGATAGACCAGAGCAGGGCAGCAGACCTTTGGAGTACAAGGACCTCTTGCGTTACCCTAGGAAATGGGGGTCTGACAGGGGGTAACACTAATGACACCAACTAATGAATATCAAAATGCAATTTATTTGAAAACTCAAACTATTATCATTAATCATATAAATACATGAAGGTTATAGGGGCGTCCGCTGAAGGCGAACCCTGAATGTAAACAACTTAGAATCTAGCTTTAGGCTAATTACAATGAAGTTTCAAAAATAAGGTACCAATCGCAGAAGGCGAAATTAACAAATAGCCATGGCGGGATTACCGAACGCGCGTTAAGAATATGTAGGAAACACTATACCTGGCCAGGTCCAAACACCACACGTGATTAGGATTCACATCTCGTTATCGCGACCCGTTGTAGTCCGGTGGGTTATTCGTTACCGGCACAAATCCGAGGTTTCCTTGTGGGCGATGCACCGAGCGGGTGATAATAACGCTTGTCGTCGATCGGCCCGTCGTCACGCCACGCCGGGTTATAGGGCTGCGGCGGGAGGTTGGACCCGCGTGAAACACCTTGGGGTCGCCGTGTGGCACGCAGCCCGCGGGGCCAGGAGCTGCGCCCTGCGGTGGGTAATTGGAACCAGCGCGGGCAGGCGCCGTCAAAACGAAAACCGCTTGCGCGCGGCGGCACGTGGATACATGGCGGCCTCGCGCCCGTAGGGGCGGCGATAGAAATTCTTCTTACACGGCGATCTTCGGCGTCCGCTAAGACTTATACTAAATACAAATACGGCGGGGCGTAAAATACGGTGAAAGGAATCAACCAAAAATCCCCATTACAATCTTATATTTTAGAATACCAAAAATCACCCAGCCGCTAGGCGACTCGGCGAAGAAGACCCATCTCATCTCGCTCGAACTTCGCACTTTTCCAAAACGTTCTGTTTTACACGCTTGCGTCATACGTCAAACCAATTTAAGAGTTTTCCAAATCGAAGGGCGCTTGGGCGAAATAGATATTCATCAATATTTATTATACTATCGGAAGGCAATATTATTGTCTAATAATAAATAAAATTCTAAATTATAACGGGATTCCGTATTTTGTTATGCTGGCCCATTCCGACCGAACTAAGTGGAACGAAACGTCACCGGCCGTCAAATACGCAACAACGTCAGATTGTTTTGACCACCGCTATGTGTTTTTGTTTCTTTAGAATTTTTAGTGAAAGTACTTAAAAATACAATGAATTGTTGGTTTGAATAATCAAAATGCGTTATGACGGATAATCTGGTGTATAGATTGTGGCGTTCCTTTCATTGGATACTTTGCAATCCTCGTATGAAGTTTGAGCAAGATCAACTATGTGTTTGGTGCTAATATTCCAAAATAAGTTGAGATGAGAGGGCTGATGCCTCAATGTAACAAAAGCCTAGCACGTAGCTCAATCACCTACGTAAGTAACATGCAAATATATCTGCTAGATTGGCTAAAACATGACATGCAAAGATGCATAACCCTACATCTTACTTATCTATAAAAAATATGTAGTTATCACTACAAACTTTTGTGCCACTCCTCAGTGGTGACCTCTGAAACGTGTTTTTCATACTCCTCGACAGCCTCTTCTGGTGATGAAAATCGTTGACCGCGTAATTGGTTCTTAATTTTTGGGAACAGAAAAAAGTCACAAGGTGCCAGGTCGGGACTGTATGCAGGATGACTCACGAGTTCTACATTTTTCGCCTTCAAAAAGTCGTTTTTCTGTCTGGCCGTGTGAGAACTAGCATTGTCGTGGTGCAGAATGATACGGCGTTTACGGTTATTTTTACGGAGTTCGTCAATAACTTCCGGCAAACAAATGGTCGTGTACCAGTCACTATTCACTGTACGACGATTCTCTAAAGCAACAGTAGCCACGTGTCCAGTTTTATTAAAAAAAGAAGCAATCATCCGCTTAGATGCACTTTTCACGCGCGCCACTTTGGTTGGTTTCGGCTCATCTTGAAAGACCCATACGCTCGATTGCTGCTTTGTTTTGGGATCGTAGCAATAAATCCATGTTTCGTCACCTGTTACTATGTCCCACACCAAATTTGACGCACCTTCGTTGAATCTGGTAAGCATGGCACTGCACCAAGTGACGCGGTCCGTTTTTTGAGCCTCGGTCAAGTTGTGTGGGATCCACCGCGAGCACAGCTTTCTCACACCCAAATGTTTGTGTAGGATTAATTGTATTTGACTCATGCCTATTTCTAAGGATGCGCGAATTTCATGGTAGGTCACATGCCTGTCTGTTTCAATCATACGGCGCACAGCATTGATGTTTTTGTTGGTCACAGCGGTGGACGGCCGACCATCGCGAGATTCGTCACTGAGATTGATACGACCACGCTTGAATTCTGCAAACCAGCTATAAACAGTTGTCTTGCATGGTGCTTCATTGCCAAAAGCTGTTTCAAGCCGAGCGATGCTCTGTTAAGCTGTCAAATTACACTTAAAATCGTAGAAAATCATACTACGAAAATTTTCCCGAGTTAAATCCATGTTGATGCAGACACACAATTTTTTAAATGGCGCCACAAGGTAAAAACAAAAGACAGTCAGATGAAACAAACTGCATTCTACAGCCAAAGAGTTCTATTTTCAAAAGTTGCAATAAATTTTTAAATATTGTTTATGTAAGTGGCCAGTTCCGGAAACTTACAGTGCGCCCTATGTAGATACAATACATAGAAAACGTAAAACTTTTTATACTACAGAGTAGGTGTAACTTACACGGTTAGGCACTGTGAAAAGTCAGATGGATCTAATAGAAATTTTAAATCACATGCTCTCACTCCCTCTCTCTCATTTCACCGCTTTTCCGATTGCGCCCCCAGCTGACTGCTTCGAAACCCAAGTTACCTTTCCTACTCTTTTTTTACCACTTCACCCAGTCTATGGCGGATACTATTTTTCACTATTTGCCTTTTGATTGCGCTTAAATCCTTACCTGTGAGACCATTTGCATGCAAGACCACTGCGGAGTCGAGCCCGTATTTTTTGAGCGTGAACAAAAGTCAAATAGTTGTAACTCACGTGCGCTCTTAAGTTAAATACTAGAAGTATGACAATACTTACGACTGTACTAATAAAAATAAGAGTAGCAATAATGCTTTATATAAATAAACTAAAACCGGTTTTGTTGTAAACGTTTAGAAGATTGAAGACATAATTCAAAGCTAGGCCTCGGTTGATTATATCTCGATTGATAGCAGAATAGTCCCCCTAATGTTTAGTGGAGCGTACTGCCTAGGGGAATCGCC
Organism: Euzophera pinguis; assembly: GCA_947363495.1. Taxonomy (NCBI): domain Eukaryota; kingdom Metazoa; phylum Arthropoda; class Insecta; order Lepidoptera; family Pyralidae; genus Euzophera; species Euzophera pinguis. The sequence goes on from OX376171.1 coordinate 8,440,774, forward strand.
TTCTAATCACTATACTCTAGACTTTCTAGGAATAATGGAAGTGCATTTTTTATGCAAAACTATTTTTTTTCTTGCGGTACCTCTTTGGTTTGCCATTTATTATTATTCATTGGGTTATTATTATAGATGCTTTAAGGAGGTCGCACAATAGATTACTTTCGGGCATGTGTAGGTGTAGATAGGTAATTTACAGTGTAAGATGGGAAAGACAACTGCGAAAAATACTCGTAAAGTTGTGATTATTATTTGTTCATTCTTACAATAGTTCTAGTAGTAACAAAACGGCCAACCTAAATATTTTGACTAAAGAGTAGTGTATGATAATAAGTGTAGTAAGCTTGGCTCTACATGACAGTTTATAACTTTTTGACAGTCTGTGTTGGACTCAGTTTGGTAAGAATATCCATGACAATGTTTTAGAGTCTGGAAACTTAGGTGATAAAGTACACATCTTGTGCTTTCTTCGTCCGATGATCCATTTAAACGATCTTAATATTTTCATAGAGCAATAAAAAGTTTCGCATTTTAAAGACCAGAAATATTCCAGTGCAATTAACTCAAAGAGCATAGAGATAGTGGAAATAATGCACACTGATAAATAGCATACATTCTTTGGGTCCGGCCGTTACGCGCCCGTTCCGGACGAGCCACGGCCGGGCCGCACACTAATTTCAAAATTTGCTTAGCCGAGCCGCCCACGGCCAGACCGCGCCCGGTCATAAAATAATATTTATTTATTTAATGTATCCGCATACTAGCAAATATTAAACGTCGAGATAGTTGCGGACTTCATTTTACTGCTAGAAACATACTAACAAACATGTAATAATATTCTAGAAGTAGCTATATTTGTACGAAAGCATAGCCAGTTATTTACACAAATTAATAAATAAAGGCATAAACGATGTTACCAAATTCTAATATAAAGATGTTCGGAAATGGTCCATACTGTATGTTTATAAAAAATTATAATAAAATACCAAAGAACATTGCAGTAGTAGAGAGTGATAACACATTTAAGCACATGTTGAAACAGCATTTAAGCATTTAGTAAAAAAGTGTTATTACTCTGTAACTGAATTTTTTGACGACAGGAATGCCTAGATTTTAGAATTTTTTAAATTATTTTTGGAGATGGAATTAGTATTTGAAAATGACATACTTATGCAATGTAATTAATGGGCATATATGTAAATTTACTAATGTTTTAATCAATGTGTTTGTTGTAACTAAAAATTGTTAATTCGCAACACCCTGGCAGGGTGCATATACAGTATATAATACAATCTGACATCTCATGTAAATATTATTGTAAATGTAAGCGTATTGTAAATATATTGCACACCAAGTAAATGACAATAGGATACTATAGTGCATTATGCCACCCCAAAAGTATTAGTAGGTAAAATAACTGATTATCATCATCATCATCATTTCGTGTAGGTTACATTGTCTATCAACTATGCACATCCTGGTGTCAGAGTTGTTCGGAACCGCCTCTCGGCCTCTGACGTGGTTCCTTTAACGACTACCAAATGGCAGCCGGGACCAACGGCTTAACGTGCCTTCCGAAGCACGAATAACTGATTACATCTGGTTTGATAACAATAGTCATTTTTTAATAGGCCTGTGTCTATCTCTTTCACATAACAAAAAATAATGCAACTACGAGTATGAAATAAACTGATAAGACAGAGTCAGTCTTTGTCTCAAATATTAAATTATATAACACCTAGTTGACAGTGAACCACACATGCTAACTAGTCTTTTTAGTTAATATTTAAAATCTATTTAAATGTTAATATTTTTTTATAAACAATGAAAAATTTTACTTACCGCCTTATTCATGAAAATTTACACATTGTTAACTTTATTATTTATATTTAAAGAAAAAAACGAAACAAAACATATTTAATGTGTGTTTTAATAAATTCTAATGTGTAAGGGGGTTAATGTTTATTAAAATTCATAAATATAAAAAAAATAAAAAATACAGGTGTTTTATTTCTCACCATAAATACAAGATGCTGAAAAAAAAGAATAACAAAATAGAAAACAAATATTACGAATACAGACAACTCTTACATTTCCATTAGTTTTTTAATTACACATTTTTACTCCACAGTACTCAATATGGTATTTGCCAAAAAAAATTAAAAAAATGTGGTCTGGCCGTGGGCGGTTTGGATAAGCAAATTTTGAAATTAGTGAGCGGTCCTACCGTGGGCCGTCCGGATCGGGCACGTAACGGCCGGGCCCCATTCTTTAATCAAGAATGTAGATACATTGTACTTAGTCATTACATAAAGATGTACTAAAGTTAAGCCTGCGTGAAGTTATGTATCGGAGCAAAAAAAAACATCTTTCCTGGTTTACAAGCGTTAAGATTACGTAGGTGTTAGCTAGTTACTTTGATTCTTGAATAAAAAAAAAACAAACAACTTTAGTGAACTTAATTTTGCTATCAATGAATTATAAATAGAAGCCTAGCATACCTATATAACGCACTGCATATTTAAAACATAAAATTACAGGATTAAGCGCGTAAAATCCCTTCATACTTCCGACTTTTCAACTGTGTTACAACGGCCGTGGTCACGGAACGACTGGCTCAGCATTTTTATAGCTCCCATACTTCCAGCGGAATCGTCTTCCACCGGCATATTTTGATTTCTCCAATCCTGTAAAATTTTTGTTCCTGAGGGATGTAGTCTAAAGGAAGACCACGTAAAAGACTGCAGAATGAGCTGGATGAATTAGACCGGACAGTGGATGTCACAAACGACTCTTGCCAGGGAATGGGAAGAATTTTCAAAGCAGTGGGAAACCTGACTTACATAATCTAGTCAGTATAAAACATTCTGTAATCTGAGAACAATTTCTGAAAAAAATAATTTGACGATCTTCTATCTATTTATTTAACTTCATTAGGTACAAGCAAAATATGTACATAGGCGGAGCTTTGTCTACCAGACAAGGTGATGTTGAGAAAATGAATTTACAATCAGAGTGCCTATATAGATAGATACGCTCAATTTTTTACGAGTATAAGTTTCAGAATTACTTTTGTGATTCCGATCGGAAAGCGCTGCTGTTATTACATAATATAAACCCTCGTATTAAAAATTCAAATAGCAAAATTATTAAAATCTCAATTAGCAATCAAACAATTGCCAAGTATAACTAATTGTTTATTCACTATCTGAATGAATAAACAAATACATTACAACATTTCTTGCACCATTTACACAAATATTGTCAGAAAACAGATTGTATTTTTTTGTAAATTAATACATAGAGATGGTACCTAATGGTTACCACTTTCGGTCCTAACTCCTACATGCATGTATCTCAAACTCAAAACCATCACTTAATGACAACCACTGTATCTACAATACATTGTTCCTATCTCCACACACGTAGAGATTTCCGCAAGCCGTGAGAAATCCTCCTCATTTTGTCCCCTGACCTGACCTACTGAATTGGTATTAAAATTAAAAAATAATAACAGGTCTTCAGCGATTATAAGAACTATTTCACGTTTAGTAATTACTCTTTCACCTATTGTCTGGCAAATGATTTCTTTAATAGTTAGAGTTTCAAGATCGCCTTGTGTATAAATGAATGGGTTAATGTAATGTTATTTGCTTTGATTGATGTAAGCTTTAGAGAATCTAAATTTTTATTCGAAGTACTACAAAGAAATTTAATTGCAGTAGGTCGTGAAGGACTTTGAAACCCTCCAAAGAGCCGACTGGCAGAAAGTTGCGATAAACAGGGAACAGTGGAGATCTCCTTGTGTCGGAGGACAAGATCCTCTTTGGATCGCTGAGCCATCGCAGTAATTATTAGATTTCTAAAACTCGATCAAAACTTTTGATGCACTTGATAAGTATTTTTCTAAATTCTTATAGTTCACTACACTCGTATCTACTATTTTTTTATTTATTCCCCCGATTACGCTCTACTTTATAATCATAGGATTGAGATGCCACGATGCCATAATATGATATACTTTACACCTTCCATCGCATGTCAAACTTGATGTACTTCACGACTAAACAATGGGAGGTCTGTGACCCTGTCACAGCCACCGACGCCTATTAGCGGTTACTTTCATCTGCTTAGGCTTAATTATAATTTTAAATTTTTATGTCAAAGCGACAGGGATGATCTATATGATATCTAATGTACAGTTACTGTTATGGATATCGAGTCACCTAGCTCTAGCACCTAGCTGGGCAAAAGAAAGCCTAGCTCGGTTCCATAAAAGAGTTCGAAAATTGGCGCATATCATAAATATAGAAATACTTAAGTGAAAATTTCAGGCGAGGGGAATCTGTTGGCAAAACACTCGAACAGCCCATTCCGGAAACTTGATATTCATAGTAACTCATACAATTTTATTTATTAGCATAAACTCATTGTAACTTATAAATTTTATCAACCCACAAGCTGCGGCCATAAAGAAATTAATAATATCCAACAATATATTTTAAAGAAATGAATCGAATTAATTCAGAAACCCTAATAGAATGTAAGTATGTCAAAAGTAATATTCCTAATTTCACGCTGCCGACCTATTCATTCATGTCTGTCTTAATTTATACATCTAGAACGAAATCAACTCAGTCCTGTTATTCATAAATCACAGATTTTTGCGATGTAAACAATTTTGAATAAATTATTCGTAGTACAGTTTGATCGAGAGGTCATCTGAATAGACAAGTATCGTTTCTAGCGATCCTAGTGTCATTTCAAGTCAACCTGACTGGAATATGAAACTGACGCCTTTCTCTACAAACCGATTCCAATTTTATTAGTTAAATAGTTATGGTCTCTTAAAATAAGATGTTTCTTAAAGAGCTGGTTAGTAAGAAGAAAACGGCATTTCTACCTATGTAAGTACCTATATATTTACATTAAAAACATTATATTTTACGACTCATTAATTCATGTACGATGACTCAAATTAATGTGCCCACCACTAAAATTCATTCAGAGTTTAATGGCAGCTATCGTATTAAAAATCAATTATATTCACTAATACAATTTATGTGCCTATTTCCATTATTATATTTTTTTCTTCTTTTTATTGAGACAAAAGTCTTCATTGTAATTTATCTTATAACTGAGGCATCCGCGTAAGACCAGTGTCGAGGCTCAGGCCCCGACTTATGCTGAGCGGAAACCTTTTTGGTACTACCCATTTTTTTCATATTACTGTACCTTTAAAATTTTAAGTATTTATGTTTAGTAGTACCAAATAAACATTTTTTCTTTCTTTCTTTCAAACGACTTTCTTTTTAAACTATAAAAAAAACAATGCAGATTCAGAATTAGAATAGAATTTTAAATTTATTTTGCTGAAAATAGGTACATGTAAGTTGAAAATGTGTTACATAGTGTAAGGCTAACATATTGTGCTGACAGAGATGCCCAAATTTATTTATAATACGAAGGCATTATTTTCTTCTCGTATATCTGCACCTTATGCAGAAAAATACTTTTACAGCCTTAGTTCTTCCCTTCAACTATTTTTTTTCCAAATAATTGTTTTGTCTCTGATGTTAGATAACTTTGTTACTACTTACTTAAAAATATCGATAACGTTCCAGAATAAGGCGCCGGAGTCCTCTTGGCAGCTTTTCAAAACCTTTGATCTACATGATGATAGGAGTGTTTCCAATTTCAATACGTTACCTAGCATAAACCTACAACGTTTTAGGAATTTACTTGTATTTATTTACTGGTTTAGTTCTCATGGCAAATGCTGATGTATTTTCCTCCTATAATATTCACACTTTTACGCACTTTAAGCACTTTTCTAAATAAATTTTGAAGTGTTAACACTAAAGTGTGCTTTGATGAGAATTACTTGTAAATCGTCATTTATTTATTACATTTTCATGAAATAAATAACAAAACCTACCTACCTATCTACCTTCAACAACCACATTATCTTAGACTAAGTCCTCTGAATATCACCTCTAAGTACCATGAGATTTTCTTAACGCAACGCTAGCGAATCGGGAAACATCTAACAGGTAGTGAGTAGCTGTAAATAAATAAATATAAAGTCTCTTTCTAAACCTCTCTACAGTGCTCCTATAAATGGAAATATAAATAATTATGATAACCTTGGTTGTTTGTATTATGAGATGTTCCATAAATATATAGGTTCTAATATTATCTATGTATCCACCAGAGGTGACTTGCAGGTTTGACATACAAAATTAAAATGTCTCATGGCAGAGGCAACTGCCTCTATCGGTCAAAAAAATAACCCGAGACAAAAGCCTAGAAAATGGGTCTTTGTAACCCACTCAATACATTAAATGAATGAGTACCTAGAATCTATAAGAAACTCTCTTACTCTACATGACTAGCAAGATTAGTATTTTCGTAAAAATAATAATATTACGGCAGATAATTTACATACTTACTTAATAACATGTTGAAGAATGTGTTTTGGTAGCATTTGAGATTTATGGCGTAGGTATGTTTGTCTTTAGATATTATTTAGGCTTATGGAAGAGAAATCATGAATCGAATTACTTTCTAAGACGGAGCACATTTTTTGGTTTCGCTTGCTTTAATTTATTCCGTAATGACCTAAAAGTAAAAAAATGAAGTTTTTTTTTCTTTTCATTAGTAATCCGTAATTCAGAATTTTTCAAGGAGGTTAAAAGAAATATGCAAATCACTTTCGTTCGAATGATTGGTATCCATTTTTAATGGATTAATTCAAAAATAGACCCTCTAATCGTCGTAACCAAGAGCATAAAAATATGACTATCCCCGTTATTCATAAAACATTTTAACTTAAATATGTTCCCTCTAATCAAATCATATCACATCAAAAATCGGTAATAGGGAACGGGAATATAATTTTTATATAGCCTTTCTTTGCCCACTGCTGGGCAAAGGCCTCCCTGCCAAGAATAAAACAAGATAATAATAATATTTAAGTTAAAATAAGCTTAACAAATTTTGATAAGCTGAGGTGGTCCGTAATCTGATTTCTTCTCCGGATCTCATCATTTCTGATAAGATCTCAGTTTCAGGTTACAAAACACTTTTTCTTAAATTTACGGATTTGCATTTATTTCCGCGTCCTTAATGCTAATATAGAGAAAGCATGCGGGCGCGGCTAGTGATATAATTTCGACTATAATAGACGAGACCGTCACATAAATTAGGCTTTATCGCTAAAATATATTTAAGATGCACAAAACATCTAGGATTTTAGAAAAAGTCTTGTCTTTAATTGGTTGAATGTATGTTTTATTTGTCTGTATTTTAAAATAAAGCTTCTTGACATGATTTAAGTTTTTTAATTTTCATATTCCACAGTACATGAAAACCAAAGTTATGTAACTTACTAATTTGGAAAATGTTCTTAATGATGCAATCATACTATATTATAAATGTGAAAGTGTGTTTGTTTGTCCTTTTTTCACGTTAAAACGGAGCAACGGATTGATGTGATTATTTGTGTGGAGATAGTTGGAGACCTGCAGAGTAACATAGCCTACTTTTTTCCGTGACACAAACGGAATTCCACGCGAGCGAAGCCGCGGGCACAGCTAGTATCTAAATTAAGGTAACCCTTGAAAGTACTAATTCAAGACCTACACGAGAGAAATTACGATTACGAAGCAAGAATTAGCATCGATGTTAATCTAGTCAATCAAAATAGTAAACTTCGCCGCATGTGGTCTATGACTTGCCATATGGCTGAAGTCCGAACACTGATGTCTATCAGGTATACAGGGCTGAATCGTTAAATGATCTTATTAAATGCAAAAGGGCGGAGAATATTACAATATGTAGAGAAAAGATAGATACAATGTCATAAGATTAGCTAGAAGTGGTATATGTAGGCCAGTTAAGTCTTTCGAGTTTTAATTAACTTAATATGGCACTTCTTAAGCTTACCTATTTCTGTCATTACCATGGACTTAATAAAAGTCATTACCGATTGTCGTATCAGGCAGATAGGCTAAAACCAGGGACTAAAACGTTGTACACATAACAAAATATCTGGGAAAAGAATTGTTATAATGCGCCATGACAACAAACTCTAAAATATAAAATAGGTAGGTATCAATAACGACTCAAAAATAGAAAAACCGGGCAATACAAAGAGCGTACAAGATATTGAATTTATTCACACGCTGCGGAACAAAAGAAATCGTTATACAGTAGCCTAATTGTTTACCCGACACGACTGATTCGCTTGCCTTGTCGACATAACATCCGACAACATACAGATTATGGCACGGAATACACTGACAAATTATGAGAAAGTGAGCAATACCATGCAGGAGACCAAAATAGAGACAACTACAAATGGCGTTATAGGTAATAACATTTTTTTCTAATTTGCTTTAACATCAAAATATAGTAGACATTCTAATTCAATTCGCTCGTTAGGTAATCTAATGCAATATGATATATAACTGTAAGACATTATTTATTAACTAAACGAACGCTTTAAATGGTATTTACGATGTTATTAATATTCACAGATCATTTATCTTTAATTAAGTATCACTTTTAGAGTTTTTAAGAAATGTTAACTATATTTTTATTACTTAGTTAAAAAGATACTCATTCAGATAGAAAGGATCAAAGAAAAAATATGTTTGAAGAATTTGAAAACATATTCTACCACAAAAAGTAGTAATAATAAATAATGGCAGTGATTGGTGAAATAAAGTGCAAACATGAAATTTCCATATAGCCTGGAAGTCTTAGTAAAAGGGTCTCGTTTTACCTCTTGGGTACCTACGGAACCCTAAAAAGTTAAAAGTTTGTTATTTTATTACTTACCGATGCCGTTAAAATTTAGAAGATTTTCTTTTTATAAATACTAACATGGTTTACTTCAATCCTATGGCCGGGTTATCGCGATTCATAAACAATTTCGAAGATCTTTATCGCTGCCACTTTCTACCACAAAATACTACGTTGAAAATATCTGAAGGGCTTTAAATAAATGGGAACATCCTTTTGATCTAAATCTGGAATGTCTCTATTGAGGAAATAACAGCGATCGTGGTATCGACAAACCATAAGGTTTATTACTGATTTCAAATTGCCGGCGGCCAAAGACTAACTAGAAATAGTTTTTTAGAACAATGTGATTTTGGTTAAGGTTCAAAGGAATTTGTGATGATTTTCTCCTAAAAAAATTAAGTCTTACATCGCCACCTATTTTGTTTTGGATAGGTACTAGCATTCTCTAAACACAATTAAGTATAACAATTTTAGTATCTACAGTTTACTGAAATCGCCTCTGAATTCTCGATTTAAGACACATGAAGTACCTACCTAGTTACCTATGAGATCTGAAAACCAACCAGTGCTTGTTCATTCATTGATTTGAGAGCTATCACGAGACCGTATTAACTAGTATACCTAGGTTCTGTTTGTTAAATTTTATTTACCTTTTTTCAATAAAATCATTTGGAATTGGATAATGGTGTTGTTTGAGTTGTTTTCCAAAAATCAACTTGTACCAAAACGCTTATATCAGTTTTCAAAAAGTTTAGAATCGCCAACATAGACAAATAAACTTAGCAGCTAAACAAAATGACGCGTCTACACCTATTTGCTCTATAACCTAGACCACGATGTCCCCGAGTCGATCACGTCGCCTACAGCCATTAACGCGATGCTCTGATACGCATCCGGAGCGAAGAACTATCATTAGGGACAGCCGCCAAATGTTGTGGTATGGTGTCTATAAGGTTCATCGTTTATCGGTTTGCAAGGTGCATGATTTAATGTAAATGGTTTGGGAAATTACTACTACTAAAGTTGAGTTGCTTGAACAACCACTACTACTTAGTTATGAGGAACAAAAGTTCTTACTCAAACATTACGAAATGCGTACCAGTGGACCCGTCACCAAGAATGCCGAAGACAGGGCAAGTACACAAGTGAATGTAAGAAACTGGTAAAAAGCTAGGATAAAAAAGAAAAGTTAATTTAAGTAATATTACAGTAGGTAACTTTGTGACATTTGTGCCTAATAAACTAAATAATTATTCAATTGCTTTTACGAGTATAACTGTGAATGTTACATAATAGGGGCACATTTATTTCTTGAATAAAATAGGATGAGGCAATACTTTTATTTATTTATTTATCAAAAAGCTTAACCTATCATTACAAAAACAATGTCTAATGCGATAGGATAGAAGTTCCATAATTATCTATCTACGTATAACATATAAAGACGTTATCGTGAACTCATTCAGAGAACAAGAGAATATATCGATTCTCTTAGCTACTATATTAAGAAAGCAGCTCGGTGCGGGCGAGCGGCACCGCCAACAGTGGCGGCCGACGCCGGCGTCCTACGTAACCGTTGGGAACCCACAGTGACACCAAGCTGAGACAATTCGAATTGTGAGTTCTTCCTCGTATCATGTTAAATACGTGCAGAGCTTGTGTGAGATGTCGGGGCACTCTCAATTCCATTATCCTACCATACCCAATACGAATAAGGTAGGATACCTCAGAGTTTTTCAGTAATTCTGTTAATATCCTCCTGCAAATGATCGCAGTATACATCCGTATTAACATTGATAGACAACTTCAGATCGTCAGCAAAGAGAAGGCAGTCCGAATGCATAACGACCTTGGGTAAGTCAATGATCACTATGACTTACCCCCGATCGAACAAAATATGGCGATGATGATACTTACGAGTATATACGTTAGTTACGAAATATCAAAGTTTGCCAGTAACGTCTTGAAGTAAAAATCAACTGAAATATGGCACTGAAGTAGAATCATTAATAATTCTGTGCTGAAGTAAGTATTACTTACCACCTTCCCACATTACGAACAACCTTCATGCAAACTGAAATTAACATGAAAACTCGTATGCATAATTACAATCGGCAACGATTTCGAAATCGACCAATCATATAGTCAGCCTGTCGAAGTAAGACAATCAATCATGAATCTACAATTCAAATAATGTTTGTACAATTAATAGGCGGTTTCGATGGAGTCGTCTGGTAAAAGTGATACGCCCCAATAACCGAGGCATGCGACGCTAAAAGTGACGTAAACACGATACACACATCCTGAGTAGACTGTAGGAAATAAATAAAAACAGCGCGTTTGCGAATTACTGAAGATTTCGGACTATGTGATTGACTGAATATTTTTTGTCATTTTACTGAGAACAGTATGAGAGTTAAATTGAACATGATCATCCCTGATACTGGGATTGTATCCCTAACCCAATTTCTAGACGATTCGAGTATTTCATTTGTACTTCCTTGAATAAATAACTTTGATACCCTGATTGCATCCCAAGCAGGTCGTGTGTCCCAATTTCATGTCTGTGTTGTTTTTTATACCTATTTTATTTAATTAATGTACTATGATAAATGTATGTATTTATCTTAATTTATTTCTCATCCAAAATTAAAAAAAAAATGTATTCTAGCTTATATTATTACCTAGTCTCAAAGGCTTACTTGCCTTTAGTTGCGGGAAGATGGGGTATATTCTTAAGCCGAAGACCACTCGACTAAAACAGTTAGCACGTTTAACTGAGTCAAAACAAAGTTTACGGTAAGAACAGTTACCTAGACACATTTATACAATCATTAATATGGATGATTCAAAAAATGTAAGTAATTACTGAGTAGGAAACGTAATATTTATAATATGACTCGCAATTTTAACATATAACAGATTTAGTGATAAAATTATACGGAGTAATGAAGATTTAAACAGTATTTAGCTTGCTAGTAATAATTGTTTCTCTCGCCAGTTTGAAGGAATAAAGTACAGTACCTAATAAGCCTGCTTTTGTAATATACTTACTTAAATAAATACCTACTGAGTAGTAGAATAGGCTAGTTTCCTAAAAAAATATAATTAGTCCGTCAGTCAGATAATCAAAAAAATATTGGAGACGTATTTTTTCTTTTCAAATTAAACAAAGAATGGTAAAGATATGACGCGTTAAAATTCGATACGTCACAATGTGCTACACTTTTTCGCAATACGTGACATCACGAGCCCCCACTCCTAAACTTTAATGCGTTATATCTTTATAATTTATCGCTCAATTGACAAAAGAAAAAATACGTCACTAATATATTTTGATTCCCTAAATGACGGACTAATTTTAATGTTAGTCTTTTGACTAGCCTATTGGAAACTAGCCTATTAAGCTTTTGTGTCCTAACTGTCTGTATTTGCGTTATTAGGCTGAAAATATTTATACACGTCGATAAGTTCTGATTTCTATTTTCAGTCTTACTTGGAAATCTACTATATTCCATTGAAAAAATCCAATGGTGGATTTTTGTTTCCACTTTTTACTCCACTCCATCATAGAATTCCTTCTGCAATTTTTTTCACGCCAACCCATTGCTACGATAGATCTTTTTTGCTATTTAAGGTATTATAACCCATAAAATGAGTAAACAATAATTTGGAACAGTTGAAAATTTAAGTTGGCCATAAGAGTACATTGTAATCAACATTAACAATTTACAATTACAGTGAAAAAAGCGCTGATGCATTCATTTACTATGCAAAAACATGTTTTATTGTATGGTACTTTGTAACAGTACTAGGCATTTTTATGACAAATGATTTAATCTTAGTCATCATGATTTGATTTTTACAATGCATAATGTTGAATTGCAAATAAATGTGCGTTACAGACACTTTCAAGGCTAGGCTACTGACTTTACTCAATTTTCGAATTCTTTACTGTAGTGTAGAATTCCTAAAAGGAAACAAAACAATCATTGACGAACCTTATGCCTGTCCATCGGTTGAGCCCTACACTGTATAAAGCCTATGTCGCTCAATGCCCACTCCTTATATTTCCTACGTAGTATTCATGCGTTTTTTATGTTTTTACTTTTACTGACCAAGGTTTTAACTAAATAACTTCTTTTGAATTTATGTTAAAAGTAGGTCTTCCTTATCCATAAAAAATAACGAATGTTCGTTAAGCTTCCATTAAACGAATCGTATCTATTTCCTATTGCGACTGTAGTTGTGCCATTATCTAGGGTAGCACAACTACTTAGTTGTGCATACCAGTTATTCCATGAAAAAAACGTGAACTAAAATATATTTAGTTCCTTTCAGTCTTATTATATTTGATGTGAAAGAACGAGGCGAAACATATTTTTGTTAACTAATCAAACGTTCGTTAATTATTATAAATAAAGGGCGTAAGTAGAACTTACATACCTACAATTTATTTAAACTTATTTGTTTCACAAGTAACTAAATACTTGTATGTAATAGTTAGCGGATTGACTCATCCACTGGGAAAATAAAGAGCTTTCTTTTTTTAATTCCATTCGCTAAGCTATTTGTCTTTCTTATTATCGCTGGATTCTCCCACAGCTTATTTTAAAAAACTATCTCTGTCGTCTTTTGGAATGTTTGCTCTAGTCGCGATCTTCGTCCTTTAGTTTAGGTAGGTGATACGCATACATTTACTTTTGTCTTACTATTTCATCGAACAAATAACAAAACACGTGTGTTTTAGATACCTTGTAAATTATTTTCCCATCTATCATTTACGTCATAACCAATTTGCTGGAAATATCATAAATAGCGTGAGGAAGCGTGCGCGTGCGCGCTCACTGCCCGCTCTGCGTTCCACGGCGCGAACAGACTAATTTGTCGCCTCGGAAGAGTTTTCTCTGGGGCCAATCAGATAAATCTGATGTATATCTATGAGATAGGATATGAAGAAAATAATTAGAAACTAAAGTATTTGTAATAAAAAATATCTAAATGTAATCTTTAATATCTAGTCCCAGCGACTGCTGTGTATAAATGCTGCGAGTGAATAGGTGAAGTATAAAGGGAATATATCAGGTAGAAGACCAGTTGGCCGCCGCAAATACCGATGGGCATATACAATGCAGGCTGATCTGCTAGAGATAGGCAAATAGCGAACCATCGCGCAAAATAAAGCATTTTGGCGCTCTCTCTTTTCGGAGACCAAGACCCATTTTGGGTCGCCAAGCCACCGGAGTAAGTAATAGATATATTCTAAGACCCAGGTGGTTAAAATAGATACAGAAAACAATGAAGACCTAAAACGAGATGTTGACATGAAATTCAAGGTTCTGATAAAAACTCGCATTACTAGACGAGAAATACATATTATTGTGGAATGCGGGCGGGGAAGCTTCTCAGCAGTAGTTACAAAGCTAATAATTTTTTCTCAGAATGAGACACAAACCAAATGAGACTAAGTATTTGCAATAAATAATAATTTAATATTGCATCAAAACATGTCAATATGCAGTTTGGATAAATTTAGTTCTAAGAGTTAGAATCATTCATCATAATCATTTTTTATGACGTTGTGTGTATCTGGTAGATTTATTTCAAAATAACAGGGAAATTTCATCGGCCTCTCGTGCGTAAGTCCAAGTACTTATTACAAGGAAACATGCGTATGTTTTTCAGGAAGGTAACAAAGGTATCCACTTAACTAGTGCCAAGGCTTAACTTCAGGAAATCCGATCTTAAAGCTGACGTCTTTTAAGTTTAAACTACATGTAACTAATGATTTTCAGCAACATTTGGTGAAGTATTATAAATATCTTTATTCACGAAAAACATGGTATGTATATTGGTGTTACAATTTTCACATATTGGATCACATGTTTTGTCACATTTAATGACATGCGAATAATTAGGCTATTCATAATTTAATTAAATCAAGCATAATTGAATTGAATTAATTAAACTTATAACACAAAATGTCCTTGAATTCTTGAAATACATGCAATGTCAAAGAAATAAATTAAAAAATTAAAAATAATTACTTATCATGGTCAAAAAATTCATTAATGTCATAAAATGTGTTTTTACATAGCCATTCGCTCAGATTCTCTTTAAATTCATATGTATTCAAATGTATCATATTATCCGGTAAAGAATTGTAGATACGAATACACATATTAAGTGGGCTGTGAGAACATTTTTTAGATGTTGATACATTTGTAAGATTAATTTTGTTGCTGATTCACTTGATACATTGGTTAATAATTATTCAAGGCTATAAGTTCAAGACTACTTAAACATTCCTACCTTCAAGAACAATCAATTCAGTAGGTTAACTTAGAGTATTGCTAGAGTCATTAAATTAAACTATTTTAATACGGTTTTATCAGAGTCAGTTATTGAGCTCCTACTGTTTGCCAATTTTATGGTATCACTCTAAATCTACCTTCAGTATTTATTTATTTAAATTAAAACATTAAATAGGACTGAGCTCTTTGACCTAAACCCCGAGCAGAAAAAGATAGATATAGTGGAGGAATCTAACTCTTTTTAATAGGGTAACCATGATAATGTTTTTAATTGGGACAAAATATTTTAAACTTCGTAAATACTGCACCTAAGTAGCTAGCTAGATAGCTTAGCGGGACGTGATTGTTGGTGACGATTACGCGAGTTAAGCAACAGCAGGTGAGACCTAACTTGGAGTGGACAACACTTGGCGTATTACATTCAGCCGTCAGACCTGCTTGTCTAGTGGAGCCAAGGCCACTAGTAAAGTTTCCTTGTCTTCCCCGAGGGAGCCAATACATGTCTACGAAACGTTACTTTCGACAAGACTCCAACTTCCTTAAAGTCTGCACAGAACTACTTGGGAGGAGGTTAGCACCTCCTCACTTGGAACATTTGATTGCGTCTGAAAAAAAAGTCTGCATAAAGTATGTACCTTCCCCTTTTTTCCAGAGGAGCGTGGTCACCCTATTTTGCACAAGTACCCACGTGATAAAGCTTGTATTTGCTAGAAAGAGACAGGTTCCTCCTCCAATATTTCTATATCGCTTGGCTCGGCCTCGCCTCTATACAAATTTGCAGATGTACTCAGTCCTATTTAATATACTAAATCCATGGTTATAATTTAAAAATATAACAAATAGGTACCCAGCCATTTCAATTAACTCTTGACAACCAAATTGAATTTCCATCACTGCGCTTGCGTCGTGCTTGTGCTAAACTATTAGCTAATCTCAATAATGAACTTCGTGCATCTTTTACCTGTCAAACATTTATATTTTTAATATAGGTACCTATATACCTTCTACCTACCTACACAAGGCACAACTGTGCCTAAAGCTAAACATAAACCTAATAAGTAGGTAATAAATAAGGAAGAATGGAAAAACTCCACCGACAAGAGCTTAGCTCTTATTAAATTTATTAATGAATGACCTATCTACACATTTTCAGAGCCTCCCGCAGAAAAAAAGCATACCTAATAGCTAAAAGCTCTATTGGTCGGATTCGTGTAAAATAAAAAAGATACTATCTTTTCAAGCAACTCATTTCCAAATTTTACTTTTCGACCAGATTCATATAAATTTTAAACTCATGCTATCAATTCCTTTTTACTTTCTAATTCGTATTTCGTGAGAGATGATACGAAGTAGGCAAATAACAAGCTAATAGATTAAAAAACCTGTCCATTTTTTTACAATTTCTTTCAACTTCGAGCGTTTATTTACATAACTACAAATTAAATCCACTAATCGAAGACACACTTGCATTTCAAATTCATTAATATTGATTTTCTACTAGAGCCTAAATAAATACTTAAATGATTGAATATCTTTTTGGTCTTTGCGTGCCGATGGCATTATACTCTCCCAACCCAGAAAGAAGCCACCTAAACAGCTCTGTCAGAGGCTAAACAGAATACCTTTAACGTATTAGCCACATTAGTGAATATCATCACAGGAAAACGGAAATTAAAGTCGAAATCGATTAGAAAAACAAAGTTTTCAGAAATGCGTCCTATCCCGACTGAAAACTCATCACCATCGTCATTTTGTGTAGGTAACATTCTCAATCCACCATCTACACCCTGGTGTCAGGGTTTTTAGGAACCGCCTCTCGGCCTCTGAATACTATCTATCGAAATGACACATAACTGAGGTGCGAGTTTCTTGTGATGTTAAAGTTTGTAGAGTTAGGTTAACTTTCGGTAAACTAACGCAGTGCATATATACACGTGCGTATAATAAGCACCTATAAACTTCCGACGCATTTTTATACGCACTTGGATCGTGTAATTGTATGTTTTAGAGTTAGTGCCTGGAGGCGCGAAAAAAATTTCACACTTCAAGTAGAGCTGAGCAGTCTAACTCTACAGGAGTGCTATTATTGAAAAGTATGACACACACAAAATCGGCGAGCCGAATGAAAATACTTTGAATTACCAATTATGTCGAATGAAAACCATTCGATATCGAACACAAACCATTCGATATCGAACACAAACCATTCGAGTCACCAGTTTGGCGTGAGTCATAGTTTTCAAAAATAGCACTCCTGTAGAGTTAAGACTGCTCAGCTCTAAGCGGGAAAACTTTTTGACAGTGCGAAGCCTGGTCTCGTCTTGACGATGGCAAGCGACGAATGAAAAATAAGAATACTCTGAAGTTTTGAATAGACATGACATTCTATAAACAGAAAAAATAAAATGTACTTCATATCAACGTACCTAGGCTCTTTCCGTCCGGAGGCTAGTAATCTAGGTTCTTATTAAACAAAATATTCCGCGTTTTGCAAAAAGCTATAAGCTTAGCTGTAATAAGTATTTTAATATTATACTTATAGAGATTAATCACTTACCACATCATATATCCAAACTAAACTCAGCAGAAACTCCAACGTCCAAAACACCACAAGCACTTTGATCCGAAATCACACTGCCGAGAACCGCGAGAATCTGATATCGATTTTAATTTATCTTTATCGATTTAATCACCCGGCTTTAAACGGCCGAAGAATATTGGATCGAGAAAGCGCTAAATCGCCGCACATGAATTGAATTTGATGTGACAATCTTAATGTTTTGCGGTTTTTAGTACTCGTTACCACAATTGCGTTGGTGGTACCGCGACGTGCGAGAAGTACGGTAGGCCCACCGCGTGTGAAGACTGCCGGTAATCGCGTGCATCACTATGGATAGAAGGTGAGGAACTCGGCGGAAAATTGTAATCACGAAGATGATGGACGGGCAATTTCATCAATTTTTTTTACCATTTTATATTTGTAATTACATAGGTCTACCACTAACAAAGATCAGAGAAGATACTGGCCAAATAGTTACCTATCACCCTTTTTGCTTCCACTCCTAGATGCATCGCTTAAATAATAAAGGAAATCATTTCCTCGCTTGGCTTTTGCAAAATAGGTAAAATGTTTTGCCTTCGAGTCTGTTATCAGGCAATCAGTGTGTCTACCATGAGATTTTAACGTAGACGCTAGCAACTGTGTTTGTGAAGACGAGCATTTTGTTTGTCAATTAATGTGAAGCAGTCGCTATCGTCATCGGTAATAGATAAGTTATATAATAGATAAGATAATAAGTATAGAACCACAGATGTTTTAGACCTGCAATGTCTAAACCACAACTTGAATTCAATTCATATGATTATCAATACCAGTCATCAACTAATTTATTTTTTCGCATAGCAATGTACTTGTACAAAAATAACAACAGAATTAAATAACTTTTTACATTCCGATGGAATCGCGTGTTGTAAACTTGTAACTACTACATGGTTTACGATTATGGCATTTTACGAAAGTTACAATTTTTATACGGAATTCTTAATTGTATAATTGCTATTGTTAATGTTACGGTCCTCTGCGGTAACGGTCAGCTTGATCACGGGTCAAGATTACTGACTATGAAAATAATTTGTATAAAAATTTGTGTCGTGACTTTGAAAAACTTTATGGAAATCGTATGAATTATGAACGATATGTCTGCATAAACTGTAGATTCGTTATTACGGTACTTTGTAATTATTTTTTATTATATTTCCTTTTATTTTTTTATGTATCATTTACTAGGCAAAACATACGATCAATCTGATGGAAAGAGGTAAACCGAAGCCCATGAACAATAACCGAAAACGGAGCGCTATTTTTAAAATGTGTAACTCATTATGTCGAATAAAAATCATTAGCATCGCCGACTATGCCAAATGAAAATCATTCGATATCGAACCAAAATCATTCGACGCAAACATTTTGCGTGAGTCATATTGAGAAACTCCTATTTTTGAGTTTATTAAAATTAAGAGAGGTAGGACATTTTGTAAGGAGTAGTCCGTCTGGGGAAGTACCTCCGCCCCTACAGAAGACCGCAGCCAAATAACACTGTGATGCAGTGTTGTGTTCCTGCTGGTGAGTAGGATCGCCAGGCTCCAGAGGGGTCGCTGTGCTGACAGTGGACAGGTCGGCAACGCGCTCGTGGCATCTCCGGTGTTTCACGCGCTCATAGGCTACGGTAACCACTTACCATCAGGTGCGTCGTACGCCCGTTTGCCTACTTAGTTGTATAAAAAAACCGACACATTTTATAATCCTAATCCACGTATAATTTTATTTCTAGTAATGAAGTAGAATAGAAGATATGCCCTATTTAACATGACATATTGTGAACTGTGAAAAACCAAAGGCAAATTAATTTATTGCAGTTGCCAACATGTTTCCTTTGTTTTGTTGCAAATGTCTGAACAGTTTTCGTACGTAACTTTCAAACTACATTTCTCAATTCATCAATCAATTGCTAACTTAAATAACTACATTTACCTTTGGAAAATTCAACTTAACTCCGCTTACTCACTTTTTATTGGCGTGGATGTCGTCAAAGACGAAAGAATCCCTTTATATCAATAGTACCACTGATCAGTACCATTTAATATATTCAGCTATGTAAACCTCTGCTACTTTCAAAAGAAATTAGTAAAATACAAAAATAAATCATAACATTTTTTGAACAAAATTTTTTTTTCTTTTATTTCTACAATTTTAAAACTTTGTTGCATTTATTTTTAGTTTTGTATTTACTGTTTTACTGTGCAATAAAGTTATTACAAACAAACAAACTTTCTTGGTAGGTATGTATTAAATAAACTAGGATAGATAAATGAAAGTGAAGTATACAAAATTATTAACTTTATTTAATTCTAACTTAACACACTAATCGATAAGAAATATATCTCCCAGCCGTTTCAGAAGATCTGATAATTTTCACCACCTGAAACAAAAAGCCACGCCGTCATACAGATCCTATTATGAAAAACTAAATTTAAAAAAAAAAAAAAAAGTTCTCTTTTCGTGGTAATTATTGAAATGGAATTCTACCCTTCCCGCGTATCCGCCAGGAACATAGTAACATCATCGCGACAAAAATTGTCATGAAAATAAAACAGACTGATTTTTTTATCAGAGACAGATATAAAATACAGATAAAAAATACCTACGCTTTAGAATTTATTGAATCAAGATAGTAGTATGGATGAGTAAATGAACAGAAGACTTTATTTTAATAATATGGGACTTCCTAAAAACCGGAGAATTAAATGAGATAAATCGAAACTACCGGTTTTGCATAAACGGCATACCAGATACCCACTCAACTATTTAAGTCAATCACTTGTACTTGAACAAACACCGATTGATATCTAGAATCGATTACAAAAACTGAATCAATGCAACTGTGCCACGCAACAGCACTCGGATGCGAGCGATTTCTCTTCGTGACCAAAACACACGCTCACGGACAATAACGTCATTATTAGGTGTTATGATTTGCACACAAAACTGTTAACTATTGACAACCACAAATTGTCTTTCAGCGAAAAGGGGTTAATCTGATAGAAGGCCACTGCCAGTGTTAAAGAAATGATCAATCAATTACTAAATTTAAAAAAAAACTTCGATTTTTATACAAGATAGTTTTCGCCAAACAAAAAACAAATTGATAATTAAATTTTATTGTTTTGTAAACTCAGCA
The DNA here is from genome assembly GCA_947363495.1 of Euzophera pinguis. Taxonomy (NCBI): domain Eukaryota; kingdom Metazoa; phylum Arthropoda; class Insecta; order Lepidoptera; family Pyralidae; genus Euzophera; species Euzophera pinguis. Next base: position 8,461,631 of record OX376171.1, read on the forward strand.
ATGAATTTCTCAACACATTATATCACAGTTATTAAGTTACATAAGGTGTTCATAGATAAATATTTAAAAAATAAAAAGATGAATAAAATCATTCAAGTTGAGATCAAGGATAATAAGGATTGTTAGTCTAAATTTAATCAATGGAGATTAATATTGTAAATTGGTGTGGTAATGTACATTCTTATATGGACTGAGCTGTAGCCAAAAGATAGGCTTCGTTCTATACTACTAACAGGCAAATTGCCCGCGTGATGTGAAGCGGTATGCATAAAAAAATATAAAAAGTACTAACCTGCCCTCTCTTAAGTCCAAAGTATCTTGCCACAGGATCTCCAGCCTGTATCCTCATCAACATATTCTCTTTTAGCTTACTGAAGTAAATGGTTAAGAAAATTATTCTATTTGATAATTAATTCATCTAATTTTAAGTCTGTTTCCACAACTACTATAACTGAAGAGTTGTATGTACTTACAAGATAACTAAAATTCATAAATAATTATGTACACTGATTGAGCCACAAATAGAAAAAAGATATCATATATATTTAGGCTTTAGTGTAAGTATAATTAGAGGTGCATTTTTCTATTATGTGTCTATTATATGCCCTGCCAGCTTAAGAATGAAAGGCCCTGATATGAAGTCAATTTTGTCAAGCAAGCTTTTCAAGCAATGTTCGGACGGCCCAAAGCATGACGGTAGATATGAAAAAATATGAAGAAGATTAGATAATGCACTAAAAGCAGTAGCTTTTTTTTATTCTAGTATACCATAATGTACGGTGCAGGCCATGGTGTTAGCCATAACACCATACATGAAGTGATGCTGATGATAAGTTGATGATGGTGTGGAGATACAAGACCACGTCACATAGTAAACTGGTTTATTGTTCTTGATAAATGTCACCACATCTTGATACTTAGGTGTGACGGGTCCTTTCTCGACGGCTGCTCAATAGTAACACAAATAAATAATTATGAAAAAATCCTGAGAAATACTATTAAATAATGGACACTGCAAAGTGTTTGAAATGTTTTGTGTAAATAAATAAGTATTAAAATAGTTTAATTTACTGTGTAACAATTGCAAAAAAACAGGAGTCATAACTCCCAGTGACCCCTGCCAGTGGTGGCTCTACAGAATATGGAAAAAAACTGTATTTGAAAAGGATACTATCTAGCTAACAGCTCTTGTTTCTCGTCGGGAGTGAGCACTATGTGCTCTGGCACCAACTCATGTTCTGTGATATTGATTAGCAGCTCCGACTCTAAAAACTGTTCTAGGATGTATTTTGGGGCCATGTCGACCAACGACTGCTTGGCCGATGGAGTCATACCTGGAAATGAGACATCAAATTCAACATTGTCATTGATTAAATTTATTCATCAATATTAAAGTTGTTATCAAAAGTTTGTCTGTTAAATATTAATGTTAGCATTAAATCCACTTTGAAGCTTTAAATTTATTTGTTGTTTTAATAGTCATAGACTGGTAGTCATACCGCCATTGTGATGAGGAATTTTATCCAGCAAATGACCTCAGAATACTTAAAATACTTGCAGTGCAAAAATCAGCAGACATAGTAGTTGAGTAAGTTTTTAAATGTTCGGCATATCTTATCAATCTAACTAAAGTAATTTCTGCCTAAAACAAATGAACAAAAATAAATAACTATTATAATTACCAGCTTGTACTACAACAATAGCTCTATGAATATTTTCCTCTTGCATTCTGGTACAATAAGTCTTGATAGTTTTAATTCCTATTTTAGCTTCGTCAGGGAAGAAAACAAACATTTGGTCTGTAGGGTCATCATTGTGAGCCACTAACACGATCAAATCACTGCGGGCTGGCCGCTTTTCACTGAAACACAATTTCACTGATAATTTTATAGTTATCACATGTAACCTCGCGTGCAAAGTATTGAAAATTTTATCTATTTATTAAAAGTTTATTATCCCACAAGTGCATTACAATTGGCAGACTTAATTAATCATTATTGTAAAACAGGTAAAATTGTGAGCTTCCTATAAGTAACAATTTTTATAATTTGGAATAAAAAAATTCGGAGTTGTGCATGCAATCACCTTTTTACCCACTGTTTTGCAAGTTTGTAATATATCTATTCAGAGGTAAGTATATATTACACATGATTACACCATAGGGTTTGTTTTAAAAAGAAAACTTATGTTTATTTGTCATTATTGATGTCAATCCATTGCCAAATTTTAATGTCAATTCACAACAACAACACAAACTACTACTACTAATTTTGAAGTTACAATGCAGCAATTAGATGAAGCAATCAAGAAGCATATTTCAAAAAAGATCATCTCAGAGACTACCAAGCTATACTTAGGTAAGTAAAACTAAAAAAAATATTGTTTTAGGTTACCTAGGTTTATCGCCAAACTGTTCCTTGAATTGTTCCAGCGTTTGATCCAATTCATCCTGCGTTACCAGATAGCCTCGATCGTGACAGAGCTAGAAATATAATGATTTACATGCATAAACAAACTAATTTTAAAAAGTAAACTTAATCAACATAACCTCAACTATGTACCTGCATAACAGTTTTTCGGATTCGCCATAATTTGTATGTCTCGGCATCGTCATCCATGTTTTCTTCTCAGTTTAAATTAATTATTAGTGTAAATATTATTCATAAAATCGTAATTAAATGTAATTTCTGCAAACTGAATAACAAAGCAAGCAAACCGAAAAGTCGAAAACTCGCAAACGCAACCCAACCAACAAAACCAAAGAAAACAAGTCCACAAAATGCCGCAAATTAAAACGTCAAGTCAGTCCAATCCAAACATCAACGTCAATTTTTTTTTTTGTAATGAGTATTACGGCCATGGATACAAATCCTTTATAGCCCTTCTTAATTTTTCAATCTTCTTCAATCCTACAGTGTGGTTTTGTCAAGTCCTAGTCAAGTGTAAAAGTCTAGTCGGTAGTCAAGTCTAGTCAGAAGAATCAGGCTAAATGAAGTGGTAGAAAAACTGCACTTAGCGATTACTAGATAGGAGCTTTTGGCAACAAAATCACATGAAAATCACATAAATCAAACACTGTATCACTTCCCAACACTCACGCTTGTTATCGAACACTTTGCGAATAATAATCCACCATAATTATGCACAAACACTCAAAAAAACATAAATTTTGGAAAATAAAATACAGCGCCCTTATATTAATAATTGGTCTCGCGCGCTCGACTAGTCGTGTAGACGCGTCAGTCACGCCGCAACCGATGAGTGAGTTGGACGTCTAGATAAATTAAAAAAATTATGTAAAAACAAACTGTAAGAATAATAGTAAAAAAAAATAAGAAAGATACTGGTATCACGTACCATAAGTAAGTATTGTATATTGCTCAATGTTGCCGTGTATTAAAAAATCCTAAATTCCCCTAAGTTTCGATTTTTATAATTTGGATATTTTGTTTTTTAACTTCCGACCCCAAAAGAGGGATGTTATAAGTTTGACTACAATTTTGTCTGTCTGTTTGTGGCATCTTATTTCTTCAATAGGTACTGGTCTGGGAGAAACATGAACATGGACAAAACCAAGGCAATGTGTAATGTCCATATTACGCCATCACCGGTTTCTGTCGGGAACCACACCCTTGAAGTTGTAGACCAGTATGTCTACCTGGGTCAGATGATCCATGCTGGCAACTCCAGCTTCGAGGACGAGGTCTTTCGTCGAATCCGACTCGGATGGGCGGCGTTCGGGAAGCTACGTAGCGTCTTCACGTCTAAAATACCTCAGTCCCTCAAAACTAAGGTCTTCGACCAGTGTGTGTTACCAGTGATGACATACGGGTCCGAAACGTGGTCTTTGACTATGGGCCTCATAAGAAAGCTCAAGGTCGCCCAGAGAGCTATGGAGAGGGCGAAGCTCGGTGTTTCCCTACGAGATCGAATCAGAAATGAAGAGATCCGTAGGAGAACAAAAGTCACCTACATAGCCCAGCGGATTAGTTCTTTGAAGTGGCAGGGCACATAGCGCGGAGAACCGATGGCCGATGGGGCAGAAAGGTTCTCGAATGGCGACCACGTACCGGTAAGCTCAGCGTTGGACATCCACCGACCAGATGGTCAGATGACCTGAAAAGGGTCGCAGGCAGACGCTGGATGCAGACTGCTGCCAACCGATCATTTTGGGAATCATTGGGAGAGGCCTATGTCCAGCAGTGGACTGACTGCGGCTGAAATGATGATGATGATGATGATGGGAGAAAAGCTACTACGAGCTAGCTGCTTCTCTTCCCGCACAGACTATACAAGCCGGCCGAGGGAGTGGGCGAAAATCGATGAAACCATAACCTATCAATAGTGATGGGCCGAACATGGGTTTCACCGAATAAGAATATTTGGCCGAATGTTCGGTAAAGATTTACCAAACCGGATATTCGACCGAATAATTCGGCATAATTAAATCTATTATTTTAGAGGAAACATCTATTATTTTATAGAAAAATAATATTTTTATTTAATTTAAAATAATAACTATAAAGAAATGCAAATTCTTCAACTTATGTTCCTGATAACAAAATAACGGTAATTTAAAAAACTAAAAAAACCCGACTGCGTTTCTGTATAATTCGGAAATTAAACAACCCAAATAATCCGCCATTTTGATATTTTTTTATATGTATACCCTGTGCCACTCTCACAGTAAATACAAATCTAACGACACTTCTCAAGCTAAAATCCATCTAACCGTTCAGGCTGCAAAGCGTGCCAAACAATTAAACATACCTACCTGTAAAGTCAGTCGTGAAAGCGAAACAGAAATGTCCTGTGTTTTGATTAAGTCTCAATAAGATCTTCTTTTTTCTTAGTTTGTCAATTGAGTAGCTAACTTTATTAGTAACTATAATAAGTTTATTATTAGAGAAAGAACAAACATTTTTTTTTAAATCTGTAAAGTATAAGGCCGTGAAAGCGAAACAGACAGATAGAAAGACAGAGACAGACTTTCGCATTTATAATATTATATTAGTATGGAGTTTTTGTATGCTGTGACTGAAACAACTTTAAATTGGCTACCCCTTACAATAATATATACTTTGAGTTGGTAGGTACTCAAATTGCGAATTTACTGGGCAAAGTGGTCTTTGCACAGTGACTTTGATGAGTGGAAAGAAAGAGAGGAGGCCTATACGGCTGGAAAAAAAACTTTGCCGAACATTCGGTGGTTTAGCCGAGTCTTCGGCCGAATACGAATATTCGGCCCAAGCTATCACTATTTTTATTCCATTTTCCACCTTTACGCCTAACAACATTCTAAATGTGGCCTCTAGGTAGTTGGTACCTCGTTGGGTAGTGTTGCCGGAAAATCGATTATCGACTTTATTCTATAATTTTTAGTTGTTACTGGCTAAATTAAATAAAAGTAAAAGCCATATTATTACAAAAAAATATTGTCATGAGTGACATTGACTGAAAGCGATTGGAATGGAAATGACTGAATTTTGTCACATCTATTTTCTGTCGTTCTATGTGTTTGAAGTTATTTTGTAATATATTGCAAATTACATATAATTTTAAGTTTAATTACACATTTCTACGTTAAGGATAATGGCTGGAATTAAAGGTACATATATACAATAGAATTAACTAAATTTGCGGTCTTAGTTATGGCGTGAAAGTTTTTTTTTATTATGAGTCACGTTATTTACCAACACCTATTAATCTTCTATTATTTCTCCTGATTAATACAATGTTTTCTTCTCTTTTTCATGTTCTCGGGATGTGTGATTTACAGGGTAAGTTCAGTACATATTTACTAATTCATTTAATTTTAGCTAAAATGATTTATCTATTCTTTGTGTAACGAAAAGACTTACGTAGCACCTTTCATCAAATCATTTTTGTTCATACTATCTAATAGAACTTTCAGTAAAAGGTTCTGCTATTCTCACTGAAATTGTCAAAAACCATCTGGATTTCACGTTTGTCTTTGTTCATAAATATAACACTTACCAGCCATGAAAATAATTTTGTGGTAGACTTATTAATTACAGTAGGAATTTACATAAATAGCTAAGAACTATTAATTCTGAGAAGTAACTTGAAAGACTTGATTTTACTGACCCTATATTTTGCATCACTTTCTACAAAACATTGATTTTTTGAACAATCGATCTTTAACGATTTTTGATAATATGTTTAATAGAAATAAGTTAATTTTGTTGTCAGGTTGTCCATTTAGTGATTAGTGTATTACTATAAACATTTGCTAAAGTACAAGTGAAAATGTGGGCTGATGTTTATAACTAGAAATAGTCAAATTACTTCACAAAACTATAAGAACTTGTGGAATATTATCTATCATAGAAATATCAACCTCTGAATGTTTAAGGCATTTACATTCATGTGTGTCCCATATGTTGGTACATCTGAGTCAATCTAACAAACAGCACTATTTTCATTAAAACAAATATATTTTAAGGCAAATTTAGTTATTTAAATAATAAATTTAGCCAGTGCATTTTGCATGAGCAAATCAAGTATTAGCATGGAAATTATTACAATGTTCAAATCACTTGACCAGTCATGATGAAGACTATGGATCAAAATTACTTACAACAAAATGTTATAAGCATTATTACTCTTTAGCAGTTGAAGTATGTGTATGTGTGTGTAGCTAAATAATGCTAGACCTTAACCTACAGTCAACAATGTAAGGAAGGTTATGGGAGGGCAGCATAAACTGTCTTTAGTTCTGAAGATTGTATAGCTTGGAAACTCATTTGTGGTGACCATTCTCAGCAGTAGGGGAATGATAAAGAAAAAGAAGGTAAATAGTGTTGTAATTTGTATCAATAAAGTACTCATTTATATTTCAGTTTGGTGTCTCTTGCATTTCTGGGCTCCATTGGAATGACTTTTGTCATTCTAGCATGTGCATTACCTGAATACAAGTAAGTTGGTCTATTATTGAAGTTTAGAATTCTTTACTGTCTGAACTGAAACTGAAATAGAAAAAGAAAACAAAAGTTTGACTTCTTTGAAATGTTCTAACGTAGCTATTAAAAGGACACATTAATTTAATCATAGAAAATAAAATAATTAAATATTGTCTTTGATATGAACTAAAATAAGGTCCCTCGTTTACAGTAAGCTGGTCACTATTTGTTTCAGAGTATGGTGGCCATTCTTTGTGGTTATTTTCTATGTGTTGTGCCCGATTCCCACAATGCTGGCCCGGCGTCACACGGACGGCACGGGCGGCACAAACTCTCCGTGCATGGAAGCAGCCGTTTTCATCACTATGGGCTTCATTGTTAGCTCTTTTGGACTACCAATAGTTCTGGCAAGGACTGCTGTTGTGAGTTATTTTTATGTTACACAATTTTTCCAATTTTTCAAAAACCTTTCTTGAAGGTAGGTTCAATAGGTAAACATAATGCCTTTATCCACTATCTCTTTCGACACAAAGGCTTCAGAGAGAGTTTAATCACCTCTTCATTTGCCTATCTCATTTTCTCTTTACTTTGTAATATTAGTTTGTCATTGATTTCAGTCCATTTGTCACAAGTTATTATATCTTCACATCAGTGGTCGATTCATTATCAGCTGCCTACTTGGATAACTCAGAACAGATTATCCTGGTACATACATATGAGTAGGGCTGACATCAAATACCTTGATAGTCCTCATGACCTCACTGGTGGAGGTGAGCAGTGGGGCCACCAATCCATATCCCAATAAGGCCATAGATTATATTAATTGTATAGTACATTGATTGATGGTTGTTATTTTTCAGATTACAACCGGAGCATGCTGCCTGACAATCGCTGGCAACATCATAGTCTACCTAACCATAATTGGTTTCTTCACGATCTTCGATATGGATGATTCTGACTACACCATGTGGTGAGAGATCTAGGAGCTGTCATTGTTATTGAAGTTTGAGGGACGATGTTAGGCATACAAAATTTTTGTAAGATAATGTTGTGGTTATTAACTTAAGTCTGATTGCGATTAGCACCGATTACTCAAGTTTTTAATCAAAGGAGTAAATTGAATGTGATTGAAAGATTTTTGAGAAATCCATATTTAATTAACATCATATAATACATTACTTACAGAAAAAGTTTCCTATACCTCTATCTCAGTGCCCAGAATCCACTTAATGCAATGACTTCAATCCTAATCCTTTTATGCATTGCATAAGACAAGACTACTACTACTACTTTAACTAGTAGTTTTTTATATTGTTCTGAGTCTGAACTATATTTTTTGTAAATTATCATATTCAGATTAGTACTTTGATTGAAAAATTTAGTGCAACTTTACAATCTTCTTTGATAACATGATTCTGTTTACATTTATTCACCATGAAATTTTAGTCATTTGGGACCCATCGTCCAGTGATTCCATTCTTGCAACTGAACAACTTTCCCCAAGATACTTGGGTCGAAATATGGAGTAAATTTTTGGACCTCCCATACAAAATGTCTCATCACGTGACCTAACTTACTATGGGAAGTCCAATTTTGTTTTTTATGTTTCGAGCTATGTTCCTTGGGGAAATTTGTTCGGTTGCATGAATGGAGTCACTGGACGATGGGTCCCAAATGACTAAAATTTCATGGTGTATATAAAATGCCACTTATCACACTTGTCAGTCAATATGATTGAAATGAAAATATCTTATCTTAATTTCTATTTCATATGCATTGTTTTCTATGCTTCCATCAAAATCTAATCTTAGAACTTTTAGACCAAACAGATTTTGAAGACACTCACCATTTTTTTTCTGAATCGTTTACAAATGTGTGGAACTGGGGTGTGTCAATAGCATCAAAATGACTGAAATATCTGTATGATTCATCTAAGGTTGGCTAAAAAACTGCATTAGCGATACATTGATACTCATTTTATTAATTCTGTATGGTTTGTTGAATTTATTTAAATGGTGCAATAAAGATATAATTCATTGATTCATCAATGTTATCATAGAAGATTGGTAATCTAGTGGTCGATACTGACTAATATATAAGCTCGTTGAGCACAGACTGCTATATTTTGATTATAATTTCATGGTTAATTTGTAAAAAATGTATAACTAAGGGATTTGCATGTAGAAATATGTATTCCATTTCTGTAATCCATTATTGTGTTGCTATGTTATTTGAAAATTGCATTGGATATAATTTTAGCACGGGTTGTAATTTTATTTATCATTGCATTTCTAGGAACAACTTACGAATGGTGGAACTTGGGCTAAAATAGAATCAAGTAATATTTATGATGGCTTGTTAAGCACTGGTGCCTTACTATCATCTGTAATAGCAGGGCACAAACGAGTGAGCAAGAGAGATGTCGCCTTACACCTTGTATTGCGCCATCTCGTTCCCTCACTCGTTTCTGCTCTGTGTTTAGAGGCGATAGTAAGGGCTCTGGGCCCTGGCCTTAGGTACACCAGTAAAAGCTGGAAAATACTCTTACGTTTATATTTCACATTAGAAAGATGTTAAACCAGAGTCGGGTTCACAGAGTGATCTCACTCTGACAAGCACAGGTTATGCACTAGTACTCGTTACTCAGTTCGGTTTGTTATGTTTGACGCATCCTGTAAATATAATTTTTTATTTTAATCTGAATTCTAGCCTTATGTACATGTTCCTAGTTGAAGTTAGAATGGCAGTATGATGTTGTTTGGTCCGAATTTATTTACACAACTCTTTAATTTTTTTTTAAACTTGATGGATCAAAGTTCTGTGTTACCTCAATTTTTATTTAAAGTTAAATTTAGCTCTCCATTTTGACATGCTGCCATTCGATGTGGAAATTATAGGATATAGTCACAAAGAATGAAATTATCTCTGTTGACGTGCTATCATTTTTATAAGTTACGCCGTTAGAGTTAAAAGTAAAATATTTGAATGACGGGAAAATATTTCTGCCATGATTGGCACAGAAGCTATGGTACACCACTCTCGGCTATTGGATGATGCGCTGCGGATGCGCAATGGCTGGGTTTCGGCTGTGGGTATTTTTTGTGCAAACATAAATCCTGTTGATATTCCCCCCTTAATCATAAAAACGTCCGTTAAGATCATTGTAACTAAAATTCCCTTCAAATGCACACAAATCGGATTTGGTTCATAACAATGGAATTTTTATTGTTATGAAGTTTCTACCAGTCTAAGGAATATATGCTGTCTCGTTCTTTCACGTTGAATTATTGACAAGAAAGGCAGGGGCTAAACATATTTTAGTAAAATTAGGCCTAACGAACGTTCGTTGTTTTTTTATGAAGACTTTGAATTTAAAATTGTATGCTGTAACAATAAATTACGTAACTTCAAACTAAACCGGTTGCGCTATGTCTGCGCCATAGAAAATTGACAATGTAGCTTATAAACATGATAGTACTGTAGGCACATACATTTATAAATGCATGGTGGACGGTGGCCGGTTTAAATATATTTCGTTGCCATGAATACAATCTTAAATTTCTGAGGTTGTTTCTAGTTTATCATTATATTTTAATGTTGACATGTGGAGCCAAATAGGAAAGGCTTTGACCCAACAGTGGGACTGTAAGCTCGATAAAAATTGTAGGTCTGTATTTTTATATCAGATATAATTCAATTTATAAAAATCTTTGTTTTTATCTTTTCGTTGTTTAGACATTTTTAATGTGTCCTTGACTTCCAATTTGTTATGAAAGATCTTTGTTTTCAGCCTTTCAACAAAAAATAATAATAATAATTCAATAAGTAGATTTATTAATATAAGAAAATTATACGTATAAACATATTTTTTTATCAACTCATCCGTTATTTTTTTATTTAATAATAATTTTATCATTTAGTATTAAATATCTTGGCTACCAAAGTGTCATTAATGCAATTTTGATATTTTCAGACCTGATGAGTAGGTATATTATTAAATTAAGTTTGTCCAATTATACAATACCATTTCAGTGTGTGTTAATATAATTTAGTTATATATCCAATGAAATAATTTTATACTAGCAAATTAATACAAAAATTTTGTCAATACGCCTAGACCCTATGAGAGAGCTCCTGAAATAATTGCAACTAAAATTTGTTATTATTGAATATATCTGTTTATTATTTTAAATGCCTACAAAAGCATCTTTCTGGTTTTTAACTTTCTTAGTAAGGAACAGTGCATGAATAAAGAAAAAAAAGATTTTTTATTTATGAGCTCAGAATAAAATTAACATTGAGGCAAAAATTTCCTAATGATTTATTTTTCTTATTATGGTAACTGTGAAAAGGATTAAAAATTAGATTTTGTATATAAATCCATACTTAATACTATTATTTTATCATTAACAATGTTAATAATTTCTAATTTTGGTACTGTTGAAAACGTAACAATACATTTTTTACAAATATTTGTTCCCTACAAAGACTTTTTTGTGAATTACGAACTAATACAGATTCATCTGCAATTAGTTATTTGTGTGTTAAAATTACATTCCTGTAATTAAAAATTGTAAATAATCAGGTCACAATAAATATTAACAGCTTTATACCTAGATTTGTTTTTAATTTTAGATCTTACATATTTTCTACTGTAATTTTCCATTTAAAGGGAATAATAAACTGATAACGAGACCATACCATACTGTGTAAAACGTTGATTTGTAAGTGAATATTTTAACAAAATTATTTTGATATAACTTTTTTTTTTTTTGCAATAGCATGATACTTATAATAATATCATGAGAACATAATTTAAAATTGCAACTGCTATTAACAATTTGTTAAAATTATTTTGTTTTTATTTTCAGATGACCATCATGCAGATCATCTATTGTCTCTGTGAAAGTACCTGATATGTATATTCTAATTTTTCACAAATAAAGTCTAAAATTCTCAGCTTTTTAATTAAAATAGCTTTATACAATAAAAATTAAATTAAATCGTTTATTTTCAATATAGGATATAAATATTACTTATTGACGTCATTTTACTTATATTAAGTTAGTTAGAAAGGCTACAGCCGAAGGGTGCAAAAAAAACCAAAACTTTGTTAACTAGGTTTAATTTCATAAGTTACAGAACGATAGATATAGCATAATGATTTCTTATGTTTTCGCGATTGTTATTCATTAAAGCTTGGGACCCAGTCATAACTTAATAAAATCGCAAACTCGGAAGCAGACTGCAAGACCCTTAGATACTGTGAGCCAATACTGCGTGAATCGGAATAGTTCCTAATAAAAATTTCAGGCGGTAGTTTGTAATCTTATGACATCAAAGACAAATGTTAACTTAGTCTGCCTGCGACCATGAACGCTGTAAAGTGTTTGAAACGTCAGGTGTAAATAAATAAGTAATAAACGCGATAAAACCATATTAAAATAGTTTAATTTAATGGATAGATATAGCAATCAAAATATTAATTAAAATTAAGGAACGTGACGACGTTTCGATGTGAGAAACAGAAGTGTCGGAAAATTGGAAGGTGCCGGCGCGCGGGAGCAATTTCCACAAGGCGGTCGGATGAATCATATGCAGGTGGCCGCTTGTCCGAACTCTCGGGTGTAGCCGGTAGCTGGGTGGTCGGTGACGTATGGAGTCGGTGACGCAGCGCTATCCATGTATTAGGACTGCGTAACTAGTTTACCACCACTTCCAAAGCGCAAGTGGGGAAGAAGCGGCGCCACAAGCTCCACTGCAGCATTTTCTTCAAAAAGTCAATATACAATTAAGAAAAAAAAACTTACTTAAATAACTAGTTAAATAAACGAATTCACATGTTTGTCAACATTTCTCACAATATTTTATTGTGATTTCAGATTATTTAAATTAAATAAGAACTGAGATAAAAATAATAATAATTAAAAATAAAAAAAAATTCAAATGTAATAACAGAATATATATATGTCAATTTGTCGAGGACTCTGCACCAAGCTTAAGTTTAACATTCCTGTCATTAAGAAAATCACCAGTACTATAATAAGCCTTTTTACAAAGTAGGTGGTTCTTTAACAAGGGCTTTAAATTGTCCATCAGGCAAACTAGTGATTGATTCAGGAAGCTTATTGTAGAAGTTTGTAACACAGTTCCCCACAAATGAGTCTTTAACCCTACACAGTCACAGGTAAAAATAATTTATCGTTATTGCGCAAGGCTCTATCAGTTATATCAGAGTTCTTTCTAAAAGTAGTAATATTTTTCCTCGTATACATGATAACTTCAAATATGTATTGTGAAGCTACTGTTAAGATATTGAATTCTTTAAACAACTCCCTAAGAGATTCCCTTGGGGCTAAACCATCGATGGCACGAACTGCTCGCTTCTGTAAGATAAATATTGTCTGTATGTCACTTGCCCTTCCCCAAAGCAGTAATCCATAGGACATTAAGCTGTGAAAGTAACTAAAGTAGACTAGCTTAGCAGTTGCTACATCTGTTATTTGTCTGATTTTTCAGACAGCATATGCCGCAGAGCTAAGTTTTTTAGAAAGAGTTGAAATGTGCGAACCCCATTGCAATTTTGCATCAATTTTGATTCCAAGAAAGGTGGTATCATCTACAACAGTAGTTCCCAAACTTATTTTTCTCGTGGACCACTTTCAAAATTTTACTGGTTTCGGTGGACCCCCTGCTGCTACATTTCTACCACATTCTTAAAGTCGCCAAAAAATAAAAATTGTGTCACTTCTGAGTTCTGTCCCTATATTTCGATATGTAAAATAAAAACGAAAAATGGTACATTTTATATCACTTTATTTATTAAAAGAATAGAATTACAAGAAAAAAATATTAAGGTAATATAGGTTCAGGTCATAATTTTAATTAATGGGAAGGATGTATCTGATGGAGTGTCAGCAAACGATCAATGTTTGGCTTTATTTTTGTGAGCAATAACCGCAAATCCCCCCGCTCTGTGATGTTTAATTTGCTCCTTTTTTTTGTTAAGAGGTTTGTAACGGCACTAAAACTCCTTTCGACAAGATATGACGAGGGAAAAGCTATTAAAAATTTCCTTGCGATTTCCCACAGTCCAGGATATTTTTCGGGTATTTCTGCTTGCAGCCAAAATGTTGGGTAGCCTTTTCTAAATTTCACCTTCAGCTCCTCATTAGTGCTTAGCTCGAGCAGCTCCTCTTGTAATACAACATTGGCCACTTCCGTTTCATCAAATGGATTTATTATCCATGGTGGTATATCCATCGTCAGTATATCTTCAAACCTGGTTTTGAAGTCATCATGCAGGGCACTTAAATGTTGACTGTAGGTATGGATATCCTCATCAATACATTCTACCTGCGACAAGTTTGGAAATTGAGAGAATTCGCGCCGACTAATGTTTTGCTTCATAAATTTCAATTTCCCAAGAAAAGCCGAAATTATCCCCTTTGTTTTTATTAAATTCAGGCTGTCCCCTTGTAACTGCAAGTTAATATCATTAAATTTTTTAAACAAATCTGTCAAATACGCAATGTCTGCTTTGAATTTGATCAAGTTTTCTTTTAAATCTGGATCTCTACTTTCTAAGAACTCTAATATGGAATCGAAAACAGAGTAAAATCTCGTTAAGCATGCACCTTTCGACAACCAGCGTACTTCAGTATGTAAGAGCAGTCGTTGGAAGTCTTCATCATTTTCGTCGCACAATTGAGCAAATAAACGTGTATTCAATGCATTGCTTCTGATTTTGTTGACAGCTTTTATTACAAAATGAAGAGATTGGTTCAACCTGTCACTTAAATGTTTTGCCACAAGATGTTGTCGGTGGATTACGCAATGAATAGCTGTAAGTCCTGGTATAATTCTTTTGAGATGACTTATAAACCCACGATATCGCCCGACCATTGCAGGAGCTCCGTCTGTTGCCACTGAAATAATGTTTGTAAATGGGATCGATTTTTCCGTAAAAAAATTACTCAGGACATTAAATATTGATTCGCCTTTAGTGTCAGTCTCCAAAGTTCTGGCAAATAGCAATTCTTCGTGAATTTCTTCCTCAACAATAAATCGGACATATGCCAATAGTAATGCTTCATTCCTGGGTAACGTTGACTCGTCCAGTTGTATAGAAAAATGAGTTTTTTGCAGATGATTGCACAAAAAGCTTTCGATATCAGAGCTCATTTCATCAATGCGTCTTTGTACAGTATTGTTACTTAATGGAATTCTTTTTAGTACGTCAAATGGAGATTTGTGCAAAACAGTTTTTAAAACCTCTTCAACAGCGGGTAAAATTAATTGTTCTCCGATAGTGTGCGGTTTTCCAGATTTTGCTATAAGTAATGAGATATTGTAAGATGCCCGCAAGCCATCATCGTTACTTTGAGATGTTGAAGCGAACATACTGTGCATGGTGGGTCTCTTTCCATATTTTTCTTTCAATGTTTGAAAATATTTTAAATCTTTACCTATTTTATCAGTATGACACCTTTTTAGATGATCTTCGAGCTTTAATGGTTTCATAGAGTCATTGCTCAAAACTTTGTTGCATAATAGGCACATGGGCAATTGTTTGTCTGCCTCTGATGGAACAAAACCATATTTCAAATAATCGACACTATATTGTCGACATTTTTTCTTTGCTGTAGCCATGTTTCGTGTCAGTTACCTTACCTGTAAAAAAAATGTTTTAGTAACCAAGTTTTTTTCTGAATATAGGTATCACACCGCAGCCTTTGTCAGCACGCGGAAAATGAATTACGGCTTGTAAAGGGACCAACTAATAAACCGCTGAGACAAATACAAACGTTTTCACAAAACGGTATCAATTTTAAAGTACATAATTTACCACTAATTTTTAATAGTATAAATAAAAATTAGTGTACTCAGTATCGAATACTGATCATATTTGTGTAGGAAAAAATAAACGTCGAAATCCCAAAATTGTCCATAAAAACGATAACTAACATTTTATTAAATCAATGAGTTCACGCGCTCCGTGTATTTGCGTATTTTTTGTCTGCGGCTTCATTGTTAAAACGTGACAAACAGGCATCGAAGTTCAAGCCCCGCCCTTTTCCCGTCGCCCGCGCACCGCTCGCTCTTTCCGAAAAGGAATAGTTTTGATAAAATAGTTACTTCAAAATCAATTTAACATGATTATGAAATTACTGTTTTATAAAATTAGTAGTTATTTGCAAGAAAAATTACAAAATTAATTGCTCTGCAATATTGCTTATTCGGCCTTTTTAGAGAGGCAGTGCTTCTCTCGTGAAAAAACAATTGAATAAAACGTGCTGTGTTTGTCTTCAAATCGAAAGAGGACAATTAAAATATCTGTAAGTTACTAAGTTACCTATCTATACAGGCCGTTGTGATCAACCGACTAGTACACGTAAACAAAATACTTAAGTACTATAACAAAAAAAGGTAGGTTACTTACTTTTCTCCGGCACTAGCAAACACAGATATAAATTTTCTCACAACTTTTTTCCAAATTCCGCCTTGTTTTCGAAATTCCGGAAACAAATGAATGCGTTTGGTTGCCTTTGGCATCAAGTATTTATAGTGTTGATCAAGTTCATGTCTGAACAAGCATTAAGCATTGTCGGGCGGATACCGCTTTGCAAGTCTGTACACGAAATTGTACGTAATATCGAATACACAAGTTTAGACAAGTAACAGTCGCTTGCCTTATTAAAATATTATCTGCTTAGATAGGTACTTAAAACAATGTAGGTAGGCCCTTATAAAAACTATGCTTACATTTTTGCTCTTTACTATCAAAAGCAGATAAATTTTCGTGGACCCCCATTAACATCTTATGGACCCCCATTTTTTGTTCACGCCTACGTAGACCCCCAGCAAGTCTCCCGTGGACCCCTGGGGGTCCACCTGGACCACTTTGGGAATCACTGATCTACAAGAACTAACTTTCCTCCGTTTAACATTATACCCACTTGAGTCTGTCTCACATTTGGTAGAGAAAATTTAATGCATTGGGTCTTATTAGCATTCAGCATTAAGTTGTTGGCGGAGAACCAATTTGATATTGTAGACTATGCATCATTCACATGGTCGATACTTCCGCTATGGCGATCCATTTTGAAAATCAAAGACATATCGTCTGCAAATAAAACTATGCCAGCCTTTTTTTCAACCGCGTAATGCAAGTCATTCACGTAAATCAAAAAGAGTAAGGGTCCTAGTATTGAGCCTTGGGGTACACTTGTCTTTACCGCTGAACCGCCTGACTTAACATTATTTAGTTACATCAGTCTGACGCCTATCACTTAAATATAATAAATCACTCATCACTTAAATATGATAAAGTCAATAACTTTATTGCTTTAGCATCAAAACCATAATGTGCAATAAATTAAACTATTTTAATACGGTTTTATCGCGATTATTACTTATTTATTTACACCTGACGTTTCAAACACTTTACAGCGTTCATGGTCCTGCCTGCCTGCAACCAGAGTTCAGATCAGAGTTCTGGTCGCAACTAATGAAAGGCCTTTATGTATGCAATTTCATTTATCTGTGCACAAGCATATAAGTGCGGTGACCGCGGACGCCCATACAAGCGGAATCTATTGGGGGTTATCTGTGATCTCACATCATCACTCATCAACACAGATATTAGAAATGTAGCTTTTTGCAAATATTGCAAATGTTAAACTGACATTGTAAAAAAATATATTTGACCATGTATACTATGTTTATAAAATTTGTTACTTTACTTTTCCAGGAAGGACATACAACCAACTTAAATTGACTCCTAAAATGTATAGCGCGCATACTATATGAGAGGTCAAATAACACTGGCTCATCCAATTTTTGGAAACAAAGAAATATTTCTTTTCCTTTACGACAGAATTTATTTTTTGCCATGCTTTGTAATTAAAGTAATTGATGGTAGTGTTCATAATGTTAGTTATTTTTAAATGTATGTCATTACGTAGTTACTTGTAAATGTTTTTTCATTCATTCACATCGAGTGGGTTACATAGCCAATCGACCAAGTACATCAAGGTTATAAAGATTTTTTGGAATTACCTTACGGCCTCTGACATGGTTCCTTTAACGACTGCCAGATGGCAGCCGAACGGGACCAACGACTTAACGTGCTTTCTGAAGCACGGAATCATTGTCTTTTGAATTAGCACGTGTTGCAGAATTTGGTCAATAACTACTGAAGGGCAATCACGCTAAATGGAAAAACGTTAACGTAACCAAAACCTCTCCTCTGACGTGGGTTCTACACCGTGAAATTTTAGTCGTTTTGGACCCATCGTCCAGTGACTCCATTCATGCAACTGAACAATTTTTCCCAAGATACATGGGTCGTTTCTAATTGACGTAGTCAAAAAAATTCTAAATCTTATATTCAATATTTTATACCCCAAACCTCTTAGATTAATAAATTGGTCCCCGCTCTAAGTATAGATTTATATCATTTAATTCCAATGACTGGTCGAGCCAAGTGGTCTAATGACGTGACCACACGTATGGCCTATTTGCCTATAGTATGTGTGTGCATGCTTTTCCAAAAGAGGCAAATACGTGCGTCTTCTTCGTCTTAGCGAGCTTTTCTAGTTGCGTAATCAGCTTACACTTTGGAGCCCAGGGTTCACTGTAATTTGTAAGTCATGGTCCTTGATTTGGCGACACTGGTTATTCTTCTTCTTCTTTGCGATTCGACTCTGGCTGTTATCAAACTTCAGAGGACCAAAACTCCGCCACCGACAAGGCATTGTCGTTGACTTCGTAGAGGTCCGTGAGCGTGCAGGTGGCTGGGCACGCAGGACAGGACAGGAGATGCGTCATGGTTTGGGGAGAGACATCGCACTGGCAGGCCACCTACGAGCAGTAGCCCCACCTGAACATGTTTTCCTTGCGATTTTCGACTAGACTCCAACTGTAATAATCATTGTAATCGACTAGACAGTCGAAAATAACGTTTCGTAAAAATGTCTCCCCTATTGGCTTCTTCGGGGAAGACAAGGAAACTCTACTAGTGGCCTTGGTTCCACTAGACACGCAGTACTAACGGCTGAACGTAATACGCCAAGTGTTGTCCACTCCAAGTTAGTTCGCACCTGCTGTTGCTTAACTCGCGTAATCGTCAGAAACAATCACGTCCCGCTAAGCTATCTAGCTAGCTACTTAAGTGCAGTATTTACGAAGTTTAAAATATTTTGACCGAATTAAAATCATTGTAATGGTTATTAAAAAGAGATAGATCCTCCACTATAGCTATCTTTTTCTGCTCGGGTTTTTGGTCAATGACCTCAGTCCGTTTAATTTATTAAGTGCATGGATAGCGGGATCCAAATTGACAAGTAAACTTTTTCATGAAAATGTCTAATTCGTAAACCATTTCGAGGAATAGGCTTAGGGAACAGATTACATTAATCAGATCTTTAGTTAAGCAAGTATTTTTTAAGAAAATCGCAGAAAACCCAATGACTTTCATTTTTTAGCAAGGTTGACGTATGATAAATGTGAATAGCCGGATAACTTCCGGCTATTCACATTTATTTTTTTAGGTTGGCAGCACAGCGTAGTGAATAAATATTTTTTGTTTGGTAGCGCTAACTAAGCGCTTCACGTACTTGTCACCCATGTCAAATGTCATCTCTGTTCAAGTAAACATAACCTAATTACATTCATTCATACATTATAATGAAGAAGCGGTGTCCAATTATTGAAAAATCAGATGTAAATGGATGAAGAGACTGCAGTAAAGTCCAATAAACAGGCCAATATGCAATAGATACGAGAAATGGGGTACCTAAATATTTGGCGATTGTAAACAAACAAGAAACCAACTTGCGGCTCGCGGTCCATTTTGACTTTGACATTTGACACTGAGATATATATTTTTTAATACCTTAGTAATTTTTGCTTTCTTGCAGTTCGAAATGGCCATTATAGCTGCATGACGTCATCACTATAAAATCTTTTAAATTAAATAACAAAAAAAATATAATTTTAAGAATTTTTTTCGTTTAAATTGTATCTCGGAAATAGTCTATTCTATCAATAAAATATATAACATACACAATTTATTATTTAGTTGACTAGCCAATTCTCGCGAGAATCTCGGCGAGGATCTTGCGGAAAATACTCGCCGGGAACCGCGACAAGAATGGGCATCCAGGCTCTCGCAATAATTCTCGGCGAGAAAAGTCGAAGCCTTTGAAATTCGGTGAAAGGGGAAACTGTCATAAAACAAGAAAAAGATGCACTGTGTGTGCAGTGACGTCACTGCCACTTGGTTTCGTGCAAAAGAGATAGCAAGACGTCCCCACGTAGTCAAAAAAATTCTAAATCTATGTCCCCACCACGCTCTCACTTTTCTTTCTGAGAAAACTTAAAAATTCAATTACTGACATTTTTGTTATTGTTTTCAGAATCGGTTACTTTTTAGTGTGCATATTGTTTCATATGCAAATATTGCCCAAGTATGAATACAGTCAAATAGCATAATAAACTTACTAGCCTAAAAACTCAATATTATGAGAAATAAACACCTGGGGCCTTACGAAACGACTGAGGAAACGAGATAACGCAATACAAGGTGTAAGGCGACATCTCGCATGCTCACTCATTTCTACCCTGTTATAAGTGGTGATAGTAAGGCACCTGGTATTGATGGTGTAACCAGTAAACAGGAAAAAAGTAATTTGTATAGTTCACGGTCCCATTGATGGACCGTTTCGTAGGTTTTTTGTTTGTAAAGTTTAAATTAATGTACTCTGAGTTTATAAACTAGGCAGTGATTAAAAATGCTGGTATTTCTTTATAAAAGACAAGACTGTCGTGTCTGTATAACTTAAATTAAACTACTATAATGTGAAAACTTGGGTTTAATGTGTAATTAGATAAAGAATAAAATCTGAATCACAAATAAAAATAAACTGATATCAGTGAACGAAACGTTGATTTGATTAATCATCTTCCGCTTTTGACGTTTCAGCAAATGTCAAAAAAGTGTGAAGTGTACATTTATTTACCGCACCCTAAAATCTTTTAATCATATTTATCAGTATTTTGTGTGATTCTTAAATAATATTAATAACGTGTCGCCATGGACCATCTACCGGCCTGTATTATAGATGTGGGCACCGGCTACACAAAGCTGGGGTTCGCCGGCAATAAAGAACCGCAGTTCATCATTCCATCAGCCATTGCGATAAAAGAAACTGCAAAAGTAGGCGATCAGAGTACCCGACGTATGACGAAAGCCGTGGAGGATCTAGATTTCTTCATAGGGGATGAAGCGTTCGAAGCTACTGGGTATTCTGTAAAATATCCCGTACGCCACGGTCTTGTGGAAGACTGGGATCTCATGGAGCGGTATATTGAACAGTGTATCTTTAAATATTTGAGGGCCGAGCCTGAAGATCATCACTTCCTGCTTACTGAACCACCGTTGAATACTCCCGAAAACAGAGAATATTTGGCAGAAATAATGTTTGAGTCATTCAATGTGCCAGGTCTGTACATAGCGGTGCAAGCTATGTTGGCCCTCGCTGCGTCATGGAAGTCGCGCGCTCCCGCTCAACGTACATTTACAGGCATTGTAATAGATAGTGGAGATGGTGTAACCCATATTGTGCCTGTAGCTGAAGGTTATGTCATTGGTTCTTGCATCAAACACATTCCTGTGGCCGGGCGAAACATCACGTCATTTATACAATCACTTCTGCGTGAACGTGAGGTGGGTATCCCACCAGAACAAAGCTTGGAGACTGCAAAGGCTATCAAAGAGAGATATAGTTACATTTGCCCCGATATTGCCAAAGAGTTTGCTAAGTATGATTCCGATCCTGCCAAATGGATGAAGAAGTACACCGGTGTAAATGCTATAACAAAAAATCCATTTACTGTTGATGTTGGTTATGAGAGGTTCTTGGGGCCTGAGATTTTCTTCCACCCAGAATTCTCAAACCCAGATTTTACTGTGCCTTTAAATGAAATGGTAGATGAAGTTATACAATCTTGTCCAATTGATGTGAGAAGAGGACTATATGGAAACATTGTTTTATCAGGAGGCTCTACAATGTTCCGTGATTTTGGCAGAAGACTTCAAAGAGATATTAAAAGGACAGTAGATGCAAGATTGAAAATGTCGACTATGCTCTCAGAAGGTCGTATTACACCAACACCTATTGATGTTCAGGTGATTTCGCATTATATGCAGCGCTATGCAGTTTGGTTCGGAGGAAGTATGCTGGGTTCCACACCAGAGTTTTATCAAGTGTGCCACACAAAACAAGCATACATGGAGTATGGTCCTAGCATTTGTAGACACAACCCAGTATTCGGTACCATGACATAAAACCATAAAAATGACAGTATTAAATGAAATTATAATGATGGCAATCATTATTAATAAGTGTTATCATGAATTTATAAATTTAATATGCTATTATTTTGAATACTTAATTATGCCTGTTACTTTAAGTATATGTTATAATGTTAATTTAAGTTTGAAGACTGACCCCTGAACGTAAACTAATTAATTAACAATGCACAACTTTTTTTTTAGGTCAGTTTTGTAATTAATTTTGAAATGACTTATTAAGGTATAATTTTATCTCTATTTTAAGTTTCTGGCTGGCTGGATTACATATTAAATATAAGCATTTAACATTGCATTCCAGCATTTTACCAAATATAGTCATCAGTAATAACAGGTAGTTTTTATTTCTTGAAAAATTTTAGAATATAATATCATCCTCTTTTCAGCCCTTCTTTGCCAAATAGACTTCCTTCAAATTGCTCTATCTCTCTATCCTGGGCATTCTAATTGCTGTCCGCTATCTTTTTGAGGTCATTTTTCCTCAGGTTTGAGGTCATCTCATTTGCGGTCTTCCTCTGGGATGTCTTTGATTGTTTAGTCTCCACTCCAATAGCTGCTTGCACCAAGAGTCTTTTTGTCTAGTGATGTGTGTGTTTGAGAATATATACCTTTTTTTAAAAAAGGTACTTATGTTTTCATTATCATAAGTGTATGACATAAAAATCAACCGCAATCTTTTAAAAAAGTCTTGAATGAAAGGATGCAGTGCAGTGTCAACGTTGTTCTTTTCATTCCGATCTCTAATTAATGTGTACTAAGTAGGTATTCATAAATACCACATGTGGCTGTATAGATGGAGTCTATGTAACATATGGTTTGCAATAGGGTTGACATTTAAGCCATGAAAAATCCTCTTTAAGAATTTTATATTTTAGATACAAGGGCAAAATAACTAGGTTACTGATTAAAGAAAACGAGTTTGTCTCTACCTACTAATAATATAAACGTAAAACTGGGTGCACTCAATACATATCTAACAACTTTTATTTTTAACTAAAGTTTGATGAGTCAGATCAGATGGCTTAGTCAGGCAATATAAAAAAATGACATCACAAATAAACTTCCTTTCTCAATGACTACAAGGCTTCGCACAATTCAAGTTATAAATACTAAAAATAGGTATTGTATTAGATCTTATCATCGTATCATGCATAAGGGGCCCCTATACCAAGGAAGCACGTCGAACCTCTGGGTTCTTTTGCACTTACCCCATGCCTTACTCACTCACAGTAGGGTTTCTGAAGAAGGACTGCATGCGCTTCAGAACATCACTGGTGCGAAGTGCCTGTAGTCCTCTAGTTCCGGATACGCTGTTCCGAAAAGGTCCATTCGCTTGCTAGCCAATGAGTCACAATGACACAAAATGTGGCCTATGGACTCCTCTGCCTCGGCACATGCCCTACACTCACGGCTTTCGACAAGTTTCAGTTTAAAAAGGTGACTGTGGTTTTCAAAGTGTCCTGTCAGTGCTCCTGTTAGAATCCTTGTCTGTCTTCTATTGTACTTACTTGATTTCAGCACCAATCATCGCCTTTGAGTGTGTAAGACCACTCCGTAAGTGCCATTCGGCTTTGTGTCTTTCTCTGACATATTCTTCAATAGCTGTAATTGCTGTTCCATACGCCAGCCCGACGAAGGGTTCAGGACCTGTAAGTGGAGCACTAGACCCTTCTCTTGCCAGTTCGTCAGCTTTCTCATTTCCTTCAATCCCATCGTGACCCGGTACCCAAACCAGTCCTAGCTTGTTGGACCTACCCAGTTTATCAAGAGAGGTCACACAGTCCAAGACAAGCCCGGAACAGATCCTGCTGGAGCCGATAGCCTTCTTCTAGATTCAGTTTAGCACAAACAGCAATCGCATATGTTTCTGATTGAATTACAATAGACAATTGCCCCATGCTTTGATACAATTTCTTGTCCTTGGAATAGATGCCTGCACCTAATCCATGATTGGTTTTGGACCCATCCGTGTACCAGATCTGGCAATCCTTATCTGAAGGTCGCAGCTTATCATTCCATTCTTTTCTTGAAGGAACATACAGGGTCCGTCACTTGAAGTGTTACCAATTTGAAATGATGTTACTTGGTTAATTAAAGTACGGTTTATTAAAAATTCTAACAGAATGCTAAAAAAACATGATATTTTAAGACAACCATTGTTATTGTTCGATATAGCCTCCTTTGGCACGAATGATGGCACTAAGTCTTCCGGCAAAGGCATCGCAGGTTGCACGTAGATCGGTTTGCGGTATTTTGTTCCATTCCCGACGGAGTGCTGCTTACAGCGTATCCACACTTTCATCTTTTTGTTGACACGGCAGCCTCCAAAATGGACCATACCAAGAAGTCCATTGGATTCAAGTCTGGAGAGTAGGGAGGCCACTGTTCTGAAGATATGAACCGAGGAACGTATGAGCGCATCATTTAACACCTTTTCCTGGTACACTTGCTGGTTGACTTTGACGCCCTTCTCGATAAACACGAGCGGAGATCGACCATTTGCGGTCACTGCAGCCCAGACCATAAGAGAAGCAGTCGCTTGCTTACGAATGGCAACTCTGTCGTCTAAATTCTCGTTGGATTTGCCCTGTAGCCAAACACGATCATTTTGTTTGTTTACATACTGTTGGACAGTAAATATTTTTTCATCAGAAAAAACAATGTTTTGCAGCTCGCCACGTTCGTGCAAGACTTTCAGTGCTCGAGCTTTTAGTTAGGGTAGTATTTTATCACTTCCCATGTTTAACACTGTCGAGTTCATGTTTGGTCTCCATTTGCATATTCCTTCCTGGGTGCGGTCCTGTTCCACAAACCAGCAGTTGATAGCCGGTAAAGTGCTTTACAGGCTTCGCCTTCTATATATAAATGCAGCGGCGGTAGTCCTAGGATAACCTCCATGGCTGCTGTTGGGGTAGTAGGAAATGCACCAGCAAGCTATACGCTGCAACTTTCTAAGGGCATTTATATATGCCAGCTGTAGGACTTTCGGCCAGCATACTAGTGCACTGTATGTTAGAATGGGCCTCACCATCATTTCGTACAACCACCGTACGATATATGGTTTAAGGCTCCATGTTTTACCATACGTATTTCTGCACATACAAAATACCCTCATGGCCTTTGTTATAGTGATAATAATATGTGGGTTCCAAGTCAGTTCTCTGTCTAGTGTTATACCTAGATATTTAACCTCCTTGGCTAGCTTAATCTCCATGCTGTTCATTCTGAGGTTGTTTAGTCCCGTCAGTTTTCGAAGCCTTGTAAAAGGTATGATGGTAGTTTTGCTCGGGTTTATGCTCAAGTTGTTCTCCGAACACCAGTGTTGTACATCCCTCAAGACTTTATTCATTATATCCTTTACAGTATCGGGAACTTTCCCATTGATGAGAATGGCAATATCATCCGCATATCCAACCGCTAATACCGGTCTTTTATTAAGATACCAGGGAATCTACTACTAAGCTCCAGAGAGTCGGGGATAATACTCCTGCGGACATCCTTTCGTCGTCACAGCTGATATCTTATCTCCCATAAGCTCGGCGGTAATGATTCGACTTTTCAGCATATTATTCATTTATTGCAGTATTGTATTAGTTACTTTACCTATATATCTGCCTGTCATCTCCCATCCATGAGCGGGAAGCGAATGGGGTACAGTGTGGGTATTTATGATTCGTCGTCACTGTCAAACGTTAGCCGCAGTTTGCCGGCGGAGCGCAGAATGTGTGTGCCGTGCCTCCTGGAGTGCTATTTTTGAAAAGTTTGACATATATGTCGGATGAAATCGTGCGATATCGAATGATTTTGCTTGAAAATTTTGCGTGAGTCACACTTTTTAAAGCTATTCCTGGATCTCCTACTAAATAATTGTGACATTTTGCAGGTGAATTCTTATTAGCAGTTTAAGTTAGTGAGGTCTAGGGATATTTCCCCACATTTCTAATTGATCTTAGTCTTTTAACCCTTCTAACTACCTATATTAACACATATTCAGTGCCTCATGTGCGTCGTAAACAATTGAAAGTGCATTGTTATAATTTATTGGCAGCGAATGTGTTTATACCCCTTTTTCCCCACTGACCAACTGATTGCTCAACTCAGTTGCACAAGTACCTGTAACCAATGACCGACTGCACAAGTCGGTCATTGGTTACAGGTATTCCCCACTGCCCAACTATAAACTGCTCAACAGAGAGAACACTATTTTTTTTTTCAAGAAATTAAAATTAAGAAGATTCCAAGGTAAGTAACAACAAATTATCAGCATTATTCACAGATCTTGCATAGTTCTTTGGTGGCTAAAATACCGACTTGGTGAGAGTTAGTACAAAGGTCTACTCCTGTTCTTTTAGGACAGGACCCTATTTTTGAAATGTATGTCAGGAGTCCTATTTTTGAAATGTATGACATACTAGCTATTTCCCGCAGCTCCGCCTGCGTCAAAAAGTAGCCTATGTTTGACCCCGGGGTTTCAACTATATTCGTACCAAATTTCATAAAAATCTGTTCAGCGGTTTAGCCGTGAAGACAGACAGACTTTCGCATTTATAATATTAAGTACCATAGATGTGTTGCCTAACAATCGTTTGATATTGAACAAAAATCCTTCATTAACGAGCGAAAATCATTTTATTTATTTATTTATAAACCTATAATGTACCACAAGTAAAAAAAAAACTTTTACAATTGGCGGACTTAATGCTAAAAGCATTCTCTCCCAGTCAACCATTAGGAAAAACCACGGAAAAACAGAACCGTAATGTGCGGCGCGAATTATCTTAAAAATACAATGAGAGGAAAAAAAAATACTTACTGCTAAATAAAAATACATAGATTTACATACAGTATTCATAACTATACATATATACATAAAAGAAGAGATGAAAACATCATTCGATATCGAACAAAAATTTATCGACTCGCTGTTTTTGTGTGACTCACACTTTTCAAAAATGGCATTCCTCCCACTAAAAAAAATGTATTGCAAAATAAAAATACTAACTACTCATCTTAGCGCCTTCCCGGATGCATCCTCGGCTGATTTCCTCGGAGCCCAGGGTCCGCTTTCCTACTTTCTTCTCCATTTCGCATCTCCTTCTTGTTGTAACTATTCCTATGTTTTGGCTAATATTTTACGACCGACCGCCTGCCTGACGTCAACCCTCCTTGGGAACGCTGTTGTTTTTAAAGCCCCGTTATACGGATAAGTCTTAATTGTACCCGTTGCCCGCCCCCCACGTGGCACAGATGTTGATGCCCGGACGAGAGGTTGTGCTGGAGAGTAAAAAAAAAACTTAATAAAGGAGTGAGTTTTTAGCATTGTGACAACCCTGCAAGCCTCGCGTCGCGTCGTCGCATCGTGTGCCGCGCATCAGCAGGTGACGCTGATGCCTAGCCTATTACGTGTTTTTACAAAGGCAACCCTAATTAGTCTGCAGACTCGTACGAGGGATTTCCTCGAATCACACAAAAGGGCCAATTTCCGAACGAACCCAGCTGATTACCTCGGTCGGAACTTTGACTATAAACTAGGATTTTAAGCGACTTTTTGCTTCAATTCGTCATGAGTTATTCCCAACCGCTCTATAGTCACATCAATTTACCACACCAGTGTGACTATGGTTAATTTTAATTATCCGTAGAGTAAAACACGTTTAAAACAGGTTCAAGCGATTATCGACCTTACTGACATTTTAAAAAATTTGTTCATTTCAATTTCCATTTTGTTATCCAGTGGCCTCTATGGAGCATTAAATTAATTTATTTAATTAATCCGACTTTGTCAATAAGGTCGAGAATCGCTTAAAACCTGTTTCTCAATAGGTATATAATCGCTAAATAAACCTATTTCCACTTTCTTTTGATTTCTCGACAATCACTTGTTTGCGATAGTCTGTCTGTTATGCGGTTCCCTAATGTTTGACAAAAAACGATCAAACATATTACTTTAAAAATAATCATTTAACAAAATAATATTAATAGCATTTGTAATATATATTAATATAATAAATATTACAAATGCAAAATTTGACCAAGTACTACATTTATAAAATTTGTGATTTTATAAAAAAAAGGTAGATAAACACTGTCACTTGACAAAAACGATCGGACTTTTAGCAAGAAGTTGCGAAAAGTAGTGGTCGGTCACTGCGTCTTTAGTCACTTCTCGCTTCTGTCACTCACAAGGTCTATCCCTCGCTCGCTCACTGTTATGGTCACTATCACTGTACAACCATTCTGTCTTAAAGTCGTCTTTTTACTTCAGTCACTTCTATCACAAGGCCTGTCCCTCGCTCGCTCACTGTTATGGTTACTGTGCTAGGTTATATCTTCTGACATATAGTCGTCTTTTGGCCTGAACCTTTTTTTAACTTTGGTTAGACCAAATAAAAACAAGATTTCTTAGATTTCTCACAGATATTTGTGGCAATTGAATCAATTACTTATAAAACAATGCTTTTTTTCCAACGCTATATGAAAAATAAAATTATTAGTTTTTAAAATAAGTTTTGGAGTAATAGAATTCTAACGTTCGATTAGTTTATCAAATGATTGTTTATTATACCTTTTTTTATCTTATGATAGGATACCCTGTTACGCTTTCACGGTCAAATAGCTGAACGGATTTTGATGAAATTTGGTATGAATAAGTTACTTAGTTGAAGACCCGGGATTAAATTTAGGCTACTTTTTAACGCAGGAGCTGCGGGAAACAGCTAGTATTAAATATGCAGTGCTTTAGTTTCTAAATTCATTCTTACGTGTTCCTGATGGCATGCTCAGCTGGTTGCTTCGGAGCCCAGAAAATAAGACAAGACTCTGAATGTCAAGATTAAGACTGATCGACTTGTAGAGTCATTGTGTGGATGCCCACTACTATATGGGACATGGACCCATGGAGTAATTACAAGATGAGATGCCGTTTGAAATGGCGCAATTATGTGATCATTGGCTCCTCGCCCTCACAAAAGTGGGCGGAACTTGTAATGACAAGCTCCGTGATTGGAGCCACGGCCTAAACCAAGCACCCCGCACGTCTGCCTTCCGCCCCGTGTAGCCTCACAAACACTTTCTTACAAAACGCCTATTACGGCATTTCCTCTTTGTAATTACTCCATGCATGGACCATAAGTCAAAGTAAGTCATTTTGGAAAGTTTATTTGATATTCGTATTACTCTAACCAAGACAAAACTGCGGGTAAAAAATATTCATAATATATGGTACTAGCTGTTTCTCGCAGCTGCGTCAAAAAGTAGCTTATGTTTAACCCCGGGTCTTTAACCATACCAAATTTCATCAAAATTCGTTAGCGGTTTGGCCGTGAAAGCGTAAAAGACATACAGACTGAGACAGAATATTAGTATATTGAATTAAGAATAGTATGGATTTCTTATGTTTTCGCGATTGTTATCCATTAAATGATGAATCTGTTTTCCTTTGCAAGGACTTGAGGATTATCAAAACGCATATAGAGTGGTTGGGTTTGTTTAGAGCGTGTTCACAGACTGCAGACTTGGTTGAGCGTCTATTTTTCATGTCAGCAATATGTTCTTTTATACGGGTATTAATGCTTCTCTTTGTTTGCCCAATGTATGATAAACCACAGTCACAGTCAATTTTATAAACTCCAGCATCTTGCAATGGGATATTGGATTTTACAGGTCTTAAAAATTGGTTTATTTTCTTATGCGGCTTGTAATAGGTCTTGACTGAAGCTCGCCTAAGTATGTTACTAATCTTGTCCGTGACTCCCTTTATGTATGGTAAGATGGCAGGAAAACGATCAACTGTGTGCGGCTTGGGTCGACTTCTGTGACATATGTGTGGGAGGCTGAGATTGTTGCTTCTTAAGACAGACTTGACTCGGTGAAGCTCCCCCTTAAGATGGTGGGTGTCACAGATGCCGTGTGCTCTCTGTAACAAAGATTTGCCTACGGTAGCTAACTGACATGGATAATGGTGAGATTTACCGTTGAGATATTTGTCTGTGTGGGTGGGCTTTCTGTACACAGTGTGACTGATACTATTGTCAAGATTTCTAGTTCATTCACACACAGTTCATTTTCTTAAACATCAAGAAAGGCTAATGAATTATTGATAGTGATGATCCATAGTGAATTTAATTTTACTATTAATGGATTTTAAATGATCTAATAAAACAGAGACTTGAGTTTTGGGGAGTACAACAAAAGTATCATCTACGTACCGTTTGAACATCTTCGGCATAGCCAGGGTGCTTGAAAGAGCCTTCTCCTTAAGGTCTTCCATGAAATCAGATTCATTCCAAGGATGTTACGTGAAGCTATTGAAATTAAAAAACATCCTAATTTCAATTAGAGAGGATGGATGGCAGGTACCACCAGCTTCGGACCCAGTCATTAACTTAATAAAATCGCAAACTCGGAAGCAGACTGAAAGACCCTTCGATACTGTGAGCCAATACTGCGTGAATCGGAATAGTTCCCAATAAAAATTTCAGGCGGTAGTTTGTAATCTTATGACATCAGAGACAAATGTTAACTTAGTCTGCCTGTGACTATGAACGCTGTAAAGTGTTTGAAACGTCAGGTGTAAATAAATAAGTAATAAACGCGATAAAAACCGTATTAAAATAGTTTAATTTAATAGTATGGATTGTTAGTTACAAGCCATTAGGTACTTTGGTGCTTAATCATCGTCAGGTCGTGAAGAGGAATGCGTTAGGTCGGGCTAATTGCAAGTGCAACCATTGTTTGCCTTCCATACCTACTGCGCCCCAGCCCCCGTACTATGAGAATTTTAATTATACGAACAGCACGTATCGTTATTCAACATAAGAGGTACCGACCTCTTGATATATATATAATATGATCACCGGATCATATTGTTGTCATAGATTTATATCGATAGTTATCGCGATTACGATAATTATACTGGTGATTGTTCACCTTTAAAAATTGTCGATAGTGTAACTAGGATAGTGCATCGAATTGATAGTTATATTCGATGATCTATAGAATTTCAACAATACCGATAGTATTGTAAAAATACTACCATAAGTGGATTTAGGGTAAAATTTGTTTCGATTCGTAAAGCGAATTTTTATTGTTCAAGTTCGTCAAATACTAATATGGTTTTGTTTTGTCAAAATACTCAATCCAATTATCCTGTCTTAGGTTCTTGCAAATGCAGGTTTATTTATGAACTCTACATATCTAAAAACGGCACAAGGAGGAAAATATTAGCACTAGCACTACTACCCTCACTACCCATGTTTTCTTTTGATTTCAAAATAGCATTGATTACGTTTCTAAGGTACAAACAGAGATCATACCTAAGTACTCGTACTACCATTTTATGACTAAAGAAAATGGACGTAATTAAAATAATGGCAAAGAGAGATACTAAAATTAGCGAAACTTGAACTCGGGTTACCTAAAGCAAAACTTGGGATGCTACTGGGAAAACTCAATAATCATAAGATAGAATTAAATATAAATTAACACCTAAAATTCCGTAAATTATATAGTTTGCCATCCACTCTGAATACCGTTGACCTACCCTCAATATCCAGTTTTAGTCTGGTCCAAAATATCCACGTGAAATCAATATCGGACACGTCTCAGCTTCACAGTTATCACGGTTAGCATAGACATTACGAACTAGCTTTTGTCCATAGAGAAATCTCGTGGGGATTTCGGGAAATCTGTTTAAAATAGATAGATCCTTGTTTTACCAAATATACATAATCTAATCTTAAATATTCAAAATTAACAACTGTTTCGAAGTTTAGCATATGCCACAATTGTCTATTTAAGCATAATGGCAAACCTTGTTTTTCAACCAATCGCTGCAAATAATGCAACGGCGGGCATAATTCTTAGCTTCATGACGCATTTAACAGATCAATGACCTCAACTTCGAGGCTGTTTACTCCACCAGCTTCTCCCAAGTGGTCGACGCATTCTCAACCTTCTACATCAACAACAACATCCTCTTCGTCCGACCTTAACAAAAAACAATATAATGTTAATTATCTGGCTGCCGATAACGAAGAAAGCTTACTTACCACTGTACTCTTAAAACTTAAAAGCGCTGATGGAACTTTTATCACAGTTTCTGGACTTTTAGATCAGTGTGCACAAGTTTCGTTAATATCGAACAATATGGTCCAGATGCTGGGGTTACCGTCTAAGAAGTTACACACGGTAATATCAGGAACAGGAAAAGGCCCTCGATTTAGTCAAGGAGTTGTAACTATCGACTGTCAATCGAT
The DNA here is from genome assembly GCA_947363495.1 of Euzophera pinguis. Lineage (NCBI taxonomy): Eukaryota > Metazoa > Arthropoda > Insecta > Lepidoptera > Pyralidae > Euzophera > Euzophera pinguis. Next base: position 8,494,186 of record OX376171.1, read on the forward strand.
TTATGACGATTATCAATTTAGCACGGAAGCATTAGCCGTATCCAGGGTCGTTGGTAATTTACCTAATGAATCATTCCAAAAGAAAAATTGGGAACACTTACAAAACATCAACTTAGCCGATCCGGACTATAACTTATCCAGGCCTATCGAATTTTTATAAGACACTACAGTATATTCAGAAATTATCATGCAGGGTTTAATCAAGGGTCCGCCACTTGCCCCTATGGCACAACAAACTAAAATAGGATGGATATTATCGGGAACAGTTAAAACATATCATTGTCATGTATTTGTCAAAGAAATACTGGATTTCTCCAAGTATTGGGAACTGGAAGACATCAAATCAGACACTGTTTCTAGGACTACTGGAGAACAGTATTGTGAGCAGTTATATCAATCAACAACCAAACGCTTGCCGAACGGTCGATATGAAGTAGCCATACCCATGAAACAAGGATTTGAAAAACAGTCAGGATCGTCAAAATCAAAAGCCGTAGCCCAATTTAGACAGTTAGAAAGGAAAATGTGAAATAATGTCTATTTTTCAAATCAGTACAAACAAGTAATCCAAGAATATAAAGACTCCAATTACATGCGTCCCGCGCTTCAATCAGAGCTCATGGTATACTTACCTCATCATGGCGTTATCAAAGAACAATCAGCTACATCGTGTCTAAGAGTAGTATACAACGCATCATCAAAAACAACCTCTGGATTAAGCTTAAATGATTAAATGGTCTGTCCATTTAATCATTTAAGAGTCGCCTGGAGACCGATATCTCCATACAAACGGGGAAAGCGAATTACGACAATAATAGATAATCTTGGATAAAAATTTTCATTTTAATCAATTAATCCCATCATAAACTACGCTCGTTGCTATATAACTTGGTTAAAAAATTATTGGTTTGAAAAATATAAGCCTCGAAACATTCACGTTTTAGCATAATTTTGAACCCAACTTGGAACGTAAAAAAGTACCATTATGAACAAGAAGATTCTATTATTTTTGGGCAACAGTCATAGTTTTATTATTCATAAGTTGAAATAACCAAATTTTTCGTAAGAATATCTAATATTTTTTTCAAAATTCCTTTTTTCCTAGAGGAAAGTTCACAACGATTTACGCGGCCGTATTATTTTTTAAAACTCTGTGCATCTCAGCCATACCGGAGAGGCCCGCGGGTGGCGCGCGGTTGGCGGGACGGGGGGTGCGCTAGCGCCGCCCCGAACCTTGGGAATTAGGAATTTTCTACTAAGTACTAATCAGTGACGTCTCGCTTGTCGTGTTCGTAACTACTGTTGTGTTTTGTGCGTGATCTGCTTTCAACTTCCTCGTTTTGGCTATTCTTTTGGACTCCGTTTTTTGCATTCAGATTGGACTTGTTAACACAGTGATATTATTAAATTGACCCCTGGCATCGACATCGGATTAGAGTTTTCATTACGGACTGGACTACTATTAGTGGATTTGTGTTTTTTCATGGGTAATCATAATTACTATTACCAAGTTCAAGGACAGTTAAATATAGCTATAAGGCAATACTGTTATTTTGTTGCTTGGAGTCCCGGAGGAATTTTATATGAAAAAATCGAAAAAGATGTAACATTTTGGGAATCTGATGTTATAAATAAATTAAAAGATTTTTATTTTCAATGCTTGTTACCCGAAATTATAGATCCACGATTACCTCGAAAGCTAGCAATCAGAGACAGAATAGAAAAATAACTATTTAAGTATATGACATCAGATTCCCGCAGATATATAAATGTACTAGCCATCGCGCGCGGCCTTGCCCGCGTTTGCCACGCGAGTAAAGCCGCGGGCGGGATGTAATATAGCCTATGGCCTTCCTCGATAAATAAGCTATTTAACACTAAAAGAATTTTTCAAATCAGACCAGTAGATGCTGAGATTAGAGCGTTCAAACAAACAAATTCTTCAGCTTTATAATATTAGTATAGATTATAAGATTATCTTTTTATATTTTAACTTGTGTTTTATCTGAAATAAATGTTGTTTTTGACATTAGATTTTCAAACACTATCTTTGCTGTATACACCACCTCCCCCCCCCCCCCCTCCCACATTTTTCGGAACTATTCAGTAACACTGCGGCACTCACGCGCTTGTCATGTTTTGAAGTTTAAATTACACCCATGTTAAAAAAACACCGATACTCGTAGTGCGTCAAAATAAGCACTTTTAGTTTTCATCACAAAAATAAATATTAGAAAGTACAGATAACAAATTATATGTATTTACTAGAACATCTGCTGTCTCTGCTGCTGTTTTCGAGGGTAATCACGAATCGTCTCGCGAACAGGCTCGATGCCTTCCAGCCTCCCGAACAAGCCGGTTTCCGTCAAGGGTTTAGTACCATAGACCACATCCATACGCTTCGGCAGGTTATACATAAGACCAAAGAGTATAACCGGCCACTATGCCTAGCGTTTGTGGACTATGAGAAGGCCTTCGATTCGATCGAAATGTGGGCGGTGCTTCAGTCTCTCCAGCGGTGCCGCATAGACTATCGGTACATCTAAGTGTTGAAGTGTTTGTACAGCAACGCCACCATGTCAGTCCGAGTACAGGAGCAGAGCACGGGGGCTATTCCATTGCAGAGAGGTGTAAGACAGGGAGACGTCATTTCTCCGAAACTGTTTACCGCTGCTCTGGAAGATGCCTTCAAACTCCTGGAATGGGAAGGACTTGGCATCAACATCAATGGCGAGTATATCACTCACCTTCGTTTTGCCGACGATATCGTGGTCATGGCGGAGTCGCTGGAGGACCTAAGTACCATGCTTAGCGAGCTCAACGTGGTATCCCAACAGGTGGGCCTTAAAATGAACATGGACAAAACCAAGGCAATGTGTAATGTCCATGTTACGCCATCACCGGTTTCTGTCGGGAACCACACCCTTGAAGTTGTAGACCAGTATGTCTACCTGGGTCAGATGATCCAGGCTAGCAACTCCAGCTTCGAGGACGAGGTCTTTCGTCGAATCCGACTCGGCTGGGCGGCGTTCGGGAAGCTACGTAGCGTCTTCTCGTCCAAAATACCTCAGTCCCTTAAAACTAAGGTCTTCGACCAGTGTGTGTTACCAGTGATGACATACGGGTCCGAAACGTGGTCTTTGACTATGGGCCTCATAAGAAAGCTCAAGGTCGCCCAGAGAGCTATGGAGAGGGCGATGCTCGGTGTTTCCCTACGAGATCGAATCAGAAATGAAGAGATCCGTAGGAGAACAAAAGTCACCGACATAGCCCAGCGGATTAGTTCTTTGAAGTGACAGTGGGCGGGGCACATAGCGCGGAGAACCGATGGTCGATGGGGCAGAAAGGTTCTCGAATGGCGACCACGTACCGGTAAGCGCAGCGTTGGACATCCACCGACCAGATGGTCAGATGACCTGAAAAAGGTCGCAGGCAAACACTGGATGCAGACTGCTGCCAACCGATCATTTTGGAAATCATTGGAAGAGGCCTATGTCCAGCAGTGGACTAACTGCGGCTGAAATGATGATGATGATGATGACTAGAACATCTTGATAAATCTAAATTTCCTAGCTATCTATTACATTGTATCGTTGATAAGAAGTCTCTCCTAGAATGCAGGGCGTCCTAGGAATCGTTATAGCAACTAGAAATGTAAGTATAATATCTAAAAGTATTACTGAGATGGAAATGAATTAATAAACATGATGTAGTAAAAGCTACCTACCTATTAGTCACTAGGTACTTTTTCAATTAGTCGCGCAAGTACAAAATGCGCATGGTACGATGCGACGAAGCAAGCTGTAACTCGTAACTATATTCGAAACCCAATTATATTATACGCAAACATGAAAGAATTACCCATATACATGTGCCTGTGGTAATGCCTACTAAAACTCGTCGTTTACGCACCCTACTTATATGAATGAATTGCGCGTTCGAGTTAGTTCGTGCCATTCCGCTACCCGTCGGCGACCCGATCGTCGGTCTCGCTTGTTTAGCGCCCCCTTTCATGCAGGTGAAATAGCACTACAAAATCCGCGTACGGGCGTGAGTCGGCCGCGGAGTTCGCCTCGCTTTACAGGCGGCTCTTAAGCTTAATCCGTTAATGGGAGGTCCAAACCTACAAAAGGACCTTCCCTCTTTAATTTCAAGATGGAGACAGCATAAGTATGTCATAACATGCGACGTCGAAAAGATGTTTCTACAGATAAACGTGAGAGAGGCTGATCAACCCCTTCAATCAATTGTTTAGAGAAACTCTCCTGAAGAATCTCTTCAAAAATATCATCTAACAACCGTCACTTTTGGCACTAAAGCAGCTCCGTTTCTAGCCATGCGTACACTGCTTCAGCTGGCCAGAGACGATCGTTCTAAATTCCCCATGGCCGCAGAAGCCTTAGAAACATCATGCTACATGGACGACGTACTGTGGTCACGAAACAATAGAAAAAAGCAAAGAACTCATCTATGAAGCAGGAATGAATTTGAGAAAATTCTCGAGCAATAATCCAGACCTTATAAAAGACTTACCTTCTAGCAAACTAAATGATCCGCATGAATTCAGATGTTCAGAATTAAGAAAAAAATCCGGCTCGAAAGACCAAAACAATGTAAGGGTTGTGAATCCTCACACTAGTTGATATGATACGATGATGATAAATGATAAGGGTTGATTTCGGATATGATAAGAAACAACCGAATTGAGTGAATTGATGTATTGCACTGATTTGTTAAGTTATGACTAATTTACAATTGATGAAAATACTGCTTCAGCTATATGGGCAATAATATATGTACGTTAAAATTATAGGGTTAAACAACTAATGGACGGTGTTCCGTACAAAAACCATACGCTCAATGACCTAACCTGTAACAAGTAGATAATATTATTGAACACTATAATGTGAATTTTAATAAAAACGTATCATTACTTGATGGAGTGATTACTTTACCTCAAAAATAGAGCACGGTTTGATAAATTACTTACAAAATCAACATAGATTCCTTTACCTATGTCTCCCAAATAATATTACTATTGTCCCGATAAGTCCCGGATTCCAACAATTCCATTACAAGAGTATTTCCGCATCATTTGTTATACTAATCATTTTGGACGAGGGTGGAGACTTGATGGATTATGTCCCGTAGACTTTCAGGGATCAGGGCTTACATCTGTTCCTTAATAGGAAAAATAATTCTCTCCTTACGAAAAGCAACAGACTTTTATTCAATCATTAATCACTATAACAACGAGGAAGATAGAATAACTTATTTGTGTAAACATAACGTATTGAAGGACAAATATTCAATACGGACAGGGTTAGATATGTTGTTGTGCTTTTAACTTCTGGAGTGCTATTTATAAAAAGTGCGACTCATATATTGAATGAAAATCGTTAAGTTCACCGATTACGTCGAATTAAAATCATCTGATAGATATTTGCTCGTTATCTCGAGCGAAACTCATTCGACACACCGGTTTTGGGTTTGAATTGTCAAAGACACAATACCCATAAGTTATTAAATATCATCAACTAGCTGTGCTCGCGGCTTCGCCCGCGTGGAATTCCGTTTGTGTCAAGGAAAAAAGCAGCCTATGTCACTCTCCAGGTCTCCAACTATCTCCACACAAAAAATCACATCAATCCGTTGCTCCGTTTTATTTCACTTTAAAAGAAACAAATAAACACACTTTCACATTTATAATATAAGTATGGATTTGATTTCTCAAAATAAAAATGTTATGCGTCATTCATATTATAAATTGCGTTAAAATTATGCCAAAACAATATTAAAACAGAAAAATACATATGCCTTTGATAGTTGAAGGCCATTTGCCACCCCGCTCTGACAGAAAAATGTAGACAAACAAAAACAGTTTGTTCAAAATTAAATTTCAAACTAGTGAAAAATATTAGAAAAGTAAATACAGCCGAGAATATTTTAACATCAACTTTATATCCCTTTAGGGGACTTAAATAAGGTTCATGCTGCTCCTAAAGAATATTAGGGTTGGATGATAAAAAAGTGACTACAACCGCCTACTCGTAAACATTTATAAACTCGCGAAGGCGCGATACGCTCACTAACTGCAAAGGTCGTGCCACCGAATAACGTATATTTAGTTGATTTACCGGCCTATTGAAAACAAAATCACTTCTAGTTATCCCAGGGACCACTTATATTAACAAATTGTTATAAAAAACCACTGTTTCAGGGCCCGTAGTATGAATGTGACTATGAAATGTAAGAAGAATTTTTCAAATACCTCTGAAATTCATCATTATTATGTTAGTATCGTAGAAAAAATGTACAATTTTTTAAAATATAAAATTACAGGATTTTTTATACTTTTGACGTTTCAACCGTGTTACAACGGCATTGGCAAACTTGACAAGTAGCATGTCGAGTAATGTAATTGGATAAGTCATTCAATCGAAAATATAAGACATAATTTGTATTAGCAATTATGTGTGTTTATCGTATCGATTAAGTATATTTTAATAATCCATACTTCCTATTAAATAATTTATACATAAATAATATTAAGTATAAGTGCGAAAGTCCGTTTGTCTATCTGTTGAAATTTGGTGTGAATGTAGTTAAACATAGGCTACTTTTTAACGCAGGCGGAGCTGCGGGAAACAGCTAGTTAAAAATAAATTTACTTAAGTTATTTGGAATCTTCTTCAATCTTCATTCTTTATCAGCTATGTTGGCATGTCTCTCTATTGGGCAGGGCTAAATAAAATAGGTAAAACTTGCAGCTTTTCAGTCAACGCATGTATACAATATTTTAACAGTATACAATATTTTAACAGTATACAATATTTACTTAACTTTTTAACAAAGTCTTCATTCAAGTCTTATCAGGACAAATTTTCACTTTAACTTGTGTTTTAGACAATGAACGAGACAGGTTAAGGACCTCAGCTTTCAGAGATCGGTGTTTATTTTAAATAACTGTGAAACTAGCTAGATTAAATTAAAATATTTATAAGACTTGTCTGTAAAATATGCTTTTGATTGAATCTGTAAACATCATACACGTATATACCTACACAAAAACGAAGCAGTCAGTCTTTTTATCTTTTATCCAAGTAAATAAATATATGAAACATAAAATAACAGGATTAAGTGCGTATTATACCTTTATACTTCCGACGTTTCAACCGTGTTGCAACGGCCGTGGTCACGGAACTTGTTTTAATAAAAAGTGCGTTAGTTTAAAAGTTAAATAAATATATACCGACAAATCACTCAGATTAAGACCGTCAACTTCGTCTAATTCTCTCTTACTAAGTACTCCTCTATTTCGCACCAGTTTTATGGCTAATTCCTTCACTTTACAATCTACTCGACTTTGGAATGCTTTGCCTGCTGATATTAAGGAACGTCCTAACAAATTTTTATTAAAAAGCGGGTACGTGCGCACATTTTGGACTCGCTCAGTTAATGAACACTTCTCAATGTGACTTGACTTCATCATTGGTATTTGTGTAGGTATATGTATGTTTACGTAGTGTATGAACTAAAGCTTTTGATAAAATTTGCTCTATAAGTAACACATTTTTACTTTTTTGCGCCAAACTATCTTTTCGTTTCTCCCAATGGTTGACTCGTAGAGAATGCTCTTAGCATTAAGTCCGCCAATTGTTATAAGTATATGTGTACTTTGTGGAACAATAAAGTTTTAATAAATAAATAATAAATTAAGCTAGTCCCAAAGTAATATTGAAACTTGTGTAATACTAACTCAACAATAGTAATAATAATAAATAACTCTTTATTGCACCAAATTGTAGAAAGTACATGAATATTATTATTCTCGATGGTAACAATAGTATATTTTAACAAATAAAAATTCAGCCTGATTGGGAATCGAACCCAGACTCTCCAGATACTTTACACCAGATAGGTACCGGTACCTATTAATTTAGGATCTTTGCAGCCATTATGATTCAGAAGAATAAATAGAAGGTAGCTAAGTAAAAGCTAAAATCTACATAAAATATTTCAAAAACTGGTTAGGTAAAGCATTTTTTTTTTAAATTTAAGTTCAGGTAAGATATCTATAGTTCTGTTTTATTAATAGGTACTCTTTCTATAACCTATTTCCAAGGGCTGTTTGGTAACATTCCCTGTCGTGTAAGTTCTGATTGATAGACTATTCTAACTGAGTTTTTGTTGTTTACAACGCCAGCTAACGATAATAAATGGTTTTCACATTGGAACTTGATTTGTCTTGGTTGAAACAAGGTGTTGTTTGCTATGATGTCTACATCGTGTAAGAATCCTCATGTAAAAAAATGATTATGGAAAAAATATGCTATTGTGGTGCGTCTCTTGAAACAATGGAGTTAGAGAACTCACTAACTAACTATACCTACTGCTCCCGCCGCCTCTGCAAACGGAATACTAGTAACCAACGATCAAAATATTGGTCAGGGAGAATTGAAAGTCACGGGAGAATCGATCGACACACAAAAAAGAAGAAAGGGGTTATAGAGGTTAGATGTTAGCAGCTCTATGCTTCAAAAAGGGATTTAAGATACCCCACTCGGCTGTGAAACGAAGATACAGCTGAGAAACGCGCTAAGATGACCGCTGCTAACAATGATGATTCATCATGGCTAAATCATAACCTCAAGGTGGAAAAACTATAGTTGAAAATAAGTCATCACACTTTAACGAACCCCTCTTTTACTATGACGCTCCTTATTATTTGTTTATCCGAGACGCGTATTTCAGTGTAGGCTGACAAAATAATGTTTGTCTAAAAATAGTCAGAGCGTATATAATCACTGCGAAAATATCCTACGTAAACTTCCTCATACGTAACCAATTGTTTATAAAAGGGTCCAGTTATATCCTTGTACTTATGTGCCATAAACTAGATAACCTTTTCACATTATTGTTTCCACTCCGTTGTTATTGGGAGGTCAATTATTTCAGCTAAATAACGACCTCTAAGATACAGATAAGTGACGTCACTTCAGTGTCTCGATCGTTAACTGCAGGCAAATGTTTTATTGGTTATGTCGTGTAGTCTATGGACTGCTTATTACTTTCGCTGACAAGACATCATTATTTGTTCAATTGTTACCGTGTGTCAAATATCGCCAGTATCAGAAGGTTAAGAATTTACTACAATTTGCGATTCGACTCTGGCAGTTATTATACTCGTGGGGACCAAAACATCAGGTGACTAAGAAATCAACAGGGGTCTTAATATATTTTTACAACTGTTCAACTATTTTAAGTATGTACAATCGATTTTCATTTATTTGCTTCACTTATTTTTTATAATCCATAAATACACTTTATTCTTAATACCCACATGACAATCTCTGTATAACCCTACGGTTGACTGTCAGATAATGCTTTTAACATTAAGTTCGACTTTTGTGCTATACAAGTGTATTATGAAGAATAAAGTTTAAATAAATAATTAATGCTGTTATTTATTAAAAACTAGCTTTTCCCGCAGCTACGCCTGCGTCAAAAGGTAGCTTATTCATTAAATTAAGGTAGCTTATGTTTGACCCCGGGTCTTAAACTATATTCATACTAAATTTTATCAAAATCCGTTCAGAGGTTTAGCCGTGAAGGCGTAACAGACAGACAGACAGACTTTCGCATTTATAATATTAGTCTTGATTTTAACTTCAAAAATATTCGGAAAACTAACAATGTATGTTTAGAAAGATGTGCCAAGGGGATTCAAGATCCCCACTTGACGTGGTGTCACTGCGCATGCGTTATGCGCATGGCGGCATCGTTTTCATTTCAAAATTCATTTTTTGTTGTTTTTGGAGACGGCTTTCATACCTTGTCAGCTGAATGACACGTGCACCTACATATAGGCAGAATAGTAGGGTCGTAGAAAAAAATTAAGTGTATGAATTAAGATTAGTCTGTGGTGAAAATAAGTATATTCGCAGATATCTTGTACCGAGATAGTGTTATAATAAGTTTTTAAAGAATATTGAAAATGACAATATTCCAAAATAGTTACTTCCAAAATATCGAATACACTGAAACGAAAATTAATTATGTAAACCTAAATGATTATTCAATCCACATATAACGTCAAATAGTAAAATTTCCCACGAGCCGTTAATTCGGCAAGTGTCGGTCTCGTTCGAGCCTTATCGCCTCCTGAGACGGGCTGTTATCTCGGGGAATTCACTAATTTACAATCCACGAATGAATATTAAATGGGTGTGTGTCAACCCTGAAATTCGGTTTTCCTAGTAAGCAACACCATAGAGATAATCTTGTAGAAGTGATAAGTCTTACAAGAAGTCTTGATTTCTCAAGTTTTCGCGATTGTTCCAATCTATAATATCTTAAACTATTTTAATACTGTTTTTATCTCGTCATTACTTATCTAAATAGAATTAGTGTAAATACACCTAACGATGCAAAGTGTTTGAAACGTTAGGTTCATACTTCCATACTATCACCGTCTGTCTATCTATATGTCTGTCTGTTACGCTTTTCCTGCCAAACCTCTGGACATATTTTGATGAAATTTGGTATGAATATAGTTGAAAACCCGGGGTCAAGCAAAGGCAACATTTTGACACAGGTAGAGCTGCGGGAAACAGCTAGTAAATATACGCTAATAAACGCGATAGAAACTGTATTATAATAGTTTAATTTAATAAGACAACTTCTACTACAAAACTCGTAGAGGCTCTACGAAAAATTTGTTACCATTCTAAATCTATATCCAAATTTAAGCTTTTGAGTTTTTTTGGTTTAATTTTTACCATTTTTTAATGATTTTTTTTTCGAATAATTTCAAAATATCAATTGGTTAAACTTGCTACGAATAAAGCTACGAAACTCGTAGAGGCTCTACGACGATTGGGTAGCTAATTCAGAATCCTTAAACAAATATAATCTGAAGAGTCTTAAGCTCTGATTTTTTTCCCATAATCTTTAAGTAATGTTCGTAGCATAATAATAATAATTAACAAATTTGTTTTTTCTTATTACATCGACAAGAGAGAAAATAATTTAAATCAAAAATATTTGGTTTCGTAATGGTTTAGTAATTATGCAACTTATTTTTTTAGAAGCTTCTACAGATTGTTTTCAGAACAGTTTGCTATAAATTAAGTATATATACACATAGCTACAGCTTCCAAAAACTGTTAATTGATTATGATAACGTTTAATGAAGCCCCTACGTCTACTGAATACGAACTGTTACAGAGTTTTTCCTAGGATTGTAACTATAAAAGTTCTGCAATTCACAAAGGGAGATTTTATAAAATGAATTCCCCGAAATAGGGTTTCCTTCAGAAAACATTTAAAATCAATATGTGACGATTTTTTATGTTTATTAAAAAAGTAAGTATTATTAAAGTAAATTATTTTAAAACCCATGCCACTTTCGGTGTCACACAAACTCGGCGCCAGGATTGTCTGGCCTGGGTTGTCGCGGAAAGGTTCTTCACGTCTCTCTTTATACTGGACTACCACGTGGCAATGGGCCAACTAAACTAAAAACTTGCTAATAATAATAATAATCACAGACACAGACATAACCAAGTGGCCAGGATCATCCACCAGCATCTTGCTCTTCAATACGGTTTTATCGAATCTGAAGTGCCGTATTACCAGTACTCACCAGCGCCAGTTCTCGAAAATGGTCGTGCTTTGCTCTACTGGGATCGATCTATCATCACGGATAGGACTATTGTAGCTAATAAACTTGATATCGTGTTGGTCGATCGATCACAGCGCCGTGCAGTGCTCGTTGATATTACCATCCCGCATGACGAGAATCTCGTTAAGGCCGAGAAAGATAAATTGTCAAAATATCTAGACTTGGCCCACGAGGTTACCGCCATGTGGGATGTTGATTCGACTAGCATTGTACCGATAGTAGTATCTGCGAACGGCCTAATAGCGAAGAGTCGGCTGATGGGTGCCTCCTTTTTTATATATTTTTAAATGTTTTTGTTTTGTTAATATTTAAAAATATATTTACAAAGAAATTAGAATAAATAAAGAGATAATAATAACATGTGGATATTGTGGACTTTATTTCTAATACAAATACAAATACAAAATATCTTTATTGCCCACACATAGTAACAAATAATATAACATTTACAAAGACTTCAACATAATATGAGCAAAGGCGGATTTATTGCTATGCAATCTCTTCCAGTCAACCCTTACGAGGTGAAAGAGAAACAGTTAAGTTAGGGTGGGTACAGCAACAGATATAGTTGAAAATTATAAACATACATAAATTTGCTTATAAAATAAACATACTTAAATAACTTACATAGGTACTGTAACATTCATACGTACTGTATGAATATCTAAGCGAAAATAACAGCAGTATCAAGTCAAAGTGAGAGGTAGTATTCTTTCAAGCGACTCTTGAAACTGGTTATAGTCTGAGCAGTGCGAATATCTTCAGGCAAAGCATTCCAGAGACGTGCTGCTTGTACAGTAAAAGATTTAGAGTATGCAGCAGAAGTATGAGTTGGAGTTTTAAGGCGAAGGGCGTTGATACTACGAGCAGGTCGCTGGTCATCTTGATGGAGAAAGGTGAAGCGCTCTTTTAGATAATGAGGTGACGAAGGAATAAAGAGTATAGTGAACAGGAGCGACAGAATATGATAATTACGACGAAGTCTGATCGGGAGCCACTTGAGTTGCACGCGGAAAGAAGAAACATGATCATACTTTCGTAATCCAAATATGAATCTAATGCAGAAGTTTTGAAGGCGCTCTAGTTTATTGCAATGCTCTTCAGAGAGATCGAGATAACATGAGTCGGCATAGTCTAAGATAGGGAGAAGTAAGGTCTGTGCAAGTGAGGTTTTAGTAGCAGTAGGAAGAAAATTCTTAAGCCGCGTAAGTGATCGAGCCGAAGCAAATATCCTCCTACTAACTTCCGCAATCTGAGGAGACCATGTTAGACGTTTATCGAAGACTATCCCAAGGTTCCTGACTTTCTCACTATACTCTATTTGCTCACCATCAAAAATAATGGGTGGAAGGGAAAGCCAATCTATTCTAGACATATTCCAAGAACCACCCAGAATAGCTTGAGTCTTAGCAGGATTGACGATAAGTCCATGTGCTTTACTCCAATCAGAGATCCGAGAAAGATCTTCATTTATTTTACTTATATTATTGGGGAGATCATCTAGATTGGCATGGCAATATATCTGTAGATCATCTGCATAGAGGTGATAGGAAGTGCGGAGCTGAAAGGAAATAGAATTGATAAATAAAGCGAATAACAGAGGAGAGAGCATCTAATCTTATTTGTTTACTTTCTTTATTATTTAATTTATTTACCATCATCAATTATACTCAAAATTACGCATAAAATTCAATAAATTTGAATCCATTCAATTACCCAAACGAGTTTTACACGAGTAACTATACGTATCATTAATTACATCGTACCAAGGAACAACGAAACTGAAAATCTGTAAGCGCTCACGTTTCAGCCCAATTCAGCGCCTACTCCATTTTACTACGCGGGTCGAGGGGCGCGGGGGGAGGTAGGGGCGAGAGAGACGCAGCCTCCCGACAACGATTACTGATTAGTGCGGCGGCGAGAGCGGTGCGTCCGCCCGTTTAACCCGCGCGATGCCGCCGATAACGCGCGAAATAACATACACCTTAAGGGTTAACTGTGACATATATCCCATCAACGAATCGTCGTATTGTACCCGTGTCGTTATTTCTTCGCGGACGGGTTAATCGCGGAACAGCTGATTGCGTGGCCGGCGACACGCCTCTACATGTGCTTACACACTTACTACGTCTGTGCCGTGGTATATATGAATGTGGTCATTGGCGTGAGAGGATTGACGCCGCGTGGTTAACGGTTCACTGTAAGTACTTATATAGATTTTCTGAATTTTATTTACTTTTCATGGTTAATCTATTGTTTCGAGAGAATGGGCTTCGAAATGCCGTTTCGTCGAATTATGTTCAGACGACAACATAGACTGAAATGATATCTGACTGACTGACTAATCAGTGTTTATGCGAAATTTTGCAAAATTGAATTCTGTGTAGCCTATTCTCCCTACAGAATATTAAAAACATTAGCAGTTAACCTTCATGCATATGATGCACATTTATTTCAGTCACCCTGATAGATAATTTTTTGCAATTGACTATTTTTTACTTTTACCCTCACTTTTATTTTCTTACATAAAAAAAGTACAGAATTGTACTTAGTAATATTATTAAGATCGATACCTACATCACCTAATATGACACATTTTAAAATAATTTCTACCGATTTGTAACTTTCTCTGTATAATTTTCATCCTGATTTACAGATTCGAAAGAAATACAAACTCAAGCTAAAATATTATCTTAAAATGCAATCTACATAATACAATTTTATTTTAGCCGCTTTGAGAAAGGATAGAAATTTATAAAAAATCTGACCCAAGTTTGGCCTTTTTAAAAAATACATTTTGACAGTCTACAAAGGTCGTGAAAATTATATTGCATTTGATATCAGGGTTAAGGCGATCTTAAATAGTGATATTATTTTCAGCCGCGAAAAAAAAGATATATGAATACTGTTAGGTATCTTCTGCTTGTATCGTTTTTAGGTATCATTACGATCAGTTAGTTAACCCTTTCGCGGAAACTCACACTAGACGTGGATAATAATTAAACTGCAATAGAGTCTCGTCGAGTGCCCAACAGGGTTTAGTCCTATTTACGGGATATACGGGTTAATAATAAGTCGAGTGCGAGTTGGACTCGCGCACGAAGGTTTCCGTGCCATTATATATAAAAACCGCAAAAAAATCACAATTGTTGTTCCTTTAAATATTTAATTCATTTAATTTTTTAGTATTTGTAGTTTTAGCGGCAACAGAAAGAAATACATCATCTGTGAAATGTCATGAGCTACAGCTTGGTGACAGACTGACAGACAGCGAAGCTTTAGGTCCCGTTTTACCCTTTGAGTACGGAACACTAAAAAACCAAGACTTTGTTTGAGTGAATCGAACTCATGCGGCTTAGGACGAAACCAGGTTACTCAGAATGAATAAATGTTTGTTTCCTTTCCACATTATCAACAGACTTTGACAATGACTTTGGTATTAAGGAAATAGAATAAAACAATCTAAGTAATAATTTTGTTATTAATATCGAAGCTATCCAGCTGTTGAAGAGTTATTGATTCGCAATGTATTAGGAACCAAACAAATTGATTCATAGGAAATTATCATTATTTCCTTGACATTATCTCATTATCGTGGGTAAGAGCGATCAGTATTTTCTCTCAATAAGCCTCTATTCTCTGCCATTATTCTCTTAACACCTTTATATTATCCATCCTTTTCCTCATTTTAGTTCTTCATATCCTTTTGTACCTTAATAAATAATATTTTAAGTAGTTTTGATCGAATCGAATGCTGAATTTTTTGATAGTAAGAGCCACGTATAGCGTAGATACTGCTTTCTAAAGGAAATTTACAGAGAGACAAAAATCTATCTCAATTGCAATATTGAGTGATCGGATGACGATCACATAAGGGAAAACTCATTGTTCTAGGACCATTTACGTTCTTGACTTCTGGCGCATTTTCTCCTTTTTCCGTGGCTTTTCCTTTATTTGGAGTCGGCCCTCCTCGTACGTTTGAGCCAGGACAGTCTGTCCTGGGTTGTCTCTGTGTGTTCAGTCCATAATAGACAAATTTCTAACCTGAATTTCTGATTATATTATTATAACTGTGTAGCTATTGATATAACTCCTCTGTAGTATATATTTGTTTTCAACACATTTGCTCATAAAGTGTCTTTTATTCATTGTAATTAGGCCCATAATGGGGGTTGTAAACAACGCGTGGTTAATCATCGCTAATAAATTAATAATCGCACTTGTAAAGTAATGGTTTTCATGATTACGGTACATTTTTTTAGATGTACGCCAAGAGGATTTTAAGTCTCAAACCAATTAATTTTTTTGCAAAAAATATAAACAAAAAATAAGCTTCCAAATGATAAATCAACACTAAATTTATAAAAAAAAAATATATTATTATTTGTGTAAAAAAATTAAGAAGGGCTACAAAGGGCTTGTATCCATTGCCGTAAAACCATTGGTCATTATTTACGAGGCGGTATATAGGCATGAGCCGAAGGCGAATGTTTTATGACAGAATCAAGAACTACTGATATAATATGTTATGTCTTTGGCGCAAACCTAGCAATGCATTAACAAACACACAAGCCCAATTTTACTCTTGGTGTTTCTAAATGTGAAAAGTGTACCAACAAAAGTTAATGTGTAGAAATGTTTTGATATCGCTTAAGAACTTTTATTTATTGTGTAAATAATAAAAAGTTAAATTAAGTGTTTTTAGTTAAACATCACGGAAAATACCTTATATTTTGTATGGTCTAAAATTTTATTTATTTTACTTTTGTTTATTTACAGTCTTAATAAATTATGTACCTATGTTTTTCCAAATTTCCAATGTCTTAGATAGGTTATTAACTTGAAAATTGTAAACTTTAACACCCCTACTTAACGAAAATATTATGTGCTTTGTACTTTACAAATTGGGAATAAACAAAAAATCTCTGGAGCCCCTTTTTTGATATATATATAACTCATATCGAATGAAAATCTCTCGAGTCGCTAATTATGACGAATAAAAATAATTATATATCGAACGATAATCGTTATTACATATCTACTCAACTCTCTATCTACCTTCCTTTACATTTGTGATTGTGAAAACTCATTGGATTTAAGTAAACCAAGCGATGATTCTGTACCACTTTCACTAATGCGTCCCTTTTCAATTTCAAAGGTTCCGGACAATATACTTTTGCGTTGATCTGTTTAGTGTTAAGGTTTGCATAATCTCAAAAGGGAGCTTTATGTATATGTGTGTATACTTCGATAGACATTATTAAAACTGAACTATTTACTCGAATTAAATAGAAATTAGAAGACGAAATTTACTCTTTAGTGACATACCTACTTCTTTCAAATATTTTACAAAATGTTTGCTTGACTTCAGCATGTTTACAAAAGAATAAATGGTTATTGATTAGTTTAAAGAACAGGTAGGTAAATACAATTAAACATAAATATCGTATTCTAGCACTATTTTGGTGATCTATTGCGTTGCAAGGTTATGGCTTTGTATCCCTGATACAATATTAATAGATAAACAAGTTTATTACAATATCTTATGTGGGTGCTGATATTATATTGTCATCTGTTGAAAGTTAAAACATTATTCAACTTAGTGTGCACAAAAAGGGATGGTTTCAACCCCAAACTTAGCACACAAATCATAACTGTATAATGTATGTCGGTCTTTATTACAAGTACTGGCATTTAGCCATTTTGTGGCTTAAACGTTTAGTAACCCAAGGTCCATCTTTTGTAAAAAAAATATCTTATAGATATTTTCAATCTTCATAAAATAACTTCTACTAAAATAACTAAAATAAAATAATTCAATTTATCAGAAACTTACTGTAGCCATAAAATAAAATGTGTCTCTTAAACAAGATATAATAAAAAATAACGCTGTGTGTATAGCTGTCTCGTATTCTTTTCGTATAAAATTTCTAAATTTTATAACATTTAATTTGGGCATATTCGTGCCACCCAGTTCCATTTTAAAATTCGAGCTTAATATTTTCTAACCTCATTTGAAACGAACGAAAGAAAATATGATAAAATGAACAAAATATGGCCATAAAAACGGCGAAATATCCAGGAATAGAATGCGTTGTTACTCTTTCAGAAAAAATACGGGTCATAAAACCAAACGGCGGGAAATCCGAGCACGCGTCTTGATTTTCACGTGGGAATCATCAAAGTAATAAACACTATAATACCTTTTACGAGTTCCCTAACTGTTCAAGTTCAGGCTTTGAGAATAAACACGTAGGTCTGGTGTCACATTGTATCGCATTTACTTCCTTTGTCTAAAAGTTGGTTGACGGAGGAGCAAAAGCGCTGAGTTTTGTTAGCTGGGCTTCTTTCAAGGAAACGAACTTTGATGGCAGAAATTAAAGTGGCCTTTTTCATATTTACCTGGATATGTTTTTATGTTATAGACGACTTCAGCTAGTCAGAAAATCCATATAGTAAGTACATATATACTTACTGAAATGGCGCAGCGACCCCAAGTGAGTATTGGCCTCCGATAATAAGGATCTCCACTTTGATTTACCCTGCCCCACCGCCTGAACATACATAAGTACATGAAGTTTTTTTAACTATAGGAATAACACTTTGAAGGCTTGAAAACATCTTTCAAAAGACCTCCAAGGTCACTATTTCTGTGCTGCCAATTTAGAAAATAAGTCCGAAGTCTCGAAAACATTCCGCAAAGAGGCGTCCCGTTAATAAGAAATTTTGATGACTCAGCAGATCTGTGCTAACCTCGGGTTAGCTCGTAAGTCAACGTCCGGCACAGAGTAGAGTTAATGCCAGCCAATTATCCTTTTACCCTTCGAAGAACTATCTAATGATAATCCCAAAGAACAATGTGCGTAATTGGCTTTAGTACCAGCGTGCTTATTAGGGAATTTATCTAAGCTTAGACTTGACAAAAAATGGATTCTATGTTAGAAATTCTATTTCGATATAAACCAATGTAGTAGAGTAGGTATATTCCTCTTGGTATATTCGAAACAATGTAAGTTTAATGATTTAAGTAAAGCGAAAAGAAAAATTACAAAAAATGCATTATAAAGGAACATTTCAGATTGTTTTCTGAAATGTTATGTTCGATTTGATAGTTTAGGCGGTGGCGCACATTCGTAAGAAGACTGGCGAAAACTTATTAGTTCTTATTTAAATTTAAAGTTTGAAATTGTAATAGTATTTTATAAATCGACTAGCTGTGCCCGCGACTTCGTCCGCGTGGAATAGTTATTTTGGGAATCATATTTATTTTTTGTTTACAAACCTACCTCCTCAGCTTTATTATAAATTACCTATAGCTGTTACCCACGACTTATTTTAGACGACTTAGTTACATAATTAATAGAATATATTTTAAAGTAGTTTTAAAAAGTATATATTTTAAAGTACTTCTGCGTATATTATATTTTTAGTTTTATTTTCTTGTGGCAGAATCAATGACACATTTATTTGGATAAAGATTAATATTCTTATGTTGATACAACTCTGACAAATAATTTGTAATAATGCATTAATTTCGACCAAATTTGATTATCATAAAAACTGTTATTGTAAGTTAATCTTAAAAGATAGACATATACTGTCGCGGACATTTTTTTAGATCATTTAAAGAGGAATAATTCTTTCATACATATTTTTTGGGTATCTCGCACGGTTTTTGCAGGGCACGCAACGGAAGCCCTCAACACTGAATAATTTTTCGCGTTTTGTATAAAATGTTCGTCTGGCAAAATTCATCAACTTTCTTCCTATAGAGGCCGAAAGGCGGTTAAGATCACCTCCAAGGTTTAGAGGATCGACCATGTATCTCACTCGATTTGAACGAATGATCATCATCTTCCTTCTGTTTTATTTATTTAACTTCTCGGAAGATTATCCATTATTTTACACATAATCGCTACATTTCTAGATAAAAATATGTAGGTTTATGTCGTTGAGGGACGAAAACTCGAGTGTAAAACCTACCGATTTTACGAACTCAACGTAGGAATTACTTCTATACCCACTTTATTTGTTTTGCTCTTTCCATAGACACCTTCGATATTCGGATTCTAGAATGAATGAACTCCTTAATCAAATTAAATCTGACATAATTCAAATCTCGTCTTAAGATCATCTTGGAAATTTCTGCGAAGGCTTGTCTGAATATTAAATGATGAGTTATGAATGTTCGCAGTGATAAAGGCATGGAAACAGGTGTACCTACAACAAAAGGATGATAATTACGTCTGCTTCAATCTGATTCCGCTTAATCCTTGTTAGTTGCTAATTGTAGATTTGTTTTTAATTAGCAGTAGCTGCCTGCCTCAGGTGAATTTAGTGTACTGTCAGACGCATATTTTGTTATTGTTAATTTTCTTAAGAACATTTTGTAAACTGCTAGAAAACATCAGGAAAAATGAATTTATTTGGTCATATGCATCTATTTTAACATTTATCATAGAAATCTCAATTACAAGGAAGGCACTTTTATCAAAACTTGAGAAATAGTAAGTATAGACGAATGAAATAATATCGGTACTAAAAATATCAATTTCAATGAATGAATGAATTTTATTGTTATATAAGCATGGTATAAACAGTAGGTACTTAACAACGTGATATATCTCTCTCTGGACCCGGCCGTTACGCGCCCGATCCGGATGACCCACGGCCGGATCGCTCACTAATTTTAAAATATGCATATTAACCGAGACGCCCACGCCACGGTCAGACCGCGCCCGGTTATAAAAAAATATTTTTTTTATTTAAAATATTGGAAAGTACTGTTGCAAACAGAAGTGTATATTTTTTATGGTTCCGATTAAAAGAAATATTACCAGGTCTATCTCATAGTGTTAATTAAAAATGAAATGAAATAAAAAGTAATAGTAACCAGGATCACGTATTAAATATTTTGGACGTATGCCACCCAGCGTTCTAAATCGTTGCGCTTCGATTTGAACTGCTCCAAAGCTATTACACTTTGCTCTTCTTTTAATATTTTGCAGGAGCGCTGGGTGGCACAACTAAAAAATATTCTACCTAGCGCTCCAAAGGCTAAGTACAAGCTAGTGATAGGGTAGTTTTTGTTTTTAATTATCTTCTACAATAAAATATATCGATAAATCAACAATATATAAAGGAAATGATTTCATTTGCAGAATATTGGTAACAACATTTTTAACATTAAGATTGCAAACTTCCTCATTTTTGCAATCGTAGTAAGTACCTCGGCTGACACGTTTAGGACATGAGCTATTTAATTCGAAAATTAATTTAAAAAGCACTAACTTAACAGAAATTATGAGGAGATTCACAGAAAAAACACTCCGTACACTCGCAGTATGAGCGTCATTTAAAGATAAAAGATTTTTGAACCTCCTTATAATTTCTGCAATTCTAGTACTACAAAATTAACCAAGAAGGTTTTTATACCGAGAAATAGGTCAAAGATTTGATTTCAAAATTCAAAATATTATAGTAAAGTAAACATATTTTAGTTAATGTTGGCGTTTATAATGTTCATTAATCCTAATGAAAAAAAAATAATACGAATAAAGACAACTCTTACATTTGCATCAGTTTTTTAATTAATACTTATTACTCAACAGTACTCAGTGTGGATGTTGCCAAAAAATATAAAAAACGGACGCCGTCTGGCAGATTTTGAAATGAGTGAGCGATCCGGCCGTGGGTCGTACGGATCGGGCGCGTAACGGCCGGACCCTGAATATCTTGCGCGACATACTTAAGTATTTTTTTTCGAGTTTTTAACTATAACCTCCATCCATAGTCAAAATTTTATGTACTATGTAGTTATATGGCACCGTTCGATATCGAATGATCGAATTTAATCGACTCACCTGATTTGCATTCTCATAAATGCATTCTTGGTCTTTTTGGTACATTAGCATAATGGGCCTTCTGGTTTGCTTAGTAACGTCACAACGTATGTATATGACCCGGCTATCGAGTTATTTTATACTACAACTATCGCCCTTATAGAATTACAAGACTCTCCGAAGTCCTTTGTCAACGTGTCTTCAGGTTCAAACTGGGAAATTGATGAGAGTCCTTGAAGTTTGAGGAAGGAAGCCTTAGCAATGATGCCCATTCTTGGGTGTAATTTGGCTTGTAGGCGTATTCTATAGAATTTAAGTAAAGGTTCATTATTGAAATAATTTTGCCCATCGGTTGAACAAAATTGAATTATTTATTACTAACTGGTTTACTTGATGAAAATGGTTATCATATCGAAATTTTGTTTTGTTTTTATCTTGAATATTTTCAGTACCTATATATAAAATTTTATTGTCCTCCAATCTACAATTGAAATATTAATAAGGTTTCAGTTTCATTCTGCTTCTTCCTTTCTTTTACCAGAAATTTCGTAATCTCAATTTTGATTAATTATTCATTTATTACGCAGTGAAGACTCTTGATTTAATGTTGAATAATTTTCTTTAAATGACGTCTTCTCCTAACTATTATCTTGGGTTCTCTTGGCAGTGCTGGAAGAAATTATTAAGAAAATAAGCTTTACCTTGTAATTATTTTAATTTTTTAAAGTAGTACTCTGTAAAATTTATGAAATTGAAATATCAATTGTGTATAAAAATTTACATTGAATGATAATGTAGGAGCAAATAGACCGAATCCATACGGACGGATAACATTTTTTTTTTTTTTAAATCCTATAAATCGACGACGAGAGGACGGCACAATAATAACCATTAGATTTATTGCTACCCACTAAATTGTATTGCAATTTTTATCGAAGCTATTTAGTTTGTATTGTATAAAAAAGCATGCTTATTGTATTATTTTGTAAAAACATTGTTTTTTTTTCTCAGTAAGTGAATTCTTTATGTAATTCTTATGAGAAATAAAGTTATTCTAAACCTATAAATTTACTTACATGAGAAAAACACTTAATCATATGTATATTAGTCTTAAATAATTCTCTATAGCTACATTTCGCTTTAAATAGATAGAAAATTCTGTAAAGTTCTCTACTTGGTGTCGATGCTTGTTCATAGATCCTGTTGGTTTCGACAGATAGACATATCTTTGACATTTAATTATTTATTAAAACATTGTGCTTGTGCTTCAAACCACAAGAAGTGACGTCACACTATTACACTTCGTAGTTACCGGTTCAGAGAGGTCACCTACTTCACAAGTTAGCTCTTTGAAGTGACGCCTCCAGCGTTTCAACTATGTTTTCCTCACGTAGGGAATTTAATAAAGATTTCCGTTTAGTCTCCGCACGAGTCTTTGAACGTTGATACATATTTCATTACAAATAATCGTGAAATTTATAAGCATTTCACGTGACTTACAAATACGGTGTTGTTGTTTTTTATATTTCACACCTAGTACACCTAGGTTGCAAGATGTTGCAAGTTTTGATTGAGGTTATATTTTGTAGAAAGACAGTTTGGAGAGAAAACTAAGCAATTTAATTGAATGTCGGTTAAGTTACTCTGTGCACATAAAATAATTGAGAATGAGCAAATGCAAAAATAACATATTTTTACACAATATTGTATGAGAATAAGCTTACAAAACAAAAAGAAGACGAGTGAAAGGGTTGTTAGAGTTTATTTGACGTAATGTTATGCTATAAATAATGTCGAGTCAGCGCAAATAATCTACCTGTATGATCTTATAACTCAACGTCGTCGCTCGCCCGAATTTATTATCATTCAGGCTTTTTTTGTGACAACTACATGAAATCCGGTGGTAAGAGTTTTAAGATAGAAGCTCAAAAAGTATGTTAAAACGTCTCCCTCTAACGCAGAATTGCCATTTGAGTTTGTAGAAATTCATAAGGTACTTAGTTAGTCATTAACGACTCTGCGTAAGTATGGTGGCAAAATTACATACCTATAGGTAGGTGCAGGCCAGACTGAAAACTATTTTTATCAGCCTAAAAAAAAATATGATTAAAAATGTACTTAATCAGATGCAAGAATTTTTTTAATTAAATTTTGCAAGGCAGCCGTGTGATAAATTAAGTTTAAACTGTGAACTTTCTCTTTCCAGTCGGTTCCCTCATTAAGGTTAATACAAAAAACAGGCGCTTTCTTTCATTACAATGCGTCAACAATAGGTCCTCCAATAAATTAGATCCTGTTTGTTAAAAAGAAATAGCTTGCGTATAAAAGAGGGCGAATTTAAATAGGGAAGAGTACCAAACCCGTCACTCGTCAAGCGTCACGTTTCAAGATGGCGGTCGCAAGATGGCGGCCACTTTAGGCGCGAAACGTGACAGGAGGTAGGTAAGTTTAAAATCAAAATAGGTGCTTTCGACGACGTTGTACGTTTAGATTGCAATAGGTTTTTTTGGAAACTGCTCAATAATCTAATTTGGTATTTTCATTTTTATCGGATTCATGTTTTTATTTTATTTATTTATTTCAAATTTTAATACCTAATATAAATTAATTAGTGGGCTTAATGATAAAGCATTCTTTACCAGTCAACCTTTAGGAAAAACAGAAATAAATCATTTCAATGCGATAGGCGTTAAAAAAATAAATGTAACAATTTATCTGATAAATATCATCAATACTTATAGATAAACTACACACGAAATATACACATAAATATAAAAATAATAATAATTACTTAAACTACATATATACAAAAATATATGAATAATTGATAAATGAAATGACGTCTAATTTTGCTGTACAATATTATCAAAAAGAAAAGAGTGAACCTTTTCCTTAAAATAAAGTTTTTCACTACCGTTTATCGGAAATGTAGTAAGGTGCCTACTTAATTAGTTAATGAAAATATATAGGCAATCCTTACAACTACTTACAAAAGGTTTAAATTTTAATTAAACAAACAAAATTTAATAAAATGTAAACTTTATGTAGGCTACGCTTTTAGCCTATCACTTTCTTTGGAGGGTAATATTTATATACTTAATCAGTACATATAATAGGCACAATCTGGACAGGAGGATTCTTATATACGACATAGATTAATATCAAACAACATCGCCTTGTTTCAACCGAGACGCATCAAATTCCAATGTGAAAACGATTTTATTATCGTTAGCTGGCGTTGTAAACAAAAAAAACTCACTATGAAATAGACTTTCAATCAGAACTTACACGACAGGAAATATTTCTAAACAACCCTAAGGAATAGGTAAAAGTACCTAGTAATAAAACAGAGCCAAGTCTTTGTCTTCGTCTAAGCGTGTTTCCTAGTTGCTCAGGTTAAGCTTCAAAAACTAGTACTTATACATACGGTATAAAAATAAACAAAGCTTTGCCCAATGATGTTATAATATTTTTGCGCAACTGAACAACTAAATGCGGGTTCAGTGGAAGGATATAAGTACACGAGCTGTTTTGTGCAACTATTATTACATTTTCAACGATTTTTAGTAACAAAATTAACTAAGTATTTTTATTTATGACTTTGAAAAATAACATGCTACCCCATTCATCTTTGACCATGTAACTCACTTGATATTAATGAATGAATAATTCTCATTACCTTTTCTCATTATCTGAAGTCTGGTGTATTTTCTTTCCATAACCCTCAATTCTTCGTCATTGTTTTATCAACTTTTAATATCTTCACCTCAACTTTCTATTTAGATCAAAGGGAGTGGCCCTTTGATCCCATTCAAGTTACAGTATTTTTTTAGCAGTTTTTGACCCGCTCCTCTGTCGCTGTTGAGACGCCCGTGTGGGCGGTGAGTGATGCTCCGCTACTTGTTTGCAACCGTTTTGCACATCCAAACATTTCAAGGTATCTTATTCTGTATTGTTCGCTTTTGGTAAACAAGCTTTGAAATTTATGAAGAAGTCATATTTTGTAAATTTAACGTACCTACGCCTGAACTGCATGTAGTCGGATACGTAAGCATTGGCAGTCTGAGTTCGTCCATGCAATTGCCTTTTGATCTGGGGGTAGTGGTTTCGAATTCCAACGGGGGCATGCATTCTACAAGAAGTTTCCAGACTTTAGAGATATTGTACTTTTGAATCACCTGAATAATCGATGAGAGAGATGATTTCATGTTTCTCTCGATCTGGTGGTACCAAGTCGAGAGATGGTTTACAAAAACAGCATGCATTAGTGTGCATGAATCGGCCGGAACCGATCGGAATGTCGCTGGTTTTACCAAAGGCCGCGTGTCTGCAATCAGGTTTTTTTTCAACGTGTCCGGAAAAAAAACAAAAACCAATACCGCGACGTATAAAGCTTTCTTCATTTTAAAATGTCAAGTTACCCAGGAACAAGGAAGTGCATGTTCTATTTGCAATATAATTTGTCGTGCACAAAATCGCAGCTGGTTTCCAGCGCCGTAGCACTTGTTGTGAACACACATTTCAGTATTTACTTAATAGGGTGTGTTTACACTTGACGACGTACAGTTCGTGACAAGACCGCAGTGAGTCGTATTATGTGAGCCGAGAAGTTATACGTTTTATTGTTTTTGTGAAAATAAAATACTGCTATTGGTCTCGTCATCAAGAAATCCTCTGCTAGATATAATTCTGGAGTAGATATCTTGTATAGGAATAGACTATACACTTGAATCGACATGGTTTTGCGGTTCACAAGAGTAGCGTACGACTTTTACATCCAATTTCCGGCATTCAGTCATGCATTCAGGGGGTTTTATTGTGTTTTAGTTACGCCTTTACGTAAGTTATATTGAAATCGTCATTTAGGACATTTAATTCCTTGTGTATCAAATGTAAGGTTGGTTCAAAGTACTCATTAATTTAATACTAAGTAAACTAATCCATACTTATATTATAAATGCGAAAGTCTGTCTGTCTGTCACGCTTTCACGGCCAAACCGCTGAACGGATTTTGATGAAATTTGGTATGAATAAAGTTGAAGACACGGGGTCAAACATTTTTGACGCAGGCGGAGCTGCGGGAAACAGCTAGTACTCTATATGTAGTGTAGGTACTGGTTAAGCTATGCGTGCGACAATGCATGTTAGACAAAGGCTAGACATTAGCAAGGGAACCTATTAATATTGTAAGAATTTAATATGCTTTTTGAAATTGACGCGGTAACGAGGAAGTATTTAAGGCCATCATTGCAAAGATTTTAGTAATTGTTATCAAATTAACATGTTTGCGAATTACTAAGCTTGCAAATTACCCCGAATGACATAGTTAGCTTATCTAACGTCTTATTTGACAAACAGAGGACATATATAACCAACAACTTGTACCTTGTACACTGATGATAATCTAACTTGAAATTTATGTTCCGAGTCGAGTTGTTAATAAACGTGTAAGCCATTATCACTAACGAATGTGCCTAGAATTTAAACATCCTAGACACGTTGTAGCTGTTTGCTTGATAAATACTCTTAGTTATTTATATAGCTGATATTTTTTGTAATATTAATAAAAGCAAGAAAAGCTGTATGTGTGGCAGGTACCTACACAACAACATCCATACACTTATGTACCTACCAAATTTTAAAGTGTGTTTTTAAATATAAATTTTTGCCACCTTTAATTACATTATTTATTACTTAAACTACCCAAATACTTCAGAATAAAGTACGAAATAATAAAAGCTTCCACTATAGTTAGATAATAGAACAATTATAACTTGTCAGGAAGTAGTTCTGTCTCTAGGGCGATAATGTAAGTGATTACTCCTAACGACATAGGTCACAAGCGTACGAAATCGTGTAGGTGTTAAACATGCCTATTATATAGGTACTCGTATGTTAACAATATCCTGCGGTTATACCCTAATCTTCCACAGATAATAGCTAATTCTCATCGGGATCTTGTCAGAAAGATAGTATATGATTTTTTGCGACCCATTATCGCATATCATATTAGACTGATAAGACTAAAAACATTAAAGATCTCTGCTTGACCCAAAGGTTGGCTGTTCGATAATTCTTAAGTTAAGTCCGCCATTGTGATATTTATTTGTATATTTTGTACAATAAAGTAATAAATTAATTAATATTTGTGCCGTTTGAAGTCTGATCTCCGAAGCTGTCTAACTCGTCACACCATCTCCTTCTAGGTTTTACCTTAAAGTAATTTTAGTAAGTTAAGTAATTAAGGTACAGACACTGGTCCACCGCGTTTATAATTTCTTTTTATTTAAGTAATTTTGAAATTTCGTTTAAATAAATTGCCAAATATTACGAGAAAGTTAAATCACCTCTCCATCAAACTGTGTAAAGTTTACTCAACTTCTAAAACAGTGGTAATTTCCCTTTATTACGACTTGTCACAGAAAATTCGTCTGATGGAATACAATCATCTTTTCTCGCTGTACCCTTTCAATTCCGTTTCATTTTGCTCAGAATACCTTTTAGAATGGTTTAATTTGCCATAACACCTGCTACCACTCCGTACCTACCTGCTATAGACTTGTTGCTATCCTTGCTGATTCGGTGAGTTACTAGGTACAGTCAGCAAAATATTTTTTCTTTGCTGTCTATTCATGCATGATAGAGTGAGTCACCGGTTCGGTATGTATTTTTTTTTATTTTATACAACTAAGTAGGCAAACAGGCGTGCGGCCCACCTGATGGTAAGTGGTTACCGTAGCCCATGAACGCCTGCATCATCGGAGATGTCACGAGTGCGTTGCCGACCTGTCCGCTGTCAGCACAGTGACCCCTCTGGAGCCTGGCGACCCTACTCACCAGCAGGAACACAACACTGCATCACAGTGTTATTTATCTCTACCTTTATAGGTTATATTGATACAGATGCTATCAACTGTGTTAAGACTGCATGAAATTTCTTAATTATCTTCCTCTCCCCTGGAGAGAGATACGGCACGCCAGTGGCACTGCACAGATTTGTCATACAAAAGTGTTAACATTGCTATCGTCTGTGCGCCACCGAAAGGTTCTCGGTAGGCCCTTCAGGCACAATAGTGTCGGCCTAGGCACAATAGCGAGTTTACATTGCTCGCTTGATCAAAGGCAAAGCCCATGGCCGAGGTTCGTCCCAACTGGGAGCCCCTTGTGCATTTGCCGAAAAGGCTGAGTGTTAATAGCCCTCGCCTCAAACTGTCCCGCTGTAAATTTGTAGTTTCCCGCTAAAACTGTAGATCCGGTCAAAAAAAATAAAATAAAATTCATCTGCGTGATTAGACATACAACACAGCTCTTGATAGAGGCACAGTAAGACGTCGATTGCTGTGTGTAGACATTCTTCATAGATCTTCAACCTGGTCAACTTCAAGCAGACTCAATCCGAAGTCTTCCTTAAATCTAAGCGATTTCCTGGTTGCAATGCCAATCCATGTGTTTCCGTGTCCCAATGAAATTGTTTTAATGAAAAATTGACTCATAGAGTAAGAATGTCATTTGGTAGTACAAAAATTTATATTTTTTTGAATTCGTGCTATATATAAAACTTAAATAAAGAACGAATAAAAAATTATTGCTTCGTTAACTTAAATTCATAGATTATCTTAAAAAGTTACAATTGCATAGTACTCAAAATCCATTGACTTCTGATTAAGAGTTAAATGTTTCTTTGAAGTTAAATTTAAATCCGTTAAAATTGGCTATTCTAACTTTGAGACTTCAAAAAGTATTTATAATTTTAATTACGGATTTTAAGATTAACTCGAGCTTCTTGATATTGCCTACAGCTGTAGGTTGAGCAAAAGACAAATTAACTTTAATATGTCTTATAAACAAACTTCTATACTATCTAGCCTCCTAACTATTATATCCTGTAAAAGTGTTGCATGGAGAAAAATATCGCCCATAATAGCCTCTACTAAATTATTTTTTATTATTCGTAACCAAAGTGCCAGATTCGTAAACAGAAAGAAGTTTTTAAATCCGTCCATCCAAAATAAATTATAAACCTTTGAAATCCTGTGGAAGGGGAATCTGGTTAGAAAACTTTACTAATTATTGATTTATTAATTACTAATTTTGTTGTTGCTTTCGGAATCGGTTACTTTTTAGGGTTCCGTAGTGAACACAAGGAACCCTTATAGTTTCGTTATGTCTATCCGTCTGTCTGTCTGTCCTAAATCGAACGATGGCGTGACGCGACCACTATTGGATTGGTCGCTATTTAGTGGCATTTTCTATATTGAGCTCCTCCGTGCTTCAGAAGGCATGTTAAGGCGTTGGTCCCGGTTGTTATCGATAGATAGCAGTCGTGAGGCTGTGTCAGATGCCTTAGGGTAGCCTGAAAAATTCTGACAGTGTTGGCCACTAACGAGGGTTACGGAGGTCAGACGGCCATTGTCATAACCAGTTCCACCAAATCTAGGACCATGACTTAAAGTGTACCCTAGGCTCCGAAGCGTAAGCTGACGACGCAACTAGGAATACACGCTAGGATGATAATGATGACTTGTAATACCTGTGTTATAATAAATATCTTACTAAAGACTAATAAAATGTAAGTAAGTAAATACACTTTATTGCACAGTAGATAATTACATACAAAGATATGTTGAAAAATACATACACACGAACATAGAACCTCCTCCTTTTATGAAGTCGGTTAAAAATGTTTCCTTAATTGTGTTTAAAATTCAGTGATGTTATTAAATTAATAGAACTCATTGTCTTATGTCTTTGTTTTAGAGCCAGCGAAATAAACAACGCTTGCGACGGAAAAATAACTTGAACAAGTGTACATTTGCCATTCTATTGTGCAATGATAAACGACTCCTTACTAGCCATTTTAGTAATTATTTAATAATTTTTGAAAAACAGATATATGTTGGCAGCCAAAGTTGAACCCGCGAGGATTCACTATCATTTTGCATAAAAATTTAAACCATAATGTAACATGGTATACTGTTTTTTGCAATAATGATTTTTAAGAATAATGTTCTTACGCATAACAGTTTTCGCATAATTATTTGAAGCATAATGTAACAAAGCATAATCATGTTTAGGCATAACAATAAAAAACATAAATGTATTTAAGCTTAATGATCATCATCATCCTAGCGTGTATTCCTAGTTGCGTCGTCAGCTTACGCTTCGAAGCCTAGGGTATGCTGTAAGTCATGGTCCTAGATTTGGCGGAACTGGTTATAACAATGGAGTGACTGCTGTGTGACCTCCGTAACCCGTTTTACAGGGAAACCAGACCAACAGAAACATAACCTGAGGTGTGTTAGTGGCCAACACTAAGGCACCTGACACAGCCTCACGACTGCTATCTATCGATAACAACTGGGACCAACGGCTTAACGTGCCTTCCGAAGCACGGAGGAGCTCAAGATAGAAAATGCCACTAAATGGCGACCAATCCAATAGTGGTCGGGTCACGACTTTGCTTGACATGCGCATTAGTTACGGATACGCGGTACGCGCTCGACTAACGAACTCCTCGATATCAATCCATAATTTATGAAGGCATAACATTTATTTAAGCATAAATATTATACTTACACTTGGAGAAGGTAAATATTGTTATAGGTATGATGACTAATTTTCGATTTCATGTTTAATGAAAGACCTCACAATAATAGGAAAATTGATTAAAAAACAAGTCGATATTAATATAACGAAGTTAAACTCAAGTGAATTTTGACGATACTAAACGTTCCATTCTAACTTAAACTTACTTAAATATTGCTTTTATGTAAATGGTTTCCAAAATTCTTTAATTTTTTGTTCATCGATTCATCGATCGAATTTTATATTTCAAAATTGACATTCCCATCGATCTTTGAATTCTTCCAAAAAATCTCTTGTGCAAAATTTTAAATAGAAAATTTAAGCAACGAATTTAAATACAGTATGCTTGAAAGCATCTTTCATATGAAGTCACATTTCTTTTACAATTTTTTAAACTTGGTAAACACATTGGCAGCTAATGGGTGACCCAAGAACCAACCCCTCCGCACCATAACCTATTGCTACGCTATATTGCACAAATCCATACTTCCAAACAATCAGTACTTCTGCACTAATATTATAAATACTAAATATAAATTTGATTATATAATTGCTAAAAAAATATGCCTAAATACTATTAGCCTTACAGTGACCTTACAGGTATAATAATTATGCCAGAGCAAATTAGCCAAAAAGTCAATTATGCCAAAATTACCAGTTTCCCAAAAAAACAATTATGCCTAAGAACTATTAAGCCAAAATATATTATGCCAAACTCGCTAAGCCTAAATATATTAGAAAAAACAAATTGTGCGTAAAGAAGGGATCCCACCCGCAAGATATACAGGTACTAGGTAGTACCTGTATATCTCGTTTTCCGCGGCTCTGTCTGCGTCAAAACGTAATCTGTGTTTGATACCGGGTCTTCACCTATATCCGTATCAAAGTTTATCAAAATCGGTCCAGAGATTTAGCTGTGAAAGCGTTACAGACAGACGGATAGACAGACACTTTTGCATTTTTTGTATTATTATCTATTCTGTGATATTAGTATTAGTATGGATCGTATAGATAGTGAGCATGGACAAGCAATACGTTAACTCTATAGACAATATATAACTATAAATAATAAAAAACATAGCATACAAGAAATAGTTTGGATTCGGTGTGCATTTTCATCGCCGGGTACTGTATAAAAACTTTACAAACTTACTAAATATGTTGAGTAAACTATTAATTTATATGTCCACTACAGAGCAAGCTTCAACAGATTTTAATTATTGATTTATTTATTCTTCAAACCACAAGGTTCAAACTTTCAATTAATCTTTTTAATTAAATGTCCACACCAGAAGTCGTAAAATAGCTAACAAATAGGTAACAAAGTAAACCATACAGCTGCCATACCATTCAGCTGATGAAACTTTCGATAAGAAATTAATTTCTTATAGATTAAGAAATTAACTAGGAACTAATTCCACGTATTAGTTCCAGGGGAAATTGTTTGTGTCGCAACATTCGCAACCCGTTCTCTATACTCTCTCCTTAATTAATAAAATTCCACATTATTAATGTACAAAATAATTTTTATAAAATAAATATTTCTACATATATAGGACGTGATTTTTTTGTCGCCTTTGCCCTTTGTTTGTTAGGTTGACTGGGAAAGATCATTATTTGGGATAAATTCGCATTTTATTGTACCCTATATGCTCTTTGTGCACCATACAGATTTTTACTACTTACAAGGATACATTTTCTTACTCTATTCTTCTAATAAGACAAGAAGTGTAGTAGCTTACTTATAGAGGTGCTCGCTCATAGTCATATCAGCGCGCCTGCGTAAATCACTAGCTGGTTTTTGCAGAGAATCGTATTACCGCGTAATGCTGTAATTCAGAACGTCAGATGCAGGTGCCTCTAACAACTCCAGGCTATTAACCCATTTGACGGCTAGAGCACCCGCCGACCAGATTACACGACCCTCAGGATTACTTCAAGATTCGCTGAAACCATTGACATGTAATTAAAATAAATTGGATGTGGCCAACAGCATATTGGCACCAGTTTATAGGCCCTAAACATGTTCAATTAGAGCGACAAAGTCGTTAAAGTTGTTTACTTGTCGCATATCAAATTAATAGTTTTATTTTCATTTACATTGCTATTTTGCAGTAAAATTTAGTTTGTTCCCGATGTTTCATAACAAGATGTGTCACACTGAGACACAAAGGGCAACAAAGTATCGATGTGTCACAGTATTACACACAGCAACTGAAGTTTTACCTATATGTCACACTATAATTACACATTGACTCTCTGTATTCCCGTTGAGGTACCTATAAGAAATTAAACAGAGAAACACATCAGGAACACACGTAAACTTATTTTTTATTTTTTTATTTATTAAAACTATATTGTTCCGCAAAGTACGCATATACTTATAACAATTGGCGGGCTTAATGCTAAGAGCATTCTCTACCAGTCAACCATAGGGAGAAACGGAAAGATAGTTTGGCTCAAAAAAGTTAAGGGGAAAAAATTTATTGCTTAAAGAGCAAATTTTATCAAAAGCTTAATTAAGTTCATACACTACGTAAGCATATATAAAACATACACAAATACTGTTTCATTTTCTGTTTTTTTTCATATATATATACCTACATAAATACCAATAAACTTATATCACACTAAAGTAAAGAAAAAACCATGATATTTTTTTATTTGTAACTAAAAACCTACCCAAAATATTCCGATAAGCGTATCCTTATTTGAAATCGTTAGCCAACACCAACAATACAAACGAAAGTCAAGAGTTCTTAGTAAAATGGAGGAATTCACCCAGAAATGGGAATGTTTGTGCTGATGCTTGAATATTATTGATATTACACTCAAATAGGTTTTTGGATATCAAACGGCATGGTGTTTACGCTGTGATAGATGTAAATTAATGTTTGGTAAAAAAATTGAAGATAATTAAGTTTGTAAATAATTACCTATATTAAAATTGACTAATAAATAACTGATTTAAGTATTCAGTTTAAATTTATTCAAGGAAACAAGCAGGTATATAAATTAGTGCCGAATGTCGAAGAATATTTCAACTCAAACACGATGCGGTTCTAACAAATTAAATTAAAACAATCCTACTCTATATTGATAGAATATAAAATATAAGTAGATAAATGAATTGTTCAAGCGTGTTTTATTACAGTTTTACTAGTTTAAGCTCTCTTGTAAAAATCAAACAGTTAAGATGTGCGCTGCGCATCTCAAAACCATAAACAAGTTACAACCATAATCTTTAGTGGATATAGATACGAATGAAATGGGAAAACTTGGAGCATGACTCTCTTATTATACGACTAATAAATATAGTGCCTACATCAATAACAGGAGGACAAACTTTTGTAGATATCCCTTAGCTGGCTAAATAATAATCCGCGTCTGGCTCGCATGACCCTTGTCAAGTCGAGTACAACGGGTGTGACAAGTTGCCCCCGTGTTTAGGGAAGCTATGTTTGTTAATGCAGACCGTGTACACCTGGGAAAAATTGTTGATGTAATGGATGGGCTATATTAACTACATATACCATTAAGGACAAATCGTTTTTGAGCTTACGTAACCTATAGTGTGTAGGAGTACGTGGGGCGCACTATAAGTTTCCGGAATGAATATGAAAAAATACTATTAAAGGTACAAAATTAATTTATTGTTTTTCAAAATAATCTCCCTTGGCGTCTATGCACTTTTTCATTCGATGAAACCAGTTTTGAAAACTTTTGTGCCACTCCTCTGTGTTGACCTCTGAAACGTGTTTTTCATACTCCTCGACAGCCTCTTCTGGTGATGAAAATCGTTGACCGCGTAATTGGTTCTTAATTTTTGGGAACAGAAAAAAGTCACAAGGTGCCAGGTCGGGACTATATGCAGGATGACTCATGAGTTCTACATTTTTCGCCTTCATAAAGTCGTTTGTCTGTCTGGCCGTGTGAGAACTAGCATTGTCGTGGTGCAGGATGATACGGCGTTTACGGTTATTTTTACGGAGTTCGTCAATAACTTCCGGCAAACAAATGGTCGTGTACCAGTCAATATTCACTGTACGACGATTCTCTAAAGCAACAGTAGCCACGTGTCCAGTTTTATTAAAAAAAGAAGCAATCATCCGCTTAGATGCACTTTTCACGCGCGCCACTTTGGTTGGTTTCGGCTCATCTTGAAAGACCCATACGCTCGATTGCTGCTTTGTTTTGGGATCGTAGCAATAAATCCATGTCTCGTCACCTGTTACTATGTCCCACACCAAATTTGACGCACCTTCGTTGAATCTGGTAAGCATGGCACTGCACCAAGTGACGCGGTCCGTTTTTTGAGCCTCGGTCAAGTTGTGTGGGATCCACCGCGAGCACAGCTTTCTCACACCCAAATGTTTGTGTAGGATTAATTGTATTTGACTCATGCCTATTTCTAAGGATGCGCGAATTTCATGGTAGGTCACATGCCTGTCTGTTTCAATCATACGGCGCACAACATTGATGTTTTTGTTGGTCACAGCGGTGGACGGCCGACCATCGCGAGATTCGTCACTGAGATTGATACGACCACGCTTGAATTCTGCAAACCAGCTATAAACAGTTGTCTTGCATGGTGCTTCATTGCCAAAAGCTGTTTCAAGCCGAGCGATGCTCTGTTGAGATGTCAAATTACACTTAAAATCGTAGAAAATCATACTAAGAAAATTTTCCCGAGTTAAATCCATGTTGATGCAGACACACAATTTTTTAAATGGCGCCACAAGGTAAAAACAAAAGACAGTCAGATGAAACAAACTGCATTCTACAGCCAAAGAGTTCTATTTTCAAATGTTGCAATAAATTTTTAAATATTGTTTATGTAAGTGGCCAGTTCCGGAAACTTACAGTGCGCCCTATGTATTCATACGAAGTAAAAAAAGTCATAGTAGAGACAATAGTCGAGAGAAATCAGAACCCCATATACTTAACAAGTGTCGTTCCTGAGAGGTAGTCTGAAGTTAAAAGGATTTCGCAGTATATGCAGAGAAAAATAGCATTCACAATTGAACAAGCCAGACGGCAAGGACGTCGCCGAAGCGTAGGTTCTATATAAAGTATCTCATTCATTTTCATAAATTTGAATATTCCCACATCATATAAAATAATAACTCCCTCATTCACATATTCCAGTTTAGGGATTTCAACCTGTCAAACGTTTTCCATCTGCGCCGCAAAAGGGCTTTGCCTCTATACCCATCAAATATTTACTTGGCGTACAACACGGGTCTGACATTTTTCTCCCATTCAAATTGTCAATAATGAATGCTTCAGCGACAGCCGACAGACGCCGGGGGTGGCGCACTAGCGAGCCAATTCAAACATTTAATTTCTCTGAATAGGACCTGTATTTCGATACGATAAAGTCCACAGACAATGATGTGACGTTACGCGTATCGTATCCAGTTTTATGTGTTTTGTATTGAGAGCTATCGACTTCGGTTTCCTGGTAAATAACTACTATTCTGGGGTTCATTTGTGAATACGTTTTTGTGTGTAGAGTTTTGTGTTGCTACAGCGCTCCTACTTCCTGACATTATGCAGTACTTTTATTTTAGTGAAACTTACATACCAACCGAAATAACATTATCTATTGTACGTAATAATATCGTATTAATTGTTTTGAGTTTTATAAGTTGTTCCTCGCGGTTTCACGTGGGTTTCACCCACTTGTGATATAAGTACATTATATCTTAGAACTATCCTAGAACCTTTCTCAAGAGTCCATCTATTATGTACATAAACAAGATTTTATACACTGCCAGGTACCTACTTCCAAAGTTACAAGCGTTAAATAAACTCTGGTTTCGAAAACGCTTTGTAGGTGCAATAAAGAAACGAAAAACTTTGTATTAATTTACTTAATACAAAATGTTTTTATTTAATCAATTTATACTGTAAGTGGAAAGCGACTAGATACCGCTGGAGAGACGAAGTCGTGAAGTTCCTGGAAGCCCCCCAAAGAGCCTAAGTTCCTCTTTGAGTCGCTGAGCAATCGCAATACTACTTAAATGGTGCAATAAAGTGTTTATTCGTTAAATCATTTATTTAGCATTAGAAATAGCAAGGTACTTTAATAACAGAGTACAGGGACTAAGAGAATATTATCAAACACGTAGCGGATACATCGCGACGCTGCGAGTGCAGTAACAAGAGACGTGCTTGCGCATCGGCTACTTTTATTACTTGAATTATTCAGGGCGTCCGCCATCTTGTATTTTTTTCTTTTTTTCAGCCAGTAGCGATTCTAATTAGTTATTTGTGTTTATTCATGATTAACTTATGTAATTATATTGAATCAAGAGTTTTGTCTATATGGATTCTTTTTAAAAGTCGTTTTCCACATAGCTGAGGGCAACCAGAAGGCACTCGAGATAAACAGTTTCATGTGTTTCGAAATACTATGGAATGGTCTTACTAACCATGTGATGCCTGAAAT
This sequence comes from Euzophera pinguis, assembly GCA_947363495.1. Taxonomy (NCBI): domain Eukaryota; kingdom Metazoa; phylum Arthropoda; class Insecta; order Lepidoptera; family Pyralidae; genus Euzophera; species Euzophera pinguis. Next base: position 8,531,753 of record OX376171.1, read on the forward strand.
GTCCAAGTTAAGCCACATTGAAAACAATTTGTCATCTCTCATCTCATGATTGTAACGCAAGTTCATAAGCAAAATCTGTACTAGGATAGGAAGTCGGTATTAAGGCGAAGTATGCATTTTAATCGGAGGTCTTGATGGATAAGGTCGCTATCGTGGTCGCTAAGTAAGTACCATAGATTCTCGTCTTACCGCGCATTATCTGATAAAATGACACATCCCAAGAACTTAACAATAAAAGCTTAAACGTAATAACTCAGACATTTACCTATGAAATGCTATATTTAATACAATTTTCCTCCGTGACAGGCAAATGCGGCTGGCACTGCTCTCAGTTGAATCTTGGCAGAAATCTCCGCTTTTAGCAATCCCACTCTCTCCGCTACCTGTCAGCGATGCTTCGTATTGCGATCTATTGTACTCAATTTTGTTGAATGTAGATTATTTGTATACGCAGAAATATGTATGATTGAAGTGTCTAGGTGTTATAATGCGGTGAAATTCTAATTACCAGAACTCGACAAGGGAAGGGTAACTCTTTTCCTATGTTCTCTACGAGTACATAGGTTAAAATATCGACGTTTTAAAAGTAACATCGTATTCTGCGAGACATAAATTTTAGATCTTTTACGCAAGTACTTATTTTATCTAAGTCATTAATGTTGATTAGTTTTAATGACTTGATGGTTTGCACACTTTAATGCAAGCAACAGCGATTCATAATAAATGTCAAAATTTTTGTCGTTAACACGTTCGAGCGACAGAGCTTCGTCAAAATTAAATTTAGAAACAAATTTCATTTGCAATAGGTAGGTGTTATATTCGAATTTGTTTACAAAACGTATTTTTGTTTTCCTATTTAGCACTAACTTTGTCACAAAGCAAGTTTGAATGAAAGCAGTTTGAAAGTCAACAGAAGTTGAATTCATTAAATTAAAATATTTTAATACGGTTTTATCGCGTTTATTACTTATTTATTTACACCTGACGTTTCAAACACTTTACAGCGTTCATGGTCGCAGGCAGACTAAGTTAACATTTGTCTTTGATGTCATAAGATTTACAAACTTCCGCCTGAAATTTTTATTGGGAACTATTCCGATTCACGCAGTATTGGCTCACAGTATCTAAGGGTCTTGCAGTCTGCTTCCGAGTTTGCGATTTTATTAAGTTAATGACTGGGTCCCAAGCTGGCGGTACCTGCCATGCATTTTTTCCTGAAAATACATATAAAATATGCATTTTTTTTCTAATAATGAGAAAAATGTATGGCACAAGTATTCTTTATGTAACAATGAAATTAAGATCAAAATTATTCTTAGATTTACACATTTTATTACTTTTTTACACGTAGATTAATACATTTTTGTCGATTCTTAAAAATTGTGTTCATTTTGTCAGAAAAGCAGGCTAACAATTTCTCTGTGATAAATTTGTTTAATAAGGCCCCTCGGTCTGCTAGCGGGATGGCCGCAATACGTCGCTCTAAATTTGAGAAATGGCTGCATTCCTGTATAGTTTGTATCTCCAAAATAATAATTTTAGACAAATTTATTATGCACTAGCTTTTCCTGCAGTTTTACCTGCCCGCGGTGTGTACCGTAAATGGTATATAATTGTAATTATTTTGGCAGCACACAACGAAATAGCAGTAAGAACTGAGTGTCAAACTGCGAATACTTTGGTAAAACTTACAGGCTAATACAGGCTAAGTGGTCATAAGTCCGGGAACAGAGAGCAGTTTGAAAGGACGCGTGGGAAACCTTTGCCCAGTGGTGGGAAAATATCATTAAGTAAGGAAAGTTCTTTTGTGTGCGATTTCGATGCTTTTTGGAAAATATACTTAGGTTAGTAAACAAAAATACTTACCGAAAATTACCCGCGCTCACTAGGATGGTCCGGTTGTGTGTTTTCTGGTGAATTATGCTATGATAATGTTAAAGTTTGATACGATTTGGCCATGCTGCTAGGTACATATTTTATATTCCAGTTATACACAAATCATGATATTATCAGTCTTTGTAATTAAGGCAATATTGACTAACGGCTGTTTTTGGCATATTTACAACTCCCTGTACATTTCTACGCCATCTTACAAAAATAGAAAGTGTCGTTTATGCCCCTATATTTATGTAAGAAATACGAGTACCTATAAGTGTTAAACTCGTTATAAATTAAAAATAAATAAATTTGCTCTACAAAACATTTTTCCCCTAAAACTTTTTTCGCCAAACTATCTTTTTCCCAATGGTTGATAGGTAGAGAATGCTCTTAGCATTAAGTCCGCCAATTGGTTAATATACTAACACTAATATATTAACCAATTGGTGAATATACTAACACTAATATAATATAATAACACTAAAGAGTTTGTTTGTTTGAACGCGCTAATCTCAAGAACTACTGGTCCGATTTGAAAAATTCACTCAGTGTTAGATAACCTATTTATAGAGGAAAGCTATAAGAAAATAACTATAAGAAAAAGCTATAAGAAAGTCGGAACGAAGCTAGTGAAACAATAAAGTTTTAATAAATGATACATATGCGTATATCAGTGAAACTACTATACTATATTATATAAATATATAACTATGTATACTAATTGAACTAATTTTTTTTAGTTAAAATTAAATTAAACTAAGATTTGTTACTTTTATGAATAAGGCGGTTACCGTATAATTTATCAGTTAAACGTACAGTATGTGCAATAGCACCGACGGAAACCGCAATACATTGCCGTGAACTGAGAAATGGCTGCATTTCTGAGCACGACCACTGCATTCTAAACATATTTCACGGAAATTTAACGAATTCCTGCAACAAAAATTGGAACAAGAAATTCCTGAGCGGAAATTCCTGGTCTTTGTCCTTCATATCTCTGTCTTGTCTTAGCGATTTATCGGATTTTTCATCAATTGATAGTTTCTGCACCCAGGGTCCATTATCCTGCTTCTAACTTTCTAGTTCTGTCTTTGGTGTCCCTTAATGTAATACTACTTTTGCATGAAATTAACTTTTAAACTAACATACTGCATATTTAAAACGTAAAATTACATGACCAAGGCCGTTGTAACTCGGTTGAAACGTCGGAAGTACGCACTTAATCCTGTCATTTTATGTTTTACTCTTGCAAGCTTTCTAGCCAGCACTTTTTGAGTCTGTTCTCCTTTCTTCATATTTTATCCTACCTTATCAGTTTTTAATCTTCCTTCAAAAGTTAAAAGTAGTTATTAGGTAATTTTTTTAAAAGAACACATCAGATAAGAGTTTCTTAGTTACACTTTTCGAAGTTAGATAACGAATTCATCGAAAAATTTAAGTATTTACATGTTACATATTTCTAGAAAAGGAGAGCTTTTTAAAATAGCATTAAATATGGTGTTTTATCAGTTTCTATGTTACTATGAGTAATACACAAAGAGTTTGTCTTATGTAACAGTTATAGGCATAATTAAAAATACCTCCAAGAAGAGCCTGTAAAAAGTTTTACGTAACATGTTTTACGTTTACTGTAATCAATATCTACGTAATTACTTTACATTGATAATAAAATTCTACGTAAAATTGTCCATAAAACAATTATTTTTAATAATATTAGCGCAACCCTGTTAGCTCCATTAATTAATTTTCAAATATACCACCAAAGGGTAGAAGTGAAAAGTAAAGAGAGTGCAGGTAACATGCCATTTTTGTATTGGCGTTCTCGCAAGAGCTAAGACTCTACACCTGAAAGAATTTCTATTCCATAGATCTCCAGTTTACTGATTTATCTATAGAGGCCTTATTCAGCGTCCACTCATAGTTGTTTCAATGTTGAACCCCAACGCTTACCTGCTTATTCATAATTAATTTTAAACTGGATTTTACTCGCTATTTAACTGAACCATATTTTTTCCTGCTTAAATTCACCATAAGCTTTCTCAAAGTTAATTTTAGGAAGATACAGCATGAAGAGGTGTCAAACGAACAAATACTAACTTTCAATATGTCAAATTAACTTTATCGTATTTAGGATTTGTAAAGATTATAATAAAAATAAATGTATGCTGTCTTTCTGCGTCCTCCATTTTCGTGTCAGAAGTTCATACGTACACCGGCAAGTAATGATCGCGGGTGTGACTGGCGCCAATATGGCCTCCATGTGTACACATATAGGACGATATTAATGAGGCAATCGACGCTCGGACCGACGACGCAACTCGATCGCAGGGACCAAATCGGTCATCCATTATAAGCACAAATATCCCCCGTACTCCTATAAACTTTTATGGGATACTCCGTGAATTAGGAGGGTTTGTTAGTTTGGCTTACTTTAGGGCTTTTGGTATAGATTATAATGTACCTATATGTTCTAAAAAATTAAAGACAATATCATGTCGATATTTAGTCAGAAAATTATGTTTTGGTCTTATTGGGAAATGTTTATTCTTAATAAATGTTTCTTGATAATTTTAGATGTAGTGTAGAGATCTATCTACCTATTTTGAATATGTACCGAAATGCTGCAATAATAACTAATAATTGAGGTTATTTAAAAAATATGTTCAGAAAGCAACTTTAAACAACACCGTTCAGTTCGGAAACTTTGATCACAAGTACAAAATATAAAGACTTAAACTTATAAAAATCGTGGCTCTACCAACAACTTGAGCATCTATCTAAAAAGCTATGAATTCAGCATATAAAACGCCGTATTTTCCTCTTACTAAGCGTATTTTCCTTTGCGAATGACAGCTATTAACACTTTTTGTAGACATGTGTCCATTGGGCATCAAATACGGCCGGCCAGGGAGGAAGGTTACAGCTATTTTAGGGACATGGCCTCCTGATGGCCATTATGGGCTTATGTCGCCTAATGTAATCTCAGAAGGGCTTGGTAATATACTATATTGTATGGCGATGCTTTATGTTTATACTACCTGTTTCCCGCAGCTCCGCCTGTGTCAAAAAGTAGCTTATATTTGACCTCGGGTCTTCAACTTTATTCATACCAAATTTCATCAAAATCCGTTCAGCGGTTAAGCCGTGAAAGCGTCACAGTCAGACAGACGGACAGACAGACTTTCGCATTTACGGCCAAACCGCTGAACGGATTTTGATGAAATTTCGTATAAGTATAGTTAAAGACCCTGGGTCAAACTTAGGCTACCTTTTGTCGCAGGTGTGCCTGCGGGAACCAGCAGTAAGCTACGTTAGAGTTCGTTTAGAATGAAGTGTGAAAGTTGCTACCTATAGTCGGAATACATAATTAAACCCGACTAAAAAGAGAAGTATTAATTGCTATTGCAATAAGGCCGCCTTTTGCAAAAGGTGTTTTCTTATGATTACTGGTATTTGACAATGTTTCCTTATGGCAATAAAGAGTTTTGTATTATAGCTTGTATCGTGTCTATTATGATTTAATATATTAGTGTAAAGAAGGCTTAAAAATGGAAATAATTGCTAATAGGTCTGTTACCTCTTATTAGAAGCGCTTCTGCAGTAACGTGATTATGGGAAACGATTTACTTACTCCATTGGTGCCAACCTGTCAGACCTTTTGCGGTCGCCTTTGACCTACTAAATGAAGGAGATTCAATTTTAACACGATTCAATCGATACTAATTAAATAACTGGTACGATGAACATTATGACTTGCAGAATCATGGTTTAAAAGACATGGCCACCTGGGGTAACGGTCAGTTAATTTCCAGATTTATTCCAAATTTTAAAAGAAATTCTAAATTGTGCTCTCGCTGCCAGAAAGAGGCATTTGGAAAATTAAGTCTCTTTGTTTCTTCGTCGATTTCTAGGCCCACTAAGGGTCACTTTGTCGATCACGTGATAGCCAATCATTTGTTCTAAAAACAGAAACCACTCTACTGTTTCATTCAGCTGTTCCTTTTACTCAATAGTCCATTAGTTCAGTAATGAATGGACTATTAACATTTAAGTACAATATGACAGTGGTTCACGGGATGTAGTTGCGATTTCGTTAGTAGTACCTACTTGTAATATTGGACACTTTGATTACAATGTAATTAATATATATACCTATATATTTAATAGATGTAACCAGCAAATGCCGCTACACAATTAATATTTTTTCCTCATACGTTTCTTAAAAGGGTAAAAGTTATAGAAGCTACATTTTATTAAACCGTGATAATGATACTATGTCTGCTATATTGTGGTTTAATATATTTATCTTATACCTCGGATGGCAACTTAAAACAGGATATGTAAGTTACATGTCATGTACAAACTTAGATGCAATGGGAGTTTGCCACGAGAATCACACTCACACAAAATATCGATGATATAGAGGGGTCACTAGTAAATATAATATGCCAAATAAATATATTGTAAAATAAGTAATATAATTCTAGATGTTGTGTTTTTAGTTTAAAGGAAAATACTCCGCCACTTACATTCTATTCGTTGATATTGTAATAAACGGGTCAACAAACATCCAAATTTGAATTGAAAATTGTGAAAGCAATAAGACTAAGCGGTGTGTCATCTCGCTTACCCATTTCTTTGCATTTGGATGAAGTTAAAGAGGTGATACCACGATAATACCCCTGCGCAGATACCGAATCTATGTAATAAAAATAAAAATCGAAGCCCAAAAAACAGTAAGTATATACATTTATTAATTTTCTACACAAAAAGTTTATTTTTATTACAATTACGGTGCTGTTGAACACATCAAAATGTAAGTAGATCGAAAGGTTAATTCTGTTCACACCTTATATTTTCGAAACATCGTTTATTTCGCACGTTTCCCTCTAACTTCTGAAGTTTCAACATAAACGTGTAATTTCTGTGACAGGGAGTTTACTTCTTGGATATGTTATTTTGATTATGTTGAGAGAACGAAAGCATCTGGTGTTATTACTAATGCAAAAGTTTGTTAAGTTGATGTTTGGAAAGTGCAATATACACGAAAAAGCTTAAAGGGTAAAATACTATTTGTGAAAAACTGAGTATTACATACTTACCTATAAAATACCTATTGTATTAATTTGATTCTCACTTTAAAAACGACTTCAAAAAGAAGTAGGATATGAGACGCGCATTTCTTTCTTCTACGCTTCAGCATTTTTATTTAATTTAGATAGGGGATTTTGTTAGACATGTTTGCCTTATGCCGATGACAGATGGGCTCGACTAGCAACATTCTGGGTTTCTGAGGGACGTAGACCAAGAGAAGACCGTGTAAAAATGGCGAGATGACCTAGAGGAATTAGACAGTGGATGGCACCAAGCTACACTTGGCCGAGATGCTTGGAAAACTAAAGGGGAGGTCTTTGCCCAGCAGTAAGACATCAAAGGCATATATAAAAAATATTAATAACAAGGATTACTTTGCAAGGTAGTATATGTTTGTAAATCAAATCGATGCAATTCCCTATCAAAACAAGCGAAATTGCAATTTGACAGCGTAATTCATCGCTATTCCAGCCGTGCAATTTCGTAGCGAAATAAAAGCTAGGTGCTGAGCTGTAAATCCTAATAACAAAGATTAATGTGAGTGCATCGTTCGATGGCCGGTGAGAAATGTAAGTAATAATCCCGGGACTACTCCTGTCAGGAGTTCTCAGCTCTCGCCTCGTAGTTAAAGCCTTTTGAAATAAAATAATGGGACTGGAAACGCCGTACGTGGCTAGAATTTGTTAGATAATAGACAGCTTATAATATAAATGCGACAGACTGTCTGTCTTTCTGTGACTGAACGGATTTTGATGAAATTTGGTATGAATAAAGTTGAAGACCCGGGGTCAAACATATAGCTACTTTTTGACGCAGGTGGAGCTGCGGGAAACAGCTAGTATAATACGAGATAAGTGTGACTCTAGAGCATCTCTAAATATGTAGTTCCATTTCGTAAGTGGTTTCTGAGAATTGGCATTTCCTTTGTCGCTCTTTGTGTCAACTGAAATTTCTGTTAGTACTTCTTTAGGTAATGGCTAATATTTTTTAACTTTTCAGCAAACTAATCGTATCTATTAGGGAATGTCCAAAGCATTTAAAGCAAAATCATAGAATAAATTGCAATTTACGTGCAAATATTCCTATTTTTATCAGTGTGTTTTTCATTTAAATCATAATTTGTTTTTCTACCAGATTGGAACGTAGTTTTTCTGGGAATTACCTTCCCGCCGGCGCGAGATTAGCCCGATCTGTCACCATTCATCTTGATGAAATAAATTTCTGTCCAACAAAACGAAGAAAATAAATTTGGCGTGTTTCGTTACGATCATTGTTAGATTTGTTTTTGTACTTACGGATAAGTTACTATAGGGCTTAAAGTGTCCGATGAACCAGACTCTGGAAGAAACGTTATCCCGCGGTATCTCTTCTACCGCTTTTTGAGAGTCCCTCCTGGACATGACCAGCCATGGTCGACATGGAAATCCTTAAACAGACTCCGGACTCAGGTCGGCCGAGGCAGAGAGAATGTGCAGGTGGGACTATAGCGCGGTGGATGCCTGCCAGTGTGGTGCTTCTCCCCAGACCATGGCTCATCTTATGTCCTGCCCTGCGTGCAAGGCCACCTACACGCTTATGGATCTCTACGAAGCCACTGACAATGCCTTGTTAGTGGCGAAGTTTTGGTCATCAAAAGTATAGTTTGCCAGAGGCTACACGCTAAGAAGAAGAAGATGGTGTCCGATAGGACTAGTTTGGGCACCTGGCATTGTACATGTATTGCAGTCTAACTATCAAACGCATTTTGTTTAATAACCTGTTTACTTTTCTTTCGATTCTACGAAGTTATAGAAAACTAAAAGAGAAAATAAATGACGTGTTAAAGTAGTTCTGAAATAACACGAATAGAATCCGATACCATTATTGATGTAAAATTCCTTCCTGCACCAAGATCTTAATAGATAACTCTGTTGGCATTGACCTTGTGGAAGTAAATCAAGTTTAAAAAACTATCACACAGATTTGTTGCCAATACTTGTTCAAAAAGCCAAAATCAATCTCTTTATCCCTTCCATGTATCCAATTACAGCACTTATTACTCAAGACACAATTTATATTGAAACATAATTTACGTCGTGAGCTATGAATACAAAAGAGGTTGATATCCGTTCTGTTCTCTGTATATCCCTGTCTCGCATCGCCACGTGCCTCTGAAGTGAGAAATGAAACTCCATTATTTCAACACTCCGGGACCCTGGCTTCAAGTAGATTTCAGCACGTAGCCACAACGGATTACGTAGTTATCGCTGTACCTGTAATTTTTAGAGGACCTATTGAATTTGGCTATAGAATTGAATTGGAAGTGATTAAGTTTAGTTGGGTTTTGCTGTTTTGGATTTATAATATGTATTTAGTCCTATCTGTGTACAATTGATGTATCTAATGTATGATTTATATTTTTAATCAAAATTAAAAAAAAGACCTAAAAAAATCATTATCCTTAGTTTGAGTCGATCGTCAGTATGAATTTTGACGAAAAAAAAAAGATTTTCAGCCTTTCTATTTTATTTACTGGGAAATCCATTTCGATAATATGAAAAACATGGGGGCTGAAATTTGGTATTTAAGACACATAACTTTTCGCGTAACCGGAGTCGCTGTTAACAGCTATGTAAAGGCTGTAAGGTTAAAAGAGGCAAAGCTTGACTAAAATGCTGGCTTGTATTTTGGACAAAAAAACAGCAATGCAACCCAGCGAGGGAATGCGGCCACCATTTTGAGCACGTTACCCCAAACTGTAGATAATTTTTAGTTTGATTTTGTTTTTATTTAGTACAATTTTTTATTGTTGTGGAATTATTTTTTGCTAAGTAAATAAATTCTAATATTGCTACTTTATCATAACAAAAATATGTGCCCAACTCAACATCCTTCCATAGAGTCAATTACCTTAGAAACCCATAAAAGTTAGCTCCTTAAGCCGCACCTGCGTCTCACATTACATCAGCCTACGTCCTATAAAGCGATACCTTACTGCACAGATTCATTAAATTTTCAAACTGGAAAATTTCTTGAAATTTAACCTGTATTAAACATTTTTATGTGTGTGGACTAACGTTAATTCTCATTAGTTTTGTAAACTTGAACATATTCACCGAAAAAAGCCAAAGAGGCGATTTAAACAGTCAAATAAGTACTGGAAGATTAGTAAAAAAATGCCGTACTTACCGTTTTCTACTTAAGTATGTTAAAAGGATATATATACTCCTTATTGTATAGTTCACAAAAAAATGATTGAAAGGGAAGTATCCTAGACTTCTAGGCTGTCTAAGAGATTAAAAATGTAATATGTCGTAGCAGTCTAAAAATTACAAACTCTGGGCTCTAAGTACATCATCATGCTCAAGGCAAAAACAAACACACAACGCCCAAAGTGGGCCAGCCTGATCAAGTAAATTTCTCCCGATTTTAGATATTGAGTTTTCCATTGTCCGCTCCACAGCTCATACAGGGTCTTACTCTAAAACCTTTTTGACACAAACAATAAAATTGATGAATATGAAATATTATAATATTTAGCATTTATTAACAACGAAAAGTCGTCGTGTATACCTTATTTTTATTAGAATTCCACAATTTCAGCGACGCTCATTTCCATAGTTCTATCGCCGGAGAAGCCAGGCGTTCTTGGCAAACTCTTCAAATTAACATTAATGATAATGAATGCTGTTCATATTGATCTCTCATTAAGCCGTACTGAGATGGCAGCTGGGTATGATGAGGCGTTTCAAGTTTGTTTTCTAATGAAATAACAGTGCATATACATGTTAGTATTAGTCTGTTGAATACACTACACATTAGCATACGAGCATACGACTGAATAATAGAAGTTGCAAATTACTGGTATAAATTAAAATACGAAATTGTATAGCCCTTATGACTCAAATGAAGTAGATTAGCGTCTTGGCTTTACTTGAATTTGCAGTGTGTTTTTTCTGTGATAAGTTAACAAACTATTTTCTGAGATCTCAAAGTTGTAAAACAATAAAAAAGCTAAAAATTTTAACATGTTATACAAGGTGTTTCGCAAAACTTAGAAACTCGTTCCTAATGTACGAGTACCTACATCTGTTCCAACGGTTTAGTTAATTTAAATTTGTTATTTCAACTTAAGAAAATGCAATTACAATTTATTTTCTTTCCAGGAAAGTGCACCATGAAGTTCAGTTCGTATTTGCTGCTCAGCATCTTGGGTGAGTGCTACATTGTGCTGACATTTATTTAATTACGCTTTGGAATCACCGACTCTATAAACGGTGTTTCTTTCTGCGACTTAAGTTTTATTAAGTTTGCTTTTCGCTTCATTGAGAATTTCTTTTTTGTGTCTTTTGTTGTTGGTTGGCCAGGACTACGAATGATTGTTAAGGTTTCTGTTTGTCAAGGTAATTATTGCAACAAATCACCTTAAAGACTAAATATTAATTTTTTTCTTTATTTTGAAGATTCTTCAGTTGCATTTAGTTTTTGTCAGGATATAGAAGCTGGTAGGCACAACCGAAAAAATTAGATCTATAAACACAACATTTTATTGTGGTAGCATGCAACATATATATAATATATGTATAGTAACTACGTACCTACACGTAGTTACTATACATATTTAAAAAAAAATCAGCTTCCGATTATCCAAAAACCTGCTTTAGATATGACGTCCGATTATTCATTAGATTTTTAAGACATAACAAGATCACGAAAACATTGTTTTCTATAAATTAAATTTAGTTAAATAGACACAGACACAATCAAACTTTTAATAGCCTCGCAACCTTGTTTGAGAAGATTTCTATGAAAATTAAGATTTAATTAAAATTATACGTCTAACCTGAATGTTACTGACATTTCTGAAGCTCGAAAAATTCAATTATGCAATTCATCGCTAAGTATAAAGGAATTATCAAGTTATGTTTATTATTTTGTTCAATATCAAAATGTTCTATCTAATAGAATTGTTCTTGTTTGGACAAAGTTATTTATTAAAACCGAATCTCACGTGATTCGCATTTGGTAAGACATTATGTATAAAAAAATTACTCGAATTGATTCACATTCAAACCCATAAATGCTAAAATATTCTTAGTACTTTACTTCTGAGTGATATTCTACTAATGAATTTAACTTCCAAATCTTATCGGTTTTAAGGGATAGATAGCTTTTATTTATCTTGAATTTAAAACTTGTAAAATATGTAAGATGTGTTTTTTTTAATAATGGGTTTTACGGCCATGGAAACAAGTCCTATAAAGCCCTTCTTAATTTTTCTACCTTCTTCAATTCTACAGTGTGGTTTCGTCAAGTCTGAAAGTCTAGTCGGTACCTAGTCAAGTCTTGTCAGAAGAATCAGCCAAGTGAAGTGGTAGAAAAACTGCACTTAGCGATTACTAGAAGTTTTTGGCAACAAGCATAAAAATCACATAAATTAAACACTGTATCACTTTCCAATACTCACGCTTATTCTCGAATACTTTGCGAATATTATTCCACCACTGTTATGCACAAACACACAAAAAAACACAAATTTTGGAAAATAAAATACAGCGCCGAAACTGCTCTTTTGAGCTTCCCGCCAAAAGTCAATTAAGATGTGGTCTTTAATAAATGTATAGTTATTTGTGGTTGACGTATATATCAACGGAAGTTGTCTCCATGAAGTTTTGATACACACAGAATGTATCTGAATGGTTTGTTGCACTCTGTATAGATCCATTTAACTGAAGCGGCGGTGTACTCCGTGAGGCGTAAAATTTATTAACTGTCGTCAAATGCCAACTTGGTAGACACTAAGTTAGGAAAGTTCCAGGCGGGTCTATTCACAAATCTAGATCGACAATATACCTCACAGTTAGGACGACTATATTCGAATATTTCTATAGAAATAATTCATGATTTTAGCACCATTTTGTCAAGATTGATTTTTCCGATTAATTATTTGTAAGTCAAAATTTTCGACGAATCAATATTCTTTTTTTCGATTGATGAATAAAATCACAAAAAAATAATAATGAAAATATTAATTTTATCAGTATAAGTATAATGAATAAATGAATGCTATCCATTTATGTCAATCGAAAGAATGAGGTATTCAACGTTTGAAATATGCAGTTAGTTTAAAATTTAAAATGAGAGAGACTCTTGCGCTGTAGTTTGCAGGACATCATTTTCTAATATTTATTTGCAGTAAATAGGGTTCTCAATATTCGTTCGACATTAGGGGTTAGCTCTATAAGAAGAGAATGTGACTGTGCCAAACATTTGTCAAAATAATTTTTATTTTCAGTATTATTTGAACCGGTGCAATATTAATGTCCTCGTGTTTTGTTAAGCTAGTTACATAAACTTTTACGTCTAATCACATATGCATCTGTTCCGGCATGTAAACAAATGTAGACAGATAAAACAGTTACGGAACAACTCGGAACTTGTACGAGTTAGTTCTGTTTATGCCTTCGGGACACAGCTCTGACGTCACACGAGAGCTGGCTGAGGTAAATCATGCTGTGTAATAGTTGTAATTATATTTTATTACTGTTAGACTGCTAGCCCGGAATTCAGGCTTAGTAGAATAGTTTGTTTAAAGTTGTGAATTATAGTGCACCGATGGTAATATTTAGTAACCTAGCGGCGTCGCTTCGAAATTAAACAAATAATTGTTTATTTCTTGATATGATCCTTCATAACGTATCGATAATATGTTAAGGTAAAAATTGGGCGAAAGAGATTGCTGTGTCTTTATTCAAGTCTTTTAACTTCTGGCGTTCTCCCAACAGCCCATAAAATGCCCTAAGTCCACATCGGTCATATCAGAAGATGTGCCATTGACCCAGGAGATATACACATATACATTACTAGCAATTGGATACTTAACCGGTTAAGGCAATTGAGGCCAGGGCAGACAGTGACAAAGTGCCAATTTTTCAGCTGGTGGTGCAAAGGATTTGAAGGTATATCTTAGCCGCAGGCATCACAAAACAATTTGTCAGTGTTGGAGTTTTGGTCCTGACAAAAAGTTTGAAAGAGCGACTCGCTAAGAAGTAGAATAAACAGTAATAATTCCTATATACTTATGAAAGTATTAAGTTAACGGAACGTTTAGCGCTTCAAATTTAGCATTAAATCTAAATGTCATCTTTGTCTTAATGGCTAAGTATAGTTTTATTTACTAACTAACACATTGGTCCTAACAATTTCTTGCTTCTGTGTTTAGAGTTTACAACCACATAATAGAGTCAGTCAGAAAGAAGAACTATTTTGAACGCAGAGAAGCACAAATTAGTTCATTAGTCGGCTTGTGGGCCGCAGACAAAACTTAACTCTGGCTTAAATGAAAGTCGTAACGGAAGGAAACCGTTCTTTTCCAGTTCATTCAACGCTATGTATGAAATATGTAACATACCTAGTAGGTATACCAAATGGATTTTTTTCCACATTTTGTTGTAGGTACTCTGAACCATTGATGAATAGCACAGTGTTTAAATTCAGTGAATCCAGGGTGACAAATTTTAAAACAGTATTAGAATGCAGCTAAAATAAATTTTAAAGTAAAACTAAGCCATGATGCTGGTTAGTGATCAATTATTTTTTCCATACAACCTGTTTTTCAGAAATGGTTTGAAGCAGTACATTAATAGCAGGCGGGTGAAGTATGACTATTCGTTACTAACTCAGGGTTTATTAAGTTCAATTTATAGTATCAAAAATATTTACAAAAGAAAATAAATATCCGATACCCATTACACTTTCATGTGTAACTTTTATGTAGAGTTCTAGAACGAAGTGCTCATTTGGCAAGTAATAAAGTTGGAAATTTATTAAAAGCGTACTGTTTGGAGTTAAGATGCTTCGTATAAGTTATGGTTAAGCTAATTTCGCGAGCAGGCGCAAGTTACTAAGTCCCGCTGTGTGCCGCTCTTACAATTTGTCTGGTCTTTTAATGTTAAATACATGATTTATTTAATCTTTCCTTCGGTACAAGTTTCTTGGGATACGTAAGTAAGCCTAAGTAAAAACTCTCTATTGTGCCATAGTAAACACAGAAATATAATATTGTTTTTGATAAGATGACAACAATGATGTTAATTACGACCTTTTTATCTAAGAACATGATAGAAAACTACACTAGAATCCCAGAATAGTTAGCTGCTAGAATAGACCGCGCACTGTTTACCTTTTTCTATCTAAGCTTGTGTGTTCAGCTATATGGGTGTTAGTTTATATGGGTTTTTTATACTGCTTACAGTCATTACATGATAAAAAGAAGTTTTTTTTTAAAAATATATATTTAACACACCACCATCACTATAAACGTCTCTCTCCTCTTTTATTATTGTGCTGCAAACATTAGATATAATAAAAGATTCAGACTAATATAAAACCACATGCAAATAAAGATTAATTAGGTATTTAGAACCCTAACTATGTGCTAAAACCAAAGCTTTTCTGTACGGCTCGCGACAGTTGCAAGTGACAGTTGAAAGTTGCTCTCCACACGAGCAACTTCACGATATTCAGAAAACCTTTTGGCATAAACAGTTTAAACATTAAAAACCTTCATCTAACTTCAGTATATTGCAATATTAATATGCCGTGAACAGCATCCACCCTGTTGCATTCAGTGTTTAATGACTCATATAAAGTTAGGCGGGGTAGATGTACATCTTTAAGCCGTATTTCAGCTTCAAACGCAGTGCAGTTCCGATGCACTTTAGCAGCAACTGGGACGAGAAATTGGAGAACTTATGATCTTTAGTTGTGTTTGGGAATGTGAATTTCTACTAGGTATGAGTCGCGACCAGCTCCAAAGAGCGATTTATTAACACCATGTCTATTAGGATTACGACAAAATACAACTTATGTAGTATTTGTATTTTATTTTCGTTGTGAATAATAAATATCGTAATTATCCCGAATGTAGTGTAGTATCGTTAGCGTTTTAAAAACGGTCAATTCTTTAATAATAAGGAAAGAAATATACAGTAAATCTACTTAACAACCGGCCATAATATTATAAAATCATTGACACTATTGACCCTGGGGCTATGACAACAACAAACAAAACAACTTGGCTTATAATATAAAGAGAGAGAGTTAAGTACAACCAACCTAGTTACCAAAGAAAGGACACCTTAATAAGTAACGACATATCTAAACTCTCCGAATCTTCAGAGATTCGATACCAGGTGAGTTGCTTGAGTGAACACGAAACTTTTCGCCGAGTGCCTTAAATTTAAAGCCAATTTGGTGTCCGCTCGACTGTGACGTCGGATTTAGGTATTTACGTAG
This sequence comes from Euzophera pinguis, assembly GCA_947363495.1. Classification (NCBI taxonomy): domain Eukaryota; kingdom Metazoa; phylum Arthropoda; class Insecta; order Lepidoptera; family Pyralidae; genus Euzophera; species Euzophera pinguis. The sequence goes on from OX376171.1 coordinate 8,548,001, forward strand.
TAGCAACTTGTTGTTGGCTTTAAATACAAAGGTTGTATGGTTAATAGTCTAGTTAGATATAGTCAGATCAAGCTAATTGCCCCAATTCGATTAATCTCCGAATCATTTGTTTTTTTTACAATCATACTTTCAACCCTAACCACAAAGTACTCTGTCCCACTGCCGGGCAAAAGCCTTCCTCTTTTCGTCTTCATTCGTCTCTACTTGGAGTAATATGCATCCCACCAGGTCTAGGACATCACAAATGTCCAAATCGTCACGCTAAAATCATAAAAATACCTGATAGGATAGAAAAAATACTGCTCGTCCGGTACATCCCGGATCTCATCAACAATCTCAAAATACTTCATTACTTTTTACTGCTAGTAAGTACTCTAGTAATTTTTTTCCTTTTTTTTTTTAAGTTAGAATGAATATAATTTGAAAATAGAAGATTCGATTTTTATTTTTATTAAATATTAGTTTAGTTAGTATTAAATTAATGAGTACTTTGAACCACATAATTATATTTGATAAAAATAATTTGATATACAAGGAATTAAATGTCCTAAATGACGATTTCAATATAACTTACGTAAAAGGCAGTAACTAAAATACAATAAAACCCCCTGAATGCATGACTGAATGCCGGAAATTGCCGTTGATACGCAGTTCTTGTTAGTTGATATTGCACAATACTTGGTTGAAATGGAATATTACGCTTTGTAATAAAATGGGTACGGTCTTTGTTATATTGATTTATGTTTTCTACTAGCTGTAGCTGTTGCGTAAAATTCTTTTAGTCCGCGTCCAAAATTAGCCAGGTTTTATACGTAATAAAAATAGAAAAAGCCTTGACTCCTTGTTTTGCTTGCCGGCTGCTGCAATGCAAGTTGACTTAAGTAGCTTGAAAAATCTAAGGCCGTTTGCACACGATGAAACTTGAGTATACTACCCGTATACTACCAGAGTCGCGCGAGAGTATCTTTCATACAAAATCAGCTGTGTCCGCAGACGGCGCGACGTGACTCGAGCGCCGTTACCCTGTAAAGTCATACATCGTACGCGAATCAAGTTGCATCACAGTCGCGTCTCACGAATCGTATAGTCCCGTGTGCGAACTGCCTAACAGTTTTGGCCACTAATACTAACACAATCATGTTCCTATTCGTCTGGCTTACGTACTCGTACCTGTAAAAAGGGTCACAGAGTTCAGATGACAGTTGCTACTTTGTAATAACCAGTACCCCTTATCCTAAGACCATGATTAAAGCGTACCCTGGGCTCTGAGAGCTGCAAATGCGAAACACGTTCGGACTAAGAGGAGGTAGATATGTATTCAAATGTGAACAGTAAACTCACATTTTTGACAGCTTAAAATCTTTACTTAACACTTAGGGCACGTAACGAAGTACACATAAAAGTAATTAAAATAATAAAAAAGGTCGGCAAGTTAATTTGTTTCGGCCCTGCCTTTCCTTTATTCTCGTCACGACCTGCTTTTCTTTTTCATACATAATTTCGTTAATTGCTTTTGCATGCAAGGGACGTAAGTATCCAGACGCGAATAAAAATTCTTATTTAGAAGATATCTGGCTCTTATCATATTTCTGTGACTGAATAATTTAATCACGATATTTTTTTTATTTATGCAAATAAATAGTCTCTTTATGACTACGATTTAACTACATACATACTAATCCATGTTACAAATGTAGCGTACCGACTATTCAAGTATCGTTAGACTTTTGGCGGGAAGCTGAGAAGATTCGGCGTTGTATTTAATTTTCCAAAATTTGTTTGTTTTTGTTTTTGTGAATATTATTGGTAGATTATTATTCGCAAAGTGTTCGAGAACAAGCGTCTGTCGGGAGTGATACAGTATTCGATTTATATATTTCTTGCTTGTTGCCGATGCGTCTTTCCGTTCTATACAAGGCCAGAAAGCAGGCAGTTGAAACTAATCGAGTATAGATCGGAAACTATTTTTTACTAATGCCTTCTAATCTATATAAGGCTAGTACGCAAATACACGCGTATACTTCGTAGTGACCTACCTCTTTAGCTTGCTCCATAATATACAGTGCCAGTACGCAAATGGACTAATCGTGGATAGATGTAAGCGCGCTAAATTTTTGATTCCGAATTATACGCGTGCAGTTGCACGCTCACCATTTTAATTTAGTGTCCTCTCTTTCTATAGCACGGTAATTTACAATTCAATATCCATCAATACTGATGATTCCGTTTTTTCTGCCACTTACAATGACGCAACAAATTAAAAATAATATTGATCGTCTTTAAAAGCAATAATATACCAATAAGCTCAAAATTTAATATTCGATAACTTTAAAAAAGCACCAACTCGTTAGATACACGTACAGCCAACATCTGTAGCAAGCAAGAAGGGTACTAAAACAGAATACAGGCATGCGGACCCTCAGCGTCGGCAGCTACAACTGCAAAAAAGAACAGAAAAAGAAAACACGAGTAATGCTCGCTAACTTATTTATTTTATATTATTTATTTATTATTACTTATTATAAGCAGTAGTTGGTTATCTCTGAGCAATTACATTTTATTAAATTAAAATATCTTACAATAACCATCTTTATTTATTTCACTGAACTATAAAAAATAAAAGATAAACTCTTTTAATTTTTCTTGTATTTTTGTAACTTGCACTTGTACTTGTCAAGCGTAATGTAAGTGAAGTAGTATAGTCCGAAACCGAGACTCACGTATTTACGTTACGAATTATACACTAGTAGTACGCAAAATTCGTGTATAAGCACTTCGTAATCACCGGTTTGGAAATTACATTACAAAATATACTCGATAAGTTTATTATGGCTGCGTTCTGGCTTGTATAGAACGGAAAGATGCGTAGTCGATACCTCCTGAAAATCGCTAGGTGCAGTTTTTCGACAACTTCACTAAGCTTGATTCATTGTAGGTAAGTAGATGTGTACTGTATGATCAGTGACAACTTGCGGAATGAATCGAATTCAATTAAACCAAAAAATATACCAACCGCATAATAACATTGCCCCATGTATGTTAAGTTTGCTTAATAAAAATGACATATCGTAGGGATGGTTGTACGAGTTACCCCAACTATGTAGACGTGTTTTGAATACTAAGTAATATGTACTACGAATGTGGAATGAAATGTATTAAGTTACGTTTCTAGTCATTCATATTTTCACTTCTGAACTAACATTTTGTGAAATGCTTTACGATTGTTGGGATCATGGCCATAGCAGTGCGCTATGCGTCTATTTTCCTAGTTCTATGGTTTGGATTTACGTCATGTCTCGATAAGCCAACTGTGCAAAGGAAGCAATGATTTGCGGGAGAGCCTAAGTAGTGTAGAGGAACACTACATATTCTTATCCCGAAACGGCTAACTTACAACAAAAGGGTTTTAATCTTTTCTGCGAAACTTATTATATTCTTAAATAAAAGTTGCCAGAGTGCAAATAAAAGTATTGTTCAAATATATTATTTTGACTACAATACTTTACAAATATACCGGATCATTATTTTTCTTTTCACAAAATTGTTTTAATTTTAACATGCCATACAAAATGTGGATTTAACTCCATACGAGACAAACACTTAAATAGAAATTCGGTGGCGCAAAATTTAAAGTACTTAGAGATAAAAAATACATCAAGGAGTTCGATAGTCGAGCGTGGCCCGCGTATCTGTAGCGAATGCGCGTGTCAAGCAACGATGAGACGCGATTTTTCATTATTGGATTGGTCGCTATTTAGTGGTCCCGGTGGTTATCGATGGATAGCAGTCGTTAGGCAGGGCAGCCTGAAAAATTCTGACAGTGTTGGCCACTAACACACCTCGGGTCATGTTCCTGTTGGTCTGGTATCCCTGTAAAAGGGGTTACGGAGGTCAGACGGCAGTCACTTCATTGTAATAACCAGTGCCGCCAAATCTGAGACAATGACTTACAGCGTGCCCTAGGCTCCGAAGCGTAAGCCGACGACGCAACTAGGAATACACGTTAGGATGATGATGATGAGAGATAAAAAATATATAGTAATAAAAAAACTTTGATAACTGTCATTCATCATGAAACGTCATCAAATGACGTTCCTTTCTCAATCTCTTTTTTCGAGGCTTTAATTAAATTTTTTATATAAATAAACGTAGGATAAAACTAAATCAATTTTACCTAGTAAGAATTCCAGAGCAAAATGTTTCAATACATGTTCACCCCCGCAGGTTTGCACCAGTTACCGTCACGAGTTCGTGCTTGGAATAATAATGGAGAGAGTTCCGATCAAATACTATCATTTAAAAGATTATATTTGTATATATTTCTTACAAAGAAAATACGAGGGCGACACTGAAAGTCTTTAGAACTGACCACTTGTAAACAGTATAATAAAAAAATAAGTTTAAATTTTGAAAATGGAACTTTTTGCCAATATTACTGAGTATGTATTTTATTAATTTGTCATTTGTTTTACGATTTAGCGGCAAATTGAAAATTGTCTATGTCACGTCAGCATGAATTTAACGCAAGAAAATTTTTGTGCAATGATTTTTTATGAGTTTCGTTGTCATTTAAGTCAACAAGAAAGTTATGATAGACTTCGATTGGCCTTTCACGATGAACCCCCATCTCGTGCCACTGTTTACAACTGGTTTAATGAGTTCAAACCTGGTCGCACTAATCTCACCGATGATCTGCGTGAGGGACGGCCTTCTACGGCGACAACTGAAGATAACATCAGTGTTGTGCGGCGTATGATAGAGACTGACAAAAGAGTGACCTATCAGCAGATTGGGGCAAGTTTAGGCATCGGTATGAGCCAAGTGCACAACATCCTGCATGAACATTTAGCGATCAGGAAGCTTTGTGCCCGGTGGAAACCTCACGATTTGAACGAGGCCCAAAAAATCCGTCGTGTTGATTGGTGCCGTGAAATGGTCAAAAGATTTAACGGAGGTGACTCAAATGCTGTGTTTGACATACTTACGGGTGACGAAAGCTGGATTTACTGTTATGATCCCGAAACCAAAAGACAGTCTGCTCAGTGGGTGTTTCCTTTCGAGGAGTTGCCAACTAAAGTAAAGAGAGCGTGGGGAAAAAGATGGTGGCCTCGTTCTTCGGAAGGACCGGACATTACGCGACAATTGTTTTAGAGGATCGAAAAACAGTTACTGCAGAGTGGTATACTAACAATTGTTTGCCACTTGTCTTGGAAAAAGTTCGGGAGAAACGACCTCGCAGTAGGATCCTCCGTCTAATAACGGACTCTATGCAAAACTAATTAAATCAAAAATGAGTTTTTATATTTGTTTTTTTTCCGCTTCATGTACTGAACCAAACTGTTTAAAATTATATCGCATATGTGCACGTACTCTCACAAATACTGAGAAGAACATATCCTATCGACTGCCACCTAGCAGACGTTTCTATAATATACGATCTAGTCAAAAAAAAATCTAAATCTATGTTTACGATATTATATAAAGTACCTACATGCCAACTTTAAATTCCGTCCGCAATAGTTTCGTCCCCAAACTTTCACGGAAGCAAAGCTTCAGGTAACCTAAATAACCTAATCCTAAATATTAACTTGACTTAAACTACAAAGGCATCACAATTAATTGTTTATTTTACTTGGCCGCCACAGAAATTCACATAAAATAGGTTGTAGCTTTGAAATACTGGTTGGGTGAAATGAGGAGTTATTTTCACAGCTATTCATGGACGTTGGTCGGTTCAAGAGAAATCTTACTGAGCATTCGAGGCTCCACTAAGCCAATTTTCAATTAAGTACACAATGAAACCCAATGATTTTGCTTTATGAAATTAATCAGAAGTTTTATGAACTACCCTAGGCTTCTCGCTGTGGATAATTGCAGTCAGGCTAGAGATGAAAGAGACTTTGTCTTTTAAGGCTTATAAAAAGAGACTAGCCTCATCTTAGACGCCTCGACTCTAAAATGAAGACAAAGAGGCTTGAGTCTTTTAAAGTAAGACTTAGTCGTTGTATTAAAAGACTAATACGACTAGAGTTGTTTTTATAAGACTAAAAGACTTAAACGACTAGGACTTTGTGAAAGGACTCACGCCCCAGTCGTGTATGGAATTCAATTGTCAAGTATGTCTTATTAAACGCACAATAATATGTTAAATGCGGCTACTCTAGATGACATATATCTCAAACAACATGAAGACACTATTAGTAAGAAAAAAAAATTTTTTTTTTTTGCTATACGATCTACTCGTATTGATACGCTTCACGACTCGCGCGACTCAAGGCGAATAAGGCGCGAGCCCTTTTAGCCTTTTATTAAGCCTTTTAAGTTATTTAAAACTAGCTATTTCCCGCAGCTCCACCTGCGGTATATAGCTTATGTTACTCAGGGTGAATGTAGCTTTTCAATGGTGAAAAAATTTTTGAAATCGGCACAGTAGTTTTTGAGTTTATTCATTACAAACATACGCATCAAAATACAAATCTTTCCTCTTTATAATATTAGTGTAGATAATTCGACTAAAACTAGTCGTTAGTATTCAGTCTTATGACTCAAGACTTAAGGCTTATAAGACTAGTTTAGTCGTGAGGTGTAAAAATGAGTCTAGTCCTTTTTATAAGCCTTAAAAGGCTATTTATAGGAATAAATTTAGCTAACTCTCTACTATGTATGTGGGTATTTTGCAAATCTAAAGTAGAGTCGTGTTGGCCTAAAAATTGGTTACACAATATTACATTATGAAAATTTTAACCTGCTTGAGATTGAGGTTTCTGCCTTCTATTACTTAATTATTCGGTATTTACTAGTTGGTCAGTTAAGCGGTTTTTATTGAATCTAGTACCTATGTAAAAAAGCATACAGCCCACTTGATGATAAGTGGTCACCAATTGTAACTCAACCACTGGTGACCACTTATTTTCCATCATCAACAACCCATGGGCATCAGAAGCGTTATCATGTAGCAGTAGGGGTTATGACTTTTGCTTAACTCTTGATAAATTTTACATATTTGACCCTAATCTGCCACAGCAAAACAAAAATATGTATACTTATATGTATACTTCCACTATCTCAATGCCATCCCCTCAATTTAGGGGTCGTTTTTCACCTCATCTATTTCAGTTAATGTCAGCAGTGAACGCCTACTTGATCTTGCTTTTAGTATTCATCTCTCGTCCAGTTATAACGACTTCTATGGTAAATAAATATTGATGGCGGGCGATATTTTTTGTTTGTCTTACGTGATTTTTATTTTGAACATGTTTTATTCTGTCGGTGTTTGATACAGTTTTGTTCTTGTCCTTTGACAATAAGTTAAGCGAACAGTACAAATGTGAATCCGGATCAGCAAAATAAAACTAGATTACTTTTTCGCGCGAGTGAAAAGTATTGAACTTTACAGTACGTCTTATTTGCATTATAATTATGGTACAGAATTTACACTTTAATTTGTGGAAGTACCACCATGCTTTAAATATAAACTCATTGATACACATAAATCTATACAGAAACTCCACGAAAACTATAAGATACAATAGGGTTAGATGTTTCATAATTTTATTCGTATTTATTTAGTTTATATTTTATTATCAGAATAAAATCCGTTTTGATGTTCGCTTCAAGCTCGTGAAATAGTGATTATCGTGAACGGGTTTCGCGATATTTTCGCCATGTCGTCATATAGCCGCCATTACAGCTCGCCGCAGAATGGGATGATATCACAAGTATGGCCGTTGGAAATGAGCGCGAAATCTCAATTTTATGTTTTTTTCGGCAATTTTGTATTAAAAGCATTTTTATACTTGTACCATCGTGTGATATAAAATGCGGTTTTATCATAATAGGTTTAAAAAAGACAAAATGGTAGAGTTTATAGAACTTCGACATTCTTTAATACTATTAACTTTGATGTCTTACGTTTTTTCGATTGTTACACATAGAATTAAACAATTTAATACGGTTTATTACTTATTTATTTTACATCTTACGTTTTACTACTTACTATTTGCAATCTACGTACGCCTCCCTGTTTCATTTACTTGTTCCATGTAAATTCTCAATCTTCTTCCCATTCATAAATCATTATACCGTATTAAAACAAAGAGCTAAAAACCATAATAAATACCATGATAATAATATCCATATACTGCAAGTGTCCATATCGCATCCTCCGCAATAGTTTAACACCACATTAATCACTCGCCTTAGCTGACGCATTTTACTTATTATAAAATAGCAATTTAGTCGAGCATTACTCACACAACAGTTAAGAAGCTTACGCGAACGTTATTTTAATTTATTGCTATTTTTCAACGCTCGCCATATACACGAGGGAGCTATTTGGTATTGCGCAAATGTAACATTAATTCGCAACAATTTTAGAGAACATCCGTATATGCGGCTTTCTTTATCTGGAGGGCAAAAACAGTTTATGTTTCTTTTTTAAATGTTTTAGCGCTAATTACTAATTACAAAAATCGAGCCACGACCGCTAGGACTAATTTTGGGAATGTTACACCGGTGAGTGGAATGATTTTTATTCGATATAATCAGTTAATCGAACAATTTTTTAATCGACTCACCGTTTTGGTAGCGATTGGCGTGATTTGTCGTTTCAAATGTACTCGTATTTTTACGATTCGTTCTCAAAGATGCATTCTCTCAGGTGGCCTTGGTCCCACTTTTTTTGTAGTTTTTTTGTCTGTGTCCCACTGCTGGGCAAAAGCCTCTCCTCTTTTCTTCCACACATCTCTGTTCAGAACAACCACTTACAAACACTAAATCAAAACACCATGTACAATATAAAAATCTATATCAGATCAATTCTGAAATCTGTATGCAAATTTTGCTTTAGTGGAAGCTTACTAATTAACCAGGAAAGTAATAATAGTATAATATTTTAATGTTATAAGGAAATTGAAGAAGTAAGTTTTAAAAGAGCGCCTGTTCCGACTAGATTGCTATAGTAACTTTTAAGCTATCCTCATTTTTCTCTTTAATGTTTTGCAACGAAACAATTTAGCGAAGCGTTTATATTTGTACTAAAAACCATTTAAGAGAACACTTACATTTTTAGGTACATATTACCTGAAATAGGTATTTAATCATATACCGGAAGTAACTAAATATAAAGTTAGTAGGTTACAATCCAAAGCGTTCAAGAGATTATGTAATTAATATTAATTCTTATTTATCTAATACTTAGTTTCAGGATTTTCAGGGTACTTCGTTCATTGTGTGCTTTTAAGAAACAAGTATACATGTGGTGTTCACCATTGTCTGGCACATCTTCTTTTACAATTTCTGTATATATATTATGTATTATTCTGCTTCGCTTAATAAGTGAAGTAAGTGGCGATAAACATATTGAATGTTGTACACAATTATTAAATATAGATGCGAATAGTAAAGGTTTGTGACTCATACATACCTGTGGTTGCTGTCGGCAGCCAGTGTCTCTCGCTGTTAGGGTCAATTGCTAGCTTAGATGATTGCGTTTCGTTCCCTGTTGAGATTAATATAATTATGATTCGACTGAATCATTAAGCGTCTCAAAATCAGATATGCATAATGTATGAAAACCACAATATTTTTTTCCAGTTGCCGGTGTCCGTTCTTTTAATCCGCACGGCAATTTGTTCTCGATATACATATAAGCTGGGCTAGATCAAGTTCGGTGATCTTAGATAAGCGTCAAGGCCGGTCCACACACGATCCAGCGCCCTCTCTGACACACACATACAAACAATTATTTAAATGTGTGAGTAAATTGTTTGCGTGTGTGGGTTGGATTTTATGTCCGCGAAAGCATCGGACCGCCCCGCACCGGACCGCGCGCAAACCATCCCTCACACCCATCGTCTGAGTTCCCACCTGCCAGCGGAACGCCGCCTAAGCTTATCACAAACTGCCCCGGGGTCTAGGTATCAGTAATTCTGCCATAGAATTACGAAAGATCACTTTCATTCACCTTAAGGTAACGTACATTGAGATCTAAACGTGATTAGCTCTAACATCTCACGACCCCCGGTAACTTGAAATACTCAGGAAAAACCATCAGCCGCATTGTCGGTGCCGAAATAACTTTAGCATAACTCTATTAGGCTGTGAATAAGGTACAAACTATCCTAAGACACTTAACTGACGATCCTGCTCCGGTATGTGATGCCAGCAATCTCTCACTCCACTCCACACACAATTAACTAACTTATTTAGCGGTCTCAAAGTGGCATCATTCTGAACGCCATTATTAGGAAAAACTTGCTTTTCACAGACTAAGAATGCTCGATTCTCATTGGTTGAAACCAGTGTTTCTATGCACAATATTTTCATTTCGTGAAACGTCACGACAACCATCATTTCAGTATTATTTATTCAAGTAAATCACGCAATATATTTAAATACTAACAATTTCTGAGGAGTTGAGTAACTCGAAGATTCTCTGATGCTGCAGCATGTTATCTGAAGATCTTATAAATACCATCGAAGTACGTAACTCAAATCGAATTTCATGTCATTATGGTCCATAAAAGTTAGTGAAATCTCCTGTAAGCGAGTAGATAACGAGCTTCAAATGGGAAAAAAAGTATGGTTCTCAGCTTTTAAAAAAATTGCATAGATACGCCCTATTAATTTGACCACCACGATGCTACCGTCAAAATTATAACCTATTCGTTTACGGCTGTTTAAAATTATGTTGCTGAAAATAGGCCTTTCCCAATTGTATATAATAAACCTAATATAATCAGAATCATACGTAAATAAAACGGCTCACGTCTCGCCATGTAATAAAAGGGATAGAGGAGAGCTCGGCCGCCACAAACATTCAGTTAAGGCTGTGTCTCGAGATAACCCAGCACGTGACCGGCAACACGTGGACTGTATTTACATTATACAAAATATTTTTATATCCCTCTCTTATTATAACATTTTCTTGGTAAAAAATTAAACAATAGCTTCAGATACCGGTTCTGGACTGCTATTTTTGAAAAGTGTGGCTCACGCAAATTGGCGAGCTGAATAACTTTTGTTTGATATCGAACGATCGAACGAAAACGATTTTCGTTCGTAAACGAAAGATTTTAAATCGATATGATTTTAATTCGATATCGAACGATTTTTATTCGATATATACGTCAAACATTTCAAAAATAGAGCTCCTGCTATAACAAGTCTTTTATAATTGCAGTTGGTTTCATTCAATACCAGTTAGGGAAGTTGTAAATAACGTCCATACTTCCATATTATTATTACAAATCGGAAAGTCTGTCTGTCTGCCTGTCTGTCAATTACACTTTAATGGCTAAACCTCTGGACTCCGATTTTTATGAAATTTGGTAAGACACGGGGTCAAATATAAGCTTAGTAGGTACGTTGTACGCGGGCAGAGCTGCAAATGAATTCCCCCGTTCTCTTCTATATGAAAAAAAGTACAATCGCGTACATGTCCAACTGACCTTGCAACCCATTCAAGCAAGAAAATAAATATCAGATATTCTTCTCGAAAAAGCCACAATTCTAGTATATTACCAACATAAGTTTACGCAACACAATTTAATATCGGGCCAAACCCTTGCAACTTACGGGGAAATAATGATATTGGTTATTGTCTAACCGATCGAGTTTTATTGCCATATATCTTTAAGGTCCCGATATCGTAAAGGTAAAAAGGTTGTTTATTGATGCACTTGTCTATTACAATTGTTCTTCTGAAGCTATTTCGCGAGATGTGAGGAATGTGTGAGGAATAAAAATGGTATCATTTTCGTCAGTAAAATTTAACCTTTTTGATCGAACCTAACATACATAAATGATTTATTTTAATCAATATTATTATCATCATGTCTTTTTCTGTCCGATCTGGTTCTATTTGTATATATCAAAAAGTACATAAGTATATGGATTATTTGACCTGTGTTGTTTAGTGCCTATTGGCAAGTTGTTTTTTTTAACATCACTTTTCCGATTTTTATTTCATTATCTTTATTTATTTTATGAAAGTATTCACTGTAATATATACATTAAAAACTTAACATTAGACAAACTTGGTACAAGGGTTCTAATACTTATTTCTAAAGAAATTACTTTATTTACTTCATACACCATTTTCCAGTTGATTCTCCTGTCATAAAATTCAAAAGCCTCATCCAAAAACCTCACGGCCTATTAAGTTAAAACATAATTCACGTTTACAAAATAGGTAACACCATAATTTTGTTTTATGTAATTTTCACTTCCACTTAATATAGAGTTACATGCATCGTTTTGACGGGCAATTTAGTAAAGCACACGTGTGCGGTAACAAATTTATAAAGACCTTTAACTTTGTCTACACCTTCGCTCTGCTTCCAAATTCCACACGGGTTATTTTGAACAATATGTCTAATGATTTCAAGAATGGATGGGCTCGCCTACTATACAACTACACAATCGTATCAACAACAAATGTTGATGATACGATATCCTATTATCCTATAAAAATTTAAAGTATTTGCTCATTTGAAAGACTTTTTTAAGCTCTATGCTATGTTAAGTATTAAGCGGTGGTATATTTTATCCCTGGCATATCGAGAGCTTCCTTACAAAAATTGTGTGAGATGCGGGGCGGAAGGTAAACGTGAGGGAAGCTCAGTTTGGCCGTGGTTCCGCCCGCCGTGGCGATCCCTTCTACTAACGGCTAACCGATAGATGCCGTCGCTAGCAAATCGAAGATTTCAACATAAAAAATAAATTTATATTTCTTTATATTACAGACTAGGTGTTTCACGCAGCTCCACCTGCGGTATATAGCCTTTGTTACTCAGGGTAAATGTAGCTTTCCAATGGTGAAAGAATTTTTGAAACCGGCACAGTAGTTTTTGAGTTTATTCATTCACAAACATACACACAAAAATACAAATCTTTCCTCTTTATAATATTAGTGTAGATGTAGATTTTGAACTTAAAACAGACATATATTTTGTGTAACACTACTTTTGTCAGTCATCTCTGCCACCGCTACAAAAACCCAATAGCAGTCTGGCCCACAGCGCAAAAGAGAAAGCCGACCTCTTGGGATCTCTTTTTGCATGGAACTCGACCTTGGACGACAGTGCGGCCACACAACCTTCTATCTCTAGGTGTGCCTTTAATATGTCGGAAATATCAGTTACACATCGTAAGGTTCGGCGGGAAGGATGGCATCCCAGCGGTGGTATTAAAGAAGTGTGCTCTCGGGTTATGCCCAGTACTGACGCGTCTATTCGCACTCTCCTTTTAAACTGGGCAAGTACCAAATTCTTGGAAGACCGCGATGGTTCACCCCGTGCCCAAGAAGGGCAACAGATCGGACCCATCGAATTAAAGGCTAATTACCATAACCTCCCTTCTCTCGAAAGTGATGGAGCGTGTAATCAATACCGAATTATTGCGATATCTAGCGCACACGACCTTGTCAGCGATCAGAGAATTGGGGACACAATAACCTTGTTGAATTCAACCCCTTGAAGACACTAATTTGCGTATTCACTACTAAGAAACCCCCCTTAGTTGTTGGTCCTCACGCCCATTTTCATTAATAACAAATTTAGGATCCTTGGCGTCGACATATCTCATGACGTCCAATACTCTAGTCATTTGGAAGATAAGGCAAAGCTGGCATCTAAAAAGCTGGGAGTTCTCAATAGAGCAAAGCAGTTTTTTTACTCCGCAGCAAAGGCCCAAGTACGGCAACATATGGAATACTGCTGTCACTTCTGGATTGGAGCTCCCGAATGTCAATTAAAGCCTTTCGACTCCATTCCGAGGCGTGCTATGAGAATCCTCGACGATCCCAAGATAACAGGTGGTGTGGAGCCACTGAGCCTAAGACATGACTTCGCGTCTCGAGTGAGCATTTTAGGGCCTAAAAACTGGTGCTTTTTCGTCGCGACGTTGATCAGATCCTTGTGCTACATATGTCTTTGTACAGGTCAAGTTATACTAGCAACCCTTGCGGTAGAGTTGTACTCAGTTACCAGGAGTTGACGTGAGTTTGTTTAAAATTTCCGGAAAGTGGGGCGTTTCACCTCGAATTTCGGCACGACTCAATAGCAAACTGTATCTTTTGTATTCAGGCAGCCTTATCGAGGAGAGATAAGGTTGGTCTTTGTTTATTTGTTTTCATTGTATCCTGGTAAAATATGTTGAAAATATATTCTAAGGTCTGTGCAAATAATTTAATTATATGAAATAGCATTTTCTTATGTTTCATACCTAATTTCTGCCAAACAAATCGATCAAAACATATAGTGACAGCTCGAGGTAAATAGTCGTTAATGTAAGCATCTTTACACGACCTTTTCATGCTACCTATTCCACATGCTCAAAGTATACGTAAGTAGCAATCCCGTACAAAATTCATTCGAGAGACGCCTCGTGTTGTCACATAAACAGCATATTTACATAGGAAGCGATGCGTGAAAATGATTGATACGGTTTTAGTACGCAATGGAAAGGGATTCCTTACCAGCCTGATGAGACCATTCATCATCTTCTTGACACCCACCGCCGTTACTTTTACGAATTTAATAAATAAAAATGTATTTGAGGAAATAATCATTCATGGTCGTCATTATTACATTTTTGCGCTGAAGTATTTTCGGGAATGTCCCGAAAATTAATAAAGAAATTCTCGAACGGATGTACATTTACAGTAACTTTTTTGCTGTTACGAAAATCTACATGAAAACGACATCACACATGCATGCTTACACAAATGAGATGTCACCCGTGTCTGCGTAAGAAATTAATAGGTATCATTTCATATTTCCAGAAAACGTAATTATGAAACTTGATCAGTAAATATTCTCGAATGTTCGCGAGTAATCTAGATATTTATCATTACTAATTATACCGGCTCGAACCATTTTATCTCAAAAAGGAAAATATTGCGCAATCGCAGCTGTAATCTGGAAACGAAGGGCGGTAATTAGTGTCCCTTGGCACGATACAGCCTTTGGGTTCATCGGTGTATTGTCTATTGTCAGGTTTTGGAATTCAAATTACGCACTGGCTAATTTCAGATAAAAAGAATCGTATAATTCTCCGTTACTGAAATTTTCTTGCTTTTACAGACAGTTAAAATTCAATTTTACTTACTAGCTCAGAAAACTAAATCAATTTTGAAATTAAAATTTAACCGGCCAAGTGCGATTCGGACTCGCACATGAAGGGTTTCTTACCATAATCTGAGAATATTTCAATGTTGTCGTTGTTAATATCAAGCAAAAAAACATGTGTGATAAATAGGAGGCCCACTTAAATATTTTTAATTTTATTCAGTTTTAGTATTTGTTGTTACACAGAACACATGATTTTTCTTTTTCTCATGACTTGAAAAAAGATTTAAGAGTCAGCCATAAAATTATGTAAGTAAATTTTACAATTTCAATTTGCCTTCCATAAATCAGAAGAAAACACCCTTCATTACGAGCGCACGAGTTTGTGGGCTGAGAGAAGGCATATATTGTAATTGTAACCATATTATACCACATTTCAGTTAACATCCAATTTATAAACGAACATCGTTGACCACACTAAGCTGCAGAGAAAACGTACTGAACTTCATCATGGTCGGGTTAAACACGTTATTACTCCCGTTGTAGTTACACACAAGTTCGACAACTCAATTTAAGCGTTGCTGCTCACACATATATATACTACGGCTGTATGTTGCTATATTGTTTCTCAACTGGAGATTTAGAAAACCAAACCTCTATATAAAATACTAGCTGTTTCACGCAGCTCGGCCTGCATCAAAAAGTAGCCTATGTTTGCTACATTCACCCTGAGTAACATAAATAAATAACTCTTTATTGCACCAAATTGTAGAAAGTACATGAATATTATTATTATCTATGGTACAAAGGCGGCCTTATCGCTAGAGCAATTTCTTCCAGGCAACCAACAGGTAGGACTTCATGATATGAAACAGGAAGGTAGGCGCAAATTTACAATTGGGAAAAAGTGAAACATAAAAGCATAACGTACCTATGCAGCACATACAAAAAAAATATACCTATGTAAATATATGTGGTGCACATATACGCATGCATTACACAATGTAAATAAATATACATACTTATTTTAAGCGTATCAATAAATGTTAAAATTACAACTATGGCGGGTTATATACGAACAGCAGACGAAAAGATTTTCTCGGGAAGAGGTTTAGGTGATAGAAAGATAATGGTCTTTCACTTGTGTCTTGAAGCTGGAGAGTGTTTGGGCATGTCTAATAGATACCGGCAAGGAGTTCCACAGACGTACAGCTTGGACAGTAAACGACTTGGTGTAAAATTCGGAAGAATGTACGGGTGTATCCAATCGGAGATTATGTGCACTGCGAAGTCGATCATGGTGTTGACTGTGAAACACAAACCGTTCTTTCAGATATTGTGGATAAGTGGGAATAAAAAGAATAGAATAAAGCATGGAAAGGATATGCCAATCACGGCGACGTCGGATTGGGAGCCACTTGAGTTGATTGCGAAATTCAGAGACATGATCATATTTACGAAGACCGTAAATAAATCTGATACAAAGGTTTTGGAGACGCTCAAGTTTGTTTAATTGCTCCTGAGTTAGGTCCAAATAACAGGTATCCGCGTAATCAAGAATGGGAAATAGTAGTGACTGTACAAGCGTAATTTTCGTTTGAAACGGCAAAAAATTTTTTAGTCGGCTATATACCACAGGTGGAGCTGCGGGAAACAGCTAGTATAAAATAAAAATACCTACATTGAGTCAACATATTTGGTCAAAAATCTTATGCTTGACACAACATCTACAATATGCTTCATCAAAATATTATTTATCAAAATCAGAGGTATCATGGTTGCATTACCGACCCTGAAGATATTTTTATTTCAATGTTCGAATTACTAGTTACATAATAATTTGCGGTAAGTACCCAAAAATAATAATTCGACATTTTCGCGGTTGATTTACCAACATATAATCTAAGTATGCTTACCAAATAACACATCGGTTTAAATATTTCAGCAACTCATTCATTATGAAACTGATTTGCAATTCCGTCATTCAGTTGCGGTTAAAAATTAATTTCCTGTGAATTCATTAATATCGATTCATTTTTTTATTTTCCTTTCAAATCATCGAAGGCAGGCCTGATAATTCCATTACGTGAATTCCTAGCAGAAAATGCTGGAATTTCAGTTTGCACTTTCCGAGTCAGCAAAAATATCTGAAATCTACGCAACAGTCGTAATTTTTTTTATAAATTACTTTTCTACATTTCAGAAATTGAATTCGAAGATTCTCGTTCAGATTTCGTAGAATTTCTTCCGTTTGTTTTATTACTATATCCATGTTTGAGCTGAAGCTAATAAGCTGAGGTTGCCAAAAATATTAGTATCGTTACTATAATCTGAAACGGCTTGATGGGAGCGAATTTCCATTATTTGATTTGATTATGGCCGGATTAAGCCAGATATTTTACAGGTAAATCATATTACATAAGTGATAAATGAGAGTTGTATCAACAGATCAATAATTTGAACTTATACCCATAAGTAGAGAACTGTTTGTGTCTATCTCACTTTGTATTTCAAAATCAAAGAAAAGATGAAGTCCAAAGATCGCACACGACCTACATAGGCGAAATGCAGTTTGGAAAATATTGAAAGTTGCCAGTCGGAATCAAATCGTGCTGGGTTGGAAGGGTTCACAGGCCATTTTCAATTAAAATTTGCCCTCAGCCGGTTTGACAGACGTTTCATTAACCTAGTTCCATTTGCAGACGGAGTTTCCGGGCTATGCATCCATGAAACATTTAATAAACAAACTGTAGCCCAAATTGTATAAAAGCAATAGTTTTATTTAAAACATAAAATTACAGGATTAAGTGAGTATAATACCTTTATATATTAGTAATTATACTTCCGACATTTCAACCATGTCACAACGGCCGTGGTTACGGAACGACTGGCTCAGCATTTCTACAGCTCCATACTTCCAGCGGAATCATCTTCTACCGGCGTATAACATCGAACGTCGGTAGTAGTATACCACTAGTATACGCACTTAATCCTGTAATTTTATGTTTTAAATACGTATGCATTGCGTTAGTTTTAAAGTTAATAAGTGTTTTATTGTCAAAAAATCATTACTTATTACTTTTACTTTTTCCAGCTTCTGCATACGTGAACTTTGAAAGAGCATCATGAGCGTTGGATTTAGGTCATTGAAAATCTACCAATAATAGTAATATTATCTTAAAAATTAACGTACGGAAATAGTTATTTTTAATAATATATGCCGTATTTAATGTGAAAATTTAATAGTTAAGTAAGTACCTAAACCTAAAAAGTAGCACAAAAACGTTTTGATAAAAGTGTTATCTTATCATGGGGCTATAATTAACAACTTATGTCTATTTTAAGCGGTAAATGAATATGCCTACATAATTTTTTACATAGCACATAAATATATTTGGAAAGATATACTTACAAGTTTGTATTTTTGTTACTGCATTTTACCAATATTTCTATGAGGGAGCTTCCCTTCAAAATGTTTTTGATATAAACCACCCTCCAATTTCATAAAAAGGAATCTTCCACAAGTAAACATATTCAAGTAAATCAATGTGATAACATAAACTGTATATTTGGTGAATAAAAAAGCCGCAAAAGATTGGTGAGATAAAGTTTTTTCTTTTATTTTTTTAAATCACTAGGCTTAGCGGCCCCAAGGGTATGTTGGCCTCCGACACAAGAGATTTCCACTGTACCCTGTTCTGCGCAACCTCCTGCCAGTTGGCTCTTTGGAAGGCTTCCAGGTCCTTCACGACTTCGTCTTTCCAGCGATACCTGAAACGATCGACTGGTCGCTTTCCACTTGGTCGTCCCGTGTACGCTCTGTTGACATCTCAGCTCAATTTCAATATTTATAATAAATGTTTTTTTTTCATGAAGAATTTAGTGAGTTTCCATTACATTATTTGTGGTAGGTATCAATATTTAATCCATCTAAATATTTACGTAGGTACTTACACTCATACCTGGTCAGACAGCCAAATCTAAGACCATTAAAGCGTATACTGGGCTTTGACGTGTAAGTTGATTAATTAAGTCACTTTTAAAAATATTCAAATAAAGCGAATAAATATCGATCAAAACAACTTTACCTCCTCGTATACTCGTTTCTAAGGTTACCTTTGATGCTTGCAAGTATTATATTTTCCTATCTGTTAATATAAACATTTGAAAATATATAGACGCATTATTTTTTTCACGTATCGTCGCATCACAGGTATGTAAACAGTATTATACTTTCCTGCTAAAAGTACTTACGTACATTTTTTTAGGGTTGCGTAGTAAACACAAGGAACCCTTATAGTTTCGTCATGTCTGTCCGTCTGTCTGTCTGTCTGTCCTTTCTCAGAGACTATTAGACCTAGTGAGCTAAAATTTGGTGTCTATGCATATTACTCACGCGAAGCGAACTGTGAGATAAAAATATGAAAAATATATTTTATTAGGGTACCTCCCCTATATGTAAAGTGGGGGTTGAATTTTTTTTTTTCTACTTTCTGTTTGTGTGGAGTATCATTTAATAGGTCTCTTAAAACATTATGAGTACTCTCAGAGTGTTTTTCGATTAACGGTTTCGTTTATGAGATATTTAGCTATAACGTTGAAAAAAATCAGAGGTGAGTGACCCCAACCACTTCTGGGAAAACCGTTGCATTTGGACGTGTGAAAAAATTCATGACAGTAGTAAATAAGGCTTATAGTATAGTAATAGTTTACTAGTAATAATTCATTAATTAAAAAAACACGTAAAATTCCAATCCAATAAAATAAGCATCTCACGTAAGCATATAGTTTAACATATTTTTACATTTGTCATTTCCGATATCAAGATGGCGCTATTTATGAAACTTGCAGTGATTTCGTTTTAGATTTGTTTTAACATGACCAAGACCATTTGGGACCATTCACACTCTTAGCAGGCCCTTCAGGCACTGTCGGCCCTATGGCATCGAGCGTTTGTGCCACTCGGCGAGTTTGCATTGCTCTAATTGTTCAAAAATTTTAAGTTTGTTAAACTAAATGTTTAATACACAAAAAGTTTTGTGGAAATAGGTACAATATATGAGTATTATATAAAAATTTAAAAATTACATATATTTTCATACTATTTTGACCAAATGTATTTCGCCCGAGTTTCATACTTAGTTGCCTTTTGTCGATAAGGCAACTAAGTATGAAATTATTAGATTAAATCATTATTAAATTCTTATTCGTCTTGATACAAGCGTGTTTTTTTTCAGTTTTTACTCTAGACGGACCTTGATTTTGGTGTTGGTTACTACAATGGAGCGACTGCTGCGTGACCTCCTTAACGCTTATTACTCGAAAACCAGACCAACAGGAACATGGGTGTCTAAAACAAGATTTTTACAGGCTGCCTAATGGCTTCTGACACAGCCTAATGATTCTTATCACCATGAAGCACGAAGGAGGTCGAAATAGAATATGCCACTAATGGTGACCAATCCAATGTGGGTCGGGTAACGTCTCGCCGTCGTTTGACACGCGCATTAACTAGTCGTACTTCGGATACGCGCGCCGCGCTCGGTTATCGAGCTTCTTGTTATATCTGCATTATGTAGATGTGCTAAATTCTTTATTATTGAGATTACTACTACGGAACCTTATATTGCGCGTGGCTTGACCACTTATTTCTAATTTTATCGCCCTAGTAGAGAGTGCTTCTTTATGTTCTATTCAAGTTTTAACGGCTATTTAGAGATCCTATATTAACTTTGAACAGTACCTGAGCAGTTGGGTACCTTTACCAGGTCTTTCACCGCGTTCAAATCCTCTGCTGTGTAGGAGACAGGACAACAGATGGGATACGACAGAAGATGACATTGATACCATTGAGAGTGCATTACTTAGGGAAGGTAAGCACAATACCGCAATTCACAAATCTATAATGTGTTAGTAGGCACTATAGGTTTCTTCAAAAATCAGGCTATCAAAAGACTGTTTAAAATTAATTTGGTAGGAAGATTGTTAAGCGTTCGATCAAGCAAATACTTCAGTCAAATAATACCAATTCACCCAGGACGCCGATTCTCATGCCTAAAAATTAAGATGAATGCGAGATTTGTCCTATAGTGTTTTCTGTAATTAGCCGCCATATTTTTTCGAGAATTCTCGAATTCGATTTATCGGCCCCAAATAAAAATTCTGGTAGGAAACTGTGAGTGATCAAGTCAAATAAGAATATGATCTAAGTCCCAATAAGTCTGTTCCAACCAACACGACTCTCAAACAACAGCATAACGTTATTTAGTGGTTTATATTCATTTATCTGCTTGTCACAGGTAAATGTTTTTCCATGTACTCCTTTCTCTCACTTTGCCCGTTTAGTCTACATTGGACAGATTCTGCTTTTGACATCACAGTTTTTTTCGACAGATTCTACATTTTAGAGACAGATAAGCATAAGACAGATTCTTTTTTGGACAGATTCTGCATAAGACAGATTCTATATTGGAAAGATTTTGTAAGACAGAAAAAATTACCAAATTGAAATATTGACATTTCAGAAGCTTGATACTAGTTAAATACACACTTGTTAAATACATATGAAACATACGTCCAATGTAGACTAAACGACTTTGCCGTGTAAACATTGAAAGTGGATATGTTGACGGCCAGTACAATGAAATAAATAAATCAAGTTAGGTAGCTTTTTTATTAATATGTTGGTAATAAATTTTGTTTTTAAATAAATAAATTATCCTGTAGTGCTCAATATACTAAATAATGCAATTGGCGGACTTAATTCTGATTTTATGTTATATTTTAGATTTATTTTATAATATTACGACAAAATTTTAATTAAAAAAAAATTATAAGTCTTAATAAGCATGCACCGAAAAGCTTCTTAAAAGTACTTAACGTAAAGTAAAACGCGTCACTGAGTTTTCGCGTAATAAAATTGCAATCAAAATGTTTCCCCGGATAATTTAAGGAGGCTTCGTCCCGACCGTTACTCACCTTTACGAGGTTGGACTACCCTATATTATCTATTTGTGGATGAGTTTTGATCTTATGATGACGCGACATGAGTGACGCACACATATCTATCTGCTAAAACTCCGGAGGGTTTTAGTGGGAGACTAAGAATTTTTTTTAAACTGCAAGTAAATTGATCTTTTTCTGTTACCAATGCTCACTTATAGAATACTAGCTGTTTCCCGCAGCTCCGCCTGCGTCAAAAAGTAGCCTATGTTTGACCCCGGGTCTTTAACTATATTCATCCAAATTTCATCATACAAAAAGACAGACTTTCGGATTTATAATATTAGTATGGATTCCACTCTATTATTCTCTTGACCCTAAAACTCTAATCACTAGGGTTCCTAGACACTCCAAATTAAATCGTCAATAAAGTATATAAAAATAAATGATTTTAAAATAACAGGTTTTTATTAACTATTAAGTAACATTTTCAGAACCTTAATCAGCCTTTTAATCGAAAATTAAAAATCGATTTCAACACTTTTTTCTCACAATTTAGTTGTATTTCCAAAAAAAAAAATTTGTACTTGTCTCGCTTTTACGTTTTCTGGTGCTAGGGCAGAAGCTACAACATCTCTGTAAATGATGTTTACCCAGGAAGATCGACAGTCATTGGTAGGATTAGGATCGCCGAAATTGTTTCCTTTATATCCCGGCTCAAAGTTGGGGTTTGTATGAGCGCTCTATCAAATTCTTCTCTGTATAGTTTCATTTCCAATTTTTAGAGAAAGTGTGACAAAACTTTTTTGTTGTTATTAGCTCTCGAGAATTTATACAGCACTTTTTATGTTACCAATGCTCACGTGAAAGAATAGTTCACACTATTATTCTCTTAACAAGTTAATACAAAAGCAGAAACCCTTACCCCAGAAAGGGATCTCTTGCAGTCAACGGAGTAACATATTTATGCATACATAAAGCCGCAAGTTAAAACTAGATTTTGCAAGGTTCTGTCTTCCCCCTTGAGAGATAGCCAGCAGTTTCAACATAAAGGTCATTTCGATCGTTGACTGAGCAGAACTCTGGTCTAAGGCTAATCCTTAAATATATCAAAGACTAAGCGAGTTAGGCCAATGCCCAATCTCGACCTCCAAAAATGTTTTACGGAATTATTTACGGCCGAAAACTCTCATAATATATTGCTTTTTAACTCACAACCGCTTACCTAACTTTATGGTTTTGCGGAATATATTTTACGTTTAGAAAATATAGGTCAATTAGAACTAAAAGAACAATGTTTTTCAGAAATATTATAGTTTGCTGTGTAAAGGTAGGAGCTATTTTTGAAATGTATGACATATCAAACAAAAATCCTCCGTTATCGAAAAAAAATTATTCGATATCGATCAAAAATTGGTCGACTCACCAACTTTGCGTAAGTTACACTTTTCAAAAATAGTACTCCAGGTACGAAAAATAGTTTAGAAATATATTATTCGTATTGATTCTGTATTTTAACGATACAAAAGTTTATTGACTAAATTTCATACTAATTTGAATATTATGATGAATTACGAACTTCGCGTTGGTTCCTATTGATTTTGTTTATTTAAATAAGAGAAGTTTAAATAAGTTATTAGTTCGAATTCCATTTCCTTTGTTTATAATAAGTTTATTGGGATAAATATATTTAGAGAACACTTGGTTGTTGTTAACATTTTCATCTTTTCTTCTAGAAAGATCGCTATGTAGTACTTAATTTATTATTTCGTTGTGCCTTTACTAGCAATATATTTTCCGATAAGTGTCTTTACTATTGGGAAAAATATCTGAGAGGGGTAGATGAAGATTTGATCAGGTATTTGAGAAAAAAAAAGTTACGTTAATAATGATCAATCATATCGCTAATATTGATGATGATGATAACGTCCGACCGATTTCGGTCATGGCGACCACATCAGCAATTTCGCTAGCGGGGAACAAATAGTTACATTAGGAGATAAGTAATCTTTTCAACAACACCTAATCATTTAATCTGCATTTAAAACATTTGTAAAGTTAATTGATTACCAAGTGCTTTAGACATTT
The DNA here is from genome assembly GCA_947363495.1 of Euzophera pinguis. Lineage (NCBI taxonomy): Eukaryota > Metazoa > Arthropoda > Insecta > Lepidoptera > Pyralidae > Euzophera > Euzophera pinguis. Next base: position 8,572,102 of record OX376171.1, read on the forward strand.
TATAAATTCCAGACACGGTGTGCTCGAGGGAGATCGGGAAATTCAATAAATGAGATGTCGAGTTACGCACACAAGTCAGCCTTTTTATCTCTAATACGGTTGAATTCTGCCTTTTGACGTAACGCGCCACAAGTTTCCAAAAAGCTCACTTTACATGTAGATTACAGGTTGCGATTGTATAAATAAAGATAAGAAATTGATTTTGAGAAGTTTCTTTAATAGGTAAATGTATCTTAAGTATGTAAAATACTTTTTATGTACAAGATAATACACAATAACAAAAATACTTTATAAATAGGTATATTATTTTTTATTTTATTTTTCTAACTAAGTATACCTACATGTACTGTGCACAATCCGCCCTCATTCATTATTTCCACACTCATCTGCATTTTATTGATGCTTTTCTGTCTATATCAAAATTTCACAGATCATATCATTTCACGGCTTACTAGTTGTGATATCGGGTAATATGCAGGTAGATCGATTATATATTTTTAAGTTACTTGTCAGTTAGGCAGTCACAAAATAAATGGTTTAATATGCAGACGTTGTTTTCCTTAAAAATCTAACGAGACATTTTAATGGCGACGAGGTATTAGAACAACATCGAACCATGTCAATAGGAAAGATCGCAGAGTTCAAGGTACAGCAAGATGACTGGCGACTGTACGTGGAGCGGCTCGAGCAATATTTTATTGTGAACAAGATATCGGCCGAGATGCAGGTACCTACGTTAATAACGGTAATGGGAGCAGAAGCATATGAACTTCTCGTGAATTTGTGTACACCAGATAAGCCTAAAATGAAAACCTTTGTTCAACTTACCAGTATTATGGAGAAACACTTGCAACCGAAGCCTAGTGAACTTGCGGAAAGATATAAATTCAGACATCGGAAACAAAAGACTGGAAAATCAATTTCTGAGTACGTGGCCGTACTAAAAAAAATGTCTATTTCTTGCGAGTTTGGAATAGGACTGGAAGAAAGTTTACGGGATCAACTTGTCTGTGGGATTACGAGTGAAACAATACGGCAGCGATTATTTGCAGAATGTAAATTGGACTTTGGGAAAGCGTACAAGATGTCAGTGAGCATGGAAACAGCAGAGAAGGATGCGGCTCTAGTAGAAGGAAAGGAAAGTGTGAAAGAGGCTAATAGTACGGAGTCGGCTGATTGTCAATCTGTTAGAGTAAAATGGCAACAGCGCTCGGCTGAGCGCGGCAGCTGGAGGTCGGGGACGCGGCGACGGCCGGCGGCGCCGGTGCGCACGGGCCGCTCGGCGGAGCCTTGGCGAGCGGCGGCGGACGCGTCGGCTCGAGGACCCTGTCAGGCTTGTGGCGCAGCACATTCTATGAGTGGATGTAAATTTTCGCGCTACGTTTGTCGAGCATGCAATCGCCAAGGACATTTACAACGGATGTGCCCTAAATTGACTGACCAGCATCAGTTACAATTGGATAGCCAGGATGAAGGTGACAGCACGGAGAGTTCAGAGGTAATTTTTACTAATCTTGGACGTTTGTCACTAGAAGGCTGTGAACCAATATATATCAAGTTAAAAGTACACAATACAGATATTCAAATGGAATGTGATACAGGCAGCGCGGTGTCCTGTATAAGCTATACTTGTTACAAGCTATTGTTTTCGGATTTGAAGTTAAAATCCTGTGACATAACCTTACGATACTATACAGGTGAAGCTATTAAACCATTAGGTGTTATTAGGCCATATGTTTCATATCAGGGCAAAAGTGCCTATTTAGATTTATTAGTTGTAAACAAAGGTAAAACTAGTTTATTAGGCAGGCAGTGGATAGCAGCCCTTAAGATACAGCTGCCCATCTTAAGCTATAATGTAAATAAATTAGCAAGTAATGAATTCGATTTAACTGGTTTCAGGTCGAAATATTATAAAGTATTTGAGAATGGTCTGGGCCGTTTCACCGGTGGTGCCGTAAGTGTTGCTTTGCGGGAGGGAGCCCGGCCGGTGTACATGCGGGCGCGGCCGCTAGCGTACGCGCTGCGCGAGCCGGTGGAGCGCGCGCTGGAGCAGCTGGTGCGCGACGGCGTCCTCACGCCCGTCGAGCGCTCAGACTGGGCGACGCGCGACGCCCATAGTGCCGGTCGTCAAGAAGGACGGTAACATTAGAATTTGTGCGGATTATAAGCTTACTTTAAATAAATTGATAGAGATTGACCGTTATCCCCTGCCACGGGTCGAGGACCTTCTCTTGCGTTTGCAGGGTGGCCATTATTTTAGTAAAATCGATTTATCCCAGGCTTACGCACAATTGGAATTAGATGACACAAAAAAATTTACTGTAATTAGTACACATAAAGGGTTGTTTATGTATAACAGATTAGTATACGGCCTGGCATCTAGCCCGGGAATTTTCCAAAGACTCATGGAACAATTATTCGCAGACATACCACAAGTAGGGGTGTTCCTGGACGATATTATTATAACGGGACGGTCTAGACAGGATCACATCAATAATTTGCATAAGGTTTTCGACAGGTTACAAAAATTCGGACTAAAAGTAAGGAAGGATAAATGTGTATTTTTTGCCAAGTCCATTAATTATTTAGGACATACTATTAGTGCAGAAGGAATTTCCACTAGCGCAGAAAAGGTCAAGGCTATCATAAACACACCATCGCCCCTGAACGTCTCACAACTGAGAGCGTTCATTGGTATGGTGACGTATTATGGTAAGTTCATGAGGAACGTTAGTACAGTATTAGCTCCCCTGTATGCCTTGCTTAGAGCAGGATCAAAGTATGTGTGGTCGTTAGAGTGCGAAAATGCATTTGTAAAAATTAAGAGCCTCCTAGCGAGTAGTAAAGTATTAGCACATTACTCTCCTGATTTACCCCTAATATTAACTACGGACGCAAGCAGTGTGGGCGTCAGCGCGATAATTTCGCACGAGACCGAGCAAGGCGAGCGGCCGGTCGCGTATGCCTCCCGCTCACTCACGGTCGCAGAGAAGGGGTACTCCCAAATAGATAGGGAAGCGTTAGCGATTATATTCGGTGTACGTAAGTTTCACCAATATTTATATGGCCGAAAGTTTACGCTAAGGACAGATCACAAGCCTCTGACACATATTTTTGGGCCCAAAATTGGCATACCAGTGATGGCTACTTCACGCTTACAGCGTTGGGCTGTCACGTTATCAGGTTATAGCTATACTATAGAATACGTTACGTCTAGTAAAAATTGTGCAGATGCACTATCTCGTTTGCCTCACATCGAGCGTAAAACTGAAAACAATAACGATAATACTTACATTAATTTTGTTGAAAAGTTTTTACCGATTTCATGTAAAGACGTATGTAAACACACAGCGAAAGACAAAATTTTAAGCAGAGTTATAGTATATATACAATCAGGGTGGCCTGTAGTGTGCCCTGGTGATGAAATCAAGCCTTACTTCTGTAGACGTAATGAACTATATGTGGAGTGTGGATGTGTAATGTGGGGTTATAGAATGATTATTCCGGAGACGTTACAGAAGTACATTTTGCAAGAACTACATTGTAGTCATTTTGGTGTAGTCAAAATGAAAGGCTTAGCCCGTAGCTATGTTTGGTGGCCAAAAATTGATGTAGACATTGAGATGACATGTCGACACTGTGAGACTTGTGCACTGGAGAGGGAAGCGCCCCCGCGGTCAAAAATTCAAACCTAGCCATTCAATAACCGTCCCTGGGTTAGGCTACACATTGACTTTTTAGGCCCATTTAAGGGATTAACTTTCTTAATTTTGGTAGATTCTTCTTCAAAATGGTTAGAGGCATTTGAGATGAAATCTACAAATGCCTTAAATGTAATAAAGGTTTTAAGACAAACTTTCGCCAGATTTGGACTACCAGAACAGCTAGTGTCTGACCAAGGTCCACCTTTCACTGGATCAGAATTTAAGCAATTTTTAGAAAACAACGGCATACAACAAATGTTCTCCCCCGTATACCACCCAGCCTCAAACGGTGCTGCTGAAAACGCAGTTAAATTGTGTAAAAGGGCTATAAAAAAAGCTATTAGGGATGGCGTATGTATAGACACAGCCCTTCAGACATTTCTCTTTTCGTACAGAAACATGATACACTCGACCACGGGAGAGTCGCCAGCAAGATTGTTGCAAAGGCGTAATTTACGTAGTAGGCTAGATCTTTTACGTCCGGCACGAGCAATAGATGATAGGGTCACCAAGGTTCAACAGCGACAGATGGACTGTGCAGGAGGAGTGAAACGGAGTTTTGGGGAAGGAGAGGCAGTGTGGGCTCGCGGTTATGGTGCTAGAGATAAATGGCAGAAGGGACAAGTGCAGAGCAAAGATGGTTCTCGTAGGTATTCGGTGGTTGGGAATGATGGTCAATTATTAAAGCGACACGTTGATCAAATAAGGCGACGGTCTCGGCTCTCTGATGTTACCTGTCCTGATGACGAAGACATTGTTAATAGTTCGGAAACCGGGGCGGCACCACTGGTAAGAGTAGACGATTTAAACACTAGTAAAAATAATCAGGAATTAATAGTTCAGGATGCCTCTTCTTTGTTATCAAAGGAATCGCCACGCATAGCAACACATACGGTACCAACGGCAGAGGAACCTACTAAGCGTGTACGTAAACCTGTAGACCGTTTCTATGTAACCTAAGAAGTGCATTAGATTTAATTGTACCTTTCTTTGTGGATTATCATTGCCACATATTGTTTTAATTATTTAAATACAATGTTAAATTCATTGGTATGTAGAGGCTGATTCCTCCGTTGTTTCACCTACCTATTATAGATAAAAATTAGAAACATACTCGTACGTACTTAGTAATTATAAACAATTTTGTTGTATAAGGGTGGAGGTGTGATATCGGGTAATATGCAGGTAGATCGATTATATATTTTTAAGTTACTTGTCAGTTAGGCAGTCACAAAATAAATGGTTTAATATGCTGACGTTGTTTTCCTTAAAAATCTAACGAGACATTTTACTAGTATGTCCAACAGTGGACGTCTTGTGGCTGAAATAATAATTTTGTTTTAAGTAAATAGGGACGCAACACTTATTTTAAGTGTGTGAATCCATTTTTATAAGCTTTTTCAATCAGATTCATATATGCCTGTGTAGATTTTTATTTTATCCCATTTGGAAAATGAATTTTATCACATTTCCTGATATTCAAATAAAAACAAAATTTACATATAAATAGTATAACGGATGGCATGCAATATTTATAACAAAACACGACCCAAATATTAAAATATTTGTTTTGTTTTTCTTCGTCTTCAACGCATTTAGAAAATTGTGGGGAAAGTGTATGGAAAATTAATAAATATTAATGAATACGATTAACATAAACTAGTTCCTGCCTGAAAAAAGAGGCAGAATAAAAGCTTCTATAGCACGGTTTATTCTACACGAAAGTAAAGTTTTCAAATGAATTAGTTGTTTAAATGCAGAATTATATTATATTGTATTGTAATTATTATATTTCTTCAGTTTTAGATTAATCGAACATTGTACACATTTAATGAAGGCGCTTACTAATTCATCAGATTGTGCCTCTAACAATTTTTCAGATGCAGAGTATGGATCTGAAAAGTTTTGGATATTTTTGTCCAAAAATGTCTTAGAAATAAAACAAATCTAGGCGTATTAAAAAATATAAACTTCTGATGAACGCGTGGACGATGTCGCAGTTTTTTATAATACTTTATTTTAAAATTATATGAGGCTAAATAATATTTTAAAGACGTAAAGTTTGATATTTTCCCTTACAAAATTTAAGTATCTAAGATTATCTCAAGGAAGAACTGTTAGGTATAAAATATCAACCAAACTGTTGGGAAAATACCTACTTTCTTTTTAATATTATCAAGAGGCAATAGAATTTAATTAACTCTTTATGTTTTCGATGTTATGTACATACTTTCTTCCGATTTTATTCTGCACTGACATACATAAATTCTTAATTAATTGGCAGAGTCAAGCCGCAACCTAACTACGATAACGTCCATTTTACGGCGGTTTCTATCTAGGATTCCCTTTATGGTTGGTTTATAGGGTGTTGGTTATAAACACCTTTGTAACTCGTTGTTAGACCCGGATTAGTTTTTGGTTAATAGAGGTTTCTTCGATAGTGCGATCGATAGCCTGCAGTGGTTAGGTTGAATTATGGAATATTATTTATTTGACCTTTTAAAAGTATCTTCGGATCCTCTGTTGGATGGTAGGGGTGGATCTAAGTGGAATCATGGTTTTTAGAAACTAAGTATATTCTCTTAGTAGTAAGTATTTTAAATGTTTGTTGTATTGTTTATTTTCTAATCATAACACGTTTAATAATTATTTTTTTTAATTTAAAACATAAACATAAATATTTATACAACACCTATAAGATTTCCTTACATAATAGTAAAATAATAATTAACACAACAAACCCCAATAGGGGTTAGAGTATAATATTCGATACGTTCCAGTTCTTAATAGCTACCTTTACCATGCATATCTCAAGTATCAATTTCCGTAATTCAAAATTTGTAATAGCTATACAAAGGTCGATGGCCCTGATAGGTCACCACGAGACTGCGCTTCAAAGATGATCCGAGATACGGCACGCCGGTACTCCTGACCTGACCTCTTGATGAAGCTGTAATATTCAGCAAACTTTGGACACTTAAAACTGAATACCTAACACCCTTAATGCGGTTTGAAACTCGGTAAAATAAAATTGTCGTTTAATCTCACTAGATATCTTACTTTGCTACTTTTTATCCTAATTTACTTAGGTAGATAACTAGGTACACTAATTCTTAATATTTCGAATTTGTTTTTAAGTGTATTTGATTCCCATAAAGTCAAAATTAAAAATGTGATACTACATTATTTTTATTAATATATTTGTTTTTTGTTTTTGTTTTTTTTTTTATTTGGGACAATAAACAACAGTACAATATGTAACTTAATCTAGTTTACAATTTACATAAAAAGATTTTTAATTGTACGTCTACAGCACTATCCACAGATTAAATATTGGAAAGTGTGAATCTGTGAGGACTTACAATATTATACAGTCGACATTAGTTCCCACTTACCGTATCAAGACTCCAGTTGCATAATTAATGATTTTATAGTAGAAAATAGTATTGAAAGATGTGGGTACATTATCTTATCTTATCTTATCTAACCATTTGACACGTCGTCATTACAAAGCTTAGCATGAAGCTCCGCCCTATACCTAGAAACTGATAAATTAAAAATGTCTATGTCTTCAAAGTTTTTGTTAAATAAGTTAACTAGCCTATAAAGCGGAGATCTCCTGCCAGCGTTGGTACGACAGAAACTTGTTGCAAATAGTCGATAAGCTCTTTTAAAACGCCTGTGATGTACTCTGGGTATACTGTAACAAATTTTGCTGGTAAGATAGTTACAATCAAATTTACAATTTATAACTGAGTACAAAACCATCATCTGCAGTAGTATTCGCCTTTTATTTAATGTGTGCATCTCATATTTACGGAGGAGTTGATCGTATGACAAACCGAAACCAAAACATCTGTAATTTACAGTGAGGAGGAATTTTCGCTGTACCCTTTCTATAACAGTATTATATTTCTCATAAAATGGATCCCATATACAACATGCATACTCCAATTGCGAGCGAATTAGAGTGTTATATAAATAAATGAAGGTTGAAGGCTTTTTAAAATCACGCGATGATCTTATTACGAAACCATACATCTGAAAGGCTTTATTGGTAATTTTTTCTATGTGTTGATCCAAGTGAAGATTAGTATCAAGTATTATTCCAAGATCCCTGACTTTATTTACTTGAACTATTCCTGTGTCACATAAAGAATAATTGAAATTAATATTATTACGCTTTTTACTAAATTGAATATAATGACATTTGGATATACTTAGTTTTAATTTATTATTATTACAATAAGTTGTGAGCCTATCAAGGTCTTCTTGGAATAATTTACAGTCTGAACTATTTTTGATTACCTTGTATGCTTTGAGATCATCGGCGTATAATAAAAATTTAGAGTGATGAAAACATTCATTTATGTCATTGATAAATAAGTTAAATAAAAGAGGCCCAAGAATGGAGCCTTGAGGCACTCCAGAAGTGACTTTTTCAAAATTAGATTGAGCTCCAGATATAACTACTTTCTGCGTTCGGTTGTCAATATAAGATGCAAACCATCTCAGTAAACTTCCTCTAATACCATTAAAAGATATCTTTTTTAACAACAAATTGTGGTCTACCCTGTCGAAAGCTTTTTTTTTTTTTATTAATACAGCAATCTAAAAACAATTAAAAAAATTTGTACAAACTATACATAAAATCTTAGGCACACTGTAAAAACTCTGAATTTGCTTTGAAATCTGTAAATTTTAGGTACATGAAAAGGTTTTGTTCCCTTATAAACAAATAAGTATATTGATGGTCAAATATTTTTTTGTTACTATAAAAACTACAAAGACCAGACATTTACTTTGCTAAGTATACAACTATACTGTCCGTGTATTTATACTACCTGAAGCAAACCTACAAAACATATCGGCAAATTAAATGCTAATATGAATTACTGCCATACTGTGCACTTTTATATAAAATCCACCCGTGTCCTGTCGACGTGGCTACTTGCCTATTGGCAAAGTGGCGAGGGTCGATCAGGCCCTATCGAGGATACGTCGAGGACCGCGACAATGGCGTCGAGCCTTAATTAAAAATGGCGGACTGCTTTTATCCCACTTCTGATCGATAGACGGTAAAAATGTATGCTGATTTACTGTACTAGTCAGGTAGTGTCAGGCGCATTGATAATTTATAAAAGTAAACGAATAAATTCTTTAGCTATCAGAGAGAACAAGCAGATATGAAGCAGCCTGCAGTCGCTTGCGTCTTGAGGCGTACATACATACTTGTATTCGTTCATATTATGTTGAAGAACACATAAACTCAAAATAATAAGGAATTAAGAATTTAGAATTGCCCAAGGCAATCTTTGAACATTAAATTATTATGATTTTATCATACGTATGTCAAAACAGCAAAATATTTAACAAACAACAAATATTTAAAAAAATAAACCGAAATAAATCAAGTTCATCAAAATTTGAATTCAGCTTCATTAAACTGGAATTTGACTAATAAATTTTGTTTTTCTTGTTCTTTATGGAAACCTTAAAAATAATTAACATAAAACACAACAGATTGTTATAAATTATGTAGGCCCGAGTGTTGACAGCACCGTTTTTTAGAATTATGGTAAATGATGGTAATTAGAACAAGATTTATCTTTTAAATAAAGTTATTTATCCAAGCGTGTATCTCAGTTGCGTCCTCAGCTTACAGTTTAGAGTCTTACCCGTCGCTGAATACAGGTTAAATAGCCTAGCCATAGAGATTTGATCCATGCAGAATGAATGCCATATGCAATGGTAATGATCAGCTCAAAGTCTAGGGTACGCTGCCAATCATGATCCAAGATTTTACTGTTTTACATAACAAAATTCTATATAAACTTAGTTTGAAATAACAGAACTCCATATAGGTAGGTAAATCTATAATATTTTTGTGTGTATTACGTGACTACTAGCGTTTTCTCCTATTTCAAATTTAATAATTAATTATAATATCAAATTCAATTATTCAAATTTAACTATTCTGTTACTACGAATTATTATGATATTTTGACATTACATCGATTTTAAATTAAGGGTGATTTCATTTCAATTGAATTTATGCAGTTAAATTTTAATATCAAAATAGTAATGTTAGTACCTGTTATAGCAAGATTTGTATTTTTATAACTTAATCAATCTAAATAAAAGGGTGAATAAATTCAATGTCTGAAATAAATTATGTATCTATATGTAAATACGTTAGGTATTTAGGTACTATTTAAAGTAACTACGATCAATAAAATTGTTTATAATATCTTTATTGCACCATAAACGTAATTGAATCAATGAAATAAAAAACAATCTAATTAAAAAGTACTTTTCAGTACTATGTTTGTCACCTTAATTCTGTACTTACTTAAACTACTACTATGTACTCAGTCAGCAGCAAATGTGTATACATATTAATCTCTAGTACATTTTGGTCTAAAAACTATGCATGCATTTTTGCATCTGACTGTACATATATGTAGAAGATTAACAACCAGTTACTCTGCTATTTCTAATTGTAGAGACTAGAGTCGAGTAACGGGAACACACAGTGCCTCTAGCGGGCAATGTGGCGATAACCACGTTCAAAAATACGTCTATTTATTCCAACACTTACATTTAAAAGAAAATGCCTCAATATATGGTGAATTTTATTATAAGAACGCTGCCAATTCTCGCCACGTGACGCCGACGACGCCCGTTTCTAAAACAAAGAGCTCGGTTTATTTATCAGAAAGTCAGTAATAAGGCTGCCGAACCCGCATTATTAATTTCTCACTCTCACCTATGAGATCCAATTTACGCAGACCTATTAGATTCAGGCCCTTTGTTAACCTAGGCCTCGATTGCAATGGCGGAAGTAAACAAAATTAACACGGATACGCGTTCGATTTCAATTAGTTTGAAACTCCTACTGCCTGTACAGTTGTGGATAGAATGCCTGCTAATTAGTAATAAATAATAAATAAACATAAAGAGAAATAATAAAAGAAGATAAAATCTTAGACAAAGTAAAAAAGAAAAAGCAAGAAAGTGTACCTTCCGATTTGATGCAACTAAATTATATATATCTACTAGCTGTGTCCGCGGCTTCGCCCTCGTGGAATTCCGTTTATGTCATGGAAAAAAGTAGCCTATGTCACTTTCCAGGTCTCCAACTAACTCCACACAAAATTCACATCAATCCGTTGCTCTGTTTTAACGTGAAAGAAGGGCAAACAAACAAACACACTTTCCCATTTATAATATTATTAGTAATTAGTAAAGTAATTAGTATATCAGTATTATTAGTATATAGTTGTTAGTACTAGCTGTTTCCCGCAGCTCCGCCTGCGTCAAAAAGTAGCCTATGTTTGACCCCGGGTCTTCAACTATATTCATACCAAATTTCATAAAAATCCGTTCAGCGGTTTGGCCGTGAAAGCGTAACAGACAGACAGACAGACAGAAAGACAGACAGACAAACAGACAGACTTCCGCATTTATAATATTAGTATGGATTAGTATATTAGTAATTATTAGTATTGTATGGATATCTAAAAAAATAAAACTGCCGGGCCCATGGAGTAATTACAAAGAGGAGATGCCGTAATAAGCGTTTTGTAAGAAAGCGTTTGTGAGGCTACACGGGGCGGAAGGCAGACGTGCGGGGTGCTCGGTTTCGGCCGTGGCTCCAATCATTGAGCACGAGCAATGACAAGCTCCGCCCACTGCAGTGTCGGCGAGGCGCCAATGAGCACGTCACTGCGCCATTTCAAACGGCATCTCCTCTTTTTAATTACTCCATGGCCGGGCCGAATTTGTATATTGAATATTTTTTGGAAATTCTTTGTGTACAGGACACCGGATCAACATCGTAAGTACAAATCATATCGGCAAAATAAAGGAATCCCGAGAGATAATCAAAAATGTATCTACTTGGCAGATAATTAATATATGATATTTTAAATGCGTAGAACCAATGCATGGGAAAGCGGTTAAAATATATTTCATCGGGAAAAAGTAATATAATCCCGAGGGATAATCAAACACTTATGTACTCGGCAGATTGAGGTCATAGCCCACTTACACGACTTCCCTCGCACACGCCAAAAATAATAACATTAAATTAAGGGCTTTAAAGTATTGCACTTTAAATCTTATGTCAAAATACTGCTAGCGGCAGCGTGTCTGTCTAAACATGCGAGAGTGGTTGGCAGCGCTGCGCCTATAAATGCGTGAATCGCGAGTCGTTTCAGGTTTGAGCGGTGTTGGCTAGAATGGAAACCTACCCAATACCGCCCGACTAGGAAACGTGAGTAGTAAATAGGAAACAATTATTGTTGTTTAGTTAGGAAATGCTTTTCATGGGTATCGGGTTAACCACTGGACCATAGGCTTCCCCTATTTGAAATCTAATGTAGTAGTAAGTATTTATACTAATGAGTATGGATTTAAATTTTCTCCTTTTGAAGGAGAATATCCTTTTAATATCTTAGTGTTTGCCAGGCGTCTTCAGCTTGCGCTTTAGAGCCCAGGTACGCTTTTTTTAATCATTATCCTGTATTAATCTTATCTTATCATACATAAGGGGGTCCTATACCAAGGAAGCACGTCGAACCTCTGGGTTCTTTTGTACTTACCCCATGACTTACTCACCCACAGCAGGGTTTCTGAAGGACTGCATGAGCTTCAGAACATCACCTGGTGCGAAGTGCCTGTAGTCCTCTAGTTCCGGATACGCTGTTCCGAAAAGGTCCATTCGCTTGCAAGCCAATGAGTCGCAATGACACAAAATGTGGCCTATGGACTCCTCTGCCTCGGCGCATGCCCTACACTCAGGGCTTTCGACAAGTTTCAGTTTAAAAAGGTGACTGTGGTTTTCAAAGTGTCCTGTCAGTGCTCCTGTTAGAATCCTTGTCTGTCTTCTATTGTACTTACAGATCTTTTTATGCAATCCGGTGATTTCAGCACCAATCATCGCCTTTAAGTGTGTAAGACCACTCTGTAAGTGCCATTCGGCTTTGTGTCTTTCTCTGACATATTCTTCAATAGCTGTGATTGCTGTTCCATACGCCAGCCCGACGAAGGGTTCAGGACCTGTGAGTGGAGCACTAGACCCTTCTCTTGCCAGTTCGTCAGCTTTCTCATTTCCTTCAATCCCAGCATGACCCGGTACCCAAACCAGTCCTAGCTTGTTGGACCTACCCAGTTTATTAAGGGAGGTCATACAGTCCAAGACTAGCCCAGAACAGATCCTGCTGGAGCCGATAGCAGCGAGAGCCGACTGACTGTCAGTAAGAATATAGATTGTGTGGTTTTTTAGGCCTTCTTCTAGATTCAGTTTAGCACAAGCAGCAATCGCATATGTTTCTGATTGAAATACAGTAGACAATTGCCCCATGCTTTGATACAATTTCTTGTCCTTGGAATAGATGCCTGCACCTGATCCATGATTGGTTTTGGACCCATCCGTGTACCAGATCCGGCAATCCTTATCTGAAGGTCGCAGCTTATCATTCCATTCTTTCCTTGAAGGAACATATATTTTATAATTCTTTTTATAATTCTACACGGGTAGTATTTTATCACTTCCCATGTTTAGCACCAGAGATAGCACAGCAAGCTATACGCTGCAACTTTCTAAGGGCATTTCTACATGTCAGCTGTTGGACTTTCGGCCACCATACTAGTGCACCGTATGTTAGAATGGGCCTCACCATCATTTCGTACAACCACCGTACGATATATGGTTTTAGGCCCCATGTTTTACCATACGTATTTCTGCACATACCGAATACCCTCATGGCCTTTGTTATAATGTTATTAACATGTGGGTTCCAAGTCAGTTCTCTGTCTAGTGTTATACCTAGATATTTAACCTCCTTGGCTAGCTTAATCTCCATGCTGAACAGCATGGAGATTAAGCATTCTGAGGTTGTTTAGTCCCGTCAATTTTCGGAGCCTTGTAAAAGGTATAATGGTAGTTTTGCTCGGGTTTATGCTCAAGTTGTTCTCCGAACACCAGTGTTGTACATCCCTCAAGGCTTTATTCATTATATCCTTTACAGTATCGGGAACTTTCCCATTGATGAGAATGGCAATATCATCCGCATATCCAACCGCTAATACCGGTCCTTTATTAAGATAAGATACCAGGGAATCAACTACTAACCTCCAGAGAGTTGGGGATAATACTCCTCCTTGCGGACATCCTTTCGTCGTCGCAGCTGATATCTTATCTCCCATAAGCTCGGCAGTAATGATTCGACTTTTCAGCATATTATTCATCCATTTGCAAAGCGTATCAGGAATACCATGCTCTGTTGCCGCTCTGCAAATAGATTCGAACGTAGTCCGGTCAAATGCCCCCTCTATGTCGAGAAAAGCCCCTAGACAAAGTTCTTTATTCTCTAGCGCCTTTTCTGCCTGTTTTACTACAAAGTGCAGAGATGTCTCTGTTGATCTGCCAGGTTGATAGGCACATTGCATGGTATGGAGTGGATGCCTCTTAAGTGGGCCATCCTTTATATATCTATCTATCAATTTCTCCAATATATTCAATAAGAAAGATTGCAGACTTATAGCCCTAAATGATTTGGGATCGTCGTATGTCGCCTTCCCAGGTTTTGTAATAAACGTAACATTAACTAGTCTCCACGTTTTTGGAATAAGTCCGAATGCTATGCAGGCTTTGAACAGTATACACAGATTAGGACTAAGTATGGATACTCCTTGTTGCAAGAATATTGGGTAGATGCCGTCTGGCCCGGCTGCAAGGTTCCCACGGCCCATTTTAGTTTCTCGTCATCCACGACTCTCTTTGCCACTTCCCAGTCTCTTTTAAGGGTTGTCACCTCATCAGATTCCAGGGAGTTAAGATCTTGCTGATCAATTGTTGTCTCAATACAACCTGGAAAGTGAGTATTGTACATCACTCTTAACGTTTCCTTACCAGTTTCTGTTAGCAAACCATTTTCGTCCTTTACCGTCGACAGTGGATTTGCTTTAGTAACAGACACTGATTTAGCTAGTCGCATACCTTCAGGCAGTGAATTTATAAAGTCACATTGGCGTCTCCAGGCTGCCTGTTTAGCTCTTTTAACCATTTTCCCGTATTCTGTTAGGGCCTTGTGATAATCACTAAAGTCTTTTCTGGCTTTAGCCTCGTTAAAGAGTCGTCTTGTCTCCTGTCGCATTTGTGCCACTTCCGGCGTCCACCACGGTTCCTTTTGGGCCCTAGGTTTACGCTCTGGACAGCTGTCCATCCATGCACTCTTTATGCCATTAACAATGCGTTCAGTTTCCGTTTCAAGATCAATTATAGATATAAGCCTTGATCCCGGAGCTCCTAATTCTATCTTTAGCATTTCTCTGTAAGTTGTCCAGTTAGTATGCCTTGGGTTCCTTTTCCGAATATTTTGTGGTTTAATATTAGCATCACCTTTATATCTGAAGCAAATGTAGTTGTGATCAGACAATGTGACCTCATCCGACACATGCCAGCCTTCTACATTGCGAGATGCCTTACTGTTTGCCAGTGTAAAGTCTATGACCTTCCTCCTCGTGGAGTTGAAGAAGGTGGGTTTGTTTCCTTTATTAAGAAATAGAAGAGGTGAACTTACCACAAAGTCAGCCAACTTCTCTCCCCTATCGTTGTTGTTGGTGCTGCCCCACATAATGTTGTGGGCGTTGGCATCACAACCCATAATAAGACCCAGTTTTCCTTCCTCGGCATGCTTCACTAATGCGTTCAGCTCTTGTGTTACTGGGTCCTTCTGTTCATACGGCAGGTAGACCGCGGCCATGACCACAGCCTGTCCCGCCCCTTGTTGGACCTTGACTGCTGTCAGGTCCCTGTAACAAAGAATTCAGGAGCATGGCATCTAAACCATTTCTAATATAGACGCATGTCCGCGAATCATTAGTAGTACAGTGAGTGAAGATTCGACTGCTCAGACTACCAAAGCCACTTATTTGGCCTTTGTAAAGATACGGTTCCTGTATCAGGGCTATATCATATCGTACTTTTGCAGCCGTAACTCTCGTGCGAGGACAGCTGGGGCCGCCTTACAATGATGTAAATTAATTTGTACACACCTTGGGATCGCCATTTTTGGGCTTTAGTTTTGCCGGCGTACCGGCGGTCTACTCTCGGCATCCGAGGACGCCTCAATCTCTGTCGGGCCGCAGGAGTCCCGAGGCGACGATGCCTCCGTCAGCAAGCCGAGATCCATCGACCCGTCCGACGTGGCGGGCGACAGCACTAGCTGTTCGGCCGCGTCCACCAGCGGCGAGAGCGACGCCGGCGGCCTCTCCGGCGGCCTGCTGATCAGCAAGCTGGGCCGCGGTGACGGTGCGCGCGGCCGCATGAGCTTGCCGAGCCCCCGCCGGCGTAGGTCCAGCGTTTGTTTAGGAGGAGTCGCCGGCATCACACTCGCAGAAACATTCGCCGGGCGGTCACTGACTATCGGCGGAGGCCGCCCAGCCAGTAGAGGCCGTTCAGCCGTCCGCGTCCCGCCAGCGCCACCAGGCGCTCCCGCAGCGAAAACCGCTGAGACGTACCCTGCTCACTTCCCCCCTGCCCATCATCATTTCGTCCCGGCGAGGTTCCCGCCACGCTCACAGCAGATACAGTCGACTCCTCAATTATTTTGAAGAGGTCGATGTAAAAGCCGCTGCGCAGCCGAAACCCCACGGACTTGATGTAGTCGGCAGAGACACGGTCCATGAGCACTATACGCCTCGCATGTCCCTCCTCAACCACCGTGTCCACAATCTTCCACTCGACAGTCCTCAAGGTGGTACAACTGCAGGATTCTGAGGAGCCATGCATTGTCCTTGATGATGAGGTTCCTCGTCTTCCAAGCCATTTTGACGGGTTTTGGCAGGTCCTTAGCGTATACAACCGGAACCTGCTTCCCGTCTATCGTCTCACCTTTAATAGCGTCGCGGATCCACTCCACGTCCTTTAATATCAACCTCCGGTAACCTGGCGGTCGATTCCAGTTTTGTGAAGAGTTTGGGTCCTAGGCGTTCCCAGTCTTCGCCCTTTCATTGAGTCGCCGGAAAGTCCTGCGGTACGACGGCGATCCTGATGGACGCAACGGCTTGGCTGTACGTGGTGGCATTATTATCCACCCTCGCTCGCTTCGTCCCTGCAGCCACTTCGGAGGCCTCGTCGCTTATTTCCCGGTTTCGTTTAGGCGTCGAGGCTACAGTAGCCTCGACTGCCCCTTCTCTCTTCAGCTTGAGCACACCGAGCCTCGCCCAAAAATCCTGTATTTAACGGGTTATAGATTATTGCTGCGCCCCACTCAGCTATCGAGCTCCGACTTATTACAGTTAAATTTAGTTTTTGTGATCTAAGAGTTATCTCTTTCGTTTTTTTTCTAAGTTTTATTAGAATATGTTTGGTGTTCTAATTTATTTTCATGTCGGTAGGCAGATCTTTGGATTCACTGATGTGTAATTTAGTTAACATTGTTTCCCTTGACACTTCTCCTTGATCACGTGAGCGAAGCCGCGGGTAACAGCTAGTTATTAACAGTACAGGGCCCTTACCATCAACTCTAAACGCAGGGCAGAAACAAGTGAGTGAACGAAACTGCGCAATACAAGCTGTAAGGCGACATCTCGCTTGCTCACTCGTTTCTGCCCTGCTATTAGAGGTGATGGTAAGGCACCAGAACGGACTACTCACTCACACCAGTCACACCCTCCCACCCGAAACAGACACCGCACCTCACCGCGCAAATTTAAGGGCTCTACTCACCTCAAAACTGCAGGGGCAATCTAGTATGAAAGAGTGGGGATGCTTAATAGATTTTGTCATGTGTAGGCTTGCAGCTTATTGCTCCTGCTACTAGCCCAATATCGGCCGACGATGCTTGCTTACTAGATTGCCGGTCAGCACGACATAGCGTCTGTAGTGTGGTGGACCAATTCGCTGTCGAGACTGAAAATTGGCTGGTAATTGTGTAGAAACGAAACGACATAATATTGCCCCAATTTGCTCTACTAGATTGAGCAGGAATGTCAGTAGAGCCCATTAGGGTGATAATCGAGAGCAAATAATGCAAGTATGACACATATGAAAATATGTAACAAAGGTAATGGTAGAAGAAAGTGGAAGGAGCTTACATAATGTGCCGAACCAAAACGTGTAATAAGAAACTGAAGATGAAGAAATATACCCAGCGGAAACATACACTGTCAACATTTATAAATGTGATTACATTTGCCTGTGTGTCCTAGGCTTAAGGGTATAGCTGCAAGGGGATTGTCGGAGGTCTTATCACGTCGCGTCGGTTCGATAAACAAGACGCTGCGTTGGGGTGTTTTTTGCTCTCAATTTAAATTACTATTGATACATAATCGATACCTTAGATTATTTTTTCACTATCGAAAGATCGATTATTAATCAATGTGCAAATTGTGTAATCGATTATCCGACAACACTCGCAGTAGCGAGGCGTGATCGAACAAAAATTGATTTATATGTAAAAAGAGTTCTTGTAAGAAACTGAGTTTGTAAACGATAGTTCGAAGTTTAACCAAGTAGAACAAGTATAGTTGGAACATGCGGTTTGTCAACCGAGGCATTGGTTTTCGAAGTTCGGTTAATTCTCCTGTTTGTTTTCAACTTAACCAACTTGTTCTTTGCAATTCTCTCGGGCCATTTTAGTTTCAAAATTAATTTTATATACTGTGTGCGAAACTTTTTAAGAGAGTTGATTTTCATAAAAATGTTTTCTCTTTTTGTTTGTGTTTTACTTATAAAGGATGGACGTCACATTTTACTTCTTTACTATTAAGTTTCCACACTTCATTAATTTAATTTTTTATTGACCTAGCGATTTTTGTAGATACATACTCAGTTCAGCTGGGAAGAGATACCTCCTCAAACATTTTTAATTAATAAATACAACATCAACGAATCGAGAAATATGGAACCAAAGGGCTTTTGCAGCATTTTCCAGCATTGTGACCTAAATAGCTAGAATCCTCAGCTTTCTGCAAAGTTTAGGCTAGCAAATTATTTTATAAGGAGTTTGGTTAAATGTAACCGTAGGTGTCAAAGGATAGTCATTAAGAGACAGCTACCACAGTATTTTGTGTTAGCAGATTTCATTTCATTTAATTTCATAAATTTAAGGTAAAATTTTCTTTAGAACTAGTAAATGTTGTATGGAAATTAGATAAATATCGAACTATCAAGCGAAACACTCACTTATTTTTATAAACAACTAGATTTTTCCCGCAGCTCCGCCTGCGCCAAAAAGTGCCTATGTTGGAACCCGGGTCTTCAACTATATTCATACCATATTTCTTAAAAACACGTTCAGCGGTATGGCCGTGAAAGCGTAACAGACAGACAGAAAGACAGACAGACAGATTTTTGCATTTATAATATTAGTTTGGATTCTAGGTAACACCTAAACTCGCTTCAGAACCAACAGAAAAAAAATCTTTGAAATACGAAAAAATGCAGATGTCATCCCGTCTAACCGGTTGTGGAATGACAGGAATATTTTTCATATTATTCGGGTAATAGCATTCCGATGCGGAGCTCTGCGATTTTTATTTGCCGTCCTTTGTTCTGTAATAATACGGCCAGACATTGTTCGGGTTTCTACGTGGACATACTTTACGCCTTCATTCTCTTTTGTCTTAAAACTTTGAGGTGCATTTCTGAACGAGATTTTAAAAATAAATCACCGTATTATAATGAACAGTAAAATCTTACATACTCTATTAAGGACTTTGAAGAAGAGACTTTCCAAGTAAACCACAAGCTAAGACGAACTCTACAAAATATCAAAATGATCAAACATTCCGTTTAAGAACTTAAGCGCTTAATTCTTGATGTTTCACAAAGTAGCAGTAATACTCCGGGATCTATTTGTATGTAAAATGGAGCGTAATAAAAAGTAATTTGGAGCGGCAAAGTGAGAGTTATAGGCAGCGGCCGTACGTCAGGGATTTGGCAAATATACCAATTGGGGCCCAAGAGATGCCTGCCTGGGATCCACCGCCAATGAATTAGCCAATAAAACCAAATTGAAGCAAATAAATTTGCCATTAGGTAGGTACGTTTTTCTATTTGCCTTTTTGAGAGTGAATTTATAAAATATCTTGTAAAGTTTTTATTGTTCTAAGTAACGAACCTATGCGAAATTCAATTAGATTGTTTAAGACGATTTATTCCCCTTATTTTAGACTCCTGGATGATGTTACCTACTGGGCTGATTTAGATGAAGTTTTGTTCAGAGGTAGATTATAGATTGTAGTAGCGATCATTACCAAAGATGTTGTATTATGTTATAAAATATACAACTATAGGTAGCTTACATTTTAACGAAGCCATAAAAAATCACGGTCTAATGTCAATATTTCGCTATGTTAAAGGGCACGAAAAATATATTCAAAATTTATCTTCTTAGCAAGTTGTTAAATTCATTAAGAGGAGGAAATGTTATCCAGCGACTGAAATCGAAAAGTTCAGCGAAGTTAGCCTGTAGAACTGATAGGCCTGTTATATCTCTCGCCTCTTCTTTCCTATTTAGATAAAACCTTCAGGTTTGAATGAAAAAGGATTTTATTTTCAATTATGTTTTATTTATTTATCTTTCGGGGGTCCTACAAAAAAAATGGAACAAGTTACAATAACTATTTCTGGAGAATGAATTGTTTGTTTGTTTGTAATAACTTTATTGCACAGAAAAATACATTACAGTAAATACAAAACTAAAAATAAATGCAACGGCGGACTTATCCCATAAAGAGATCTCTTCCAGTCAACCGGGACATTACAGGAATACAGTTAAAAAAGACAGATGGTAGAAGTTGTGCAACCAGAACAACACTCTAACTTTTATTTTTATTAACAAAACTCTTTTTGTTAAATATTAAACAAAAAAAAAATACTTATAATGACATAAACTACATAAATACTTAGATACATACATATTCTTATGATAATAAAGAAAAACAATAATACATATTAATAGCCACAAAAAATATAATACGTGTAGTTCAAAGCTGTGTTCAATTAAGAATCGGAGTAGAATTTTAAAACACGAGATTTGAATGAGAAAAGAGAAGGAGACAATTTAATGTCAACGGGGAGGGAGTTCCACAATTTGCACGCTCTGACAGAGAAAGATATAGAATAGGAAAATGAAGAAAATAGAGGAATACATAGAATAAGCTTATTGGAAGATCGTAACCTGTTATCAATTTTAAGGAAAGAGAATTGTTTACTAAGATAATTAGGAGAATCATGATGAATTATGGTGGTTGCGGTATTTTTTCCGTTAAACATCATCATTTCAGCCGCAGTCAGTCCACTGTCAGACATAGGCCTCTCCTAATGCCTTCCAAAATGATCGGTTGGCAGCATCGTTTACCTGCGACCTTTTTTAGGTCATCTGACCATCTGGTTGGTAGCTGTCCATCGCTGCGCTTGCCGGTTCGTTGTCGCCATTCGAGAACCTTTCTACCCCATCGGCCATCGGTTCTCCGCGCTATGTGCCCCGCCCACTGCCACTTCAAAGAACTAATCCGTTGGGCTATGTCGGTGACTTTTGTTCTCCTACAGATCTCTTTATTTCTGTTTCAATCTATTAGGGAAACACCGAGCATCGCCCTCTCCATAGCTCTCTGGGTGACCTTGAGGTTTCTTATGAGGCCCATAGTCAAGGATCACGTTTCGGGCCCATAGGTCATCACTGGTAAGACACATTGTTCGAACACCTTAGTTTTAAGGGACTTAGGTATTTTGGACGAGAAGACACTACGTAGTTTCCCGAATGCCGCCCAGCCGAGTCGGATTCGACGAAATACCTCGTCCCTTAAGCTGGAGTTGCTAGCCTGGATCATCTGACCCAGGTAGACATACTGGTCTACAACTTCAAGGGTGTGGCTCCCGTCAGAAATCGGTTAACATCATACAAACATATTATTATGTCCGTTCCATAAACTTTCATGTATACCATTATGATCGTGTGCCAAATCACGTAGTTTTTAATCACTCAGAGTTGAGATGCTTATTAGATTTGGTCGGCGACTAGGTGTAGGCTTGCAGCGTGTTGCTCCTGCTGCTGGCTCAATATCAGCCGACTGCGCTTGCTTCCTAGATTGCCCCAGCCGCGTTAGCCGACCTGCACAACGCAGCGTCTGTAGCGTAGTTGGACCAACGCCGGTCCGTTTCCGTGAGACGGAAAATTGGCTGGCAAGTGTGTAGAAACGAGACGACATGATATTGCCGCAATCTTGTTACAACATAGATTGTGCAGGAGTAGGAGACCAAGCTAGCATTTGTGTAGAAACGAAAGAATTGGCACAATCTGCTCCAAAATAGAATGTCCAGGAATGTCAGTAGAGCTTGTAAGCATGCAAGGAGATACGATTAACATCAATAGTTTATTAAATAAGTTTGTTCGATCTCATTGATAATCTCATGGACATCCTATAAGTTTAAGGGCATACGGCCTTTGAATTTTCCGTTTCATACAACAGATGCATACACTAGGAACTAATCTGCCGAGGTTGTTACCTACACTTGCTGAAGATAGCGAAGCCTAAAACGCCCATAAATTGCATCTACTCTTCCGTGCCTTATCCTTTTATTTGGGGTCATAGCCTCTACAGATAAAATAAAAATACTTTCTAACCACCGATCAGTAAACAGTCAATTTATTCAAGCAGAAGGATTGGAACTGTCCAAAACTGTAGCAGTGCGCGAGCGGCCGCGGAAATTAATTTATCTTGTTTACCTGTTCAGAATTCGTTACAACTGTTTCGCAGCGGCGGCAACTTGTGAATTTTAATGCAAGTCCCTCGTTACGACCCTCTTCAGTACATTCGTAAACTAAATTTTAATATAGGTTGCAATTTACGTTAGCTGTTGTTAAAATTCGCTGCCCCACTTTTTTCGTTAATGATAATATTCAAATACGGTTAACGTTCAAATAAGTTCCGAAAAACTGTGACACCAAAGTGTACATGAAACCCACTCGGAATGAATAAATAAATCTAGTAGCTAGATGGAAGTTACTTACATGATTTTCTTTGTATACTACCTTCCACTTCTACACATGTCACCATTAGAATTTAATTTTTTTTCAGAAATATTCTTTACTAGCTTCTCCCCCCTACTCCCGCGGCTTCGCCCGCGTAGTCTAATAAGAAATAAAATATTTTTCTTCATAAAAATAATTGGAGTTTAGGCAGCCGAGTACGACGAGTTGATGGTTTTTTGAATCGGACACGTGGGCCTTTAAAATAACGTCCGAACGACCATTAAAATCATATTAGTATTTATTTTAAAACATAGGTGTATATGTCCTGTTGTCCCCTTTTTAGGATTAAAAAAATCCTAAAACAGGTTTTAACTCTACATACTTCACCAATTCCACACACTTTATTTTGTTCAAAAAGTCTTAGTTTAATGATTCGCTTTTAACAAATAATTATTGTAGAGACTTCTCCATTTCAACTCGAAAAGAAAGAGACTTCCCCCAAATTTTTTAGATAAGTCTGTTTTAAAACTCTGATAAATATTGGTAATTATAATACCTTCGAGAGAAACCCGTTAGTAACATTGAACGGTAACCTGTCAAAAACAAATCGAAAGTTGGGATCAGAAGTTGAAAAATGGTCAGATTTCCTTTCGCACAGGGACGTGTTATGAGAAGGGCTCATAACTCCTTAGGGAGCGACCTACACCTGCCATTCTGGCCTTTTTATAAACGAAAATGATATCATTACTGGGATCAATATTCGACAAAATATGTTCTTATCATTTTGTAGTATTTTGTATTTCTCTTACATATTTTATTTGTACTTTCATGGAGACATACAGGCATATACTTATCTATGGGTAAGTGGTGACCGTAGCCTGTAGATATTTGTAACACCTGTGGGCCCTTATAGAAAGGTAGCTTTTAAAATCGGAGGAAGAAAAACTGAAACTTGAGAAATATTAAAGAATAACTTATTGCCTCTTTCCCTTGACTGTCTAGCTTGGCAATCAATCTTCAAATAAAATCCATTCTTAATTCTAATATCTTAGATCGCCTTTGTATTAATTTACTTAAGACAAACTATTTTCACAAATCACAATTTATGTGAATGGTAGAATAAAATGTTCATTTATTCATTCATTCTTTTGTAGAGGCATCCTATCCATTTTTACAATAATCACAGTGAAATGTTAGTAACTTGGGTTCGCTATCTAATTTCTGTCATCTATGGAATTTAAAAGAAAATAAAAACAAAAATTAAAGCAAACGAATAACTTTTACAATATTTATTTGGAAGCAGTTATTTGTGATACATTCAAATGTGTGAGTGAACACTAAGATAAAAAAAAAACTTGTTGATTCTATCATAAAATTTTAGAGAAAGAAAAAGAAAGGAAAGGGGCGCAAGAGATCGAATGGCCAATATGTAGATCCTTTTAGGTTAATAAAATAAATTAAAATGTAGACAGAGCAGGCACTGGCTGACCGATCACGCTGCCCTCTGTACTGTGTTGTGTGTCTTTACCTTAATCAAAGCAAAAGAAAGGTTCTATCGCAGAACAAAACTGTAGTATAAGCTGTGTCCTCTTGCATCAATAAAAGAAATGTAGTTCACACACTAAATATGCACTCCTCAGGAAGCGTGTAGAACTCTTAGCGTTTAGCTGAGCGAGTGTTAAGGGGAACTTCAGAGATGTTCCTTTTATCTTGAAGTAGAAATACATTGGCTTATGAAACAACAGCTATCAGGATTACTACATTTAGTGCGGGATTGGTTGTATGTATAAGTTCTACTCTTATTCATGTGTGCGCAAATGGTTAGAAATAATTTTAAGACTGAAATTAGATAAAATCTGTATAAAATAAACATGTAACTATCTACCCACTTTGAAATTAGGCCTGATTTTATCACAATATACAAAACCAAATGAGATAATCAAATGTTTTTTAGCTCACTAACACGAAAATAATAAATTAAAATAAATTAAATTACGTTTTCAGGATTTTCAAAGCATTTTATACTTGACTAGCTGTTTCCCGCAGCTTCACCTGCGGTATATAGCCTATGTTACTCAGGGTGAATGTAGCATTCCCAATGTTGAAAGAATTTTTGAAATCGACACAGTTTTTGAGTTTATTCATTACAAACATACACACAAAATTTTTTGTAGATTTGAGACCAGCAAAATTATTGTATTTTATTGTCGTCGTCACGTCACATCGCTAGGCGAGAATACTTGCTACGACTGCACCATTAAACTTTCAAATAACAGTTATATCGGTATTTATTTCCGATTTGAACGTATTAAATTACTTAATAAATAGCAAACAGATGCATAATCGATCTGGATATATCGATTAACCAAAACGAAAATCTCTTCTGGTCTGATCAGCTGTCAGTCAGTAGCTGTAGTGATGTGACGTCGTGGAATCGATAACTGCTTTGAATCGAAATCGATAATCGATCGAATTTATGCCGAACCGAGAATAATGTAAGTAATGATTCGATTATCGTTTACCGGCACGTGAAGGAACATGGTTTCTATGTTTTTTTTTTATTTATTATTTTAGCACACATTCTCATAGTACATAACTGCTAACAGTATACAAAAACCAAGCATTAGGTTTGAACGTACACTGGCATGACATTCATCGTCGAGCATAAAAAAAAAATTATAAAAAAATAATAAGGGTTAATAATGTAAGTCTAAAATCATACGTGTGAATGTTATTCGTATGTCATCGACCAGTCGAAAGTTAAAATTACCACCCGTGTACATTTCAAAAATACAGAATGTCGTTTTCACGATCGTAATCGATACTGCCACAGGAGTATCAATTCTCTTACATAGTGCACAATTGAATCGTAATTGGATTGCAATGACAACTTTTGACGTTTCTGGTATTCTGTTACTAATTTTAAGACCAATCGTATTCCATTGGCATGCCATTGAACTGCATCTGGAAAATTTTGCTAATCAAAAAATCATCAACTTTTGCAATAATCAATTAATATTTTTTTTTTCTACTATTACCATTCAATTACATTGTAGTTGCAATTAAATTAAGATTTAAAATTGTGTTAGCAGAATACCATTATTGAGCATATCAAAAATGCATCGTACTCGTAATTGAGTCCTAATTGAATATCAGTTGCATGGTCTTTTAATATGTTTATTGTTTATTAGCGGAATTGACCCCTTACTCAACAATTGAGCAAATAGGCAGAGAATCGCTTATGCCACGTTCAACGAAACGACTTAATATTTATGTATTTCGTATGCTCACAATATGGCATAAAAAGGTATGCTTTAATATCCACCGACAATCTTCTCGAGACTCGTCAAAAATGCCGTAATCTCGCGATTGGTGCCAGATCTCTAGAATAGGGCGCTATGTATGTATGTATGTAGGGCCTTAGTAAATGGTTGCTGGGGTGAGTATTTGACAATATTTTCAAAGATGTTACGAAATATCTTAGTTTGCCAGTTGAATTAAATTTGTATCTATGGTCAAGCTGAGAATGTGTAATGCTATTCCATAAAAATGTACCAAATTTATCATAAACTAAAGCTTGTTTCATGGATCTGACTTAGTCTTCTTAGCGAGTCGACTAACGAAGCCACCGACAATGCCTTGTCGGTGGCGGAGTTTTGGTCCTCAGAAATATAATAACTGCCAGAGTCGACTCGCTAAGAAGAAGTCCACTCTGACTAAATTAAATTTGTGTAGACCAATATTTGGACAAGCCAATGTCAGGCTTCATAAAGGACTTTGGGAGTGCCGTTGGCTGGGCAATCAGTGCAAGACAAAAGATAGGCCATAGTCTGAGGAGAGACACCAAAACGGCAGGAATGGTTATGACAATAAATAATATAAAGATACATGATGCGCCCACAATCTGGAAAATTATTAGTATATTGTTACGAAATCAATAATAAATAAAAATAAAATGCGGCCCGCGGAAGTTTGAGTAGCGCTGTCCGCGGAAAATTCTCGTACAATCGTCGCGTGTTTCCATACGAGAATAATATCGCGAACGATCTAGTACATCGATTATCTCGCTCTGACATATTGCTTTGTCTCGCTCTCGCACTTCTAGTATGTACTAAGGGAACGAGACAGAGAGTATCCCTCTCTCTCTATTCCAGAGTAGTTGTGATCTTTCTAGAAACTTATGGAGCGGGTTTCCCGGGCCATATAAATATCGGAAGGTGCCTCAGGAGGGCAGTTCTAATTTAACTGAGCTACAAGTGCGATCAAGAAGCGATATCCGGAGCGAATAACAAGTGATACAAGCGACCTCGGCAAGTTATAGTGACTGTGATTAGCAAGTGTTTTGGACATTGTTAGCGATAAGTGAAGTGAAGTGACGTCGGCGACCATCCTTGTGGGAATAAACGTTTTTAAGAGTCATCAGGTGTTTTTCTCCAAATTGCGAACCCCGAGCTCGTAACAATTGGTGTCATAAGTGGATTTGGAGATGCCATTGACTCCGAGAGAAGACGTCACCAGTGAGGGTGTGAAGACGAGGGCGAAGCGTGCTGCGGAAGCCACTTCTACTGGATCTGCTGACCAGGCCGCTCCCACCGCGCCCACCGGCCACCAGGGCACGTCCAACACCCACCAGGCCATGTCCAACACCCACCAGGCCACGTCCAACGGCAACCAGGCTACGTCCAACGCCTACCAGGACACTCCCAACGCCCACCAGGCTATGTCCAACACCCACCAGGCCATGTCCAACACCCACCAGGCCATGTCCAACGCCTACCAGGACACGTCCAACGCCCACCAGGCCATGCCCAACACCCACCAGGCTGCGCCTTTCTTTGATTTTGGGGAATTGATGCGAATGCTGGACAACAAATTTACAATGCTGGACAACAAATTTACAATGCTGGACAACAAATTTACAATGCTGGACAACAAATTTACAATGCAGGAGAAGCTTCTACAAGACACAAGAGAGCAACAACAAAAAGCTCAAGAGCAACAACAAAAGGCTCAAGAGCAACAACAAAAGGCTCAAGAGCAACAACAAAAGGCTCAACAGCAACTCCTGTCAGCTATTGGTGAAGTTAGTGGCGTGGTTACCAAATTACGCAAGGATGTTGACTTGGTGGAGGAACGCGTCACGACTCTTGGGAACGACATGGAAAATATGAAGACGGACCTTTCCACATTACAGAAGAAGGTCGTGCGCCTTGAAACAACGGGAGTAGCAGTTGCATCTGGCGGAACAGTCATTGCCCACCACGGACCCAGCGTGAAATTGCCGCCATATGACGGAACCTCGTCCTGGACCGCATACCGTCAACAGTTCCAGACCATCGCAGCTGCTAACGGATGGACAGATGAACAGTGCCTGACAGCTCTCACCGTCGCACTCCGAGGACAGGCTCTGACGGTCTTGGAGGTTCTTCCGTCGGGCAGTGGATTCAAGGACCTGCTGGAGGCACTGGAGTCGCGATACGGGGAACGGCATTTGGAGCACGTCTTCCGCGCTCAACTCCGCGACAGAGTCCAGCGCTCAGGAGAGGGTCTGCAGCAATGGGCGCTGGAAATAGAAAAACTCGTCCGCAAGGCGTATCCAGGGGCCGATTTGAAGATGATTGAGTCCAACACCGTGCAGGCGTTCGTCGACGGCATCAAGGATTCGGAAGTCAGAGCTGCAGTAAGGCTAAACCATCATGCCTCATTGAAAGATGCACTGGCCCACGCTTTGGAGGTGGAAGCCGTCAGACATGACATTCGTCATTCCGCGACTCACAAAGTGCGCGAAGTAGTGGAGGAAGTTGGGGAAATAAAAGCTCCGCTAAGGAGGAGACCTGGATCCATGTGCTATAGGTGCGGCGACCGAGGGCACCTACAAATGAATTGCCCAAAGATCAAGAAGCTTGAAGACGACGTGAAGGAACTGAAGATGAAGCAGGAGGCTTTATCATCGGAGAGGAACCAGGGAAACGAGTAAGAGCCAGGACTAGGGGGCTAGTACTGGCTGGCGCGGAGGAAGCCCCGACAACTATTATCTCTCAGGCATGCAACGGAAATAGTCTCGTAATATCTGGAACTGTAAATGGGATCAACTGCAGGATGACGCTGGATACCGGAGCATCAAGAACAATAGTCCGACCTCACTTAGTAAGGACCATAATGAGAAGCATGAGGAAACTGGACTGTCGGCTTCTTTCTGCCTCCGGCCAGCCAATACCCGTCCTGGGAGAAGTGTCTGTAAAAATGTCTATGGGAGAAACCACATATACCCACAACGTCATCGTGGCTGAAATTATGGACGATTGTGTATTGGGATTAGATTTCATGAAAAAGTACAACTGTAGAATAGACGTTGCTAGTGGTGTATTCAAGAGTGGTGAAGAAGAGATCATCATCCTAGGAGGCATTAACGGGAGAGTGACATGTTTAAAGCAAACGGTCATACCTGGGAAAGCAGAAGCCCAAGTACTAGTAAAGTTACCAGTAACAAGGAACAAGAAATCTACCGGATGCGTGTTGATTGAGGAGATAGCTAATAAACCTGCGGCTCGAGGACTCATGACCGCGAGGACTCTCGTGAAAGGAAGAAACACCGCAGTAGTAAGAGTACTTAATCTAGGCGACCAAGAGAGGACCTTAAACAAAGGCGACATCATTGGAAAATGTGAGGAAGTTGTCTGGCTGAAAAAGTGCAGTACAACACAAAGCTCAGATACAACGAGTACCAGTGATTCTACAGTCAATGAGCTTCTAAGTAACTGCAAA
Organism: Euzophera pinguis; assembly: GCA_947363495.1. Lineage (NCBI taxonomy): Eukaryota > Metazoa > Arthropoda > Insecta > Lepidoptera > Pyralidae > Euzophera > Euzophera pinguis. The sequence goes on from OX376171.1 coordinate 8,601,563, forward strand.
AGCAATCTAACGTACTCGCAGAGCATTAAAGCTAAGAAGTTTCTACTGCGCTACGCCGACATCTTCACCAGCCAAGAAGGAGACTTAGGAAGAACGTCGCTAGTACAACACAGGATTGACACCGGAAATGAGAGACCCATCCGACAGCGAGCGAGAAGAATCCCTATAGCCAAAGAAATAGAAGTCAAAGAGCTGCTGGCGGATATGGAAAGGAATAAAATTATTGAACCATCAGCAAGTCCATGGTGTTCACCAGTCGTGCTAGTAAAGAAGAAGGACGGAAGCACGCGGTTCTGTGTTGACTACAGACGACTTAATGACATCACCAAGAAGGACAGTTACCCGCTGCCTCGAATTGATGACACCTTGGACACCCTTAGTGGCATGAAATGGTTTTCAACATTGGATTTAAAATCTGGGTACTGGCAAGTGGAAATCCATCCGAAGGATAAGGAGAAGACTGCATTCTCGACGGGCAAGGGATTATGGCAGTTCAACGTCATGCCATTCGGATTATGTAACGCGCCAGCTACCTTCGAGCGACTGATGGAATGTGTACTAGCAGGATTGGTAGGAGAAGCCTGTCTAGTATATTTGGATGACGTTATCATCGTTGGCCGAGACTTTGAGGACCACTTGCGGAACTTGGAGCAAGTCTTCGAGAAAATTCATGGAGCCAACCTAAAATTGAATGCGAAAAAGTGCCGCTTATTCAGGAACGAAGTGAGCTATCTAGGCCATGTCATTACCAGTGAAGGAATCCTGACTGACCCGGAGAAAGTTGAAGCCGTTCAGAAGTGGCCTACCCCCAAGGACAAGACAGAAGTACGGGCATTCCTTGGCCTTTGCTCGTACTATAGACGTTTCGTGAAAGGATTCTCGGAGATTGCAAAGCCATTACACCGACTAACTGAAGATAAACGTCAATTTAGTTGGGATGAAGCTTGCGAAATTGCCTTCGAAAAACTGAAGAAACATCTGTGCGAAACACCAGTCTTGGGATACCCTCAACCAGAAGGTCAATTTATAGTGGATACGGATGCAAGTAATACCGCAATCGGTGGGGTACTATCTCAAAAGCAGGAAGACAGGGAAGTTGTTATAGCGTACTTCAGTAAGTCGCTGTCTAAACCGGAAAGGAATTATTGTGTGACAAGAAGGGAGCTACTGGCAGTAGTGAAGACGCTACAACACTTCAGCAAATACCTCATCGGTAGGCAGTTTTTACTTCGCACGGATCATGCAGCGTTAAAATGGCTGTTGCAATTCAAGAACCCAGAAGGTCAAGTTGCTCGATGGATTGAACAACTTCAGGAATATGACTTCATTATCGAACACCGTTGAGGACAGGCCCATGGAAACGCGGATGCGCTGTCACGCAGACCCTGCCCAGAAGATTGTAAGCACTGTATCAGGCAGGAGTTAAAAGAAATGACAGTAAAGCTAACTCGGACAGAACCATTAGAGACCTGGGAGAACGATGCGATGAGAAAGGAGCAAGAGAATGATGATGACCTACGGCACATCATCAAGTGGAAGGCACAAAGTAATGATAAGCCAAAATGGAGTGAAGTTGCACTGACAGGCACTGTTTCCAAGGCGTACTGGGCGCAATGGGATAGCCTCGTTGTACAAAACGGAATACTCTACCGGAAATGGGATAAACCTAACGGCAGAGAGTTTCAACTGCAAATTGTGGTTCCAAGAACAAAAATACGTGATGTTCTTCGGGAAGTACACGACGGCGTGTCCGGTGGACATTTGGGAGTCAAGAGGACGCTAACGAAAATCCGCGAAAGGTTCTACTGGCTCCATTGTCGGGAGGATGTGGAGGACTGGTGCCGCAAGTGTACAACTTGTGCTGCCGTAAAAGGGCCACATACCAGGAGCCGAGGGAATCTACGACTGTACAACGTCGGTGCACCTTGGGAACGCATTGCAGTCGACGTAGCTGGACCATTTCCTGTCACTGACTCGGGGAACAAGTATTTCATGGTTGTCATGGACTACTTCACTAAGTGGCCGGAAGTGTTCGCCATACCAAACCAAGAAGCTACGACAGTTGCAACCAAGATAGTGGAAGAAGTGATTTGTCGCTTTGGCGTGCCCTTGGAAATCCATTCCGACCAAGGCAGGAATTTTGAGTCACAGGTTTTTCAAGAAGTTTGCAGGATTATGGGAATGAACAAAACCCGAACCACGGCTTACCATCCTCAGTCAGACGGGATGGTCGAACGGTTTAATCAGACGATCGAGAGACATCTGGCAAAAATAGTGGAAAGCCATCAAAGGGACTGGGACAAGTACATTTCACTGTTCCTGCTAGCGTACAGAACCGCGGAACATGAAAGCATAAAGGCAACTCCGGCATATGTCAACTACGGTCGTGAGCTGCGGTTGCCAGTGGACCTCCTAACAGGAGGCTCACCAGATGAACCTCAAAGTGTTCAAAACTACGTTTCTGATCTGCGTGACCGAATGCGAGAAATACACGCCGCAGTTCGAGAAAACGGGTTGCAGTCGAGTCAGAACATGAAGACCAGATACGACAGAATGTCGAATACAAATGGCTTCGAGGAAGGCGCTCTAGTCTGGCTTCACAACCCGACTCGCCGGAAAGGGAAATCGCCAAAGTTACAAACCAAGTGGGAGGGCCCATACAAGGTGGTAACGCGACTAAATGATGTGACGTATCGGATACAGCGTCAACCAAGAGGAGCAATGAAGATTGTTCACATCGACCGCTTGGCGAAATATCACGGAAGTAATGATGATGCTCGGGACGAGCATCTCTAAGAAGGGGGCAGTGTTACGAAATCAAAAATAAATAAAAATAAAATGCGGCCCGCGGAAGTTTGAGTAGCGCTGTCCGCGGAAAATTCTCGTACAATCGTCGCGTGTTTCCATACGGGAATAATATCGCGAACGATCTAGTACATCGATTATCTCGCTCTGACATATTGCTTTGTCTCGCTCTCGCACTTCTAGTATGTACTAAGGGAACGAGACAGAGAGTATCCCTCTCTCTCTATTCCAGAGTAGTTGTGATCTTTCTAGAAACTTATGGAGCGGGTTTCCCGGGCCATATAAATATCGGAAGGTGCCTCAGGAGGGCAGTTCTAATTTAACTGAGCTACAAGTGCGATCAAGAAGCGATATCCGGAGCGAATAACAAGTGATACAAGCGACCTCGGCAAGTTATAGTGACTGTGATTAGCAAGTGTTTTGGACATTGTTAGCGATAAGTGAAGTGAAGTGACGTCGGCGACCATCCTTGTGGGAATAAACGTTTTTAAGAGTCATCAGGTGTTTTTCTCCAAATTGCGAACCCCGAGCTCGTAACAATATTTTCGTGAAAATAAGAAAAGTTTCAACATTTAATAATGAAGGGCCACCTTTTTTACTGGTAGTGCCATGCAAGTAATGAATACAGTCTATGTTTACTAAATCTGTGGTTACAATTACTAGTTGGTACTAGAGAGACAGTACTACTCGCTCAGAACAAAAACTCTATTTCTACCCCCAGATAATAAGTATTCGGAGCTATATTATTTTCATTTCGGTTGCAACAATATAACTTTTGGTACATTGGGAGGCCCATTAGCTCCGCCATAAAAATTATCTACTTTTGAATAATTGCTCGAAAAACTCCAAAGTAAGCGAAACTAAATACATTAATTAACGTCAGAAGCGGTCACGAGCTCTTGATCACGGTAAATTATATCGGTTTCGTTAATAAAACTCGTAAGATTGTGTTATTCTATTCATATGGTGAGAAGATACGTCCTACTAGATGTAGTTACGTATTTTTACGAAAAGATATATATGTATAACATTTTCTGGTCGTACTCGTTGAGCAGTGATTAGGCGCAAATAACATAAGTAAGAAGTAAGTAGTTTTAGATAGCTGTATAAATGCTACATACCCCTTCGGTTGATCATTTATATCGAGGGTATCTACTTATTACAATATTCGGGAATACTTAAACAGTTGTAATATTACTTGTGCCCATAATACCTCTGATATCTAGTGAAGTAGCGAGAGATACATTTTGAAATAGATTATTGAGCCAGTCCTATAATTACTCCTATGAAATTCTAACATAGAATTACAGATCTGGCTGAGTGTGGCGTAAAAGTTAATTAATTAGGTAGAAGTAGGTCCAATCTCTAGTTTTGGGATTGAATCACCTTATCGTATTTTTATAAAGAAAGATACTTCATTTCGTTTTCCAATTTTACCCAATTTTATCAAAATATCAAATTTATGAAATTGTATGGGTGTTAAATCACCCAATGCAGGTAACGTTAAAGAAAGTAAACATGCAAAATATAAAATCATTTCAGCGTAAAGATCCTTACATCTCATTTACCTCCATAAAGCTTAACACATTGTCTTATCTAAACGGTACACTTGGTTGATTTCCGTAGGTATGAACATAAAAGCCACAAGTATTTGTAAGTTTAACTGTTGCAAAGTTCTTTGTTAAGGTTTGAGAAAATTGCTTCAATCAGTTTGGTCATTCGTTCATTTCGAATGGGTTACATGGTCCCTGTTCACCCTCGTGTTAGATTAGAGTTATTCTGAACGGAACCTGTGATGTGGTTCTATTTAGACCACCAAATACGGCTTGACGTGCCTTCCAAAGCATGAAATTATCAGAAAGGTAGGTAAGTAATAGGTAACTTGTTTAACTAAATGTCTACTTTACTATCTATGATTGGATTCTATATCTAGTATTTACTGCACGACATTCACAGTTAAATCTATGTTACAACGTTATACTTAGATAGAGATAGACTAATCCATGCATACTAATATTATAAATGCGAAAGTCTGTCTGTCTGTCTGTCTGTTACGCTTTCACGGCCAAACCGCTGAACGGATTTTGATAAAATTTTTGGCTAATTTTTGGCGCAGGCGGAGCTGCGGGAAAAAGCTAGTCTTTTATAATTTTGTAAAGATATTTCTGTTATGTTTTTATGCAATAAAGATTAATATTAGAATTATTTCATTTTTACACTTACCTACGCTTCTAAATAGTTTTGAGAAGTTTTACAATTTGTCTCTTATCACTTTATGGAAAAAACTAATAAATAAAAGTTGTCACTTGCTTATCAGACAGATAATTAAGTCTCAGTTTTAAAGTTAAGTCCGCGCTGTACAGGAAAATAGAAAAATCTATAAAACTAACAAGAAAGTTTCCGTTCATCGCATAGTAAGCGCTAAACTGTAAGTATAACATGTACTTTACTTGTTTTAGACTCATACTGTTTAAGTACTCAGTCAAGTCCTTTCGCAAATATTTTTTGATTATCAAGACCTGAGATTGTAGCAATATATCTACAGACTTCTTTACTATCGGAATCCCTGTCCAGTTAATCACATTTTAAACGCTTTTTAGGAATTCTGTTAAAATTTAATCAGTAACTAACTTTGAACGCCAAAAGGGTGTGATAAAAAACAGAATTTCCTTTGTCATATTTTCATTAAGAATGATGATCTGTGAAGATTAACAGTGTGATAAGTTGTTAGTATAAACAATGTCAAAATGCGAAAATTTTAAAATTATTATCCGAATCAAGAGTGGTTTAAAATTAAACTATTTTATTACGGTTTTGTAAATAAATAAGTATTAAACGCGATAAAAGCCTCATTAAAATAGTTTATCTTAGTGGCTTAAAATTGTATTATTTAAATGGACTATTCTGCTCTTGTCTATAAAAGTATATGAAAACATCCTATACGAGTAGATAGATGATAACTGTTTGCACTGCACTGTTCCAACAACACAGGGCCTCGAGGCACGTCTTGATCTCTCAGGAATACTCGAATTTCCATGTATTTTCCCAATAAAATCCACCATCACCACGAATATACATTTTTCATATTTCCTGCTTTTCATTCCGAAGAAGTAACAATACAGTTGAAATATCAGCGGGAACGGTGACTTTGTTTTATTTATTTTGAACATCCATTTCGTTATGTAAATAAAATTTTGTTGCAAAGAAAACGTTTATTTGAAAAGCGTAGTTCTGAACGATATTATACTTACTATATCAATAAAAGATCTGCGAAATTGAATTAAGAAGTTTATAAATGCTTTTTTTTTCTATTATTTCTTTAAACTTTTTTAAACTTTATTGTACAAATATACAATTGTATATCACAATAGGCGGGTTATTTTTATTATCTATATAATTATATGTTTTATCTCTAACTATTGGTTATAAAAACCAACAGAGATGCATGCTAAGACTGAACAACGTAACTAAGTACTAAGTTTTAAAAATCGCAGTTTGAATCATAAATTTCAAACTAAGTATAAAATCGTATGATGAATTCTCTGAGATAGTCAAAATGTAGGAACAGTTCATAAATTATGGAATTAAATTCTCATTTGACGTTATGTAAATTTACCTCGTACTTTTTCAATTTCGAATGTAAAAATCTTTGATATTTTCTTTAAAATAAATGTTCTTCCCAACTAATGGTATAAATCCTAATTTCTTAAAAATTCTTGAGAGACAAATTATATGAAAGCATAAAACTTTGGAGTTTGACCTCATTTGAGTTATCGGCTGGAAGACTTCCAATCTCAGTCCATTGTCTTAGTGAGTGTATTCTCACAGCGAAGATATGTAGGTACTAACTTTTACGAGCTTTATATGATCTACACTAACGCCAAATGTAAGGTATTTTTACGTACTTATATCTAACTAGCTGTTTCCCGCAGCTCCGCCTGCGTCAAAAAGTAGCCTATGTTTGACCTTGGGTCTTCAAATATATTCATACCAAATTTCTGTATCCCTCTCAGTGTATGTGAAATTTCAGGAAGGTTGACTCAGTAGTTAAAGCATGTAGATGTTACAAACAAAATTAAAAATACAATCACGCTATCATATTTATAATCATTTTAGCGCCGAAATTACTTTGACAAAATTGATATTTAACTATACCTATCGCGTAATGATGAAAACAAATTAAATGAAACAATTTATTACATATAAACAAAGTCATTTTCTATAATAATATATTAATGTCGTCAATAGTATTCAAAATTGTTTGTTCATATGACAGAGCGGATATTAGAATTTTGATAGCCCCAATATTGTAGTGCAATTGGATAGGTTTCATATATTGTATGGCTGATACAGATGGCTTTTATCGTTGTTATAAAAGAAAATTGGATATCGACGGGAATTGGTCAGTTATTGGGCTAATGACATAGGTTTGGAGTTTGGACCCATGTGGCTTGTTTCATGAAATACATTAAAATAAGTAATAGTTAGTATTATGGTAATAAAAACTTACACTAACCATGTGTCGCATGGGAATTATCTCAGTTTTTTTATCACAATTCGCTTTTACATGTTAACAAAATCATAAAGTATCCAATAGATTGCTTCCGTTAAAAAGATATCCGATATATTGAACTAGACCTTATTATCAATGGTGACAAAATGTCCAAAATAAAGTAAGTAGGTCAGCGGATGTTCGCTCCGAGGGTAGGGTTGCCGCGATGACACCTTTTAGTCGCAATAAAATATAGGTAGTATGTATTACGGTAGCAATTTTTTTTTTTTTTTGCAATTTGTGAATTAAAAATACAGCTTTTACCCGTAGATTGCACGAGTAATTAAATCCCATGGCAACAGTGGTTTCTTTCTTCGGGATGTAAATTACCATATGTCCTTAACAGTAGGTACTCTACTTACTTATTTTCGCATTTATAATATTAAACTCAGGATACAAAATCGGGTTACAAGACTAAACAGAAACGGCTGAAAGAAAGGTATATATTTTTTACCTACTTATTAGTATTTTTAATATCTCTAAATAATCATAAATCCTCCGTCAGCATTAATTACTAACGTAGTTAACTTTAATATAAGCAGACGTTTCCACATATTTTAACTTTTAAAAAACTTCTACCTTATTAAATTAATTCTAACTCATTCAAAACATATAGTTGAAGCGGCACAAGTGAACTTTTGAAGTTATAATGAATTCTGAGACGAATCTAACAATCGAGACAATTTTTGAAAATAAAATTCGTTATAAGTTCTACACAAGGTACTTCAGTTCTAGTGTTATGAAACGTAGGTATATAGTAGATTTGTTTCCAAAATTTCTTACACAAACATAAAAATTAATTGTTATAATTTATAATTATGCCTTAGATTTTAATCTTTGGTGTTGGAATTAAAATTAATTATGTGTCTTTAGTTGCTTATCGATTATTTGTATTTTTATATAAAAAAGAAGACTAAAGTAATCTATCATTTAGAAATTACATTACTTGATAATTATTGTTTGTGGCACAAATTAATTATTATAATCAATTTGAATAGAGGAATAGGGAAAATTCTAGGGCTTCGAGCTGACTACGAGCGTAATTATAAGTGATTATGTCTTGAAAGTCCTTTAGAATGATTAATGCTCCCCAATTTATCAAGTTGCGTGGACCACTAATTTGAGAAGATATGGGCATTTCTGTATTGTACTCTCAACTGAAAATATTTTAGTTGTGTGATCTTTTTTCTTATAAAACAAAACTGACTGGAATAAATTTACTTACATGGGCCAACTTGAAACAGTGGTCATTTTGACGTCACAATTTCCGAAACCCAGAACTTGGTTCAGGAACCTCTGACACCAGAAAGTATACAAGAATTCTACTTATTGCTATAGAAATTTCTTTCAGCACGCCCGCAATGTTTTATTCTAAATTAAAAAAAAAATCCATTGACATGTTATATATATAATAGGATAAATCATGGAACACGTGTGTCAAGTTTCGTTCTCATATGCGACTTATAGTCTGGAACAAACATATTTACATAAAAAAGTATTATTGTAGATAGTAAAATTAGTAAATAAAGACTTTGCTTGCTTCGCTTTATCAGTCAATCATCATTGTTGTTTCAGCCGCAGTCAATCCACTGCTAAACGCAGTGGACTGAATGCACTATAAAGTGCTTGGTCTTTAACTTGTAACAATTTAATGCGTAATTTAAAATAACCTGAACATTAACTTTCAAAATTACGTCACTTGATAAAAATACTGAAAATACAAGAGTAGGTACTATATTCTAAAAGCTACGCTGCACATTTATTTAGATGATAGGTAATTTCGAAGGAAAACAGAGCGTTTCGGGACTTTACCTTAGAAAATGGGCATCCAATTTATACGCCTTCCATTTCGTATCTCTATAAATCAATTTGTTTTACGTAATATAGCGTGGAGACGTGTTCTGTAAATTCTGCACAAGTCCATGTTCATTTACGTTGTCCCAAAACAGAGTAATTCATAGAGACAATGTTACATTAGACCTCATTCTCTTCAGATAGCGAAGTAAGCCGAGAAACAAATTAATATAATTTATATTTGGGTTCGTTGAGATCTTGACAAAGTTTAGATGTAAGTAAAAGTGTAATAATAAAACGAGTGGGATTTTCTGAAAACATTATAATTTTAAACCTCATTTAGCTTGTATTTGCGTCGTTTATGTTAAACGAAGTAATATGACACTCGTCTTTAAAGAGATGAGATTAATTTGGGCACAGAAATGTTGTTAAGATTAGGCGAGATGTGAGATATCGAATTACAAGGACGGGGTATTTGGAGCGGTTGTGAAGTGCCTTCTCTACTTATACGAATCGACAGGTCGACAGACATCGTGTCTAATGACACAGTAGACAAAAATTAAGTTGTATAATGATATTTTGATCCGCCAAAATTCTGTTTTTTATACGGAGACCTTCACTGGATTAAATTACTTACTGCGATGGCTCAGCGACCTAAAGAAGATCTGGCAGGAGGTTGCGCTGAACAGGGAATAGTGCAGATCTCTTGTGTCAGAGGCCAAGATCCTCTTTGGGAACAAATTATGGTGACCAAATTTAATACATCATAATATTGTTGATATTATGGATCTTTACTTCGATCTGTCCTGCGCCACCTTTCGCTAGTAATCGGACGCCAAGACTCACTTTGGGTCGCTGCGCCATCTTGATTATAAGTAAGTATAATATTGTTGATATATTATCAAAATAAGAAAATAATATTAATGGGTTACATACTTGATATCAACCTTCGAAAGTATTCCAATATGGTGAAATCTTTATTCTATCAAATAATAGGAAATTCGAATAAAATATCCTAGCAATAAATCAAATAAATTACATATGTATTCATTTGTTGAATTTTGCTTGTATGAAATTAGTGGTTTGGAAATTGATAAACGAGAACATGACGAGATCTAATGATTAAAATTGTTTTGAGTTCGGTTCATGAAACTTATGATCTGCGACATACGAGTAGACTCTACATGATCGTATTTGGTTTAGAAACCTAAGTACTACTTATCTACTTGTGTGGTATTGGTCTAATTTAATATACTTAACAGTAGCTTAGTTGAGAATAGGCTGGAAAGGAGAAACAGCGCTCCAAATCAATAATTATCAATGGGGTAAGAAAATACTTGCAGATAAATTTACTATTTACATGGTGTTTATCAAACTGTCATACATCAGCGTACAAATAAGTAACATATCTAGTACAAAGAAGCAAAGACAATTGTCCTTTGTAAGTTAGAAATGCTCCTTGCTCCTTCGTCTATTTTTGTATTCTGTACCTACATACATACATATCATCACGCCCTTTTTCCCGTAGGGATAGGCAGAGACTACGGATTTCCATTTGCTACGATCCTTACTGACTTCCCTCACTTCTTCTACGCTCATCACTCTCGTCATAGACGCTCGTCGATTACGGGTAATCCTGACATCACCCTTTTTTAATATGTCTGCGATTTGGTCGCAGTATGTTCTCCGAGGACGCAACCTATGACGTAATAAATAAAAAAATCAATACTTCTTCCTCTTTAAGAGTCAAAATGGCAATTAAACTTATTTATCACATGTGTTTGGACCATAGGTACTCATCGCATTTCTAATACCCCACAAATCTATACCACCTCACTTTTTGTGTAGTAGGTTAAAAAAAGAACCATTGGTAATTTGCCGAGTGAAAGCTTTCCGGATGGTCGCGGACGTCAGCCGCCCGCAACGTGCGGTGTGTCCTCCAATAATTGACGATTTTACACGTTAGCTCAAAAACAAAACAAAATTATATTTTATATGACTTTTTTCAAGGACGAAATAAAAAAAAGTTCTTTCATATAATTAATTTCATATAAAAAATTGGTTTCTTCTAATTTGTCATTTAATAAAAAAAACTTAATTCCGGCCCAAAACCATCAATCTTAATTAGTTGGTGATTACTTTGTCGTTTAAGATAATTTGATTGCACGTTTTATTCTGTATAAACTTAGCTTTTGCTCTACCTTTCTTTAAAACTGTTTGTTTTTGGTAAGTACTAAGAAATACCTACAATAACTACACACATTATTTAATACTAGCCAATTCGAAGTGGTTTGCTTTCTCCATCTTCTGTGAGAAATATCGCGATATGGTCAACTTTAACGTACATATTTATAGACATTTTAGGTGTTTAGCAAGGTCAAACGCCCACTCCACGCGCTTCACAAATCACAATATACCTCAAACTTATGTTGGTATTCTTCCGTAATTACGGTTTGCTAATTCTCAAAAACATTAATATTAACTGCAGTTCCTTCTAAATAATTATTGGGTGGCACTTTTATACACATTAACCTAATTTATATTTGCACAATAAATATCAAAGTTAACTTTACCAATTAGCGATTAACTATAAACAAATACTAGTCTTGGCCTCGGTTAATTTTACGGAATACAAACACGTCTGCACTGCATGACGTTTCCAATGTTCCATCTCAAAGCCCAGCGAAGCGAAAAGAGAGCCCCAGTTATATTTATTTATATATGTTATTTATTTTAATTATTTTTTTAATATTTTAGTCATAAAACATTAAAATAAATAAGCGTCGCTAACACTTCCTGTAACCTATATTGATTATAGTACCGTCCGACCAATTATTTTCGGCTTATTTTATTTTCAACAGAATTCTGTTAATAATTATGATCCGGCTGTTTTAGTGAACAATAACAGAATCTTGAACAATCTAGACCACAGGAGGAAGTCAAGAAGAAGAAGGAAAGAATACGCCTGTCCATAGATGAAGTTATCATTCAACAGCTTACGTACTACTTCTTCAAAGTCGTTTTCGTCATGAGTCGTGACCAACATAATACCATTTTGACAGTTAGTTTTTTCCTCTCGTTATTGTCGTACCTATTTCAAATCTGCTAGTAGATGATTGGTCAACTACAAGGTTTCAAAATTTAGTAATAACTGTACTAAGCGATACTTCTTATCATTATCAGCTGCTACCGGGATATTAAATAGTAGTGGGTATCGGAAAAATGTGAGCTCTGGAATGTGTGGCAGCAGAGCAATATCCGCGACGATGAGATTCCTGAAGTACCTGCACTAACGTGCTTCTGTATATGCTAGCCTAGTACTCCTTATATTACAAAACAAAATTAACAGAAAGATGTCAAAGGCAAAACTAGAACGCGTAATATTATTCCTTTTTGCAAATGAGTATTGTATCATTCTTATTTCCTGAAAAAATAAAATGTTCTCTATCGTGTTATTAGATTACATTGCACACTTTTCTTTAAAGCTATCCATATTGTCTATTCTGTTAGTAAATATTGTTTTATTGAGATCTTATAAAGTACAGAGTCGAAGGTTCTTTCGTTTAAGGAATCTAATGAGATAGATAGAGACTAGAACATGAATTTAAATATGATCGACCAGTTCAGTTTCAATAAAAACATAAAATAAATCTCAAAATAAATTAATTTCACATTAATGTAGGTATTATAGATTTTTTTTGTCTAAATAAATGTCTACTTACTCACTTTATTTTATTCTTGAAATTTGATAATAAAATGTAAATGTTATCAAAAATTTACTTCATTTTTACCTCAAAGGTAAACCCATGTTTAGAGAGCGAGACTGTTTCAATGTTTGCTCAGTATTTTTTGGTTGTGGCCCAGAATATAGTATTTTAAAAGTAACTGCGTGGAAAATGTGTAGCTTTTTTAAGAACATTATGAAAAATAAACGATTTCAACATATTGACTCGCAAAAACTCTGGTAAAACAGTCAAATGTTGCGAAGTAGCTTGTCTAAATATTTTAATATAAGTATATTACAAAAACATGACTACTTTCATTAGGTACATCCTTCGCAGTCAAAAGCTTTCGCAACAGCGGTTTTCGCGACCTCTGCTTTCGCAGCCGTAAGAGAATAAATAAATAAATAACTCTTTATTGCACCAAATTGTAGAAAGTACATGAATATTATTATTATCTATGGTACAAAGGCGGCCTTATCGCTACAGCAATTTCTTCCAGGCAACCAACAAATAGGACTTGTTTGTAGTAGAGAACGGTATGCTAAAATAATTACCATCAGATAGATTTTCCGGTTATGGCAAATTATATGGTTTTGGAGTCCGAGATCTTGATAATTTTCTTCAACGAGTGTAATAAGGTATCATCATTATTATTTTTCTCATTTCACCTTTTACCTTTTTCTATTGCGTTCAGTTCTTCATATCGTCATGTTTATCATTGACCACCTGCTCAGGCAAAGAAGAAGATGAAGTCAGCTTTATCTTTGAGAATACGGTGATCCTTAAAATATCTTCTTGTTTGCGACCTTTTTCATCCACTCGTGTTGTCTATCTTCTCCATACTGCACGGTATTAATATATTGTATTGCATTAATTTTATAGGGATTTATTATCCTTCATTCAAAAGATAAAAAATACCAAGATGCCTTTAATATTCCGCAACATCGTATCGAATATTGCCTTAAGTTGCCTTAAGCCGCTCATCCGTATAATAACATATGATATGCGGAAAGCAATTGCCCTTTGAGGACCAAAATTATGGAGACCTAATCTTGACAAACTTACATTCTAAATTATATTTAGCTTTGTATGTTTCTTGAATAAGCATAATTAAAAAATTGTAATTTTTTTTATCTTCAAGACTGTCTATGATTGTATTAATTATACAAAAGATTTTAGTATGTGGTTAAAAGTACCTGATTAAAATAAAATACAAGGAGAAAGCGGAACCCGGCCTCTGAAACTGCACCTACGGCGCTATGATAAAGCTTATGCTATCATAAGAGCAGAACTCAGAGTCATTCATGAAAATTAAGCAAATTCTTCAAACCGTTAAAAGTATTTATAAATTTATACTTATTAGTATAGATAGGTTATTTTTCTAAGAGAGGCTTCTTTTTATTTGAGTTTGAATAATTTCTTTAAGTGTTGTTTATTAACGACTCTGAGTGCGGCTATTAGTCGTTATTTTACAATGGGACACATCATTTACGAGTGTCGTGGCGGTGGTGGCGGGCATGTTGGGACTAACAATAGTGGGTGGGTGCCGGCCGGCAATAGTTTGCATGAACTAACTGGTGGCGAAAGCACGCAAAATAATTTGATAAGAGCTTGTAACTTCAACTCCCGCAAGTAACGCCTAAATTAAAGTAAAAACTTTTCTTTAAATAAGAAATCAATTTTCTATTTCTAACTTCATTTTGTACTGTACACCACGTAGAATATGCTCAAATAAATAGCCAGCCAGACAGCTGGTCGCTTGTACCTCGACACTGAGATAGCAAACCTAGCCGGTGTGAAACACAAAATAGCCCCCACAATTCACGGTTGCCGGGTGTGTATAATAGCATGTGCTCTGTAGCTATATCGAGCTGGCATTGTATCGTATCCATTGTGCCACTAATGAGCAATCGCGGCTGACTTCACGCAACTCTGCCCTCAATGGACTTAATAGTGAACCCTGAAAAAATGTTTCCCCGAGTGTTCTATAGAATTTTCTTTGAAGGAATAGTAAACAGCGGCTGAAAATTACCGTAAGTATGATTTGAGACATGAATACTAATGGTTTTGGACGACCTCGAAAGGCTATTCATTTATAATTTTTGTTGCAATGAAAAATGTGTAACTATAAACTTCTGTCCACAGTCTTTGTGTAAAAACTTTGTAAATATAAATATTAATTTAATGTGTAACAATCGCGAAATCATTTGGTGAATATTGTTCCTAGTGAAATATGCTACTTTCTGCGGAATGTTCTATTTGTAGATTATTTTTTTTTGCGCTGTATTTTATTCACTTTGTCACTTCAGGATCTCAATAAATAGGTATGAAACTGTTATTATATTAAACCTTTGGTTGAGCACTTGAGCTTAATTATAACTTGAACCTAAAAACAGTTAGAAATTCACTTGGCAAAATACAGATACGCTTGAAAACTCCAATCATTAGCACATCAATTGCAGAAGTGGAAACTGGAAGTGAGAGCTGCGAACTCTCGACAATTTGCAGATTAAGGTGTAAGCTATACGATTTCATGATACCTATCGATTGTTCTGTAGATTGTGACAATTGAAGTAGAAAATGTTCCTTTAGAAGGAATATATCTAAATATTAGAGTTTGTTTGTAATATCTATATTTTACTAAAATAAAGGGTGTTTATAAACAGAAGAAGGATTTGTATAAATGCCTTAAACTATATAACCGGTCACTTGACCGACTCCGACTCGCACTTGCGAGTCGGACTCTCGCAGGAAGGGATCCGTACCATTATCTATAAAAGCAGGAAAAAAAACACTTTTGCTGTATTTTGCCAAATTCTCAGTAAGTTCGATAGATGGTTTCCAAATACTCTGGATATAATGGTGTGTCTTATAATCTAAAGGATAATGAGATAAAAATTAGGTATAATTCAATCGTATCGTAAGAACATTCTTTTGTAGATATTCCATTCAGATTAATTCTCGTTTTACATTGATTATTCTGTTATCTTGTAATGTAATATTATGTTTTATCCAAATGAAATGTCCCTCTTTTACAATGACATCGTACGACATGATTTTTATTCATTTCATTTTGATCCCACATTTCGTCCGAATTTTTGATGAAACATTGCCATTTTGATAATTGTTCTGCCTGCATATACGAGCTTGATTATCGTATCCACAAATAATGGAGTATTAAATAAAATTATTGACAAGTGGCATCACCACGAGAACAGGGGCCCTATTCTTGAAATGTATGACAATGTCGAATGATAATCATTCGATATCGAATAAAAGTCCTTCTATATCGAACGAAAATCATGCGATATCAAACAAAAATAATTCGACTCACCGATTTTGCGTGAGTCACACTTTTCAAACATATCACTCCAAAACTGTAGGTACCTACATTTTTCGGGAAGAAAGGTAGTCTGACGGAAGAGAGATTAAAAGAGTTTTCACATAATAAAGTATTTCAGAATTGATTTTCATTTTCTTTGAGTCAGCCCCAACTCAAATTTCAAACAATTTCTTTTTCTGTTTACAGACAGTCCCGTTACCCTTCATAATTCTTCATGATTTCAGTCATTGCCCATGATACCTCTAATAAGATAGATAAATCTACCCATAGATAGTAGTACAATTACACCAATATTGATTTAATAGACAAAGCGGAAGAAGGTAACACACAAATTTACCTACAAACTCATTTCGCATTTAAAAATTTGTTACGATATTTATATTTTTTTTACAATATGTTACGTTTTATTTGTAATAAAGCATACGCAAAATTATTACAACAGCCCAATTGCATTAAATAAATAAACACTAAACAGTCGAAATTCGGCATGAGGTATGCTAATGCGAGATTGTGTTATGAAATCGGCGAATAAGCGAAAATTATAACATCGAGACCGCTGAAGTTACTGCGTGCTCAGTGATCTGTAGTATCGATATCAAATAGGTAAATGTTTGGTAACATAAGTGAAATAATGGTTCGGTCATTATTTACCCACACAGTAATTGGAAAAAGTGATTGTATTAAAATATCGATTATCAATATGTACAGACCTGGTTCTGTATTCTATAATTTAATTATAATATATATTACAGTAACAATGGTAGCATTGATTCCGGTTGTTATCGATAGATGTCAGACATTAGGTTGTGTTGCCTTTGGGCAGCCTGAAAAAAATCGGACAGTGTTAGCCACTAACACACATTGGGTCATGTTCCTGTTGGTCTGGTTACCCGTGACCCTATTGGAAAAAGGGTTACGGAGGTCAGACGGCAGTCGCTCCATTGTAATAACTAGTGCCGCAAAATCTAGGACCATGACTTACAGCGTACCCTAGGCTCCGAAGCGCAAGCTGAGGACACAATTAGGAAAACACGCTCAGATAAAGAAACATATAGGACCATGATAAAAATATAAGTAGGTTTATTTTTAGCCTCCCACTGCAGTAATATGTACAATGTACATTACTTAATTATTTTCATCTAAAGGCTCAGTGCATGTATAGGCAGTTTAGGCATGCAATAAAGTAATCCAACCTTCTCGTTTTATGTGTCCACTCTAATTAAATAATTAATAAAATTTGGCGCAGTCGGTAGGATTCGTACCTGCACTCCCACAATGATTTAAATCGAATCATAGCCCGCGAAACCTCTGTGTGACAAGAATTAGTCTCTTCCAATGTAAATGCAAAACTCTCACAATTTTAGTGGAATCGCAACGAAATGCAGTCGTGTAGTGGCTCCTTGTACCGCTCCAATCGCGGACTCTGATTACCTCCATTCAACCTCTCGGCAACTCGGCACTACTCGCTAGTAATCCTCGCTTTTCGACAATAGCGATTTTGTAAGAAATACGCATTGCACTGAAAGGGTTATTGTGATTCTGAAGGATTGGACTATAAGATGAATTAAATGCATACTTACATAATTCCAGTTCTGAATAGTATATATAGTTTGTAGGAAAAAATAAATTTAAAACATTGGTGATAAATTTATTGAATTCTCTGCAATATCTTTATTGTTTATTTGAGCGTTTTAAAACATTACTTACAAAAATAGTAATCTACGAATTAGCGGCTTACCGTACACTTTCTGCCTTATCAGACAATCGTAATTTTTTGCAGATTATGTGTCTGTTTTCTTTCACTATTAGGTAGAATAGGTGTCATAGTGTGAATCAAACATAATGCTACAAATACTTCTGTACCTGCCATTTCCGTGTGATGAATATTAATATTATAAGAAGACTGATAGCACTATTCGTCAAGAATGCTTTGTTTTAACTTGTTTAAATTACATGCCTACTTAAATTTAACAGATATATAAAGGTAAGGTTAAAGGTTTGTTAGAGGTATTTTTTTATAAATACTGTCAACTTGCATTTGCCGTTATAATTAACATGAAGAATTTTTAACCAAAATTAACAGAGTAATTTAAATTCACGCGTAATTCGTATTAAAATTACCTGCATCATTAATTTAGCTCGTTTTATACAAATACGTTCGCTCTATACTTCATAATACAATGTGAAGCTAATCCCCAACGTATAAAAGCATTCATAAAGTCTTTTGATAATAATCTATAACGGCCTGTAATAAATTATTCTATATCTCCTGGATTTCACCATCGAATAAAAAATGTTCAGTAAAAATTAAAACCCTTTTTTCAAAGTTAAATCGACTTTCAGAACTTTATTCGAATAAAATGAATGAACAAAGGGAGATTATAAAAAGTTGTCACAGCTCTTTAGAAGTTTTTGTGCACTTGAAAGAGTAGATGTTCTTCTGCAATTCTATTGTCTGCATTTTCCAAGTTGTGCTTTTACTAAAGCATATTTTGTTAGCCCGAGTCAACTTTTTGTCTTCGTAACATTCTTTAAAGATCACAGTGAAAAATGAAAAGTACTGAAAATCTCATTGAAAAAAGTAGAATAACAGTAAATAAATGATTCTAAGACAGTGAATTATATCGTTTAGTCAAAAATAAAACTTACATATAAGTATGATATGAGATGGAACGGTTGATTTCAAAACAATTGGAATAAGTAGATGACCTGATGAGATAGAAACCTATGTTAGAAATAAGTAGACCAAGTAAATTATTTCTACAATATAAGGCAAAACTTATATTTTCAATTTTTTTAACAAAAGCTTTATTTCCTTTTCTTAAATAGAATGCAAAATTGCGTTTATTAACTTCTATTTATCGACTGGTCGCATAAATTGAGTATTGACGAGTCTGCGGCACTTCCGCTGCGATTGAAGCATTCAAAGAAAATTGTGAAACATTTAGTTCGTATTCCTGACTTGGAAATAAGAATAGACATAACATTTTAGCAAAATGGATGATATTGCTTTCTATAACAATCATAATCTTATGATATGATGATAACAAATAGAATGAAAATAAAATTGGTAATAATCCATGTCCATACTACCATACTTAATAAGTATTATAAATGCGAAAGTCGGTCTATCTATCTATCTGTCTGTCTGTTACGTTTTCACGGCCAAACCGTTGAACAGATTTTGATGAAATTTGATAGGTGAAAAATAGGTCAAGATCCGGGGTCAAACATAGGCTACTTTTTGACAGAGGCAGAGCTGTGGGAAACAGCTAGTAATAAATACTTATAAGTAGAACTGTGTAAGTGCAATCTGTACTCTCCATATCCAAAACCACCTTTGGATGTGCCCTAATTGCCCAGCCTCCTGCACGATGGATTTCAAGGAGACTATTTAACAACAGAACAGTAAACGTGACCACGTACGAGTCAACATTTTTAACTACGAGTATGAAATTAATTTTAGACTATGAAGCAAGAAAAAATAAATATAATATTCTGTCATCTCTTCCAAATTTATCTCATAATGCGTTTATGACCTTTTAAACTAAAAAAATGGTTTCATTTTTAGATATTTTTAACTGCCCAATTTTGCTGCAAAATTGTTGTAAGTTAGATCATATCGTTGAAAACTATTATTTTTAAGTTATTTGACTAGGACACAAATCGACCGACCAAAATCAATATTGATAGCTCTGCATATTCGTATTTCTTAATTAAAAAAATAGATAAGTAAGTACATGATATTTGTTAGTGAAACTACCCATACGGCTGTTATTCCAAGACTGTATTTTGTACTTCGAATGCCAATTTTTTGTAAAGAAGGATTTAGCGTATTATTCGTCGCCAATAGTATACTTATATCTAGAACAATGATCTAAAAGTAGTCGCAAAAGATGTTACCATATAATGTGAAGTGAATCTTCTGTATCTGTACGTTTATATAGTCTGTGCTGTAAATCCGATTTGGATGATTGAAGTGATAACTTAACCTAACAGCATTTATGCTACTAATTCTCTTGCGAAGTTGGTGACCAATTTAAATCCAATGAATTCACAGCTCCTTTTAAATTGAAACCAGTAGCATGATCATATAATACGGTTTTATCGCATATGACGTTTCAAATACTTTACAGCGTTTGTGTCGCAGGTAGACTTATAAAACCATATTATTGGATTCTATGCGTTGAGAAAACATAAGATGGCATTATGTTTCAGTGACTATCTTCTGAAAGCAACAATAGTAGTGTAGTTTGTGATTAATTCACGTGACATCTGTGCTTGGCTGTGTATTCATTATGTGGCAATTATACACACATATGGATAGGAATAGTCATCATTTGTAGGCAACATAGGTTTGTTGACATCGCACCCACGCGTCAAAAGTAACTCTTCTTACTGTCACACACAATCTGAATATTCGGGTACATGAGTACCCAAATATTCAGATTAATGTATTAACATAACCAACTTTTATGAGTATTTTTATGAATATATTATATATATAGTATATTTTTTTTACTTTAGTTATTTTTGGCGAAAATCTTTATTTGTTGTTATTATGTAAACGTATACCGTCAAAATGAAGTGTTCCAAAATTGGCACAGCGGTCGCTATTGGCTTACATCAATGATATTAGAATATCATTGGGTTACATAATATTGTTATAATTCAAAGAACTTTCACCTTTTTGAAAATGTATATTTTTCGAGCAGAGGTGATGAATGGTTATTAGATATGGTGTTACTTATTGTTGACTAGCTGAATCCCGCAGCTCCGCCTGCATCAAAAAGTAGCCTATGTTTGACCTCGGGTCTTCAACTATATAATATAACCTAATTTCATCAAAATCCGTTCAGTGGTTTGCCCGTGGAAGCGTAACAGACATACAGTGGTTGCCTAAGAATCAATAACTAAATAATTTTGAAAATTCTCTCGCGCGTTTTAATTTGGCCACTAAATGTTACTCATAAGCCAAGCTTAATATCTTATCTGGTGGAAAATACTGATTCACTATATAAATGTTATGAATAAATAAATGTTTATTAAAGGTTACACACGATTTTATGCAGTAAAACGTTTAATCAAATACCCAAATATTTTTTATCCAATAAGGAATATTTTTATCAAGTTTTATCACAGTAAAATGAAATGAAAGCACATATTTCATCGAAATTTATAAATGAAACATTAATTTTCAAAGCAATAAATAAATTCGAGTTATTTCAGTAACTAGCGTTGCTTTGATCGATGATTTTACATACAAATGTATTTACACTCATTTAGTATTACACTCAAGTGTACTTTTGATGCACACACAGGTTGATACACAAAAAGTCTTTCATTACGAGTATACATCCTATAGGGTGGCATATAGAATGATATTTTTTTTTTGTTATTGTAAAATTGGTTATTTCATTATTATATTTGTTCATATTTTAAATCTAAAACATCTTACAAAAAGTTTGCTCTTGGTGTAGTATTGACATTACTTTTGATCGAACATATTCTAATAAACAACCCTGCAATTATGTGGTAAGAACGAAAATCTTTAATTACCAGTCAAAAATAATAACGTCTCATGGAGGAGAAAATGAGAGAACACTCGAAAGTTGAGCCCAAACTGGCTTTCAACGCAACCGATTATTACAAGTACATTAAATTGGTAATAAAAATGTAATCCTTTGGACTACTTTGAAATGTACGTACAATTATGATTACACTAGAAATGTGTATTAATCAAAGATGATTGGGTGCGAGCCCAGTGAGACATGAAGCTATGTCGATCGTCGCGAAATTAAACGGAAATCGAACACTGCGGCTTGCGGTGGCCTCACTGAGCCATAGGTATACCGGTTCCAAGGGATTCCATTGCTTCAAAAACAGCTCAATCAAATGGAAATACAAAATTTTTCTTCTTAATCTTTTTTCTGGATTACAGATTTTGATAGAAAAATCTTGTCTTTAAGTCTGTGTAATCTATCCTAATAATAATCCCTAGCCATCTTCGGCTATGGTGACTGACTAAGTCTGTCAAAGTTAAATAAGGCTTCGCTGATGTGCCTTGTAATTGCTGACGTACCCTATCTTAATATCTTTGCTATAAATGTACGAGCGCAATATCGACACGTTACCATTAACATAATTATATTGTATTGAGTAGACCTCCCTCTACTCTTGATGGCATCACGCTTCGCATCCAGTTCATGTCTCCTATAATCTTCAAACAAAAACACATTATTTTGAATTGAGCGTCTCCACTCTATCTTATTCATTGCCAAGGTTTTCCGAGTGTGGTTAATATGGCATCTTTTCATGTCTTTTCAGATCTTTATATCTGAGGAACTGGAATAAAGATGAAGAGTTTGTTTGAGCGCGCTAATCTCAAGAACTACTGGTCCGATTTGAAAAATTCTTTCAGCGTTGGATAGCCTACTTACCGAGGAAGGCTATAGGCCTGGGCGAAGTCAGGATGTTCTGCTAGTAAAGTAAAGAAAAATCAACGTACAGAATGTATTTTCTTGTGTGTAATTAGATGTCGCTAGAAGGATCTCTGTCTGAATCATTTAAAACATGATATCCATACTAGTATTATAAATGCGAAAGTCTCCATACTAATATTGTCTGTCTATCTGTCTAGCTTTCACAGCCGGCTGTTCAGCGGTTTGCTAAACAGATTTTGATGAAATTTGTAATATATATAGTTGAAAACCCGGGGTCAAACATAATTAACTTTTTGACGAAGGCGGAGCTGCGGGAAACAGCTAGTTTTAACTTTAAATATCCTACATCTAAAGCGAAGTTAAGTTACGTATAACCAGCTAAGTTTTTTAAGTCCTTTAGTTAAGTTATCGAATTTACAAAGACTGTCTTCCTAGAGAGTCGAATTCAAAAATTTAGAAATTGTGATTAAACGGAAGCTACTTATAGTATTTTGTAATCTGTGATACCCGTATCTAGTATACTTTTGTCCGGATAATCTGCGCTATCCTATTTATTGAAGATGTTTATCTTCATAAATAGGATAACGCATAGGATAACGATGTTATTATAACGGGATAAGCTGTCTTATTCGCGGCAACCATTAATTTGAAAAGGTTTCCACAAAATACGAGTATATTATAACAGAAACATTTATTTTTGACAGATTACAAACTGAGCCTATGATAACGGTTTTATTTTTCTTTTCATCTGTTATAATTCAACATAAATACGTGTACGTACATTGACATTGAGACGTCTGTCACGTACATTAATAACATGTAGCATAAGTTTATAAGACCTTTGCTGTACTTACGTGATAGCTTTCTCAATAAAGATATATTCTATTCTATTATATTCTATTCTACTGGTATAAGATTTTATTTATAATTTTTACTAACATCTTTTTAGTCACAAGTCCCTTTCAAGACATCCATTTCTCTCATCTTAGACTTTTTCTATTGCGTCTTCATCCGTTGATGTCAGGGTCCGGTTTTCGGTTTTTTCCTGTTCTCTTCACCAGGTCTTCGGAATATTTGGTGGTCAGACCATTTGCATGCATATCGTCCACTGGGTTGTATATCAAACACTTTGTTAGTAGATATATTTTGAAGCTTTGATGGGCATTAAACGGCCAAGTTCGTCTTTCTTACACCTATCTCGGATTCCCGAGTTAGACCAGAGCATATTTTTTGAGATTTCTCTAACTGAATCAAATCTTGATAGCTAAATATATTTTGGCTTTTGGTAGGTACCTATATATCAAGATTCAACACCAAAACTTGGTAACAACTTATGCAGTTACGACGCCATGGCTACACTTACTAATTACAGATCAAACAAGGACAAATTATTTTATTTAAATCTTATTTATATGCAGATTAATAGAAAAAAGGCTTTTAATCTTTTAAAATCCAAGATGATTCAATCCTTAGACAAAGAGTTAGTTTCAGTGTACGTACTTACATGTTATCATGCGTCCGTTTTGGAAGGTTTTAAGGGTTCAATCCATTAAATTGGTATAACGGAATAGAGCACGCCCCACGTGATACTCGTACCCTGCGGAAATACCCCTAAGCCTCGTCGTAGAACTTGTTCAAGTTTGCATAGATAACAAAGCACTGCCTAACTACTCGGAATCTACTTCATTAGAATATCTCCGTTAAATCGTTGGTGTATTATTTCATTAGCTTCGAGTGCGAAAGTTATTTTGTTAATTGTACTTCAAGATATTTCAGAATTAATTAATATTTTGGAGCTGCGTTGATGAATATTGTTTTATTTAAATTCAGTCACTGCGGTTTGCGGTAGGTCGCAAGATATACTATAGTCATAGAAAGTTAAATATCTAGAAGTAGTACTCTAGTAAGAAAGTGAGGCATAAACTAGTAATACAAACTAGCATAGTACCTGATATCTATGGTCAGTCTGCTGCCGACTCGCATACAGTAATAATTTGTTGTAACTTGCTATAAAAAAATCCAATATGTCTCCTTGTATATTTTTCACATGCAAAAAATTTACTGAACAAGTCACAAAATATGTTAGGATCACTTTTCACATGTTAAACAAAATATTCACAAGTCTTATAATTGATAAAAATAAAAGTCTTGTGAAAAGATATTTCGGTTTTTTTTAAAATGATTAATTTATTTGGTTTGTCATTTATTGTTAATTATAAAATTCATTCGCTAGCGACTGCGTTAAGGTTTTGTATGGGAAAAAGCATATAACAGATTTTAATTGTCAAAACAGGGTTTGCTAAAACAAATAATAATGGTAGATCTTCTACTTCGACGTGTCGATGACTCAAATTTCAAAAGTTCAGGAATGTATTTTTTGAAAAGTGTGACATATATGTCGAAGAACAAAAATCCTTCTATATCGAACGAAAATCATTCGTTAGAGAACAAAAATTATTAAACTCGCCGATTTTACATGAGTCACACATTTTAAAAATAGGGCTCCAGGTACCATACTTTCGAAATAAATGACTCACACAAATTCGCTGTGTCGAATGATTTTCATTCACCATAAACAGTGAGTCGAATGATTTTCATACGTCATTGAGTCGAATGATTTTGTATGTGTTGAAAACTGAATTTCTATCTATATGAAATTTTAAAATAGTTTTATTCTCGTCTATAAATAATACACAACATTTAAACATACACAATATTTCTACAAGAATTGGTATTTAACATACATCCTGGCAATCATGAAAATTAAAAAAAAGTTTAAATTTTGGACACAAAGCGACGCATACAAAAGTGTTGGATAACTCTATTTAGAGTATTCTTTAATCTATGACTATACGTGGGGCGCACTATAAGTTTCCGGAATGAATATGAAAAAATACTATTAAAGGTACAAAATTTATTTATTGTTTTTCAAAATAATCTCCCTTGGCGTCTATGTACTTTTTCATTCGATGAAACCAGTTTTGAAAACTTTTGTGCCACTCCTCTGTGGTGACCTCTGAAACGTGTTTTTCATACTCCTCGACAGCCTCTTCTGGTGATGAAAATCGTTGACCGCGTAATTGGTTCTTAATTTTTGGGAACAGAAAAAAGTCACAAGGTGCCAGGTCGGGACTGTATGCAGGATGACTCATGAGTTCTACATTTTTCGCCTTCAAAAAGTCGTTTGTCTGTCTGGCCGTGTGAGAACTAGCATTGTCGTGGTGCAGGATGATACGGCGTTTACGGTTATTTTTACGGAGTTCGTCAATAACTTCCGGCAAACAAATGGTCGTGTACCAGTCACTATTCACTGTACGACGATTCTCTAAAGCAACAGTAGCCACGTGTCCAGTTTTATTAAAAAAAGAAGCAATCATCCGCTTAGATGCACTTTTCACGCGCGCCACTTTGGTTGGTTTCGGCTCATCTTGAAAGACCCATACGCTCGATTGCTGCTTTGTTTTGGGATCGTAGCAATAAATCCATGTTTCGTCACCTGTTACTATGTCCCACACCAAATTTGACGCACCTTCGTTGAATCTGGTAAGCATGGCACTGCACCAAGTGACGCGGTCCGTTTTTTGAGCCTCGGTCAAGTTGTGTGGGATCCACCGCGAGCACAGCTTTCTCACATCCAAATGTTTGTGTAGGATTAATTGTATTTGACTCATGCCTATTTCTAAGGATGCGCGAATTTCATGGTAGGTCACATGCCTGTCTGTTTCAATCATACGGCGCACAGCATTGATGTTTTTGTTGGTCACAGCGGTGGACGGCCGACCATCGCGAGATTCGTCACTGAGATTGATACGACAACGCTTGAATTCTGCAAACCAGCTATAAACAGTTGTCTTGCATGGTGCTTCATTGCCAAAAGCTGTTTCAAGCCGAGCGATGCTCTATTGAGCTGTCAAATTACACTTAAAATCGTAGAAAATCATACTACGAAAATTTTCCCGAGTTAAATCCATGTTGATGCAGACACACAATTTTTTAAATGTCGCCACAAGGTAAAAACAAAAGACAGTCAGATGAAACAAACTGCATTCTACAGCCAAAGAGTTCTATTTTCAAATGTTGCAATAAATTTTTAAATATTGTTTATGTAAGTGGCCAGTTCCGGAAACTTACAGTGCGCCCTATGTACTATACCTGATTATTGTTCAGCATCGGACTTTCACAGCAGAGGATCGTGACTGATCCAAAATAGCTTGGAGACTCGTCGGCGTTCTTCAGAATAGTCTGAGATCAGGAAAAATCACCATATTTATAAATAACTAGCTGTTTCCCGCGGCTCCGCCTACGTTAAAAAGTAGCCTATGTTTGACCCCGGGTCTTTAACTATATTCATACCAAATTTCATCAAAATCCGTTCAGCGGTTTGGCCGTGAAAGTGTAACATACAGACAGACAGAAAGACAGACAGACAAACTTTCGCATTTATAATATTAGTATGGAAGTGTGGATTAATAACTTCCTGATGGTCTCTTTAGAATGTCGATCATTTGGCTGTATGTTTTTTTATTTGACATGTATTCCTATAATTTTGACAAATCTTCTTTGTTAGTGTCGATTAACTGAAAATATTTTAGATTTTGGTTTGAAAAAGATGTTTAAACATCTTTATGTGTCAACCGTTTTACTCCGTAGTAATATGCGTGTATTGGATCACAAAGAAAAGTACTTTACTTTCTAAGTAAAAAGTGTGAAGGTGAAATAGTATACGCAAACCATACTATTCCATCATATGTATTCATAAGATCCCGGCAGTCTCATCTAGCACTGTCCCTACTTTCACATATTAACATCAATTTATTCATAATTCACCAACATATTCGATGTTTTGAAATCCTTCTGTACATAAATAATTGATACTTTGTCCACAGCAGTTCGCGTGTCACCGGAGCCCCGTCGGTTGCCAATCATTCAAGAGCCACAGTATCACGTCGAATTCACAAATGACACGGGCACCATGCTCAGCTGTACCACCAGAGGAGAATATCAGGTAATCATTAAAAAATTACAATATATCGGAGGTCTCAAGAGGGAGACATTAACTCTACATCCATAAATTCGAAAGTCTGTCTGTTTGTCTGTTAGTCTGTCTGTCTGTCTGTTACGCTTTCACGGCCAAACCGCTGAATGGATTTTGATGAAATTTAGTATAAATATAGTTGAAAACCCGGGGTCAAATATAGGGTACCTTTTGACGCAGGCGGAGCTGCGGGAAACAGCAAGTTTATTATAAATCCCAGAGTAGAAATCTTAAGAACAGATACTTGGTAGGTATTTTTCAGTTTATTTCGTAAAGGAAAAGACTAAAGTACATGAATTTAGGTAATCGTAGGTATCAGGCAAAAAAGTTTTTAAATTCCATACACTTGCAATGCACGAAAGCTAAGTTTTTCTACAAGTAAACCTCAAATAATTTTCACATCAGACTGACTCATAGATGTAATATTTTACCATTGAGAAAGGAACTTTTTACTTTCCGTGTGCGCTTTTGATGATCTTTGTATTATACTACATCTATGGACTAATCGAATAACAACACTAGCTTTTTCCTGCAGCTCCGCCTGCGTCAAAAAGTAGCCTATGTTTGACCCCAGGTCTTCAACTATATTCATACCAAATTTCATCAAAATCCGTTAACCGGTTTGGCCGTGAAAGCGTAACAGACAGACAGACAGACAAACAGACTTTCCCATTTATAATATCAGTATGGATAGTATGGATGTTATCATATCAATCTGCATTAAACCTTGAGATTACCCAAATTTCAAAGTAATTCAGCTAAAGTTACAATCAGAAATGCGATGAGATGGAAAGACCGACTTTACCTTTGAATAAGCAAAATATAATCAAACTACATTTGTAGAAACTCGAGCAAATCGGTCGCCTGAATAATACTTAATATATGAAGCTCTCAGATATATTTCCTCGATTCAGTATGGAGTAAAATGAGCAGGCAAAAATAATTTTTAAAAGCTTTAGCGGTGAATAGATTTATCCTAGAAACGTGACCGAGTTTTAAATTTCCATCTCGTTTAACGCATTCGGTTATAAAGTTGTTTCATATGTGATTGTAATGAGAATAAATCATTCTTATTTTGTAAATTTGAATCATGTCGTGGTTGAGCCGAGTCTTAGCTGCCGTTATTTTTTTTATAGCTGTGTATTTTTTTTAATAACTCCTTCCAATTATTATGTGACGTAAAAATTACCAAAAATTTTACTCACCATAAGCTAACCCACTCGGATCAGTAGATTCTCGATGATGATGATGATGATTCCTCACGTAGAGTTGAATTAAGACATTAATTTGTACTCCGAAGCTATATCGTTTGGTATTCAATCAGAAAGGCGCTGACAAAAAATGTGAGTATTTTTTTTTAACTTTTAACGTAAGAAAATAAGTAGCTAATTAAGTGCACCAATGGCTCAATCTAGGCTAACGAAATAATATTAACGATGGCTACGTACTGGTGCAAGTACATATCTTTCGACTCTCGAGCAAATACAAAATTAAAGTTTTACTTTCTCAGCATCATCACTGGTTGGCTGGTAGATAAAGCCTCAGGTTTTAAGTCCGCTGTTTACAATTATGTAAAAAAATAATAATAATAATAAAATATCAAAAGAATACGTGCACATAAGCGTTCAGTTTTGGGTAGGTACGTAGTAAGCCAAATAGTTTTATTAATGCGGTACATCCTACGTTCTAAATTATAAATGTAAAACGGCCTTACTCTATTTCGGTTTGGGATAACACATTGGAGTTTCCTCAGAGAAAATATCATTTGCATATTCAGTAGAAGGATTAAGAATTTAAATAATTTGCGAACGTTAATGTTTATAATTTATTCCGAACGCGGTTGAAACTACATATATACAATTATTTACGAATTTTTGTAACTAGATAGGCTGGTTGGCCTAAAAAGTAGAGGTACTTAATTCTATAAATAAAATAATGCATTTGTAAAACATCGTTATTCATCTATACGTCTACAACAATGTTTATTAAATGCCATAAGATAAATATTAAAGTTGTTAAATATTTATCTCGATCTTGTTGTTTGCTTATTCTGTTTTTGTGACAATATAATCAAAATCGGTTCAGTTGTTTAGTCGCAAAGACTATAGGTCTGTCCTCATGTTAGTGGAAAATGTTGAGACATTGCATCATAGTCGGGTTCCAAAGCTATGTTACTCGAAAATCGTTATGTTCACAGAGACACCAATTGTACGCCATAACACACTTAAATACCATACAGCCACTTCGCATACCGACCTCGAACTAAGGAACGAAATGTACTGCACGACCAAGGCTTTCACGCCAATCTGATTTAGTATTCACAAACCAGCTCTCCCAACTCAAATATAAATAAAGTTTTTCCATTCGACGGAGTTTGGATGAAACTTTATGTCCCCAGACCCGGGGAAATAAAGATATGCGCGCCCAGCTCGGAGTTTCATAAATATGGAAAAGTGTTGTGTCTGCCTAACTCATACCTCTCATTAACATGACATACTGCATACTGATGAGATGCATTTTTTTGTTCTAGCATTTTACATTTGATGCAATTTTTAAAATAACTCTGTTAAATTTAAAGCATTCTTTTTTAAATGTAGTTATATGCAAATAACACACATTGAAAACTTATTGCCTTATTCATAAAAATAACGAATGTTCTTTAAGGCTAGTTTAACTAAAATATGTTTGGTCCTTATCGATAATTTGACGTAAAAGAGTCAAAATAGAATTAACAAAGTTTGGTTTTTTTAATAATAAGGGGGTATTATATGGTCGTTAAAGGAACCACGTCAGAGGCCGAAAGGTGGTCCCGAAAAAGCTGACACCAGGGTGCACAGGGGCGTTTGACCATGTAACCCACTCTATACATAGGGCGCACTGTAAGTTTCCGGAACTGGCCACTTACATAAACAATATTTAAAAATTTATTGCAACATTTGAAAATAGAACTCTTTGGCTGTAGAATGCAGTTTGTTTCATCTGACTGTCTTTTGTTTTTACCTTGTGGCGCCATTTAAAAAATTGTGTGTCTGCATCAACATGGATTTAACTCGGGAAAATTTTCGTAGTATGATTTTCTACGATTTTAAGTGTAATTTGACAGCTCAACAGAGCATCGCTCGGCTTGAAACAGCTTTTGGCAATGAAGCACCATACAAGACAACTGTTTATAGCTGGTTTGCAGAATTCAAGCGTGGTCGTATCAATCTCAGTGACGAATCTCGCGATGGTCGGCCGTCCACCGCTGTGACCAACAAAAACATCAATGCTGTGCGCCGTATGATTGAAACAGACAGGCATGTGACCTACCATGAAATTCGCGCATCCTTAGAAATAGGCATGAGTCAAATACAATTAATCCTACACAAACATTTGGGTGTGAGAAAGCTGTGCTCGCGGTGGATCCCACACAACTTGACCGAGGCTCAAAAAACGGACCGCGTCACTTGGTGCAGTGCCATGCTTACCAGATTCAACGAAGGTGCGTCAAATTTGGTGTGGGACATAGTAACAGGTGACGAAACATGGATTTATTGCTACGATCCCAAAACAAAGCAGCAATCGAGCGTATGGGTCTTTCAAGATGAGCCGAAACCAACCAAAGTGGCGCGCGTGAAAAGTGCATCTAAGCGGATGATTGCTTCTTTTTTTAATAAAACTGGACACGTGGCTACTGTTGCTTTAGAGAATCGTCGTACAGTGAATAGTGACTGGTACACGACCATTTGTTTGCCGGAAGTTATTGACGAACTCCGTAAAAATAACCGTAAACGCCGTATCATCCTGCACCACGACAATGCTAGTTCTCACACGGCCAGACAGACAAACGACTTTTTAAAGGCGAAAAATGTAGAACTCATGAGTCATCCTGCATACAGTCCCGACCTGGCACCTTGTGACTTTTTTCTGTTCCCAAAAATTAAGAACCAATTACGCGGTCAACGATTTTCATCACCAGAAGAGGCTGTCGAGGAGTATGAAAAACACGTTTCAGAGGTCACCACAGAGGAGTGGCACAAAAGTTTCCAAAACTGGTTTCATCGAATGAAAAAGTGCATAGACGCCAAGGGAGATTATTTTGAAAAACAATAAATTAATTTTTGTACCTTTAATAGTATTTTTTCATATTCATTCCGGAAACTTATAGTGCGCCCCACGTATAAATGAGTGAACCCACTGCTGGGCATAAGCCCTTCTACTCCGACCATCTCTGTTCTGAGCCATCGTGATCCAGTTGTTGGCAATAATTTAAACTACATTTTGAAACGATATTAAAATTTTATTATTCTGTTTTATAATGTACAAAATAATTTTAAGTCTTAATATTGATGAAATTCAATTTATTGAAAAGCATAACATCCATAACAGAGTTTTTAATGTGTCTGTATAGATTGAAACCAAAATTTAAATCGTCATATTATCATGCACTGAGAGATAGAAAATTGAATTTTCCAAATTCTGTTATACCAATCCTGATTATTTTTAAATAAGTTTCATTCTTTTTGAGCTTTTAACCAAATGGATTGCTCCATAGGGAAAATTTTCAGGAACCCAGTAGGCATTAAAGTATATTTATTTTTAATATCTACTAACACTACTATTATCTGTGTGGGCAAATATGACTTTTATCAATTGAAACTTTTACAAAATATTTAAATTAATCAAAATACCAAAGATAAAGATAAAAATCCTTATTGTATGAATTTAACAGTACCCGGTTGAAAGATACCCATTACACCTGTTTCTCTCTGAATAGCAACGAATTTCCTTCGAACCAGGTAACTAAAAAGCTAGGAAAAGCACAGTGTACATATGTTTAAGAAAGTCAAACGACCGAGCGGTATATATAGTTGGCCAAGTACTGATGAAAAGTTACATAAGACCTTCAAAGCCATTATGACTCGAAAGAAGCAGAATAATACCGTCTATAGTAAATAGGAAAGTTAGCTATTGATCTTCCTTACAATGAATTAAAACGGTCGTCTCTACCACGTTCAAGAGCCATACTATCGAAGCAATAATTAGAGTAAGTAATAGCTACTTAGGGCCGATTTCACCAACATCGTTGCTATCCAAGAGTAACTTAATGCATAAAAAATGAATGGCAGACATTTTTATTCTAAAGACAAGAGTCTTCATACCGGAATTATACGTAGATTAACAGTATATTCTCGGATTAACTGTGTGGTGAAACGTAAACTTCAAACAAGAGTAAAATGCGTCATTATCCTCGGAATAAAACATATCCGACTTTGGTGAAATCGGCCCTTAGTATTTGTACCTACAGTTAGTGATTGGTAGTCTCGGAAACTGACAGCCTTTTGACCGCAAACCGCCTTTACCTCCGTCTGACCGCAGGAAGGCTCAGCGGGTAATTTTAAAGCCATGAACGTCAAATGAAGATAAAATATCGGCTTTCACTTCAACTAAATGCAAGTTGGAATTTCTTGAACCTACTATTAAATTGTTATTTTTATGCAATTATTTTTTAAATACTTAAATGCAATTTAATTTAGGAATACTTTCCTATTAATATTCCTTTGTAACATTTTATTCGTCTAGACATAGACTTTTTCATTGTCTCTAAATTGTTTTAAAAAATGGTGCGTATAAGGCAAATAAAGCGCTATGCTATATATTCGTAGTTATATAATGTAAAATCTTTTAGAATTACAGCAACATTTCGACAGCCAAGAAATCCAGAAGTTTACGCTTGCACACGCAAGTTTTAAATATTCGGAGACTGGGACCAATTCCTGTGGGAATCCCTTGCACGCGAGATCTGCCAAAATTCCGCGATTCATGCTATAACTTTTATGTAAATATTACTCACTCATATAAAATCAATAAAATCTACATGGCACAAAAACCTTGCGTTTCAAGTAAAATTACAATTTGTACGGTGTTCAATTACATTCTTTACTGCGCGTCGAAGGGAATAGCCGATGAAATAAGTTTATTTTTTTAAAACTAATAAAAAGGAATATTTCACTTTGCAAAAATTTATTTATTTTTATTTCTCACTTACATGCACATTATATGAATAAATGGAGTTAGGACAATTTTTGTAAGTACAATGCCCCAGACTGGGTGTTGCGAAGTCTCTAAGAATGAGTGTTGAAATTATAACATTGACTAATTAGGTACAATTAAATTAAATTTTTACATGAAATAAAATACAAAACTGAATGTCAAATTTAATTTGTCACAAGAATTGATTAAATGAATGACATAAAAAAAGAAAATAATAATACACAGGTCAAATTATAAAATGTCAAAAGTTTCAAGACTGAGAAATCCTCAAAACGCCGGAGGTGACCATTAAAGTAACACTTAAGTATTTTGTTTCACAAAAAACCAAGTCTTAGATTAATAATTGGTCTTCGCGGCGCTACGAGGAGCGCGCGATACCAATCACCCATTCAAGACCCAAGTATTCATAATTTGTCGCTCAAATATTCTTCGACTGAATAATAACCCTTGGGCAAACGTGTTTTTTTTAGGTTTTTAAAAAATGTTTTATCATTTTCCTCTACACGTGCAAATGTGCACCTAAAACCTCATCGTTTACCACTCTGTACTTAACACAATGTGATCAATATCTGAGATGTTCTATAGATTTATAAGTCTGGATTGATGATTGTTAACAACTTTACAGAATAATTTTATAAGTAATTTACGGGATCCTTCCTAGTAAAGCGATAAATTTGAAAGCCTTTTAACTTGATGGCGATACTCAAGATAATATTTTTACTGCCGGGTCGCTTAGGTTATACCTATCTGATCTATATCATGGATGTATAAAAGCAAATAGGTACTTTAGAAGTCGGTTAAAAATAGGAAATGTATATATGTATTTCATCTGATATAAAATCCATATGAACAATATGAACCCATGAAATAACATTCTCAAGTTTTCGTACTAAAAAGTTTAAAAATTACTTATCAAATACATTATTAAATAGATAACTTATGGTGCAACAGTGGTACGAAAACGTATTTATTACATATCTAATACATAGTCGAAAATCTTAAGTGTATATTATTTCACAATTTTATTGCCATAGTGGAATAGAGGCGGGCAACATACATGAAATAAGATAATGTAGGTGATTTCACGCATTAACACTCTCACAGCATTACTAACGTAATAACTAAGTAATCTTACGAAAACGTAAACAGCTCATAAAACAAATGGAAAATAAAATAAAAAACCTACATAAAAGAGGACATAAAATCTGAATATTCTGCTCTATTAATGAAAGGGGTGAAAGGCGAGGTAGGGGTGAGACAGTGCAAACAATGCTGGAATGCGGGTCGCGGATGACAGAGGAAAAACTAATGAAGTGCTGGCTTTTAAGAAATTGAGAATTACCATCGTGACACGAATACAATTCGACTTTCCGGGCGATTGGGCAACTTTCATTAAATTTGAATCGATAGTAAAGGTACCATTTAATCTGAGAGCGCTGGTTGCTTAGTTATTTGAATTTAACTTTATTATCCGC
This sequence comes from Euzophera pinguis, assembly GCA_947363495.1. NCBI lineage: Eukaryota > Metazoa > Arthropoda > Insecta > Lepidoptera > Pyralidae > Euzophera > Euzophera pinguis. The sequence goes on from OX376171.1 coordinate 8,636,768, forward strand.
AATCTAAATTTTTTTTGAACAAAACCAAATATGCCTTTACCAAGTAAATGCTATTTTCCCTATACCTAGGTATCTATATCTGTAAGCAAAACGTAAGTAGGTACCTATATTGCCTTTCATGAAACCCCGGTAAAAATAAACATATCCATTTTAAACTGTGAAAAGAAAAGAAAAAGTTTCTTTTTCTGAAGTTAAACAACTGAAAAAGAAAATACATATGACGAATAGAAGAGGTTTTTAATAAGGTGGGTTTAAATTAAATACAAATACTTTCAGGGCTAAATAATTAAGTCATATAAAACAGATTTATGTTGGTTTCATAAATTTCTACACGCTAGTCTGCGAGAAACTCGAACTTTTATGTTTTACTCAACAGTAATTAAGACATCCTGTAGTGGTTTTGCTTTTTTGTTTTACTTCTATTTTGCTGGCAATACTGGCAGAAGTTGTAAAATTAATTTTGTCTCTGTCTATCACCAACTAAACGAGGAAAATAGCAAATAAATTCCATTCTTACGTAGTTTGGGGAGAGAGCATTGATAAATTGTTACGATGAATACGTTTTCTAGAGCGCTTTTAGTTATTTAAAAAAAATCAAATTATTTTATAAGAAAATTGAAAAAATCTAGCGTGTAGATTTTAAAAGTTTGCTCTTAGTACTTTTCTTTCGCCATAATAAACCACCCCTCAAAATATTAGCACATAATAAAAATCCACCTTATATAAGGCGGAATATTTTCATTCAAAATCAATTAACCAAGCAAATTATAAATCTTTTCACTTTTTATTGGATTTATTGAGCCATACAGTTGATTTATTAAATCAAGCTTTGGCTCTTTGAAGTTGAACTAACCATACTTGAACAGAAATTGTCTACTTAATTTATACGAAATGAAGAGTTAATGATTATAAAAGGCAAAAAACATATACCTATTCAACAAGTATTGAGGCTCGTGAGTTGAGTGTAAACAAATTAACTAGGTACTGTCGTGTGTAACACCAAAAAAAAAACATTTTTATCGTAATAGGTATAATCAACATATTATTAGGTACACAATTCAATAACAAAGTATAATTCTAATATGGCAAAACGTCTTTATAATCTCATCTGGAAAAATCACGTTTTCCAAGCTACACACGTCTTTTACCATAAATGTTGATTACTTTTTCGTTTTAGATCAGAAAACTATTATTCAATTTCCTTTGTCTCATATTAAATTCCAATTTCCAAACAAAATCAATAGTGAGGCGTAATCAAAATATAATTAGAAAAGTTTTGGCCTGATGGTATTATTGAGCTTGGTATTGGCTGGGTTATGAAGCCTCTTATTGGTCGACTAACAATTTGCGTATCCAAATGGTTTGGGTATAAATGGAGCCGATATTTACATAATGAATAAATATGCCATGCTTATGTCGAAATTTATGAACGGATTTTCATTGGGTACTTCTAATAAAATATACGTTGTATTGTTTATGCATTTCGATATTAGATCGAATTTTATTTAGGTAGCCTTATTTGTTCACTTGTTTTTGTATCACGAGGATATGATTGTCAGTAAAAAGAGTACATAAGTATTAGAGGAACCTATTAAATACTATGATATATACACGTCTTTGTGTTTTATCGAAATTTGAAAATCAACGAGATACAAATACTAAACATATTTATCTATACAAACACGATAAAGCTCTTCAGCTTTATCGTGTTTGTATTTGTAGTAATTGATTGACTGCAATTTGGGTACCTACATTTAGCATTTTTTGCATATGATTGATTCTTTTGGTTATTGGAAGTAAAGAAAATTAACATAATATTTAGCCATCAATCTTTATTATTCAATGTCTTCAAACCGTATTGATATTCAGAAGATGGATCCTTCGTGTGATCTCTTGAGTTTCAAGTGAGGGACGTATCTCCAAGTAAGGCTAACATTCAAACAAAGACCGAGTTTCATCAAAGCCGAAAAAGAAATATAAAAGTTGTAAGTTTAGGGATGATCCCTTTATTTTCTCTTTTTATTCTTGCGTAATAGAATACTGTGATAATTACATTTTGAGTGTTATGTAAAATTAAATTCGAGCTGTCTTGTCTTGTTAATTTATTTTTTGCAAATAAAGGTTAAACACACATACACAACACAGCCATATAAGAACTAACCAGACTCCATCCCACGCACAACAAAAAGAGTGTGTGCAAACTGTGAACAATTCCTTTGTCATACATAGTACTCACTCACACAAACACACAAAGTATGAATTCGTCGCCATTACACATCTAGCGACAGCGCGAGTGACATTGACAATAACAGCTAAAAAAAATAAATACAAATTGCCATCTTGCGTTGTTAAAACATGCAAAAACGATTGCAGTGAATAATGTTATTTTTATCATATTTATATATGTATAGATGGCTTTTACTTTCGTATTTAGCCATTTAGCCAGTAACAAGTAAAAATTATACAATAAAGTCGTTTAGTCAAGAAAGTCTAAAGTCAAGTCAGTAGTTAAGTCAAGTCAAATCGAGTCAAAAGTATTATGCTAAGTGAAGTGGTAGAAAAACTGCTCTTAGCGATTTCCAGGAGCGTTTGGCAACAAGCAAGAAAATCACTATCAATTTCCCAACACTCACGCTTATTCTTGAACACTTTGCGAATAATAATCCACCATTATTATCCACAAACATTCAAAAACAAATTTTGGAAAATAAAATACAGCTCCGAGCCGCCGAAATTGCTCTTCACAACTTCCCGCCAAAAATCTTATCATGTTTTATTTTGTTCATTTGAATTTTTATTTACTATCAAAAAATCAACAATGTTGCTAAGAATATTCATTCAAAATGGAAAAAAAGGATTTATTGATATTGCATAGTATTTAAATATAATTTGCGAGCGGTTTTGGCTTGCTTACTTACATTGTAGGTAAAGAAGCAAAAGCAACAATATTTCTATCCCATACAAACTGCACCTACGTACAATAGAAAATTTTAAAAAAATGGATCACCCTCCATTTTTCCAAAGATTTTTTACAACTTTTACGGACCTGGACACGAGTTCTATAAAGGCTTGTTATTTTTTTCTAGTACCGTAATAAGTACCAACCGATGATTTTTTTAGTGACGTCAAAAATAATAGTTACGAATTTTAAATGAAATTTTAGAAATTAATTTGCCTTTTTTAACCGACTTACGAAAAGTGTAGATTATGATCTTACCTCGGCGGTATGTTATATTATTGTTAAACCGCGTAAGTTCGTCACATATAGAAGGAAGTGACTTTGAATGTTTTTAGGCGCGGAGGACATTTTTTTTTTTCGTTTTACGGCTCTGGATTTGTTATTTAAAGTAATGTTTTTATCTGTGAAAAATAATAGTTATGATTGCCAAAGGCTGCTGAGTACATAAATTGTTAAGTTACTAACAGACTTTAGAAAAGGGTTGGTTAGGTTCTTAAAAGAAATTCTGGACTTGTACAAGGGGGGGCTAATCCTGTGGCGGGCCAGCCTGCGAGCGTAGCTGGTTTGCATAATTCCTCAGACATAGCGAACGCATTTAAGCGACATTTCCAGGTTGAGCCGCCCCTGGGCGCTTCGTCGCGGCAGCTTGATGCTACAGTGCCAGATATGATGAGTGTGAAGGTCCGGTTCTCCGCTAAGGAAGTTTCTTCGGTGATTAAAAATATGACAAGGGGTAAATCACCCGGTCATGATGGTCTTAGCATCGAGCACCTGCAGCATGCAGGTGTACACTTGCCCCGTGTTCTGGCCATGTTCTACACCTTATGCATAGGACATTCATATCTACCTAAAGACCTGATGCACAATATTGTAGTCCCTATAGTTAAAAACAAGACTGGTGACATCTCTGATATGTCAAACTATAGACCTATTTCTTTGGCGACAGTAATGGCTAAAGTGTTGGATAGTTTACTTGACAGGCAGCTAAATAAACATATTCAGCTTGGTGACGCACAATTCGGCTTCAGGGCTGGATTATCCACAGAGAGCGCAATTTTCTGTCTCAAGGAAACTGTCCAATACTACACATCCCGAAGGACGCCTGTCTATGCATGTTATTTAGATTATTGTAGAGCTTTCGATTTGGTGCAATACGACACACTATGGCAAAAATTAAAAAACGAATCAAGCGTGCCAGCAGAATGTATATCATTGCTTAAGTTTTGGTACAGTAGTCAGACTAACTGCGTGCGCTGGGCAGGGGTCCAGTCGGATGTATACAGGTTGGAATGCGGGGTGCGACAGGGTGGCCTAAGCTCACCACGACTTTTTAATTTGTACATTAATGGTCTTATCGAGGAACTCAGGAGGACCGGAATCGGTTGTCACATTGGTGGAGTTTGTATTAATAATATATGCTATGCAGACGATATGGTGCTCCTGAGTCCCTCGATTCAAGCCTTGGGAAGATTGTTACATGTTTGCGAAGAGTCAGTATATGGTATTTAAGACCAGCGAAAAAGACCGCAGTCACTCGCTACCTTTATATCTTTACGGCATTCCACTAAAACAAGTAACTGAATTTAAGTATCTGGGTCACTGGATCTCCGGTAGTCTCAATGACAACTTGGACATCGAGAGGGAGCGTAGGGCTTTGTCTGTCCGGTGCAATATGTTTGCTCGAAGATTTGCACGTTGTACTGACAAGGTGAAAGTGACACTTTTCCAGGTTTTCTGTCAGTCATTTTACACGTGCAGTCTTTGGGTCAATTATACGCGGCGGGCATATGACGCCCTGCGAATCCAGTATAACAACGCGTTTAGGGTGATGTTGCGGCTGCCGCGGTTCTGCAGCGCTTCGGAAATGTTCGCAGATGCTCGAGTAGATGACTTTTACGCGATTATTAGAAAGAGAAGTTCGTCGCTGCTGTCCCGCTTGCGTTCCAGCCCCAACAGCATCCTAAACGCGTTAGTGGACCGGTGGGACTCCCCGTTACTGGGACGTTGGATTCGCTTACACACATTGTTGTGCCGAGTGTAGTCTGATGTCTTGGTGTGGTGGGGTCCTACTACTTTGTATTTGACGTTTGTAAAAGTTGACATTTAAAATTTTATATTTTTGTGATAATTTGTAATTTTATGGAAATCAATTTAATTATTATTTAGTTCCTGTCTCGTTAAATGGATTTTTAATCTGAAAATAAATGATTTATTATATTATTATTTAACTCGGCTGTATTTTTTTAATCGAATGACACACGTCTTCATTTTAATTCTATAACGACCACTAAATAGCAGTTGGGACCAACGGCTTAACGCATTTTTATTATCAGACAATCAGATGATTCAAGCCTGCATTGTCCTAACCAAACTGGAAACAACTAAACGAAGTATGCTTCCCGTAGGTATTGAACCCGCGATCTCTGGGTCAAAGGCAGACGCCTTAACCACTGGACCTCAGAGCCAGTTAATCGACTAACACATGTATTCAGAAACAAAAATTATTAGGAATGATCATTGGGGATAATACAACATTTTTAAATGTAGACATTCAACATTACCTGCTAATAGTAAATAAAAAACACAAAGAATATGATGCAGAATTATTTATACATCAGATATCATTATGTTCAAAAACAGAAAATGTATCCAGAACGGCTGATAGCAAAAGGTAGGTAAGTGTAAAAATAAAATAAAAAACCGGTCAAGCGCGAGGCGGACTCATGCACGAATTGTTCCGTACCATTATCTATAAAAACCACATACAATCACATTTGTTGTATGGAAGCCCCTTTAGATATTAATTTTATTCTCTTTTTTAGTATTTGTTGTTATAGCGGCAGCAGAAATACTCACATCACCTATGAAAATTTCAACTGTCCAATTAGCACGGTTCAGTTTGAGATACAGACTGGTGACAGACGGACAGCAAAATCTCGGTAATAGATTCCTGTTTTACCCTTTGGGTACGGAACCTTAACATTCACCAGCCACTTACCGTTATTTAAAATTTTAATAGATTTGCTATTTTATCAATCTGATAATTTTGTACTTGGACCTATTTTATTTTTAGCATGTAAAATTTGACAAATTTTGATGTATATGGCAATACTTTAAAAACAACATCGCACACATAGCTTGACATTTTCAGGCTTCACGTTTGGTATGATAGCACGCAATCTGGAGTTCTTATAAATTTGTGAGTACTTAGTGTCAATTTATATTTTATTCCTTTTCTTTAGCTGCGTGCTGCATTTATTTCAGGCAACAATGCCCCGTTGTGCACATACAGTTAACACACACGATATTTACGTATCTCTGAACAGATAATAAATTTAAAAATAAACCTCGGACAATAAAAAAAAGGTCTAGTTACAGTTATTGAGCCCTAGATCTTATGTGTCAGCTGCCCAGGGATGTTGAGCCATTTAAAATATTCAGCGGAATGCCCAGTTGGGGTTGGGTGTCAAGCATAAAATAATGTATGTGTACAAAGGGTCACTCCGTGCTTGAATTTTTAAATACATATTAAAATTTATCCGGTACCCATGTTAAAGCCCCAAATATGATTAGGTTCTATTTGTAGCTGGATTAATTAATTAACACCAGTATCACAGTTTAACTTTGTCTTTGTTTATGGTTTAGGTTGTAAAAAAACATTCAACGCATTGAAGGTATCAATGTATTGTCACTAGTTTGATAATCGTCCGTGTTTTAATAAAATTGTTAAAATTTATGAAATAATTGGCAATAGTAATTTTGTATTGTGTATTAAGTTAATTTAATCAAATGATTATTAGTTTTAAACAACAGTTTTAAATTAATACTCTTTAACATTTAAATATTCTGGCCTTATTGCTTATGGTTCCGTACCTAAAGTGTAAAACTGTCCGTCTGTCACCAGGCTGTACCTCAGGAACCGTAATAATAAGACTGTTAAAATTTTCACAGATGATGTAAGTATTTCTGTTGCCGCTATAATAACAAATATTAAAACAAAAAAAAATATATTATTTGCGTCAGTTTTTATAGATAATAGTAACCTTCGTGCGCGAGTCTGACTCGCACTTGACTGGTTATTATAATTCTACACAATAAAAATTATATCATTTTCTGCACTCTTCCTACTTTGTAGTACAGGGTGTGCGAAAGAGGAAGGAAGGGAGGGGTGCAAACAAAACATCATTAGGGACGTAAAAATAAGCTCAGCTGAGAAATTATTTAATTAATTAGAAAAAAATTGTCCTTAACGTAACGGAGCGTGCTTCGCTTTGATTTTAATTAAACAAAAAATGCTGGGAATACCTCTTTTGAATAGAAATGTTCGTGGAATTGTTACGGTATTGGTTTTTAATAAAATGGTTGGTTTTACGGTTTAATTGTTTTACTCTTGAGTCGGTTTATTGCGGGAGCACTTAACTATGGCGATTGAAAAATCATAAAAAATAATGTTTATATTTTGTTGGTTAATTGTTATACTTAAATGTTATCATTTTTCTTACTCAATAGGTACATATAGAACATATTGGGTATGGGTCTGAATAGAAAATGTTTAAAATGTAATAAATAAAACAAAATATATGCTGATTCTTTATGGGCTCTGCTCTCTTAAAGAATAGTATCGCTTGGCCTGCTTGGGTAACACCTAACTTATATACCTAAGTACTTAATAAATATCACTCATTATTGTACTATATAATATATGAGCAGTTACATGGTCCATTCATGTTTGCTAGTCTCAGTGCATTGTTCTCGGAGGCATGAGATAAGCTATTCACCTATTGTATACCACAAATATAATTACTGGAATGCCCAGTTTAGAATGATCTCATAAATTTGATAATAACATACCTGTCAATATTTACTTGTTATGGGCTGGTGTTGTAAACGAATACATTTGAATATAAATAAAAGTGATAAGCCGCATGGTTGGGGCAGCGAAATTGACGCACTATTTATCGCTTTGCTTTTTGACTTTGCTGTGTGCCATCTGTATATTTCTGACTTTACATCCATGGTAATAAGTACCTGCCGGAAATACTTATATGTCATGATACTTGCTTACAGATGCAACGGAGCATTGAGAAAGGAATGTTTTATTTTCGATGCTCCTTGCAACGGAAACACGCATTAGGATATGAGATAGAGCAAACGTTTTTTTTACCAATAAACTTTTTAACCACGTTTTTTCACAATCTATAAAATAAGTTGTCTGTTTTCTATTATTTACAATAAAGAATGTTACATTTAACACTAGCTTTTTCCCGCAGCTCCGCCTGCGTCAAAAAGTAGCCTATGTTTGACCCCGGCTCTTTAATTAAGTATATTTATACCAATTTCATCAAAATCCGCTCAGCGGTTTGGCCGTGAAAGCGTAACAGACAGACAGACAGATTTTCTCATTATAATGTTAGTATGGAAATATGGTGGATGACAGACTGAACAAAGCATATTTTTATAAATAAATTTACTACAGCAACAACAGGTTTTATTTCCACAAGCAATTCTCGTTTTTTTTAAGCAAATCATTCGAAAAATACAGAATAAGAAATGAACCAGTAAAAAATCCAATACTTAGCTGAAAATATAAAAATATAAAGTGAGTGCTACGATGGTGCTACGCTCCGCTGTACATTACAGGGCAAAGGTGGGGAGCTGGCAAATTGTGCAGAAAAATGCAAATTTGCACATTCGCTCCGCAAACTATCGCCTGCCTAGATTTAGTTTATGGAGACTGAGGGACAAACTCGCTGATAAGCGTTTCACTCGATTTAAAATTCAACAAGTGGATTCGTTTTTCTCGGCTGTTACTGGGTTGTTTCATATCACTACTTGTAAGATGAGAAATTATACTGCCATCTTTTTCTTATTATTTCTAAATACTTAGCTAGAATTTGCATGTAATTATTTATTTTGATTGATTTTATGTTCCTTTTACAATTATCAAGTTGAGATCTTGAAATAGGATAGTATGTAAAGGCACGAAACCATCGTAGAGGCGATTTTCCTGAAGCTAAGTATGTCTCGATCATGAAGTTGTACCCTCAATGTTGGAGCAGACTTACCGCGACCCTCCACATGTATAACAACAACTTCATCATCGCAGCTCTTGTTTTTGCCGCTCAAGCATGGGCCACACCTCAACACAATCATGCCTAATGATTGATTTACAGACTGCTTGAAGGCACAAAACTTTTAGTGCCAGGAGACGCTCTTGGTCTCATCCCTATTCTGAGACTCGTTCAATAAAACCCTTTTTCGAGCCCATATTTTCCAAGAAAGTACGTAAATATGATTCTAAATTGCTGATGCATAATCCACGCGACAATATTATTACGGAAAATGATTTCCCTGGAACAGAGGGACGCGTGAATGCCGACAAATATTTACTTCGAAACAAAAGTGGGATACGTCGGCATGCGAAAGACACACAGGGGACGAAAATTCGGGCTTATAACGTTCCCGAAAAATTCCCTCAAGCGTTATAAATATCGCTGTAACGTATTTAACTGTCAGAAAACCTTATATCGCAACTTTCTTTCCCAAGGCAAGTTTTATATGGACTTAAAATTCGCGCGCTATTTTGTAAATTGTCTAGATGTAGTCACGTTTTGAACATATTGCTATGGTAATATTTTTTTACAATGCTGCAATCTGTGGTCGCATTCAGATTATACAAAAAGAACCCATGCATGTAAATCCGTTCTATGTTTATTATAATATCATTGACTTTCGCCCAAAACGAACTTTTAACCGATCGTTCAAACTTTTGAGATGTTACAAAAAAAATTGTAAGTTCATAAAATTTCGATAGAGCCGTCAAGTTTGAACGATCGTTCAAAAGGTCGCTTTTCGGACACAAAAAAATTTTAAGATCATAAAATTACGATTAGATAATTATTTATTGGATAAAATTTGACTATATAAAAAACAAAATACTAATAAAAGAAAAAGAACTTTATTGATGAACTAATCAATAAATTAATCAAAAAGTCCGCCCCGAATCGTACCTGAAGCAAAAGTGCCCATGACAGTAGCTGCATTCCCCCGCTGTATCGCGAGGGATATGTGTTGCCTCAAGTACGACTCGGCGCGGAGGTCAGCACCACTACCTCTTAGGCTCCTGCCCAGCTGCCGCACAAAATTCTTGGTTTCTGTACCCCAGTCGCCGCACACCTCTGCGGAGAAGGTTACAAAAACATATGTTGATTTGAGGGGCTCGTATTTGCTGTGTTTCTGAGTGGCCGCCCCAGCAGCACGTCTCGCCCTGGCTATATGAGAGGATGCGAACGTGCGGACGCAGGTCGCATCCCACATCAAACAGCGACCCTTTTCCCATGGAATGTGGGTGAATCATACCATTATCCAAATACCAGATGTTAAGTGGCGCCTTAAGTTTACCTATTAATTTGTTGATAGCTAAACTGAATAACAGAGGGGCGAGAAGATCTCCCTGTTGCGCACCGACCTTGAAAGTTATCTTTTCGCCGTTGTAGTATAAATTGGTGGCAGCGGCGTAGCACTGAACGACAAAGGGTTATAAGTAAGGAATTTTATCCCTTGCTTCGGTTAGCAATACGTTCCTTTTGACACTATTAATGAACTTTCGATTCGATGGCTCCGTAAACCGACGGAGATTTTTTAGGCCTACCATCATTAGAGAGGTAATCTAAAATGCCAATGCTAAGTTTTTCTTAACTCTGCTTGTCAGGGAGTTCTCGTAATTTATTATTGATGATTGTAGTGATAAAATGTTGCAGGACATCAGTTAACACGTATTCCCTTCTTTTATCTTATAAAGCCGCGTACTCATTAGGAGATAAATGTCGCGCGACTCGTGTCTCGGAAGATGTCGGGCGACTTCGCGCGACGTTGCCACACTTCGCCCGACATGTACCGCGATATCGCGCAACTTGTATCTTGGCGATATCATAGGATCGACTATACTTATGTGGACGGCGACAAGTTATCGAGCGACGCGACGTAGGGCGATGTTCCGCGATGTCGCCTGATGTCTCCGTAGACAAATGTCGGTCGCCAAATATCGCCTAGCGAGTACGAGCCTTTATTTTATTCGAAATCCACACCTTAATTTTTTAAAGCTGTTGCACAGCGGGCGAGCCCAGGATCTGATGATCCTGTCAACGATCGAACTTGTTGGGATATTTGGTGGTGGAAGCTTGTCGTGGACGATAAAAAGTTACGAAGGATCTCACTCGATTGTCCGCCTGCCTGTTACCAAGGTAGATGTACGGCGCCGGCGGTCCGGGCTTACCAGGAAATATTTGTTATATATCCGCAGGAAAATCACTTTCACTAGTAATTTCGAATTTTCGTATTTCGAGTACATTTTAAATATCAATTCTTTAATTTACACAATCAACCTGTAATTTCTAAAAATAAATAATTTCCTTTTTCCATGACATATATTATTTATTCAATGACGATTAGATTAGAATTGACAATTATCGGTGATTTACCAGAAGATGAACCCTCCTTTCTTCTATCAATACCATGAAAGAATAACTATGAATATTTTGTTTCAGCTGGACTGGCTACAAATTGACGGCTCGCCTATGACGTCAATCCCTGGTCTGCGCAGGATCCTGTCAAACGGTTCCCTGGAATTGTCCGCCTTCTCCGCTGACCAGTACCGGCGCGACGTCCACGTGACTTTGTATAGGTGTAGATTCAAATTCAGCAGTGGGTCTGCTCTTCTGTCCAGGAGCATACACGTCCATGGTGGTAAGATTACCTAATATGCTTTAAAATGTATGTTTTTATTTATTTTCTCATTATAAGGATAGGTTTCGTCTCTCATCACTTACGATCAACTGTACCGTACGCTTACCGAACGAGTACCACAAAGAAAAAAAAAATGTTAAAACATTAAAAATTAAATACTAAATAAAACAGAATCGTAAACATGAGACATAGAAATTTCATCATTTCGTTCATTAAGTTGCTACACTAGGGTAATAAGTAACCACTTAACTTATACAAATCACAACTTAGTCACAATAGCGCTTTGTTTTGTCTAACCACTAGGCAGAAATATAATTGGTTATCTTCGCCGTCAGGGAAGCAAATAAATCATTCATTACAATATTGGAATTTCTCTCAAAATTAATCTGATCCAAGAATTTAATTACAACAATTTAATTAACGTCCACCATTTATCATTCCGATTCATTTAACTTTATTGCTGTTGATCCCCTATTTCGTAACATCATTCAAATGTCCGACATTACTGGAGTTATAACAAGTTGTTTCCAAACTTGTGCTATAATCCACATGTAACCCATATGCCTGCTCCCACATTCTGTCATAGAAACTCCCCTAGAAGGCAATCTACTGCATTAAGGTATAACTAAAATATATCACGAATGTGCGGGGAAATTGAACAAACTCTGGCACACAAATAGTACTTAAGTACATAATAATAATAATAAATAACTCTTTATTGCACCAAATTGTAGAAAGTACATGAATATTATTATTATCTATGGTACAAAGGCGGCCTTATTGCTAGAGCAATTTCTTCCAGGCAACCAACAGGTAGGACTTCATGATATGAAACAGGAAGGTAGGCATACATACAAACTTAAGTAGGTACTGAATTTTACGAATGTCACTGTCCTACTTGTTCATGTTCCTTTGACATTTCGAACATTTCTCATACAAAATTAGAAATTACCAAAATAAGCACGGATGCGGGCCCTGGCCTCCGAAGAATCCAGCTGAGGATGCCTGGAAAGGTATAACGAAGAGAAAATCTTCTACATGATAAATCCAGGTTACAGGGAATAGTACAATATTTATTATTTTTTTCTTTACAAATTTAGACTCCAAGGATACATACACGTTATTAAGAAATATAGATAGGGGTCGTGAGATCGAAGTAGGCAGGAGATCTAGTCAGGTAGCCGCTATAAAATAGCCAGCCACTTAACTTGGAGATGACGAGATGATCCGAGAGAGGTCTTCTGGTGAACGCGCGCAGGCTTATATATAGCCCTCGGGGTGATGCGGTGCGGGGAAGCGGGGAAAGGCAGCCGTTGATGAAGGCACGACGTCACAAAGGAGCTAAGATATTATGTGAAAGAAAAAGAACAAAGAATCATATCTTAATCCTACTTAAAATGTGAAAATTATTACCCTTCACGGTTCTTGCATTCACACTAAGAAGTACACAGGTACTTCTAGTGATCCAGATAGGGTACCTGAAAAGACGGTACCCATTATATGTACGCGCGCAAAACCGAGGGCAAAAGCTAGTTACCAATTATTATTTTCAAGTTGCAAATGTTTAACATGATAAATTACCTAACTAATTTAAAATTTATATGTTTTCGTTTCCTAACGTAATTGAATATTGTTGCTGACCTAGAAAAGTCTTAATAAAACAAAAGACGCAGTGTATTTTCAAAGAAACAAAATCTAATTAGAGTCAATTTATCATTAAATTTTGGTTTAAACGGTCTAAATGAATAATTAATAAAAGTTGAATTGGAACGTGGAAACAAAAGTGTCCGCCGTTTACTTTGGTAACTGCCTCAAAGTCAAATTAAGCAGGAAACTTGGAGTTACAGCAGGTGACAGCCCTTGCAAAAGTAACATTAAAGAACTTTATGGAAAAAGTTCAGGGCTGGCCTCGACACCTTATTTACAGATATTTCCAGTATTTAGGTATATATTGTTTCGAAAATAACTCCGTATCATGAGTTGTGGTATCGTGTGGTTGATGACTCCACAGAACAGATTAAAGAGGTCCTCTTTAATCTGTTCTGTGGATGACTCAAATCTCTTATGCCACGTTCCGTGCGATAGCCATTCCAGTGTTTCAATAACCGAAAAACTATTTTACCCCCTATGATAAAGAAGAGCGTTTATAAGTATGACAAGTCTATGTTTCTTTGTCTTTAGGGCGGCCCATCTAACACGTGGAGTTAAATTACCCAAGTGATTTCAGGAAACAAAGAAATATATTTAAAATGTTGTGGATCTCAAATCCCAGATGATTTGCCAGCGGATGATTTCAAGACACAAAATTGTTGATGTAGATAACCCAGGTATCATACCTAGGTGTCATAAATAGAATAAACCCATCTACTAGCTATTATGAATGTGAATAATGTTCAGTCATATGTCATAATCAATGCATCCCACCAACTTTCACGTATTCCCTTGATATGAAGTTTGGGGGAGGTGTGGCATTTCTGTAATATAGTAACTTTTTAAATCTATACTGCAGCAAAGCAAGTTTGACTCCAGAGCAAGTGAGCAACAACTCTTGAGCAACCAACGTCAAACGTACGTATTAAGGCCATTGAGAAAGAAACCATTTACTTTGTAGGAGATTTGGGCATATATTCAAAAGGGTTCAATATTATAAATAGTTCCGCAAACAACAACTATTTATAATATTTCCTTTACAGTGGTGAATACACCGTGGGAAGTCCACGTTCCTGACGAGTACGTGATAGCGGGGAACTCAGCAGTCCTCCGCTGTGTGGTCCCCGCGCACTGCACGGACAGGGTGGAGGACACTGACTGGTACACTGATGATGAGATCAGTGTGCTCAAATATTTAGGTAAGTTACATTATGAAATGTTCATTTATTTTCAATTTAGGATTAGGTCGTAAGTTAGTAAGTCTTTATTGAACCAAAGAAAATAATTAATTGACAAGTTTTACTGGTTTACCACCACTTCCGAAGGGCAAGTGGAAAATAAGCGGGACCACAAAGTCAACTGCACTTCCTGCGATCCTTTCAATTTATTTAGATTTCTTAGAAAGAAATAAGGACGAAAATTTAGATTGCACCAAATTTTTTTTTAAATCTCTTATTTATGGGGTACTTACTCAACGATATTATTATATTATAAACATGGGAACCAGAACCTCCGAATCAGCGGACAAACTTAGCCATAGCCTCAGAATAGATAATAGTCCATACCTATTTTGAACTTTTATAATGAGAACAATATATTAAGAAGCGAGGCAGATCACCAAAGCAAGTGGAAATCTGTTTGCATATAAGTTTCAGAATACCAGTATCTTCACAAAATAGAGCCATTACACGTTTTGATATGAAAAATGTGGCAATGAAGCCGTGTATGTAAAATATTTTCGCGAAACTCATCAAAACACTTGTCAAGTAAGGCGACGCAGGCAATTACATTTTCATCACAAATCTCATTTTGCCTGAGGAAAATTCGGGGCGTTAAACGAATCTTGAATGGCCTTTTTGATGCGTGGTTTGCTTATTGTATATTTTAAGACTTCTCTGTAGGTAACCCACACACATACGTATTTTTTACACATTAGACATTCTTTAACCCATAGTGCTGGGTAAAGGTCTCCCCCATTTTCCTCTATTTATCTCGTTCTACAGCAGAATATAATTTTACCCTTAGTGCAGATAAATAATTTATATTGATTTAATTTAAAATTAGGGAATGCCGTCAATTCATTCGGTCACTTCTTTGTGTTCTGAATATTGCAAATTCCGCAACTAAAACTTCGGTCAAATCGCAATAAGAATAACATAAAAGTATCAATTGCCGTCAGGTGTCACCTACGCAAGTGTTGAAATATATAATTTTTTGAACGTTTTCATTTTACAATAGGTTCAAAATACCAACATCTAGACGACGGGTCACTGTACATCAGCGACGTGAGTCCAGACGACCGGTACAGCTCGTTCCGGTGCGTAGTCCGGGACCGGATCACCAGAAATATGTACTCCAGCCAGTATTTCGGTAAGTTTGTACTGTTTATTATTTTATTTAAAATACCAACATCTAGACGATCGGTCACTGTAAATTAGTGACGTGAGTCCAGACGACCAGTACAGCTCATTCCGGTGCCACTGTAAATTAGTGACATAAGTCCACATGACCAGTACATCTCGTTCCGGTGCGTGGTCCGGGACCGTATCATCAGAAATATGTACTCCAGCCAGTATTTCGGTATGTTATTACTTCTATTTAAAATAAAGTACATACCTTTTCAAAACTGTATGGGCATTTCTCCCTCACACCGACATAATCTATTAAAAATTTAAGATCTGCCTCCAGTTACTCCCGTTAGACATCACATTCATATGCGAAACCCCACAATTTCTAATATTTCACTATTTGTATAACTAACTGTATTCGTCGTATCAAATCCATCCTGTATGTTCTGCCCGTGTATTGGATAGTACAAACAATTCAATGTGCTTAGAAGAAGGTAGTCAAATGATTATTAAATTATCGAACTCATATTACCTAAACAGATACTGCTAAAATATATGGATGGATTCGGAATCTTGAACTCTAATCCATACTAATATTATAAATGTGAAAGTGTGTTTGTTTGTTTATTTGTCCTTCTTTCACGTTAAAACGGAGCAACGGATTGATGTGATTTTTTGTGTGGAGATAGTTTGAGACCTGGAGAGTGACATAGGCTACTTTTATTCGTGACACAAACGGAATTCCACGTGGGCGAAGCCGCGGGCACAGCTAGTATACCATAAATGACGTAAGGGTAAAGTCAGTTACTGAGTTACAGTGAAGAATTAGAAAATTGAAAGCTGGTAAGTACAGCACTCCCAATCCCAAACTTTTCTGCCTTATTACCTGCTCTAATGCACTTGGTAAGTTTGTGTGTGCACAATTTCGAAGCTTCACAAAGTTTCTCTTTGCTCAAATCCGTGCCGTATATTCTGCTATTAATTTTTGCCAGAAAACTTTAATTGCTCTACAAATATAATTTCGTGGTGCGCTAATATATTTTTTTACTTTAAGAAGAAATAAATGTATATTGAAATAGAGTTGGGTACCAACGCTAGTGGGATGTTAAAAGAAGTTATGTAGATTTCTTTTGCATACGAAATATCACTCGACAAATGTAATACTATTTACGATAAAAAAAAATGTATCCGAATTACTATCTTTGTAATACAGATTAAAATGATTATTATCTTAATAACGTTTCTGTCATAAATAGATTATTATATTGACATATATTTAGCCTATAAAACTCTATGATTGACTTAGTATAATTACTCATAAATAAAAGAATGAATAAATGAACACTTTATTGCACCATTTAGGTACACACAAAGAAAAAATACAGCATCGAATCCAATTAACATTAAAAGAAATGAGTACAAAGGCGGACTTATCACTAATGCAATCTCTTCCAGCCAACCATATGGTGAATACCTATCAGTCTTAATTAATTTACTTTTTCACAGGTCACATAATAGTGACAGAACCAAAAGGCGGCGTCAGGCCGCGGGTGGCCGTTGAAGCGCGGTCTCGCCGGGTCCAGGCCGGACAAGACGTCCGCTTCCCATGCGCAGCTCACGCTTGGCCGGTGCCCAGTTACAGGTAAAATTCATCGTCATAATCATCATTGATAAAAAAAATGTTGTGAAATATGTCAAATGTCCACTATTTTTGTACAACAATCTACACGTCGCAATGTAGTTTCATTGTAGTCGTAATAAACTAGGTAAAACTGAGTTGGAAAGAACATAGTAGGTATTATCTTTGAACAATGCTTAAGAAGTTAAACTAGTACTTACTAACTATTCAGTGAGGGCAATGTCAGTAGATGTGTCTTTACTAATTAAATTAGTTAGTACTGATAGATGCTACTCTGCGATGCAATAAGTAGTCAAAAGGAATAATTAGTACTTAGTATAAACGGCTATTCATTAAGTACTTAGTACAGTTTCGAAAAGTTGTTTATAAAGATACCGTAAACTTTTAATTGAAGCTTCATATAAATTCCTGCAGATGGATCTCGTCAACTGGCAAGCATTTTAAGGCTAACTCTTCTGATACTCCAAATTGGTACACATTTAAAAAGAATCTATCCTCAAAATGGACAAACCGGGACTATTACTATGAAAAATAATCACAAATAGAATACCTATACAAAAAAGCACAACTCAATGTCATATGTCCGCTTGATATTACTGCAATTTAGGTTAGGAATGTAATTATAGTAATGGGCATGTTCTAAATCTTCGGAGTAAAATAATTTATGTGCTAAGTCCAGCGAATGCTCCCCACATCCCTTCCAGATAATGTCACTACTGAATACACGGTAGTATATTTATTCCCTGGATATAATAGTGCTTTGCGAGGACACGGTAATGGGCATGTGCATTATTTAGACATAAAATGTATGTGAAAGAGGTAACGAGAATTTTTACATAAAAACGTTTAGGTATATCCATTTTACTGAAACTAAACGAAAATTGTAATTATCTCTTACTAGCTTTTTCCCGCAGCTCCGCCTGCGTCAAAAAGTAGCCTATGTTTGACCTCGGGTCTTCAACTATATTCATACCAAATTTCATCAAAATCCGTTCAGCGGTTTAGCTGTGAAAGCGTAACAGACAGACAGACAGACGGACAGAAAGACAGACTTTCGCATTTATAATATTAAGTATGGAAGTAATGGATATGGATATGGAAGTATGGATGTTTTAAAGATTGTTTCCTTTGTTGTGCAATTATGAGTCTTGTATATTACGGGATAAAACCGTGTTTATAAGATGAATTCTATGTTATAATTGGTAATCTTTCAATATTCTGAATATTCCACTCGTTTACTTTTCCTATCATTCATGTTCGGTAGACAAAGTATTAACGGTTCTTCTTTCCGTTAAATTCTATGGTGGGTAACATTTTTAGTTTTTTTGAAAAATTTAAGTTATCCTAAAAGAGGTTAAACAATTTTGTATTATTTATTCAAACTACTGAAATATTTATTCAAACCACTTGCATTAATGAATGAGATTATAGAACTAATTCGGTTTGGCAATGAATAATTTATTTGTAACATACAATTCTGCTAAGAAAATTAATCTCTTTACAAAAGGAAACCCGGTTACTAGCTTCATTTCCACCATTCGTTTAATTACAAAAATAAAATAAATGTATAGACGAATCGCTTTATTATTTCTTCACATTTGTAAGCAGGTTCAGAAATTTATATTCACAAAAAACATCTTTTCCCTAACTCGTTTTTCATGTCGCATCCTAGCTGGTTACTATGGAGCCCATGGATCCATTTTCTTGTTTTTGTTTGGGCACTTCAGGGTCAGCAGCAGGGTTTTTGGCATCTGGAGGGTCTCTACACTTTACTTTATCTTATGATCAATATCCTCGTTATCTCTCTTATAAGTCTGGGTGGTATAAACCGAACAATTTTACTTTTGGACTCATGGTTTTCACTATTATTATATAATAGTGCAATTTTTGTGATCTATGATTCACTACTATATACTAGATCTCTCTATTGTATAAAAATATTATAGATACTAGTCTAGATATTGTATAAAAAGAATTTTGCAACGACTTGACTGAGCAAGTGCGGTAAGTTTCATGAGGTCTTTCACCTAAGGCGGGGTTGTATGAGGTAAACGAGCCGTAATAGCTTCAGTTCAACTATGAACGATTTTTAATATATTCACAGAGTATTCTCGCTCGTTTAACTTTCCAGCCACATAATATATTTATTGAACCGTTTTCCGAAGTATTAGAAAATAAACAATCTTTAGAAATAATTCATGTGTGAAAATCCTTTTTGTTAGGTTAAGTACCTGAATCTACGGACCTATAACACAATAAAATATACAATTTTATCTACAATAAGTATTTACTTACAATCAAGTAATTAATATTTTGGACTCTTGGAGTTCTATTTTTTTAAATGTATGACATTTAGGTCTAACAAAAATCATTCGATATCGAATAAAAATCGTTTAATTTCGAACAAAATTATTCGACTTGCCGATTTTGCCTGAGTAACACTTTTCAAAAATAGCACTCATGGCAAATTACAAAATTATATTAGTTTGACGTCTTTGTATCGGTTTGTGTAATCGTAGCGCCTAAAACAATTGGCTGCTATTGATCTGGTTATAATAATTTCAAAGCTATGAACATTTGTTAAGCTATAGATTCTACAAGACAAAACATATCTAATAAAGGTAATCATACCTATTTTACAAGCCTGAGAAACTAATGTTTCGTAGCAAAAAGTCAACTGTAGCGTTTGATGTACCTATGGCAAACTGTACTAGTATGATAAGTTAATACCATCATCCCCCGTCAATCATATTGAGCCGACCGCAGTATCACCACACTACCGGCTGTGTATTGATTTGTATGCATGCAATGCTACCTACCCAATTTGTTTATGCTAAGCCTGTATTTAGGTAGCCGTATACATTATTTCGTCCTAAGCTCTTTTAGTTAAAAAAAAAACAACCTGATTGCAGTACGAATTTGAGTCTTTACATCCTAAAGCACTTAAAATTGTATTGTATTTTTATTTATAATCGTCTTCGGTAATAGATACATGAAGGTTACTTTTATTAAGTACTTAATCTTACCTATCTCGATAAAATTATAAGACTTCATGTTTTCATAATTTCCTAGTTCTACCTACTTACTAGTTTTCCTTAGGGATAAGACGGGAGCCATTTCCTTCGATCTCCGATTGCATATATCATTCATCTCAGCACATTTCCACTGAGATTTATCGATTCATGTCACAGTCACAGCATTAGAGAGTTAAATTCTACCTCCGTGCTTAATTCTCTCTCGCCTGGTGGGTGCTAAAAATCTCAATTTACATTTAATCCGTCCGGGTACGTGACGGTCAAATTGGCCATTTTATTTCGTCACAAAACCGTTTTGATGTCGGCGAGATTTAAATACATACAATTTAAAATTTTTGTGGCGTGTTTAGTTACTACAACTTTCAAACGTCTGAGAATGTAATACTTAATTTATAGAAAAACAGAATATGTCGACTGCTCTCGTACTAAGTAAAATTAGATCAAAAAGTGAATTAGTTCTCTAGGAAGTCCATACTTCCATATCCATAGTAATTATATAATATAATTATAAATGCAAAAGTCTGTATGTCTCTCTGTTAGGCTTTTACGGCCAAACCGCTGAACGGATTTTGATGAAATTTGGTATGAATGTAGTTGAAGACCCGGGGTCAAACATAGGCAACTTTTAAATGCAGACGGAGCTGCGGGAAAAAGCAAATAAAGTACTAGCTGTTTCCCTAGCTAGCACTATGCCACTATTCTTCTATTATAGTTTACATTCTAGAATTCCGTTGATTACTACTACACGATATGTTTTTTTTTACTTGTGTATCATAAATCAGAACTATAACCCAAAATGTATGCATTTTCCTTAAATTTAAGTACTTAAAAGTTATGCTAAAAAGAAACTTAGAAAAATGTCTGAATGATCAAAATCTGATGGAAATATAAAGTTATAAGTTTCATTCGCGCAGGATTCTGAGCGCGCATGTTATGGATCGTAGTGGTGAATATAGGTAAATGGAATGAGAGTTGAATTAGACACATAATGAAAAGTTTAATAACACCGCAATTCGGCTTTTATAATGCGCAAGAAATACCCTTTTGTTTCGTGTTGTTTCCACATCCGTTCTTAGCAGCCATCTGCTTCACCTGGTACTCAATTTCAGATTAATATGTCCAGTAGCTTTTGTGTAACCGGAATTATTCTTAAAAGATCGCAGACTGATCTATTCCTCCACAACGTCTCAATAACTTCTAAAAGATGTACATTTTATATTAAGCAAATATAAACGTGTATAGATAAAAAATATCGAAAATTTGGCATTCGGAATAAATTGTCCGTAAAAGTTCAGGTCACCTCCGGCCTGTTTCCGGTCCGGGGGATTTCCAAATATTCGTTAAGAAGAAAATATATGTCACGTTTCTTGATTTTGTTAGGTACATTAAAACATACTCGTAATCTTATAATCTCATTTCTTTACTTCTTTATTAGTTATTTGAGGTAAATCTGCACGTAATTATCAACTTACTACTCGTACAATCCCTAGTCATGAAAATTACCTACCTATGCAGCTTTAGATATTTTTTATCGAAACGTGTTGGAATAAATTACCTTAATATTCTTACAAAAAAGGAAAAAGGGTTTCAGGTATACCAAGGCACACAGTAATTAGGTACATATTACATACTAATATTATAAATACGTCTGTCTGTCTGTTTCGCTTTCACGGCCAAACCGCTGAACGGATTTTGATGAAATTTGGTATAAATATTTCATGACCCGGGGTCAAACATAGGCTACTTTTTGGCGCAGGCGGAGTTGCGGGATAAAGCTAGTAGCTAATAAAGGAGAAAGCAATCGTCGTGTCGTGTCAAAAATTACAAGTGATAGGGAAGAATGAAAAAAGCTCCACCAAAAAGAGACTAGCTCTTATTTATTTATTTGGCACTTCTTTGCACACAGTAAAATCAAAATCTCTTTAATTTATGAAAGAATTCTTACGAAGCATTTACAGCCAATTTTCTAATTACAATTAATTTTATTGAGGCTCTCGGTCCTAAGCTTAAAATCTCAATAATATTTTACCAAAATAAGATAAATGCCGATCGGAACCAGGCATTAATCTATTATTTATGGCTCCACCCGCCTGGAAATCCCTAAACTTGGTCACGTAGCCAACACAAACCGAACATAGACTGCGTCCGTAAACTTTGTTCGATGTTTGTCTTCTGACGTGTTCGCTGCGACACACTGTTAGCCAAATCTAAGTTCACAGATCATGAGAAAAACGATCAATACCTGATTACCACCTGTACATTATATCTGTTTGCTACAGCTGTCTCAAATACCAATATTTTACATTGTTGTGTAGTCTACAATAATAGACCACTATCTCTTTTTCTGTGGATGTTTTATAACCGAAAGGCAATTTACTGTCCGAATGAGAGCGGACTCCACCAACGAATTCCCAAGTAAGGTTGGCATTAGAAATTTAGATCTATTTCAAAAGTTCAACACTGCTATAACCGGTATATCAAAATTAATTTAGATTTCCTGCAATAAAGACTCACCATCACATCATCATCGATGGAAAGATAAAGGGAAGAAAGAGTCCAGGTAGACCAACGCATAGCTACATGAAGCAAATAAAGCAGAAAGTAAACGTCGTGTCGAATCAAAAACTAAAAAATCTCGCTTATAATCGAGAGGAATAGAAGAAGGAGCTTCTTCAATAGCAACCGACAAGAGCCCAGCTCTTAAATTTATAATCATGAAAGACTTGCTATCGAAGTGGCATTTATCTTAGTTAATGACATTTAAACTTTTTCACAAAAGAAATAGCTGTCTTCTTAAAATCCAGGTACAGTTGGCCACATAAAAAATACCTATAGTAGTAATATAGCCTGTAGCATAACGACGGACTTATATGTAGAGATATATATCTAATGATAAAAATACGCGATAAAGATCAGCTAGATTATGTACGTACACGTTTACCCGAAGTGACTTACAAGATGTAATGATGTAGTTCGAACTAGTTTGAATAGCATTTGTCGATAATGAAAAATAATCATTTACTGGTACGAAGAACTGATAAGGCAAATGGGGCTGAACGCTATTAAAAAATTACAATAAAATTCTCTTTTAAAACTCGACATATTCCATTCCATGTTTTGTAAAAGGAATTACGAATGGAGTTGAACACGGCGTAAAGTTTCATACCGTCATAGTCAGAGGAAACCTTTTAGAATGCAAATGTCCCGCTGCATTTCAACTCCTTTCAAAAGTATTTCTAAGAGGTACCTAACTTCACGAACATTGGAGATTTTACTGCGCTCAACCCTTTCATTTCCCTGAATTTAGAGTTGTAGGTAGAGTAGTTCAAATCGTGTATTCGTGTCTATTAAGAGGAGCGTTCTCAGAAACCTAGCAAACTGACAGTGTATCAAGTCTGGATCAGCGATCCAAATATTCGTTTCATAGAATTTTTAGATTTCACCAACATAGTTCCTATCCAAAGGCAGACATTTTTATTCTAGAGAGTATTATAGAGTTTGTACCGGAATTATACGTGTATTAACAGTATAATTTCGGGTTAACTATGTGGTGAAACGTAAACTTCATTATACGAGAGTAAATTGCCTCATTATCCTTGGAATAAAACTTATCCGACTTTGGTAAAATCGGCCCTGAGACGCATATCCGTCCCTGTGACGTCAACCCAGCGCCCCTGGAGATCATTCAGTAAAAGACCATGCAACTGATATTCAATTACTACTCATTACGATGCATTTTTGATATGCTCAAATTGGTATTCTGCTAACACAATTTTGAGTCACAATTTATTTACAACTAAAACGTATTTGAATGGTAATAAAAGAAAAAATCAAAATAAAATAAATAACAGAGTTCCAATTATTGAAAGAATTGATGATATTTTGATATCCAAAATTTTCCAGTTGCAGTTCAATGGCATGCCTATGGAATACGATTGGACTTAAAATTAGTAACAGAATATCAGAGTTGTCATTGCGATTCATAAAACATTGCCGTACCATCGTTAGCGGCTTTATTGAAGTAAAACCCGGAAAGGGTAGCATAGAGCATTAGAAATTATAAAACCTTTAATAAAACAATAATTGAAAAGTATTTGTTTATCTATAAAAGTTTGACCTAAATATATAGCCTTATAGTCACTGAAAAACTTATTTGAATGATTGATTTAGAAAAGAAGCAAAACAATAAAGTTTATTTAGCCTAATCCGACAGCATACAGATACAGATGGAGCGGTCCGATGAATAATTGGTGTGAATTCTAAATGGTACCTTGAACTGTCTGAATCCAGCGCCATTATTGATATTTCATTATTATCTTGTGACCTGCCGCGACATCGGATATGAATAATTCAATATCATTAAAGAGTTATCCCGGTTGCATTTCAAGGCTTCGACATTTCCTCTTTCATGAGGGACGTATACTTTCTATATACAATGTGATGGGAAGAGAGTATTTTTTCACAGATCTTAGACCTGGATAAAATAAAAAAATCACAGCTCCTTTTTCTGTCCACATACTTAACAGCAATTCCGATCTTTGTATTGAACCAAAGAAATGGTTTTAACCCAAAGATAACCCTCTTAACCCAATTTTTTACGAGATTAAAGCCATTTTATCCAGTTTCCATATCTGATTTTTTTGTAAGCAATAAGCGATTTTCCCACGCACAGAACTTAACTCTTACACTAATCGTGATTTGTGATCTCATAACGTTTAGCAGAAACAACCACACAAGTAATAAGTACCTACCATGGTGGACTTTACTTCCGCTATTTGTCGCCATTGTCCATTGAGTTGAAGCGATGTCAGTGGCTTACATGTAAAGTTTGAGGACTTCCATAAAGCATCCTCCAATGAATTTGAGTGAAGGACGTCCTTGAGGTTATGTTTAAGAATACGGGTGTAAGAGTAATCGAAATATCAAAAACATATGAGTTTAATATACGAGTAGGTACACACTTCTCTACTCTACTCTCTTCCAATCAGTCCTAAAACAAAATTCGCTATTGGATGGATACCTCCTTGCTTATTTACGTGTGTAATTGCATTAGCATCTAAACCAAATGTGTATTCTACGTGCCTGCCTCCCGGACTAATGATGACGTTAATGTGTATCCCATTACTGAGATTGCTGTTGTGCATTGAATACGGAGATCGTCTAGCTATCTAATTTAGATTTTTCCTGCCTTCTCTAGAAATAGCTAATAATAATAGTAGAGATGTTTCAAAGATGAGTATAAGATATGGATAAGCGGACCATGGGGTTAAAATGTATTTGTAGACATTTGGATGTATCAGGGATAACAACGCTATATAGATAGATAATTGAAACACCTAGCGGTTGCATAAGATCGGGCCTCCCAAACCTTTGAAACCTATACTGTCCAATAGGGCCTAGTTTTCTCTCAACTCAACTTTTAGACTGGTAAGAACTGAGCGTTGGTCACGAAAAATCGGGGCCCTTTTACCGAGCTTATATAAAGCGAGGATAAAAAAATTAAATTTGAATTTTACCTTTCCTACACATTATTTATTTTTTTGACATTGTTTATTTAATTAACAAAATTATTGCGTAGTAGACACGTTTCACAATCAAATATTTTTTACAGGTGGTTTCGAGATCAACACGAAGAACTTGTTCCCATAGAGAAAACTTCCCTTTGGCAGCGGGCCAGTCTGCTTGGCGGCGGCCTTCTTAGCATACAGGAAGTGAGAAGAGAGGACTCTGGTAGATTCGTCTGCTGGCTCAATAACACTGCTGGTGGAGAGTCAGTTCACTTCAGTATTAATGTCATGGGTAAGTCTAGAAACTTCGCTAATAGGTATACGGAACCGTATTCTTTTTGCTCAGTCTCTCGCGAGAACAGTGTCATAAAGTACCTATCACATAAGTCCAAGTAAATGTAGCAGTGTAAGTAGGTACTTTTCAATGTAAATTTAGGGTACACTCAATTTAAAAAACATGTTTTTCGATAGGTTCTAGCTAAATAGTATTGAAATTTAGTATGTTATGTTTGTAAGAAATGTTGTAAAAAACTTTATTTGATAAATGATTTTAATAAAACCAATGATAGGTGATATTGGCTACTCTTAAAAAAGTTAAGATAAAATTGAGAAAAATATTGGCACCAAATACCTTGTCATCCAGAGTTCATGCTAACACTATAAAACTGTCGAATTTGGAAGGTTTTTATTTAAAGGAGTAATTCAGTTTTTTCGCGGGTGAAATAGTGGGGAATATTAGTATTTATATACCTAGTTGAAACGAATGTAAAAAATGCCAGGACACGAAGACGTTGTAGTAAATAAGATCACGTTTTTGTAATAAGGTCGACAGAACAATCCGTTTTTCTTTGCGAAATCTGCTTTGGATTTGTGTAATAAAATATGGGCGTAACAAAGATACTTCTTTTTCTGCACACTATATTGTATTGTTTGTTTGCTGAGTAGGTCTCGTGATTTAAGTTTTATT
Organism: Euzophera pinguis; assembly: GCA_947363495.1. NCBI lineage: Eukaryota > Metazoa > Arthropoda > Insecta > Lepidoptera > Pyralidae > Euzophera > Euzophera pinguis. Next base: position 8,663,618 of record OX376171.1, read on the forward strand.
TACAAAATTAACAATTTGATCCGGCTTAACTGTTATCACAGAGTATCTTAAGATCATGAACTGTCTTAGATTATACGCCTGAGGCAAGTCTATGAGTGTTTAAAAAACCAATGACTAACAGGGTGCGTGTAAACAAATAAAAAAAAATATGATGATACTAGACACTTCATTCATAAAAAAAATTAAGATAAAAATGAGGAAAATTTATTGGCGCCAAAATTATCATTCAGAGTTCATGATTATTTGTGATATCTATGTGGAATATCATACAGTAACGGAATATAATTTATTCAAAATGTAAGCTTTAAATACTAGGTATATTTCAATATTTTTTCATGTGCATTATTCTTTAATATCAGCATTTACAAGTTTTCTTTATTTCACGTGTAGTTCATTTATCAACGTTTTAAAACTAAGATGGTAGATATTTTACTTCTATATTCACAAGAAGACAATTTCTAACATTTAATATATATTTCAGATCCCATCTCCATCCGGGTCAAGCCCGAGGTGCTACGGTCAAAAATAAACTCAAGTATTGCATTTGAGTGCAAAATTTCTGGATACCCAATTGGTATGGTCTATTGGGTTCACGATGCAAAATTATTGAAATCTAATGAAAGAATTAAAATAACAATAGATGGATTAAGATTACATATCAGGAACACTCAAAGTGAAGATCAGGGTTTTTATCAATGTTTTGGAAGTAATACCAAAGTTCAGACTTACGGTATTGGAGAATATATTATAAGCAACGGTAAGTGTATACATACAAAATAACGATAATTTTAATGTATTTATTTTATCGTTATTTTAATGTATTTCTTTATTAGCATGCAAAACAGATGATAATCAAGTACAAAATAATACAAAAAGTAAAGGAATGAAAAATATTATTTTGCACCTATTGTATGTACTTACTTAACTTAAGATTTAACTTAGTTTAATAAAATTCACACGTCGTCGTCGGTGTCAGTATAAATTCAAACTAAAATATTAATTGAATTCCAGTAAAAAAATTTATCAATGAAAATGGAGTACACATAAATTCAATCAATAAACGATATTAAACCGTACATTTTACATTCATGAGGCGTCGCCTGTACTCTCGCTGCAAAAAATACTGTAACAAAACCTCTGTCATTTTGCACCTGCTATGTTCATATCCAAGAAAGTCTCGACAATACAAAGAGAGCATTTCCATAAAGGCTCTCTCAGACGTGATTCTGAGTGTATTTCTTTTGTGGTGCTATTCAAGATGAAGATTTCTAAAGGGGTTTATATTTACAGTGACCGAAGGCCGTCCACGCGTTGTGGCCAACCGCTCCCGGCGTACCCCTTACGCCCGAAGCTCCCACACACACGACACAGACTGGAATTTCACAGGAACGAGAGGTATGTACTGTATGTTATATACTTATGTACTCTGTACATATCGCTAGCAATGCAATTCGAATTTAAAATTTGTATGCTGGTGTGTGTCTTTGAGTTGAGGAAGTGACATATGATGTTTGTTGTGCACTTTATGTTGTGTTATTTCGTAGTTCAATAGTGACTTTTGTGCACACGTGAACTCGGTACATTTTAGCTGTAGGTAACCACTATTTCTAAAGAACCTATATCCTCTGATTGACAATTAACAAAATTCCCACTTTCCAAAATACCTACTAATCTGTTACTCATTTCCTACAAACACTACAGCCTATAAATGTGATTTCTTAATATTACCTTAAATAAACAATACAGAAGTCATTTTTAAATCAGACAGTAGAAATAATTAAAAACATAGGTACTTATTTATAGGCCAAGAGAGCTCATTTTTCCATTCCAAAATTTACATTTGTTCAAGTTAAATAACACCCCATGCCTATCTATTCTACTCTACATACCTGTAGGTATCCTTGCAAAGTCACAATATATTCCACGATCCCCTACTTATTTGTAATACGACAGTTACTCAGAAGCTTACAACTTTAGGAACATCACCACGTTGCTTAACCTAGGAACGATTTTAATCCTTACGAGAAACGAAATAAAGTTCAAAATATGCTATTGATACACGTAACCTTACATGTAAATATGACTTAACATACTCCTTTTAGAAGATCTCTCAGTAGGTCGACAATTCTACTCTTAACGTACTTTAACTACAGTTAAATAAAACTCGTGGAGAAATCGTAGAATTGTTGATCAATGCAGTCATATGAACTGTGACAAATTGTAAAACTAGAGAGTAGCGCTCTCGTTTGTTTTATGTACTTATTCCTAAAATTTGATTCTTCTATTTTAAACAAATAGCTTACATACCTACTAAGTAAGTATCATGTTTTTGTAACATAACACCTTCTGTTCTTTAAACAGTTATCTTATTCTAATTCCCCATTTAATTATTTTGATTCTTATTAAATCAAAATACTATGAGGAGTAACATCAAAATTAAAAGTAATCCATCGACTTCCAAACACATATTTTACTTTTAGATTTTAGAATAATAAGAACAGTTACATTTTCTGTCACTGTAATTTATTATCTCCTGCTTAAAAATACAATATATCTCCGATATCCAGGAAACAAGAGCCGTACTTCACTGTCCAAACTCTGTTACCTCTGTTTATGTGCCGGTGACGTGAACTATAAGTGGAAAACTTGCGGACTCGTCGTGCCTGTTTGTATATACGTAGGTGGTTTATTGTGTTCTCATCTGAGAAGTGTAAAATATACTGACACGTTACAACTTCGGAACTTCGCCTTAGTTACAGGAAAATGTCGTAAGTTTTAACCTGGAACTTCGCGCCCGTGGGAATAGTGAGCATAGGGGATCAAATTTGGGCTAGCCAACTATGTTGAAATATTTTATTCTACCTGCAAGCTTTTATTTCTACTGCCGAAAACACGTAGAAAGACCATACAAAGATTAATCAGTTGAATTGGAACATTTACATGGTCACAAAAGTGTTCTTTTAGATGGACAAAATCGTGGAATAATTATTAAATCAGTTTTAGTTTCCATAACACAACAACCAATAACGATCACTGGAACTGATTATTTCATTACTAGAATATTTTTATGGAAGTTGTGTAACTAAAACTTATTAGGCATCTCCGCGTATGCGTAATAAATATTCACCATTTATCCACCCCTGCATTGTCATAAAATATTTAAAAGTGCATTTTTAAGCTCGGATCTGCTGCAAGCTATTAGAGTCAGCTCTTCACTTCAAACAAAGAGTTTCAGTGACGGAGGCACGGCTGCCGCAGGCGGATGAACAGACGTTAAAGACCACACCGAAAATTTACCAATTAAGATTCTATCTTTATGCACCTAAGACTCATTTTTCATCCTACCATAGTGGGATATAAGCTGCTTTGTTTCATTATAAATTCGTTCCCCGCTATTTGGTGTCGCCGCTCTTCAGGGGTTCAGTGAGTAAGGCTGATTGCATACCACTTATTACTGCTCTGAAATTATCATTAAAAACTTAATAACTTGTCATACGGTATTATTGCTGATCAAACTTGCCCATTTTTTATCTATTGCAAGCAAAGAGCATCGAAAATATAAACGTTCCTTTCTCAATGATTGCAAGTGATTTTCATTCAAAACATAAATAGCATTGACAAATTAAAAATTGAAAATGTCTGCAAACAAATCTCCAGGTAGGATTGCCTATTCAAGTATTTATTTATTTCATAGCTTACACATCTCATTACGGTACAAGTATTATACCAATACGACGAAATAGAAATGCTGGTTTTTCGTCAAACTTGATGAATACCGAGATATCATTTTAATTTTTGAACCTTGTTGAAAGAGCTAAATAGCCATGTGAGAAGCCAGCCGATTTAATAAATTATACAATTGGCTGACCTTCTGTTAACAAGCCTCATTTGTTCGGAGGGTCGGGCCAACGGGGAGAAATGACTTTCTTGCTGTTACTATTGTTTACGAAATCTATTAATAACTACAAATTGAATTTAGTTCTATGTCGTGCGGTTGTTATTTTGCAAACATTCTTAGATTTTATTATATTAGTACATAAGACATAGATATTTAAGCATGGCATCCGCGGAAGACCAGCGTCATGGCCCACACCATGACATTATGCTGAGCGGATACCATTTTGGTACATACAAAAATACTTTTTATAAATTCTTTTCTCAACCTGTAAAATAGTTATGTATCAAATAAAGACTTTTTCTTTCTTTCTTTCTGTCATGAAACGCCGTTGACCCAACAAAGAATCAATGGATTTATTTTGTTTTGCCAGGTCATCGGTATTCAATATATCCAATTACAAAAATGAATAAAATTAACTGCGCCGAAAAGAGCTCTAATGATGAAGAAAATGTTTAACTTACCAACCGCTTTATTTGTGTAAATAATGTATGGAACTATTATTACATAAAGTAAATCTAATATTTGTATTAATTTTATTAAATTAAACTATTTTAATACTGTATTTATTACAGAAAAGTCTAACTAAGCAAACTTTAACCAAATTATGTTTGCTCCAAGCAGCATATCTAAGTAGTTATTCATGTATACATAAACAGTCTTACAAGTTTTGTATATTTAAAAGCATTCTTTTAAATCTATGTTCAACTTTATTTTAAAGTAACAGACAATTCCGTCGTTTACGAGTATTAGTGGAATGTCCAAGCTTTTAGCGATTGTTAAAAATGTATGTATACCTACGATCTGCTTCAAATTTAAACTTTACTTTTTATTTTACATGAATGTGGTTAATTGCAACAACTATCGATATATAACTGCGAATTCCTAACCGAACCATAAACGTGTATGTTTATACCGACAAACGGCCCGGAACAATCGCAGACTTTGCTTTAAAATAATCAATACTGCTTCCTTTGCATAGTTTTAGAGCAACAAGGCGAAGTTCTATCTCCGGTATAACTGAACCGACGCTCTCATCTGAAACACAAGCACAATTTGCATTTATTTTTATTATAGATAAGCAATTTTGCTACAGGATCTTGTTGGGAACAAATTACCTAAGTAACTGCTACCTAAGACTTAACCTTAACAGATTAGGTAGGTTTTATTTACAAATTTTATTATCGACTGAATGTTTTACAGACTAGTAGGTTCTTATGTTTGAATGTAAAAAGCTTTGTTTGAAAGAGTCAAGTTAATTGACAGACAATATTTTCCGTATAAATAAAATATTAAAATAAAAAATATGCTACGAAATTCAATATCATTCGCTACCGTACTTCAATATCGTCGATGAAATAAATTTAGAATCTCTATTTTCTCTTCTCTAAATGATATTCGATGAACCGAAGGAATACTTACTAATAAAATGAGACCAGACTCCAATTCTACCAAATTACTGTGAACTGTCATTGAGTGTAATAGATAAATTCCTTCAAGGGACCTCTCATTGGAGGCCCGCCCTCAAAATTCTAAATTTAACCCGAATAATGTTATTAGTCTGATGAAATTCCGTTTTTCCGTGGGGAATGTTATGATAGTGAGGGAGTGAAAATAAGATTTGCTGCGCTGAAAATTGTAAAATATGAATTTTTCCTCAAAACGTCGCGCGTCGCTGGTTTTTAAAAGTAAATATAGCGTACGTAGAATGTAGAGCCTTTTCTTCTGTAATTTAAACAGATAATTCTTACTACTAGATATTCGACTTAATTAATTATTAAATTATTTTTTACGAAAATGCCGCCGTTGATAACCAGGGGCGGTTCAAAGGTGAGATTATGCATGCTGGCAGCATTGCCTCGTTATAAAGCAAATAAATTATTTCAATCAAATTAATTAGTTATTTCGTTGTCCACCATGTTATATGTATGTAATATGTATTATAGGTTGTATAGATATTTTTAAATAACATATTGATTTTAATAATTAACGTTATTATTTTTCAATTAATTATATAAGGGTTTTAAAAACTAACCACTCAGAAAGCGACAGTATCCCACTCTCCCCCTAGAGGGAGCGAACGATCATCGAGGGCTGATGGTAAGCTACCACCGCCCGCCTCACGCTCAGGACACCGCGCCACGTCTCCTCATCATGGTTAGTGAGGCCCCGCTTATTGCGAGCGTCTATGCGAAGAGCTTACTATAGAAATGATCCTATGAAGTAAGGTCTTACCGTGAATTGATCGCCCCGGAGACGTCATTATGAGCGGAAAAATGTCCATAGCGCGCAGTAGCAATGAAGTAAATATTACAGTGACATCTATTGGACGTGCGCAACAGTTGTTAGACACTGCGCGCGAGCAGCTGCTATGATGGCATGCGCGTGAACAAACATATCCGGCTACGTAGAGTCGTCGCTATCACCACGTGGGATGATAAGCGAGTGACGTAATATTTACCCATGTGGTGATTTATTTTTGTCTTTTTGTTATAATATACATTTGTCCCTTTGTTTGAGGTTACAAATACAATAGACCGTTATTTACTATAAGTAAACTTTTTTTATTATAGAAATTTAATCACAAGACTGTAATTTTTGCATTCTTTAGCATTTATACGTTTAAAATCTTTTTTATTTTGCCATTATCGTCATATCAAGTGTTAAATTGCATTAACGTCATACTTTATTTACCTGATAGGCTGATACTATATTTTATTTTTATGACCTTTATTTTGGCATAGGAAGGTCGGTTGACGTTGGTGGATCTTTTGTATGGAAGTTCCATGATAGCGCATTATTTTTTATTTATGTCTAGAAGTTATTGCTGCATATGCATTTTGTTTCAAAAGAAACACATACTCGAGTGCCCGTTTTCTTGTATATGATAAAAATGTTAGTTATAAGAGACAAATTCACGACTGAAGCCAATGCAACTTAGAATCCGACCGAGCACAGTAACGTTGCACAATGATGGCGAAAAGTAATGATGACATGTCTACCGTCTAAAGATAGTTATATACTAGTGTCTGAAGATAACCATTACAGTGGAACATGAGACGGGCGTGCACTGAGAATAATGGAAACTGGGTGATTAAATTGGCAGGGTATCAATAAATCCATGTATTGACTACCTTGCGAACAAGTCGCATGAATTATTTATTCTATAGGTAAAGTGACATATGAAAGGTATATCTAGGTATCTTTCGGTGTAAGCTAAGTAGGGTCAGTTGTAGAAATGCCTTAATAGTGTTTCTAAAGAATGTAAAATCTAAATTTTAGGTTCATACTCTCCAGCATGTAGAGTACCGGAATAGGGGCTACTTATTTTTTTCTTGACAACTTTTAAAAATTAAGCAGTTTGACAGGGCTGTTCAAGTAACTTGTTTCTGAGAAATAAACCACTTCACGCAAAGAAGGAGAAGAATTAAGCAGTGAGTTAATTTATTCTGTTTTCTTTTAATTTTATATTGCTAGTGTATAGGATTCATAAATTCAACCTTAGTTAATTCTATTTGTGTCTTGACTCTACCAAAAAATTATAAACCGTTAATACCTATACTATACCTAGCACTCAAAATGAAAAATTGTTTCTCAGAAAATCTCAAAACTAAAGTGCGGACATGCTTTTGACTTGCAAACTAACAAAGTGCTTACTCAAATAAACAACTAAACTCAAGCTCTTTGACTTAAGATAAGAAACAATTTGAGAAAACTCTTATTTTATGCAAAAACTGAATTGCATCGTAAATGTTTAGAACAATCTCAGTAGTTGAAAGAAGTAAAACAAAAGCTGTGAAACAAGTTTTTATTAGTCCATTTCAAACTTAATTTTGTTTTAAGTTACAGTTTTATCATAGTCTATTAATAATAGTAAATATTTAAATCAAAATGTTTAACACCGTATTTATCCAATTTATTTTTTATATATCTCAAATCAGCTAAAGTAATTTTACAAATGTTTATTGTTATTTGCATCAAATCGATATATCTCTACATTTATAGCAATCCGTCGCCTGTAATGAAGCGACTACATTATTACATTTTCCCGGCCTCGGATATATCTGGCCCGCGGGACAACTAGACAAATTTAATCTAGTTATGCTTTATTGCCTCATTTATACATTCCATCGCTAGAAAAAATGTTTAACACCGTATTTTTTTTAAATTTACTTTTCTATTTTTTTTTATCTCATATCAGCTAAAGTTAATAACCGTTTGACAGACATCAAATCGACCTTTCTCTACATTTAGCAAAGTATAGCAATCCATCGTCTGTAATGAAGCGACTTCATTATTACATTTTCCCGGCCTCGGATGTATCTGGCCCCCGGGCACACAATTATTAATAGTACCTACTAACGTACCCCAGGGCACCTAGACACATTTAATCTATTTACGCTTTATTACCTCATTTTTATACATTCCATCTTTAGAAAAAAAAATGTAAGTATACTTATTTGATTTTTTTATTATTTTGTTATTGTTGTTTACTTCCAGCCAGCAATAGATATTTTTTTTATATATTTAATTTCACCTTATACGGATAAACATGATACGCAAATATCACGTTCCTTTATAAACGTTAACCCTTTGTTCTACACTTCTAAGCATGTTTAGGTGATTCCTTGACTGCAGCTTTGTTATTAAAGACGTAGAGCGTGTAATCCCTTCATCCTTTCATGAAAAAAGGTAGCACACAAGGGAGTAACAGGCTTTGTTTCTAATCCCTACATTAATATAGTTCTGCGCCATTGTGTAAGATTAGGCGGTTACAACTTACATTCTCGCTCTATTATCGTTTTGAGATGTGTCATGTCTAGTCATTTGTTTTCATATTATGGTTATGTTATTTTTCTCCTTCGTGTTAAATATCTAAAAATATGCTTATTTATGTTTTAATATAACATTTATACTCGTATATCCTATGTAGCTTAGTACTAGTACCGTCACATTCTGTGCTAGTACCGTCAAATATAGGGCCATGATTAAAGCGTACGCTGAAACATGGACTTCGAAGTGTGAGCTATAACTGCGAGATGCTATAAGTTCAAAATATTTCCATTTTATTGCTCACTTATTAACCGGTACTTTATACTTCCAAATTGGTGATAACTTAATCCTATTTTATTCTAATCAATCAAAAAAAGATGAACATTATTTGAAAACAAAACATTTTTGTCTCCTCTCTAATTTTCGTCAGTAAACCCTAACAATGCGGTATTTGATTTGAGTTGAAAAAAACCATGGTTCGAACGAAGTCGTGCCTACCGCCCCTTCTCTCGGCTTTACGTTCGTCTGTTTCTGTAGATGTACCTTTACTGCTTATACAGCTTAGCAGATACGCAAATTAAAACTGATCCTGCTCGGAAAATCCTCTTTTCGTTTATAATAAAATGGGTTTATGGACTCGAAGCTGAGCGGAGAATAGTTTTCATTTTAATGAGCTGGAATTCTTCAGTAAACATTTCATGATTTGATTCATTGTTTAATAATATATTTGTCAGAAATATTTAGATTAGTAGTAATTGATACATTCGTTTCTCCTCTTTATTAGGGTTCCATACCCAAAGGGTAAAACGGGACCCTTTTACTAAGACTTCGCTGTCCGTCTGTCTGTGATAGTTAGACAGTTGAAATTTTCAGATTATTTGTGTTGCCTATAACAACAGATACTAAAAAAACAGAATAAAATAAAAACTTAATAAATAAGGATTTTTTGCTGTTCTTATAGATGATGTAAGGAATCTTTGATTGAATACTTTATTGCACCATTATTTATTATACTTCACTGCTATCGTAAACGAAAGAAAGAAAACTGTGTTCTTAAGTTAATTTAATTCATCTACGTATGTATTGTCGATAGATCTGATCTATTGATATATGAGATGATGAATCATTGTATCGATCGTACAAAAATAATTAAACTTTTTTATTTATTATTTTATATCATTATTTTGTTTCAGAGTCTAAACCAGAGTTGGTGTACTGGTTCTCGGAGCAAACTCTTCAGCCGGGACCCAGCGTGTCTCTCAAATGTGTGGCCATGGGTCACCCTCCGCCACAGTTCACGTGGTTACTAGACGGATTTCCTATTCCTACCAACTCGAGGTAGATCAACCGCTATATTCATAGAAGATAGCAAATGTTTGTTAAGCTAACTAAAATATCTTAGCATATTTCTCTGTTGTTATTTTTTATGGATAAGGAGGTAAAAGTCCATAAGATATTTCATACTCACAATGAAAACTGAATTTGCCTTCTGTAAATAACGACTCATCTTTTATTCTTCAGATTCTTGGTTTTTACTCAACTTAGTAGAGTAGTTTTATAAAAGATACAAAGCCTTTATTACCTAAACCAGAATTCCAGAGCTGCCGTGCTTAGTCTTAAATTCAAAATTAAGTAAAAAAACGAAATATTGCGTGTAATAATTAAATACCTACACTTATGCTTAATTTAATACCTTTTTACTTTCCAACAGATTCGTCGTGGGCCAACACGTCACTCTACAAGACGACGTGGTCAGCCATCTTAACATCAGCAGAGTGACAGAACAAGATGGCGGAGAATATGCATGTGTGGCATCAAACACAGCAGGGAAAGCCATTCACGCAGCCAGAGTGAATGTGTATGGACTACCCTACATACGAGAAATGCCTAAAATTACGGCAGTGGCCGGCAGCGATTTGAACATCAAGTGCCCGGTCGCCGGATATCCCATAGAATCTATAACATGGGAGAGAGGTGAGTTTAACAAAATTATTAATGCTTTACTTTCATTGAATTTCTTTAGATCGTCTTCTTCGTCTGGGCTTCGAAAAAATTTGGCCTTAGAATTTTACGCACACATATTTAGTTAGAGAAATACCCATTATAGTCTCAATCACAATTTTAAAAGACCTACCAACTATTTCGTTTAGGTACATTTAGGCACATTTAGGTACTTACTAGTAGTTTTAGACGTGCAGTTAAACTATACCTACTCGATAATACCTATAGTTTAACTGTCTGTCTAAAACTCGTTCTTATCAGGATGACTACATACTAAACCTTTTAATAATATTCTGTAATGTTGCGAAAAAATAAAGGCAAGTATGTGTTTTTCCTGTGTAAAGCTAATAAGCTGAAGAACAATAGTGCCTTCCAGCTAGCGAACGAAGCTATTTAAGCTGCCAGCTCCATACCGGTTTAAATCTAAGTACTCTGGTTCATTGTACTTGGCATGATATTCTAATTAGTCCCCACCTCAATTAGAACCTCTGTGCAATAGTAAAACTGTGTATAATTTAATTTAATAAATACCTAGCCTATAGCTTTAGATCACACGTTTCGCTAAAACGCGATGTCTCAGTTAGAACAGATAACAAGTACACAGCTTCCTCTCACTTTAGAATCCACCACCAATAATAATAAATGCAGACAGATATATACAAGTAAATTTAAAACTTTGTTCCCTTTGACACCTAAAAGAAGGTGGTCGATTCGATGGTGGTGAAGGTCATATAGCGTGAAATTTGTGTCAATTCAGTATATTTACCTCTCTACCAAATTTCCAGTAGATAGTCAAGCCGTTACAGCACAAATCCATCATCATAAACTTTAAACTTATAGTACATATTTTCCGGTTATTAACGGTTATTAAGTAACCAAAATATTAAGTAAATATTTTGTAAACTAATTTAGAACCTTCATACCTACCCAACCGTTTAGGTAAATGTCAAAATTTTCGAAAATATAACTTATTAAAATTTTCTGTATAAAACATAATCGCATAATCGCCTCTAATCCCTCTACAAGCTCAATGACCTGATATCCTAATCGCGAAAGATTAATCACAGAAGATGCTTCATTAGCTAATTCCCGCACATTGCCTGTCCGCCGTCAATTCTTTGCCAAATATCCGTACTGATATTTACTGGACATTCTGGCACCGCTCCCAGTCTTCCTGGCCAAACTACTAGCATGCACGTGCTATGAACTTTAGTGTAGAACAAATCAGCCTTCGTACGGGAATTTTTCAAACGAATCGTGAAGTAAGTATACAGTCTGTTATAAGTTTGAATATATTTAGTAGCTACTCAAGTTTATTTTGGTAAAAGTATTTATTTCGTAGAAGACTGGGTACATATTTTTGCTGAAATATGTAAAATTCATATTATGTACGTAATTTAAATATCAAAATGAGCTAGATTTCAGTTGATGTCAGTCAAAAACATAGCCTGTGTATAAACTCGTTACCTATGGTTCCTGGCTTGTTCTATCTTGTCGTTTCCTCTCTGGGGTCAGCTGGAAGAATATTTTTAAAGTTATCAGCACCATTGTACTAATATTCTGTTTGGCTTACAGTGTACTTATAAATTTGGTAAATAATTATATAGATGTAATTTAGTTTATAGTTTAGTAAGTTAAGTATTGACTAGTATCAAAAATTAATCGACAATCAGATGATTAGGAGTGAGAGTCGACCACATATTTAATCTGTATCATAAAAAATAACCAAAACCTATTTGACAGAGTCAGAAATAAACCATTCAAATGCAAAATAGTTTTATAACTCCATGGAAGCGAATATCGTGACGCCAATATTTCCAAAGTCCGGTTCGCTGCGAACTAAAATTGAATTTAACTAGCTAACTTTTTATCGGGCGTTAAAGCTGAGTTCTACCCCGATAGAACTATTAACCCTACTTTGTAACCTTCCATGTTATTTAAGGCCTTGTTTATAGCATTTGCTTGGGAATCCGCTATTTTATGAATAGCTAAATATTTAATGTAATAAGGGCAATATGTCGAAAGCATCGTTTAACCTAATCATTTTAAACTTAATAAGATTCTGTAAATTATGAACATTGATAACTTTTAATTTTATCAGAGAAACAAATAGTGAACATAATATGATACCATGGTCCTACCAATGTGAAAATCGCTGTGAAAACGGTACATGAATATTTCAATAAAAAGCTAAGTAGGTAGGCATAATAAAAACTGCAAAATTTAACATTCACTGTGAAATTTACTGTTTCGTAACAAAATATAAAAGTTGTTACCCAGAAGTTTCCCCAAGTCGCCATGTTAATGATAAAAAATTGCCATAATTTTCGTCCCAACATTACGTCCTGAAATTGAATTGCTGCCGTGAAGACGGAAATTATATTTTCACCTTTACGAATTTGTTTTCTATAATATTCCGTTTCTTCTGACCTAAAAAATAAAGGTTTAAAGATATTTATATCTCTTCAGAATAACATTCATTTACTTACAGACAAAATATAAATTAACTTACAGTAAAGCCTTTGACCCTTGTGTACTTACACATAAATGAACACAACACTTTGAATACCTACAAATTCCAAAATAAGCATTCAGATTGCAGTACAACATAGTTATATTTATTTTTCTACAGTAAATCCTAAGTACTAAGTTTAGTAAGGTTAACAACATTGAACGGAAAATATAGGTACGTGGATTCATCAGTATAATTAATAAAATATGGAGATCACTGAAGTGGCATTGTCTATTTCCGATTAATTTTTAAAATATTTATTTATTGTTTACGACAATTATGACTAAGTCCTGATAAAAACATTTTTTTTTTTTTATTAAAACAAAATAGAATAAAAGGGTTAAATGGAGATGCATAGAAAATTTTGAAATAAAAATTGTCTAAAGCTTGGAATAATATTTCTTGTATGTCGTTCAAGGTTGCTATTTAATCATAAACTATTATAATATATCATATTTTAGTATACCATAAACTGAAAACTTCTAATATAGGTTATTTCATAGCCTTCATTTTTCCATAAACCTAACTTGAGATGAACTCCTTAAATTAAAAACTGCCATGGTACCGTTTGTTAAAACATCATACCTTTATAATACAGTTCACAGGCAGGAAGGCAAGGAGGAGTGAGGTGAACGGTTAGTCTAACATAATTTCAAGCTGTTACATATTCCACAAGTTGAGTGACAAGCTATTCTCAAACGCAATGTTTTATTCATACAAAATGTCGTTTACTGGTTACCCGGAAGCGCAATGTTCAGAAATCAATAATTTCCAGTGGTATGGATATTAAAATTCAGTTCATATATCATTCAGCCATATGATATTAATCAAAAAAAATATTAATCAAAACCTTTATGCAAAATCAAATATTTGGGAAATAAATTTATAAATCTCTTTATTTCTATTAAATTTAATTCAAATGTGGATCGCAAAAACGAGCTATAAGCTTTTTTAATCCGAGCAATTATTTTGACTAAAATATAAAAGCACTTTTGTCACCATTAAAACATATCCTGGGGCTAACAGATACAAGTGTGACACAAAGGAAATATACAAAGTTTCTCGAAATAGAATCATGCTTTCTAAGATCTTACATTACATGTGTCGCTCGCTAACTTTTAGTATAAAATGTGAACACATTTAGATATAGGTATAAGCCATGTTATCATTTAGGGTTCAGTCAAAGCCCTTGGTTCTTAGCAGCTATTGTATCTTAATCAACTCAAATAGATGTTTAACTATTATAAACAATTTTATTTCATTTAGCGATTTCGATTGTTTCAGTAACCACCTGATTGTTAATTAGGTATAATTTATTACCTGTTGCCTACATTTCCCACGACGTAAGATGTATTACATGCGAAGTCTAAATCTATTAAAAAATTAATCTTCATATCAAACATAGAAGTCGGTTCATCAAATTAATCATGAACGGAAGTTAACTTTGTATTTTCGATATAATCACTAAGAATTTGTAATGAGTTCCTACAATCAATTAGTTCGACTAAATAATCAAACTGTTTTGGTCATTTCGGAAACAATTTTCGCGCGAATTTGTAAATGTGTTCATTCGGAATTAACCAGACCTCAGGTCCAATTATCCAAAGCACAAGCAGGGAGCCAAGAATCCCACAAACAAAGTAGTAAAACAAAAGCCGTAGCAAATTGAATAGGTCTAGCTATAAGCCTACCTAAGTATTAGTATAGTACCTAAGTGTTCCTCTATATTTGGCACAATATTTTATCATAACAAAATTGGAGTACTTTTTGGGACGGATCTTGATCAAAATGTTATCGAACCCTAATAGTAAGAAGTGCTCAGAAACATAACACAATATTTTTCAATAAGTTTTATTGTTATGTTTTAGTCTTTTTTTATTACATAGTTTTAATTCGTTTAAATTTAGGTATTTTTTTTAATAGTGATGTAATATAATTTTGTGATAAATAAGTGATATATAATTTTAAAAAAATATTGAAATGAAATGAAAAGCCCTAAACAATAAAAAAATGTGTAGGGCGATTTCTTTGCATAGATATAACGTGAGTTTTCATTTCTATACACGAAGATTGTACGTTACATGCATTTGCTAGTCTGCCTGCGGGATTGACTTTTAAATGTGGTTCAAGTTCTGACTAAATTGAATCAATGTTCGAGTCTTTTAAATATAGGCAAAACTCTTATTCCTTGAACAATATTCTGGATCAGATACTAATTGTCTCCATGAAATAATTGCATCAGGCAGATACAAAATAATATGCGCAATAAACATTTAAAAGAAATTGAACTATTTCTCTGTCCCATGAGTCACATGTGAGCAAATCAATTTTTATACTTAACCATTGTTGTAATTTTATGGAGAGTAAAATTACTTATCAAAACATTTTAAGCACATTTACTTAGGTACTTACAATGAAAGAAAATGAACGTACCTTTTTAGTTCATATAGATACTGATGTCTCACAGACACTGTGTAAAAGCGAGATCCGGGTGAGATGAAATTAAGGAGGTCCACTCCTCCGCAATTTTATCCCGAAAGGACCCTTGTCAACGGCGGACTTTATCTTTTTCACAGCACTCTCATTAAGCTGACCCCGCCATTCTGATACCTGCAATGATATAAAGGCCTTACAAATCAGAAATTAAAATCAAGTATATTCCGCAAGTCTTTTATACGCAGCCACAATCCCTTTAGAGGCTTGTTTTTGAACAGGAAAAGGTGAATTTTATAATTCAATCTTGTGACCTATTATATCCCATTTCACCTATTTTTTAGTTGTTATTGCCTGTTTTTAGAAGCCACATTGACAGTGTTGGTTTATAGTACCTATATTAAGTTTAATCGCTGACTTTAAAATACCTAATAATATTAAATTAAAGTTTAGGTATATGAACGACTACATATTCGTTATCTACCTTTTATCTATCTATAGATACTATTATACTATACTTACTTACTATCTATACTACTATAATAAAAGAGTAGAATCGACGTGTCTGTACATTTATTATTTTGGCTAGAAAATGAGAGGGAACGACTAAATGAATAATAGATTACAAAAAAATGTTTTATATCAATCTTGTCTGTCTGTCTGAACACGCTAATCTCAGGAACTACTAGACAGATTTGAATTTAGTTTTTACAAACTGATTAGTCTTAGCACAGGACAACATCTAATCTTTGTTTCATCAAAATCGAACATCAGGAAAGAAAGTTATCATCATTTAAAGACTTATAATTTCCCATGATAAACATTATTAAAATAAGCGGAGTAAGTGGTAAGTCGTCAAAGTCACACAAGAAGTTGTCTCGATCAATCAACCCTCTAAGCCCTGGTGTTATTGATTCAAAAGCTCTTCCCTTTAAGGTGCATTTGATATCCGTTTCTCTTGGTTTATTCAATTCATACTCTATAAGCTGCTCATTCTAGTGTCAAATGGTCAATCGGCCCTGTATGCTTTGCTATCACTGTTTCAGCATTGCCCCACTGTCAATTTTCTATAATCTACGTCTATATACATGTAATAAAACTGTAGAAAGGTCAATTCTGTGGCATCATAAAGCGTTAATTTATCCCGATTTTACCAGTTCTCGAAGGACATCTAACCAACCTAATATGTATGGCGCGCATACCTACTATACGAAAGGTCAAACAACACTGGCCCAGTTATTTTTTGGAAACATAAAACGGGTTTTTTTCCTTTATGACAGTTTTTTTCTAAGCTTTGTAATTGGAGTAAGATGGTTGGGTTCATAATGTGAGTTACTTTGAAATGTACGAGTTTGTTTAAACTTGAGAGAATGTTTGAACCATTTCACGGCACCAATCAACACGACGGATTTTTTGGGCGTCGGTCAAATAGTGAGGTATCCAAAGCTTCCTGACCGCTAAATGTTAATGCAGGATTTTGTGCATTTGGCTCATACCGATACTAAACTTGCCCGAATCTGCTCATAGGTCACTCTTTTGTCAGTATCTATCATACGCCGCACAACACTGATGTTATCTTCAGTCGTCGCCGTAGAAGGCCGTCCCTCACGCAGATAATCGGTGAGATTAGTGCGACCACGTTTGAACTCATTAAACCAGTTGTAAACAGTGGCACGAGATGGGGCTTCATCGTGTCGTGAAAGGCCAATCGAAGTCTATCATAACTTTTGACTTAAATGACAACGAAAGTCATAAAAAATCTTTGCACGAAAATTTTCTCGCGTTAAATTCATGCTGACGTGACACAGACAATTTTCAATTTGCCGCCAAATCGTAAAACAAATGACAAATTAATAAAATACATACTCAATAATATTGGCAAAGAGTTCCATTTTCAAAACTTAAACTTATATTTTTTTATACTGTTTACAAGTGGTCAGTTCTAAAGACTTTCAGTGTCGCCCTCTAATGTCATAACGTTGTTGCTTATATGTTTTTTATTTATTTACATCGAGTGCGTTACATGGCCAATCGGCGATGCACATCCAGGTGATAAAGTTTTTTCGGAATTACCTTACGGCCTCTGACATGGTTCCTTTAACCAGATGGCAGCCGGGGCCAACGGCTTCAAGTGCGTTCCGAAGCACGGAATCATTATAAGTCTTTTGAATTAGCACGTGTTGCAGAATTTGGCCATAAAATACTGGGTGGCAATCGCGCTAAATGAAACGACATTATCGTAACCAAAACCTCGCCTCTGACGTGGGTTCTATATTATGACTTTTCAGCCATTCTTATAGAGTGGGGTTAAAAATACAATACAAACACTTTTTAATGCACCATTAAAGAAAACAATACAAACAGAAAAACGGATTTTTTCGGAAACGCCTTTCGGCCTCTGACGTAGGTTCTTCATTTTTAATTTTCAGTTATTCTTATCGAATAAGTTAGTTACGTGGTCAATCGACCCTGCACCTGTTGTCAGAGTTTTATCAGAAACGCCTTGAAATATACCTAAGTATTTTTAGTAGTATGACTCACCATATTTGGTAGTCGAAGTAGTCAAATGAATACTTATAAATAGGTATATGTATTTCAAGATTAGCATTCCTGCTAGGTACCAACTGTTGGTTGTCAATGAAACTTTCACATCCGAATCATGATTTTATAGGTCTGGTCTATACAAATCACGATTCTTTGACTTTTTCTATCGCCAAACAGTATTCCGTCACAATATTTTACAAAGCAACCTCCTGAAACTTTTAAATATTAATAGCAAATATATGTGTGTCAAACTCTGCAATTACTGACATATATGTAATGAAAGTAGGTATGCAAACGAACGGTATGTGTACGAAGTCGCGGGCACAATATGTTAACCACTTCAGTAAACAAAGTAATCATTACTTCGGTAACTACGGGTAGCTACTCGTATTAGCAAATCTTTCAGAAAATCAAGAACATTTTTCTCAGCAACGTACTAATTAATTTAACGTGCATACTTCACACTTAGCACTCAAAAGAACACCGTGAAAGTTCAACACGCTGACCTAATTTGATGTGCTCCATATTGCTCCATATTAAATTTGAAAATTGGGTGTTTGAAAGGCGCGGCACATTTTGGCGAAAGTTCGTCGGTGGTTTGCGAAATTTTATTTTGCGTCGCTCTGAACTCTAGCTAGCGTCTGTGTGCGAACAATTTCAAATTAGAAATTATTTTGTTTGGTTTTGACGCTTGGAGTTTCTGAGAGTGTATGGAGCAATTCGTGTTGACAATAAAGTTGTTGTTGATCGGTGAAGATTTTATAGCCTTTTGGAGGTTACTTTGTTATTGGAAATTGAGACCCAAATAAGTACGAAAAAAAGTACAATATACTTAGTTCTGCCTTAATTGCATGGGTAACTGACTAGGCACCATTTGTTCCTAGGTTACATTGCTTTTTTATACTTAGTTAATAACTAGCTGTTTCCCGCAGCTCCGTCTGTGTCTAAGCCTATGTTTGACTCCGGATCTTCAACTATATACATACCAAATTTCATCCATTCAGCGGTTTGCCCGTGAAAGCGTAACAGACAGAAAGACAGACTTTCGCATTTGTAATATAATATAATATTAGAATGAATAGTATGGAAGTATGGATGGAAGTATGGACACATCTCACCATTTTTCTAATAATATCACGTTATACTAATAATTTGTTTTTCTTCATAGTTATATCAGTGACTATAGTATTTTACTATTTTCTTGGCACAATAAAGACTCTTAATACATCAATCAACATCTTGAATTGATTGATAGTCAATTTATCAGTGAATCCCACAGGTGGATTGGAATGGTAGAGAAAGATTAATTATTTTAAGGTTTAGTATATTTGATGTCATCGTTAATGTGGTGTTTTTATCCATTAATTTGAAGTCAGTTTTCATCAATGACAGGTGCGTCATTATTTTTATGATCAACCGGATCAACCGCATTCCCTATATCAACTGTCCCCGATAATTCTCCCTCAGGTTGAGAACGACAACTTCCTAAAAGAATATCCAATTAGTGGAATTCACCACCTATAGATGTGTGTCTTTTTAACAGCGCTATATGAGAAGAGGCTCACCTCGTCTTTATCGAAGCCATAATGCCACATAAGCTACACGGTAAACTGCAGCACCAACAACTTTCTCAGCGTCATTATTTACTAGCCTATCAGTATCTACCCTAGGACTGTTAGTTTATTTATTTATTTTTTAGTTCCCCGTAGGACATTCCAATATACTGATCATTACTTCTAGCTCGCCCAACTATACTATTATTATTGGAACGCCCTTTTAGTTTCAAACATACATTTATTTGCCTACCTATATTATAATATTTTTTTTTCTGCAGACGGGCAAACGCTGCCTCTAAACCGACGTCAGAAGGTATTTCCCAATGGGACTCTCATCGTGGAGCAAACTCAGCGAGGCGAAGACGCCGGCTCGTATACGTGCCAAGCGGCGAACAGACAACGACACGCCGCCCGCAGGGACGTCGAAGTGCAAATATTAGGTCGGCATATTATTTTGAATATTTTATTTAAAAAAGTCGATAGATATATTCACGTGCATTTGTAACATTTGTTATTTTAATAATGTGTATACATCCTTCCATACAGCGTGATACCTCAGTGTCCTCAGTTAAACTAAATACTATCGAATGAAAAAGCGTGCCCTTCAGAGCCCAGAATACGTTTTGATAATTGTCCAAGATGTGGCACTACTGGTTAATACAATAATGTTGTGGTCTGATCTTCGCACCGCAACCCTTTTAACAGGGAAACTAAATAAATAGAATTAAGATGTGGATATGGTAGTCGCCAATACTATCAGATTTTTCAGGATACAAAAGACGTCTGAAAAGTTATAAGAGAGAGTCTTAAGAACGTTTGTGAATAAGAAGGACAAACGTTAACCTTATCCGATATTTTTCTAAGACAACACTACTAGTACTACAACTAACTACACTTATAATATTAGCTGCCCCGGACTCCACTCCCTTTTGCGTTTTAAAATCCTACGTTATAAAAGTGGGGAACTTTGGGATTAGATGTAAATTTCAGCTCCATATTAAGTACTTTCAACAATTTCGTATTTACCTATTATAGAATTTGTATTTACAACCTGAGTAAGTGAATGACATATATCTAATTAATTACGAAGGTAAACAAAGGTACCGATTCAATGGTCGGGAATTAGTTTGAGCAATAAAATAGAATTAAAACTCAGCGTAAATCCTTAAACGTCCAAATGTTTTCATTTAACGAGCCGAATGTTAATGCCTCTTTTATCTCCCATTTGATTGCCAATTCCAGCAGTACCCGTTTATCTGTTACTGATATTTGCTGTATCGGCTGACGCGGCTTTATTGTACATTTTATGCTACAATATTTGAATTTTAGAATAATTAATACACAACAAAATTCACATTTTATTGTACCTTTTACTGATATTCTCATAATTGCTTACTTAATTATACTGACTTGATGTTAAGTAAGTTATGATGACTGTTAGTATGAACTGTGAAGTGATGTCATACAAACTTAAGTTCCTCCAATTTGGAGTCTAAAATAATACTGCACTTAAAAATAGTTGAAAATAATGGTGTTTGTTCAAATCGAATATTCAACCTAATGAAATTACCGACATATATCTGTCTCATTACAATAGAAATTTATATATAAACTTTCTCATTTCGTGTAGTAAGATTTAAAGCGCTATAAAATCACGAATTCAAGAGGGGCGGACACACTCATTCGTAATTCATTAAAGTTAGCGCGTTCACCATCCCGCGGCATCTACCGGCGTTAAAATTCTAGCTTTCCACAGTTAAGAGGCTAATAAAAGAAAAAATACACATTAAAAAAAGAAAACTGCAAAAGAAACTCCGAAAAGTACTCTCACTTGAGCTATAAATGAAGTTTATTATATATATAATATTAATTAACTGTAACTTTTTGTATTGCTCTGTTACAAATGGAAACGTAGCTATTTCTAGTATGAATCAAATAGCTAGAGTCATTCGCTTACTCTATTAAACTTTTTGTATTGCTCTGTTACAAATGGAAACGTAGCTATTTCTAGTATGAATCAAATAGCTAGAGTCATTCGCTTACTCTATTAAACTTTTTGTATTGCTCTGTTACGAATGGAAACGTAGCTATTTCTAGTATGAATCAAATAGCTAGAGTCATTCACTTACTCTATTAAACTTTTTGTATTGCTCTGTTACAAATGGAAACGTAGCTATTTCTAGTATGAATCAAATAGCTAGAGTCATTCGCTTACTCTATTAAACTTTTTGTATTGCTCTGTTACAAATGGAAACGTAGCTATTTCTAGTATGAATCAAATAGCTAGAGTCATTCGCTTACTCTATTAAACTTTTTGTATTGCTCTGTTACAAATGGAAACGTAGCTATTTCTAGTATGAATCAAATAGCTAGAGTCATTCGCTTACTCTATTAAACTTTTTGTATTGCTCTGTTACGAATGGAAACGTAGCTATTTCTAGTATGAATCAAATAGCTAGAGTCATTCACTTACTCTATTAATTAAAAACTAATTAGCTTAAAGTTTTATTTTTACATTTGAAATAGAAACTCTAGTTCACAGACATTATGCTGATAGTAATGAATAATGATAGTATTACACACATTACTATTATGAAACGAACTAAATATATCAATAGGCATAACGAATAATTTTCGATTTCATATTTTAATGAAAGATCTCACTTTAATAGGCACATTGGTAAAAAACACGTCGACTTCAACGAACTGAGATATGATGAAGTTAAACTCACGTGCATTTTGGACGATACCAAACGCTCCATACTAATGAAAACCTCGCGGTGAAGTCTCGCCTAGGTAATTTACAAGGGTGAGACTAAATTTGTTTGACAACTACCGGTTTGTTACATAAATACATTGCATATATGTAACAAAAAAATATATTAAAATATTTTAATTTAATGGATAATTTTTACATTTTTATTTACAGTCCAACCAAAGATCTTGCCAATCCAGCCACTCACGAACCTACTCCGGGAAGGTATGAGGGCAGCCATATCTTGTCAGATACTGGAAGGCGACTTGCCCATAGCCTTCCGTTGGGAGAAGAATGGCCAACCCGTGACGTCATCGCCATACGCTCCTAGCGGGATCATCACTAGGAGAATGGACGAGTACAGTGCATCACTAGTAATTGAGCATATAACTTCGCTACATAGTGGAAATTATACTTGTATAGCTTCGAATGTGGCTGGATCGGAAAGGTTCACTGTGCCACTCACCGTCAACGGTAAGGGAGTTCCAATACGTATTCTTTAGTTTCCATGACAATAGTTTAAGTACCAAACAAATTTTTGAGCCTAGAAATAGTGTTACGGAGCCGATCTCGTATAAAGAAAAGGCTAGAAGACAAGAGGACGACTTTTCTCCAAATATTGGTTTATTTAGGTAGCATTTGCATGTGTACTTATGAGAAAATTCTAAATTCTATCATTTCCGCTGATAAGAGCGCGCTAGGAGAATCTTGTCACAAATTTTTATTATAGTGTACACGACCGTAAAACAAATGTAAACTAGGTTTTTATTTTCAAGAAATTACCTGCGATGTATGTGACATAACAAACTTGTATTGCAATGAATTTGAACGAGGTTTTTACTGAGTCGCACTCAGGCTCGTTAATAAAATTAAAACAAATTCTCTAAACACATTTACACAAACCACTAACATACCATAACAGTACTAACCTACTCAAACGCTACACCCGAGGGACAATTTTTAAATTTATACTTTTTAGTTTAGATTAAAATTAGTAACTCCTTAGCATACTTTAAAAAATACCTATCTTTCTAAGGGCCAATTTCACCAAAGTCGGATAATTTTTATTTCAAGGATAATGACATAAATTACTTTTATTTGAGTGTTAGAATTTGCTTATGTTTCCAATGAAGAATTTGTTTAAGTAATCATTAACGACATATTACACTGTATCTATTATTTATACATTCCTTCATTATTCATTTAGTTCCACCTCGATGGCGACTGGAGCCCAACGACGTGGCGGTGGCGGCCGGCCAGGACGTGACGCTGCAGTGCCAGGCCGAGGGCTACCCGAAGCCTGCGATCACGTGGAAGAAAGCTGTTGGTATGTTGCATTTCATTATTTGAACAATCATCATCATTTCCTGCAAGTTACATTATCAATCGACCCACCCTGGTTCTTTTGGCGACCACGTGACACCAAATAGCAGCCGGAACCAACGGCTTAACGTACCTTCGGAAGCTCGGAATCATCTTTATTTTCAGGCAATTAGGTTATTCAAGCCTGCAATTATCTAACAGATAAATATAGAAACAATTTGATAAAGTATGCTACCCGTGGGAATCGAACCCGCGACCTTTGGGTCAAAGGCAGATAAACCACTAGACTACAGCAGCAGTTTGATTAATGGAATATGCTGACATGTTGGACGTTTTTCTTTGGGCAACACAAAACCTATTAGAATCAAAGTAGTAGTTGCCCATAGATCTGCACATAATAAAGGCAAATACAAAGTTCTTGTTCCGAGAGGGATTCCCTTAAGCGTCTTAAGCTTACGCTGCAGAATTCTAGAGTTACTCGTTTGTAATTGTGACCATTGATGCTATTAACAAATTAAGTTCAGACCCACTTTTTATTGTCCAGGTAACACTCCGGGAGAGTACAAAGACTTCATGTTCGAAGGCAGCTCGAGGGTTTTGGAGAACGGGTCTCTGGTGTTCGAGAGGGTAGCTAAGGACAGCGAAGGACATTATCTTTGTGAAGCCAGGAACGACATCGGCGCTGGATTGAGCAAGCTGATATTTTTGAAAGTAAATGGTAAGTGATCAAATTATGTATCTAGATAACATGAATATGTCGTAGACATTGCTACGCCGTAGCAATTTGTCATCGTTACGATCTGCTACGAAGCGACGCTACGAAATTTCGTAGCATTTTTAGTTCATCGTGATTTTAATCTATTTCTGTCTACTGAGCATCAAATATTTAAGTTACCGCCAATTAGTTGGCCACAAAGGCTGATATTATTCCTGAATATTATAACTTGGTTTTTAACAAATTATTTTGTATTTAAGTAGACATTGTCCGCCGAAGGTATATTTCGGCTTTAAAATTTACAAAGACAACATAATTATATTCCCATATTTCAATTATAGAATTTTTTGTCGGTAAATGGAATTTTTAACTTAAAATTCCAATCATTACTTTAATACATTACGACAAGACAAAGGCGATATAATACAAAACCTCACATCCTCTAAATAACAAATAATAAATCTTTATAAAGTGGCACCCAAACACTGACTCGTATGTATAGTTGTGCCGAGTGGCAATTATGCTGCAACGTTGCGGCAATTTTCTGGGAATATAGCCGGGAATATTCCCGGCAGCGTTGGCAGTTTATATGAAGGACAAATATTTTCTTAGTATATCCTATATACGTTTATGTAATTAGTTTTTCATATCAGTCTATCCAATATTGTTCATATTAACCCATATTTCCACTTCGGGCAATTAGCTTTTGGCAATATTGTCGGAACGGCACATCACTACTCGTAGGTACATATAAGTAACAGACCTCATTTTAAGGACCCAAGTAGTGGAATGTCATAACGAGTTTCAGGACCCGAGGTCCGTGAATCCCAAATGAAAATTCTTTTTCGTCATTGCTTTGTATTTAAAATTCCATACTTAGGGCTAGCGTGCACTGTTGTATCGAAGAAATCTACATTGGGGTTATTTATTTACTTCCTTATCTAATTTAACAATCTAATTTTGCAAAAAAAAATATGTGTCTAAAAGATACATGACAATAAATAGACCAGACTTGGGAACATCCAATTCAATTGGCTAGTAAACTTTTTCATGAAAATGTCTAATTCGTAAACCATTTCGAGGAATAGGCTTAGGGAACAGATTACATTAATCAGATCTTTAGATAAGCAAGTATTTTTTAAGAAAATCGCAGAAAACCCAATGACTTTCATTTTTTAGCAAGGTTGACGTATGACGTAGCCGGATAACTTCCGGCTATTCACATTTAATTTTTTAGGTTGGCAACACAGCGTAGTGAATAAATATTTTTTGTTTGGTAGCGCTTATTAAGCGCTTCACGTACTTGTCACCCATGTCAAAATGTCATCTCTGTTCAAGTAAACATAACCCATAAATAACCTAATTACATCTTCATTCATTCATTCATACATTATAATGAAGAATCGGTGTCTAATTATTGAAAAATCAGATGTCAACGGATGAAGATACGGCAGTAAAGTCCAATAAACAGGCCATTATGCAATAGATACGAGAAATGGGGTAGGTACCTACCTAAATATTTGGCGATTGTAAACAAACAAGAAACCAACTTGCGGCTCAGGTCCATCCTGACTTTGACATTTGACACTGACATATATATTTTTTAATACCTTAGTAATTTTTGCTTTCTTGCAGTTCGAAATGGCCATTATAGCTGCGTGACGTCATCACTATAAAATCTTTAAAATTAAATAACAAAATAAATATAATTTTAAGAATTTTTTCGTTTAAATTGTATCTCCAAAATAGTCTATTCTATCAATAAAAAATATAAAATACACAATTTATTTTTCAGTTGACTAGCCAATTAGATTAATTTCATAATTTTCACATAATTCTTAATATGTATTAAAAAATATTAATTGCCTATAAAAGACGACACTACCACAAAAATAGAACAGAAATGTGTTAGAACGGACACGAGATTCTTCCAATCAATTAATTTAACAATGTATACTAAGCCTTAGTAGAAATGCAATAACAAAGCCATATATTCACGATACGGCCGATGAAATTCGGTTAGCTCTTTGCTTATTGTGTGTTGATTCTGCCATCAGGGCGTATTTTTATTACATTGGACGAACTCCAAGCGTATGAGGCAAGATACTACCATATGTCTCCAATTGACTTCGTATCCTCCTAATGGGACTATTTGTAACAAGTCTATTTACTTTTATGTAATACTTGTTACAAAAAAATAGGTTTTTTCGTGTATTATAAATTATTTCTTATATTGCGTCTCTTTTTGCTTCAATGTTTTTTTATTTTTTAGTTTAGAGTGTATGATAGTCTCTTCGTTCTTTTTCTGATCATGAATGAAGTTTGTACGTCTTGGGCCTTGAAGTATTGTATTCTTTACTAGTAAACATTTATTCAGAAAAAACTTAACATATAAAAATTAATATTAAAGTATACACGACAGACTGTTAAGTATCAAAAATTCCGCCTCTGATCGTACCTGGCTCCAAGGTACCCATCACGCTCGCCGACTTTCCTCTTTGTATCGCAATGGAGATTCTTTGAGCCAGATACCATCCGGAGCGTTCATCAAAGCCGCGATCACGTAGACGGCGTCCTATCTCGCCCACAAAATCCTTGGCTTCTGAAAACCAAGGTCCACCTGTCTCGACGGCTCCAGGAACAAAATCTTATTGCGAGCCCAAATTGGAGTTTAGAGTGTTTTAAAAGGGCCGCCGCGCCGCTCGCGCCACTGTTCCAGGCGAACGCATTGTGTTGCCGAGAACGTACTGACACACGTCGCGTTCCATAATAAGCTGCGTCTCCTCTGCCAAGGTATCAACGTTAATCCGTAAGGTCTTTTACCATCAGTCCGTGACAATCGTGGCGGTTCCAACTGACAAGGTATGTTTGCCGAAATTAAAGCCCTTCTAATAATGTAATTTATTGCTTGGTGATGAGATAAACGACCTGCACATCTAGTACACGCAAGGGCATGATACCCATCGGCCTCCAAAACATTGCCACAGACGCAACGGTGAGGTTTACAAATAGAACAGCCGAGCCGCAAAGCTACTGCTACTCTTAAGGTGTCATTATCTGAAAGTGTTCCCATTTGTGGAGATAGTAAAGCGTGCAACCAAGCACCAGATTCTGGTTGGATTAACGCTTTTATTCGTGCTACAATAACCCCATCCGCTTGGTCCTCCAACCCCCTCAGAACAGACCTTATCCCTTCCTCGTCCCACAATCTTTAGAATTCAGGCCTATTTGGAGCAGGTGAATTCGGACATCCCACCGACCAAGCTGATAATGCATCACCAACATGAAGTAAGCTCAAAACGTCACCATTAAGTGCGCCTTTTAATTACGTCATAATAAAGAATCACAAATGAGTACACGGTTCATTAGGTTTCTTTCAGCGAGAAACCTACTACGGATTTTAATGAAACTTTTTAACCGACTTCAAAAAAGGAGGAGGTTCCATGTTCGTGTGTTTTATTATATAGTTAATAGTATAGTTATATACTTATTTTATGTATTTATGTATAATATGTAATCTTATGTATTATTACTTTTCTTTTGAAAGTACATTTTAACATATTTTATCTTTCTTGTGTTTCGTGATTTCGTCTCTATCACCAACTTTTCTTTCTGTTTGGTCCCATGGTTGACTGGTAGAGAATGCTACTTGGCATTAAGTCCACCACTTGTACAAATGTTTGTATTGTGCAATAAAGCTTAAATAAATAATCCTAGGCAACATAAGTCTTTAATTTATCCCGAAAATTTTACCAGTTCTAGAAGGACACCAACCGATTTAAATTGACTCCTAAATGTATAGAGGTCAAACAACACTGGCCCGTTAAATTTTTGGAAACAACAAAACGGGTTTTATTCCTTTACGACAGATTTTATTTTTTACTATGCTTTGTTTTTGGGGTTATTGATGGTGGTGTTCATAATGTGAGTTATTTTTAAATGTATGTCATTACGTAGTTACTTAAATGTTTTTTCATTCATTTACATCGAGTGAGTTACATGGCCAATCGACCATGCACATCCAGGTAATAACGTTTTTTCGAAATTACTTGACGGCCTCTGACATGGTTCCTTTAACGACCGCCAGATGGCAGCCGGGCGGGACCTACGACTTAACGTGCTTTCCGAAGCACGGAATCATAAGTCTTTTGAATTAGCACGTGTTGCAGAATTTGGCCATAAAATACTGGAGGGCAATCGCGCTAAATGGAAAAACGTTAACGTAACCAAAACCTCCCCTCTGACGTGGGTTCATATTACTATGACTTTTCAGTCAATCTTATTGAGTGGGTTACATGGTCAATCGACCCTGCACACTCTGGTATCGGAGTTTTTTCGGAAACGCCTTTCGGCCTCTGACGTGGGTTCTTTATTATTACTTTTCAGTCATTCTTATCGAGTTGGTTTACATAGGCAATCTACCCTGCACACCCTGGTGTCAGAGTGTTTTCGGATACGCCTTGAAATATACCTAGGTGTTTTTGAGTAGTGTGACTCACCATATATTGTAGTCAAATGAATACTTCTCAAAAATAGATATATTTCAAGATAAGCATTCCTGCTACCAACTAGTGGTTGTCAATAAAACTTTCACACCCGAATCATGATTTTATAGGTCTGGAAAGAGTTTATGGGTGGATTTACATAGCGACCTTTTAAATATTAATAGCATCAAAGATTGTGTGTCAAACTCTGCAATGACTACAAGGAAAGTAGGAATGCAATCGAACGTTACGCGGACGAAGTCGCGGGCACAGCTAGTTGTCTAATAGGAAAGATGAATTCATGAACAGACTAACAAAATATGAATCAAAAAAGTTTTTTTTAATATTGGTTTATGCGTTATGTGTTACCGAAATGATAAATTAAAGTGGCACTTGACTCAAATCAACTTAACTGGACCTTGTAATCCACTAAGTTTGCTAGCATCACACAAAATGGACTAGAGAAATTGCGGTAAAAGTTACTACACAACACATAATTATTTATTCAACAGTTCTCAACAACAATCCCGATTAATGCCACAAGAATGCCCAAAGGCCCTTACTCGCCACTGCTCGTCAGGAATCTCTGATGAAGACAAACTTATGGACAAATCCGACACCATATATTTTATGTACGGATATATTCTTTTCAGTCACGAATGCTGGACTTGTACTTTTAAAAGGCAACCGAAGAAACGTGTGTTGATTTGATACTGCAGACAATTGCTTTGGCATGGTAATTGAGTTAATGAAGTTTTAGTCATTTCAATCTTAAGTACTTATAATAAACATTGTAAATGAAAAGATTATATTATTAGGAAAAAAACATCGGCTGCATACGGCGACAAACAAATAGACAAATGGTTCTGTAACGGTTTTGTTTTGTCATATATTTTTCTTTTTCTTTGTACAGTGTGCTAAAAATCTTTCTCCAAAATTTACGCTAAGCTGCGCTTAATAAAAGTAATAGGATTATCAGAAATCTTCCTATAAATAACTAGTAATTAATTAGTACTATGTAATTAATTAAAGTCACAATTTGTCATTGGAATGGGAGCAAAGGGCCAATAATATCTGTATGAGAGTCATTCCATTGTCGATGTAGCGCGCGTCTAAGCAGAAAACTCAATGACCGCATGTTAAAAATAATGAATATATAGAAGAATAACAACACATCTGTATATAAAGCTAGTTAGGCTATGACTGTTCGTGTTCGTGGAAACCTTATGACTGATGTATTATTGTTTTTAATAAGTTTATATCAACGACAATTGAAGTCATCTATTATAATCTGTAAAAATGTCAAGTCTAACTACTGTGCACGAGAGACAGCCAGCTGACAACAGACAAACGGACGATTTGGCAGTTTATATTTATTTATTCGCGGCCTTAGACTGTGGAAGTGAACGACAGGATTTCTTACTTCTAAAAAAAGTAGCTACTGATTCATAGCTCTTTAGAAGATAAGATTATTTATTTATTGGCAGGAATACAGTACACATAGATCTTTGGTAAATTATAATCGTATATTCCACTCTCAGATGAGTATGCGTATGCCTAAAAAAACAGAAAAAAAATATTAATAACATTTCAACTAATTTTTCAAATTATAAATAACATGTCAATGAGATTTATAAAATAAAATAACTAAAAAATGTCAAATACTAGAGATAGATACAAAATGTCAAGAATATTTTAATTAAGTAGAATTCATTCATAAATTCATCAACACTATAATAACATTTAAACATTAAAAATTCGGACAAATATTTTAATTGTCATACAATATGAGTTCCTAAGTGACATAGTCAGTGTTCTCATTGGCAAACATAATCTATCTTTGTGTCTTGTTCTCGATCCCTCATTATCTTCATGTTTAGAAAACAGATATTCGTGTTTACGTACAAAAAGACACATTTCTGAGATATATAGGCAAGGTAAAGGAAAAATAGAATGCCTATTTTAAAGAGCGGTTTACAACTTTCTAGTGGGCCGGGTATTAGACATTGCTCTTACACATTTTTTCTGTGTTATGAATGCTCTTTCAACCTCTAGAAGATATTGTTCGTAAACACTTGGTACATCGTTTCATTTCTCTATCTTTATTATTTTTTACTGTCGTACGTTGCAATACGTCTCTTTTATTGGAAAACGAGACAGTTGGCTTCAGTTGCCTTCCATTGGAATAAGTTCCTGTGTACGTGTTTGTGTTCCCGATATTGGCTTTTGTTGGAGAGCAAATAATACCTCACACACATTTTGGGTTCTTGTTTTGTACCCATTTTAGTTTGAAATTTTACTTGGTAAATTAAATTAAATCTTTTTTTATCCCTTAACATGCTGACGACGGTTTGTTAAAAAATATGTGGATATAAATTTTAACTGCTACTGCAGGGTGTACCTACAGAGTCAATTGACCATGTAACCCATTAAATTTGAATAAATGTATGAACGGATAACCTGATGAGAAAGGTAAATTTTAGGTCTGCGCTCATTTCGGTGAAGATTCGTTTCTTCCGTTAGCCTTTTCTCATCGTCTCGACGACAAGATTCATTACACATAACATATATTGGCAGCCATAAGAAAGGTTCCTGCTTCGATTTGGCGGTGAAACGAACAAACAAGGGTTGAAGTTTAGTTATATAGGGACAGTCACGCGCAGTGTGC
Source organism: Euzophera pinguis (assembly GCA_947363495.1). Lineage (NCBI taxonomy): Eukaryota > Metazoa > Arthropoda > Insecta > Lepidoptera > Pyralidae > Euzophera > Euzophera pinguis. Next base: position 8,695,277 of record OX376171.1, read on the forward strand.
TGTTAGTAAACAGTTCCGGACTGTAATCGAATTTCTCGGTTGTTTATTTTGGTTTGACACAACCGTTCCTCAAAGTTTACAAAGTCTATGTGTTTGGAAGTATCACGTGCTTAAGATCTTCAGTTGATACGGATTAGTTGATTGACGGCTAGACTCAGTTGTGGTTACTTATATCGATTTCATCATGTCTCAATTAGTAAAACAAAAAACTCAACGAAATCCTAACGCTAGATTGACAATTTCTTACATAACATAAAATAATCGCTAGGTACTAATCTTAAGTATATGTATATGCAAATTCAAACTAGTTTCAACAGTCAAAAAAATTCACGAAACAGAAAAATACTTAAGTAGGATTAATAAGTATTTAAGGATGCATGAAGTAGACACCATCGAAAATTATTAAATACAATGTTCTTTCCCGGATTTACAAGAAGCCGACTTCTTCTAACTATTCTTATTTTTTTTCTTTCAGCTTCATAGATCCAGTAGTTTTTGTAGTTTTGTGTTGACCCATTCTAAGTCCATTCCATCCATTAATATAGATTTTAAGTTGTATAAATATGTTAGATTAGTCATAGCATTAGGGGTTATATAACATCAAATTCACATTCAAAGTATGTGTCCATAACCTAACCAACTTTATATATTGTTGAAACGATAAGGTCAAAGGCAATGGCAAAACTTTAACGTTCGGCTTTATCTGTGGCAGTAAATCATAAAAAGATGGCGGGTATCGTAAACAGGGACAATAAATAATGTGCCGAGACCGCTCTCCAACGCACTACGTAAATAAGGAGTGAACAGAACGTTTTATACTCATCAAATAATTTCTACGAGAACGTTAAACACAGAAAGGCACAAAGCCAAGTGGAACGCATAAAGTCAATGTTAGGCGCCTTACTTATCAAACACAATAAGTATTCACTTTTATATTCGTTAATACTAAGGGCCTAAAAGACAGGAAATTTAGGAAATACGTTAAATTTTAACTAAGTAAAACCTTGTTTCTTCATGATGTTCGATTAATAAAAATTCAGTGTTAAACAAAAAAAAGAATTATATTGTTGTAAGTATATGTTATTATATTATTCAATATAGGTGTTTACGAAAACTTGATATTCTTGATAATAAGTATATCGTTATATTCTGGGCTCTCCATATTTTATGAACAAGCCAAGTAAATCTCACAAAAACCCTCACCCAATTTTCGTTGAACATTGTAGTTAAGTACTTAGTTAACCTCATCTAAGCATTTATTTATAATATAATACATAAACTCAATTACTTCGTCAGAGTACCATAATATACTATTTATTTAATAAAGACTATAAATATTTATTTAGGAATGCGGGTACCTACCTACCTCGCAACTTTTCGACACATTTTAAAACTTCCCGTATTTCGCAGCAATTGCAATTATTTACATAACAGACCCAATGCCAGACTATTCTAAACTCAAAACACTTCAAAATATTTTTTTGAAGCTGAAACAATACTTTTCCATTGTTGTAGCACCTGCTCGTTTCCCAATGAAGAGTAAAACAGTGCAAGTGACAGCGGGGGAGGCTGCTCATCTCCAATGCGCAGCTTCAGGAGATGCCCCTCTAGAAGTCAGCTGGAGGAGTCCACATCATCACACTATAGCTCATCATTTGGACCAAAGGTACTTCCTTCGTTTAGATCTAAGTAATATGTTTTACTTACTAAGTATAAGTGAATGACTCTCGTAAAATGTCGAATTAGATATGATATTTAAAATAAAAAAGCATTACAGTACCATTTGATTTAGCTTCTCAAATAATTGTCAAATTTCAATTAAATCAAAATACTCATTTTTTTCGGGGCAATATAGCTAGAGCTGCGACTATCAATATTGTAGGCTGCTTTGTATATGTGAGAAAAAGAGTAGGGAAATACCTTCTTATTTCTTCATTTCCAGATATACAATCCGAGAACAAGTGCTGGACGACGGATTAGTTTCCGAGCTGAGTATATTACAAACATACCGACAGGACACAGGAGCTCTAACTTGTAGAGCCTCAAATGCTTATGGACAAGATGAGATGCTCATACATTTGGTTGTACAAGAGGTTTGTATTTTAAGGTTCTTTACTCATTACTCAAAATGAAAAATTTGTTTAAAACGTACTTAGAATCCACACTCGAAATATTTTATCTCACGTATGTAGATTACAGGCAAGTTATTAGATTTTTTAGGTAGGTTTACCTACTTGAATGTGTCCTTCTTGTAATTTTATACCTTACATATTTTTCGCGTTTGAAATACACCTAATTATCTTTTTTGTTTAGGTACCAGAGATGCCGAAAAATATCAGAATCATAGATCAACAATCTAGGTCCATTCAGATATCATGGACTCAACCATACGCAGGGAACAGCCCTATCATCAACTACATCGTCCAATATAAAGAAGCTCCAGGTAAATATTCAAAATATTTTCTTTTCTTTCTATTTTTTTCATAAGAATCTGTGACTAGAAGAACAATAGAATCTTCGTGGCATCATCCTTATTATGCGGTAAAGCTGACACTGATTATGAAAACCGACATGTGATATTGTGTTCGACGATTCATCACATACCGAGTAATTTCGAAACTAATGCCCAAATTTTTTGTGTGTTTTGGACCTCCTTTTGCCAAAAAACAATGACCTCCCATACAAATCTTGTGATCAGCTGACAGGATTAGTATGGGAGGTCGAGATATTTTTGTCAGATTTCACTTATTTTTTTTTTGAAAGTTGTTTAGTTTCGCCGTACAAATTTAGTCGGTAGTTTCATAATAACCTTATACTAAATCAAATCAAATCATCTTTATTTGTGAAAACAGGTCAAATAAGTAGACATGCAAATAATAAATAAGTAAGTACATACTCCGTTTCTGCCAGATTGGCGTACAAATTTATAAGAAATAACATTAGTTCACTTGTGTTAAGATTCATTCGTAATAAGATTCTATCGAGTTTGTCTTTTAAAAACTCATCTTATTTATAATAACATTTCTCTCGAAGGGATTGTTTAAAAAATATGATGTCTGATGTTGTTTTAAGGGAGTTTGGTAGCTTATTGTATATGACAGGTGCCTACCAAACACACTACTTCGCAACAGTTTCGTTTTAAATTCAAACAAAGCAATATTAGCCTTATTACGGGCTCGTGATCTAAATACAGGGTTCACTTTTTAATAAAATATTTGTATTCTGTTTCTTATATTAACAGACTTTTTCATGTTACCAGAGCCTTGGCCTACAACTCCTCAAAAGGTGATAGTTCCGGGCAGTGTGACGTCAGCAAGCGTGCAGAACCTGCAGCCAGCCACGTCATACCACTTGCGGATCATTGCTGAGAACAGACTGGGCCAAAGTGAACCCAGTCAACTTGTCCAGGTCACCACTACTGAGGAAGGTAAGAAAGACAGAATGAAAGAAAGAGAGAAAGAAAAAAGAGAAAGAAAGAATTTGTTAAACATAGGTAGATTAAGTCCGGCCTGGGTAGACCTGTCATAATGGCTATATTGTATTTGCCCAATACTTTGCCGCCTCTATACCATTAGAGCAAATACAAAGAGATGGCGTATCGACTGGTGCCCCGTTACAGTCATTGGCACAGTGACGTCGAGAGTGGACGTGGTTTACCTACGTCATTTTTCGTTTAACTGTGAAAGATGCGTGACGTGGAGCGAACCCTAATGTTTTTATTATTTTTTAATTAACGTTTCGTTTCAGCTTAGAATATTTTGTAAAATATTTTAAACCATTTAGTTTCAAGTGTTTCAATGCTGTACTGTTATGGGATCACAATAAACGTAAGTAAATAACAAATTTTCGAATAGTTTGATTGATTTAGTGTTACACAAAATATGTGTCTGTTTATAATGTTCAAATTTCTGTAATATGAAGAAATATAAATATATGTTTTATGTTGAAATCTCAGATTTGCTAGCGATCTATTGGTAAGTAGTAGAGGGGATCGTCAATAGGGACGGAGCCACGACCAAACCGACATTTTCTTAGATCTTTTATTTTACTAAAAACCTCTTAAATGTTTTAGTGCCAAGCGGCCCACCTTTAGACGTCCGAGTGGAAGCGAAAAGTTCTACAGAATTGATAGTCAGCTGGGAACCTCCACAACGAGATCTATGGAATGGAAACATTCTTGGCTATTACGTTGGTTTTCAAGAGGTAAGTCCATATTTAATGCTTTTTATTTTTATTTTTAACACGAGCATCCAATGCAAGGCAGGACAGATAATGTGCCATGGTCGAAGGAGAGACATTGGCACGAGGATTTTAATTTACTTGTATGGTACAAAATTAGTAACGGGCTTTACACGACGTCGGAGAATTTGTCTCTAAATCTAGCCTTTGATTTTACCTAAAACTACCCTCATTTTCAGCTAAACAGTAACAGCACAATACTAAGTGCGAGCGGTCCCGGGGGCGCCTCCTACACAGTTCGTACAGTTGAAGGAGCCGGCATCGCCAGGGCTCGCACCACGCTGTCGGGGCTTCAGAAACATGCCGCGTATGCTGTTGTGGTCCAAGCTTATAATAGCAGAGGGGCTGGCCCTGCGTCACCTCCTACTACTGCTACTACTATGGAAGATGGTTAGTTTTTTTCGTTTTTTAAATAGTAACAGCACAATACCACCAGGGCTCGCACCAAGCTGTCAGGGCTCCAAAAACATGCCGCGTATGCTGTTGTAGTCCAAGCTTATAATAGTAGAGGGGCTGGCCCTGCGTCACCTCCTACTACTGCTACTACTATGGAAGATGGTTAGTTTTTTTCGTTTTTTAAATAGTAACAGCACAATACCACCAGGGCTCGCACCAAGCTGTCAGGGCTCCAAAAACATGCCGCGTATGCTGTTGTAGTCCAAGCTTATAATAGTAGAGGGGCTGGCCCTGCGTCACCTCCTACTACTGCTACTACTATGGAAGATGGTTAGTTTTTTTTTCGTTTTTTAAATAGTAACAGCACAATACCACCAGGGCTCGCACCAAGCTGTCAGGGCTCCAAAAACATGCCGCGTATGCTGTTGTAGTCCAAGCTTATAATAGTAGAGGGGCTGGCCCTGCGTCACCTCCTACTACTGCTACTACTATGGAAGATGGTTAGTTTTATTTCGTTTTTTAAATAGTAACAGCACAATACCACCAGGGCTCGCACCAAGCTGTCAGGGCTCCAAAAACATGCCGCGTATGCTGTTGTAGTCCAAGCTTATAATAGCAGAGGGGCTGGCCCTGCGTCACCTCCTACTACTGCTACTACTATGGAAGATGGTTAGTTTTTTTTCGTTTTTTAAATAGTAACAGCACAATACCACCAGGGCTCGCACCAAGCTGTCAGGGCTCCAAAAACATGCCGCGTATGCTGTTGTAGTCCAAGCTTATAATAGTAGAGGGGCTGGCCCTGCGTCACCTCCTACTACTGCTACTACTATGGAAGATGGTTAGTTTTTTTTTCGTTTTTTAAATAGTAACAGCACAACACCACCAGGGCTCGTACCAAGCTGTCAGGGCTCCAAAAACATGCCGCGTATGCTGTTGTAATCCAAGCTTAGCTATAGCAGAGGAGCTGACCCTGGGTCACCTTCTACTACAGCCATTATGGTAAATTTCGTTTTGCAAATTGTTTTGCTTTCTGTGGTGGAGTTAGTGAGTCGACTCGTTACGAATATTTAAGAAGTTAACAAAGCATAAAGTTACTGTATTTCGTAATTGTAATTCAGGCATCTTAAATCGCATCGATCCCACATTAAATGGAAAAAGCGAAGAAAAAATATACCTATTTCTAATGTAAAAAAAAAACATAACCCTAATTTTACAATAGAATAAGGATAACACGCTACGATGACAAATTGTATTTTTCGAAATGTACGGTTAGCTGTAAAAGTGCATGCACAATCTCCTAGTTTCGATAAAAATATGCATGCGCAGCAGCTGACTGTACCTAATGAACCGTACCTTGTGTCTATTATTGAGCTTTAACAAAATAATTTTACATAAGTCACTTAGTTTTTTTTTTCATTTGCTGCCCAGAAAAGTAAACGTAATAAATAATTTTCCCAGTACCAAGCCTGCCGCCCGGAGCTCTTCAATGCACCGCGTTGAGTTCCCAATCAGTTCGAGTGTCGTGGGAACAGCCTCCGATGCGAGGTCGGAACGGCGTGGTGCAAGGGTACCGGGTTACTTATGCTCCAGTTACAGACTGGTATGGTACGTATGTTACTAGCTACTTTGTAATTATATTGTTGTTTGGTACACAGAAATTTTGTGGATAACAGCGGTGGGTCATAAACAAAACACTTTCATGAAGATGTATTGGGGCAAAATAAACAATGGCAGCATTCTAGAAAGAAACTAATACTATCCATAAAGGTCTCCAGGCCAGTGAGTGGGATTTGGGTCCCTATTTTTTATTTACTATCCATAACACAGGATAAAAACTAAAAAAAAATGATACTTAGTTACCCCCTGATGAACTATATAGCTTCGCAAGAAATCCCTTTTACCCGGCAAGATACATACAAAAACAGCATTCTACTAAGCGATCGTTGCGCGATGATGAATAGAATACTTATTACATTGTAGATTTACAAGTAAGAATAATACTGAATACTGACCTGGTACTCCCCAAAGATACCCCGAATATAAGTAGGTCTTTACCTTGATTTAAATAAATAGAATACTTATTACATTGTAGATTTACAAGTAAGAATAATACTGAGTACTGACCTGGTACTCCCCAAAGATACCCCGAATATAAGTAGGTCTTTACCTTGATTTAAATAAATACAATACTTATTACATTGTAGATTTACAAGTAAGAATAATACTGAGTACTGACCTGGTACTCCCCAAAGATACCCCGAATATAAGTAGGTCTTTACCTTGATTTAAATAAATAGAATACTTATTACATTGTAGATTTACAAGTAAGAATAATACTGAATACTGACCTGGTACTCCCCAAAGATACCCCGAATATAAGTAGGTCTTTACCTTGATTTAAGTCTATTGCTGAACTTTCATACATTTCCAAGCTGACTATTAAAATCAAGTGCCGAATCTGATAAGCAAATTTCTACTTTTAGGGAACGAAGAAGCAGTAACGAAGCAGATATCAGGGCTACATACAACGCTGTCTGGCCTACGACGGTACACGAACTACTCCGTGACTGTCTGCGCGTTCACTGCCGCTGGGGACGGTGTTAGGGCCGCTCCTGTTTATTGTCATACTGAAGAGGACGGTGAGTATAGACACCTAGAAAGAAACAAAGAAAGAAGCAGTAACGAAGCAGATATTGGAACTGCATACAATGCTGATGCTGGGGAGGGTGTTAGGGCCGCTCCTGTTTATTGTCATACTGCAGAGGATGGTGAGTATAAAACAACAGATTATAAAGCATATATGAGCGAACTAACCGTGGAAGTGGTCTAAATAGGGGTAATTCTTAGTGTGTCTCTAGACGGTATAGAAAATAGAATACTCAGAATAAACTAGCTATAATACAACCGAATAGCGCTAGGACGATTAAAAATATAAGAAGCCTAAAAGATTACAAAACCAGCTAAAATCTTATTTTCAAACACACCTTTACAACATTTTTTTCTTAATAGCGTTTATACTTTTCAGTTCCTTCAGCACCGGCCGACATAAAGGCGGTAGTTTCATCACGAAATAAGATACTAGTGTCATGGTTACCACCAGCTGCGCCAAACGGGGTTCTCGTTGGGTACACCCTGTATATGAGCGTCATTGAAGATGGTCGAGAGGTAAGTTTCAAACATAGAGGTAATAAGTACCTACCTTCAATTCAATATTCTTCAATAAACTTTATTCAATTGTTTAGAAAAACAACATGTTCTGTTGTCAAAAACATTACCCACCAAAATAGTAGGTATCTTTCGTTATTTGTCCATTGTAATAAAACAAGCAACGACGCATTACTTGCGAAATTTGTATCCACGTGGCATTTTTGGCATGCATAAATAAATGTTGCTTGTGGTATTGCCTATATTTCATAATTACTTTTCCAGTCTTGAGTATGCGTGATAATGCATGTAAAACCCAAAATTCGAGCGCAAACAGGCTTGACTGAAAAATGCTCTTCTAGTTTTAAAACCATAACCCTTCGTGCGCCGTTCATTCCCATCGTTCTATGATTTAGCTAATCGATGTTTTTCTCATTTTTTCTTCTATCATATCTTCTATACTAGGCACAATACTACATTTACTACTTTTTCTCACTTGTTCTGTCATATAAGATTAAATAGAACTACTGAGAAAACTTCCCAACAGAACAGATGATAACAAAACTATGTATCTAAGTCACCTCAAGTCCGAACGCTCAAAGTATTTTTTCTTTTCCTCCAGGAGGGTACTCACAAGAGAATGCTGTCCCCGAGCACGCTCTCCCACGAGACAGCGCGGTCCCCCCCCCGCGCAACACATCAGTTCTGGGTGTCCGCCAGCACGAGACTCGGAGAAGGAGAGGCTACTCGTGTCGTCACCGTGTTGCCTTCCGATTCAGGTGCTTTGATTTTTATATGTAAAGAAGTCAAAAGAAGAACTTGTTACAGTACCCGGCATTAAAGTTAAATACCTATACGATTTTTCAGATCTGTAGAGCGTTGTCTCTATCGTACCTACCTAGGTTTGTGCTATAATTGCCGAATTGATAAGTCATTCTATGTTTTCACAAAACATTTCAGTGGCAATTCGTCTAGAAGAATTCCTTTGTAATCAATTAATCACTGATCATGATATATATACATAATTACAGTTCCCGCAAGAATAACATCATTCAGCCGCAGCATAGTAACTCCATGGAAAGAAAACATATCTCTTTCGTGCAACAAGGTGGGATTCCCAACGCCCACCATCACGTGGAGCATGAATGGTGCTACTTTGGAATCTACTCTACGAAAAAATGTTTCGGCCGATGGTACTCTTATCATAAGGTAAAAGCTCTTTACCTTTTTTTTTAGAACACTTGATGACTGGCAGAAAAAGACCACGATTATGTCTTTACAAATTACGGTACGGGAACTTGAAGAAATTTTGGTTAAATAATTACAAAAGTGTACAAGCAATCATTAAGTCAACGTGTTCATATCCTTGTATTTTCTTGATTGTCTTCAGTACCAAATAGGCTAACATTTTGTGTTTTTTGTTTCTTGGATTCTTAAACATCAAACATCTATTATTCCAGTATGACACAATACGCAGACAGTGGTAACTACACATGTTCGGTGGAGAATGCTCACGGTCACGACGAAGTTACATACAGCGTGGAAGTGAAGGTTCCTCCTCAGCCGCCTGTTTTAGCCGTCGTAGATTCATACGCAGACTCCTTACATCTACAGTGGAGCGACCAGGGAGATGGAGGGAGCCCTATTCTTGGTAAACATACAGTTACTCAAACTAATAAATTCTTGTTTGATATCTGTATTATCTTCGTCTATATCTCGTCACTCTTTAAAAGGTTGGTTCCTTAGTTAACTTTAGTTAGTTAAGTTAGGATGGGATCCTCTACTTCTCCTTTACCTTATCCCACTTTGTTATGTGGGGCCAGCACAGTATGTTCGTTTCTTCAACTTCGTCTATCTCCAAACATTTCCTTCTCAGCGCCGTTTCCATTCATGTTTTCCCTGATCAATCCAGTCATCTCTTTTTTGGTCTTCCCCTATTTCGTTAGTTATTTAATTTAGGATGGGATTTAATAACTCTTAAATGGTACAAATTATTCCGTTGAATTTCACAACTAGGTAACCTGGAACCTGACAATCAAATACGAAAGTATATTCGGTCTTTGTTGTACCATTCAACGAGCATACGTATATTTTCGAAAAGGCGAAGCGTTGTAAAGATGTGTTTGAATGTACTCATAAAATCATATGAATTTTATCAAAAACTGCACAAATAAATAATCTCGCCTTCTTAATGGAACAACTAAATTAGGTACCTAGAATTAAACAAGAAAAATGTTTTTTTTTTATTAACTAAATGACCAGCGATTGATCACGATCCCTGATCCCACGACCTGATGCTAAGATATTTGATAATAATACTTCTTACACAGGCATGCCTTTGTTTTATTCTACAGGTTACGTAATAAACTATAAACGCGAGCACGGCGACTGGGAGGAGTTGCAAGTGGAGTTGGGGACATCGGAACATGTGTTGCCAAACTTGTGGTGCGGCACGAGATACCAGCTGTACATCACGGCTTTCAATCGTATCGGCACTGGATTACCGTGTGACATCGTTCATGCATATACTAAAGGAACTGGTAAGTAAATCAGTATGTCGTTTTGTTTTTCCTCGCATCTTTTAACAGCATTATTTCCTTTTTTCGTGTCTCTTTTAACTTTGGCATCTCATCTCATCACTATGATTGTGAAATAGATCCAACAGATCCCTTGGTACTTTCTGTAACAACTGTGAAAATAGTTCAAATTACGTAAATATCTCAAAGGAACGAATGTTCCAAAAAAAACAAAATATAAGCTTTTGTTGAACAAAAGCTGTGAAAACTTTTTTTGAGAAACAAATAAATATCATAATGTATGTATCCTTCTTTTCACTCGGATGTATGTTTCTGGATCTTACTAAGTAGGGTTCAACAAATATTCAAAGTTCGATCCACACTCTAAGCTAATATACTTAAACCAATACAAATGAATTCACATTCAATATTCACATTAAAGCAGACCCAATATTTTAAAGTAATATTTCCATTCCGTGACCTAAATAGAAATGAATTACTTTCAGTGCCAGTAAAACCAAAACATTCACAAATGATAACGCTGAACACGACCACCGTAACAGTGTGGCTCGACTCGTGGGGTGACGGCGGCTGCGGTATTCTCTACTTTGTCATCGAGTACAGAGAGATCAGCCAATCACAGGTTATTATTTCAAGTATTCTAAAATAATATTTGAGTAAGCAGAGCGAGTGTTGGACAAGACCTGGCTAAGAATGCCTAAAGACCATAGTGACCACTCAGCAGTGGGTGGATAGTGGTTAAAGAAGAAGAAAATAATATTTACGGTATTGTAACGACAACAAATCATAAACTTTTTAGTAAGTCATCGGGACACATTCTTAAAATTTTTCATTTATTTTAAACTAAAATTTGATCCTTACTACTGAAAATATGTCAGCCCATATATCTACTCTATGTAACATGGATAGACTACTACTTCTTTCTTTGTCTAGGCAGCTAAAATCTAAACTACTGCAGCGTACAAGAAAGAAGCAATAATGTGGTGTGGATTCTAAGCAAATGTGGTGTGCATATAATTAAACAATTCATATAATTAATCAATACATTATTATCGCGTATCCTATGTGTTAACATGAACGCTGTAAAACGTTTGAAACGTTAAGGCTAAAAATAATAATAAACGCTATTAAAATTCTATGTGTACCTAACAATCGCGAAAACATAAGACATCAAAATGTGATATGGATTCGAGATGACAGTTAAACATGATGGATTCACTGTTTCTTTCTAATTTCAGTGGCGTCTTGTCTCAAACAGCGTGCAAGCAACCGAAAGGGTTTTCAGTGTAACAGGACTGACACCAGCGACACAGTACCAGCTACGTATTACAGCGCATAACAATGCAGGGCATGCTGTCGCCTTGTATAACTTCACTACACATTCTATAACTGGCAGTAAGTATTGTATTTTTATAGAATCTTGTACAGTCTTTGTCCAATCGTGTTTCCCAGTTGCGTTTTCAGCTTACGCTTCAGAGCCTAGGGTACATTGTTAATCATATATTAGTCTTAGATATGGCGGTACTAGTTATTGCAATGAATCGACTACCGCCTGACCCCCATAGCCCTTTTAATAGGGAATCCAGACCGACAGGAACATGACCCGGGTTGTGTTAATGTCCAACACTGTCACATTTTTCAGGCTACCTCAAGGCATTTGAGTGCAGGACAAACGGCTTAGCAAAATACACAAAAAAACAAAATACAATTTTACTTAAGCCGATACACTTATCTGCTTCTTAACGTTCCAAATTGCTTTACAGACATTTTTCTTAAGTATACTTTTGTTACAGTGTTAGATGGTGAGCTATCTCCACCAGTCCCTGCTGCGGGATCCAGGTCTTTAGGCGGTGCAAGAGTAATTTTACCAGCTGCGCTTTCTTTACTAGTGTTGGGTGCCTTGATTGCAATTGTGCTTCTAGTGCGACGAAACAGTGAGTATCCTATTATATTTATAACCCAGTTTCATAAACGCTCCATTTTTTTCTTTTGGAAGAAATACTTATTCTATATACAATACAATACAAAACAAGTTCCATACAATAAAAATGTATGCCCATAATATATAATACCCATCAGAAAAATAAATCAAGCTTAATAAAAATTATCCTCTCTTTAATGGTTGTAAACAACTTAGCATTTGCTTAATCTTAATATACTTACTGCTATAGATACAAAAGCTTCTTTAACAATGGTATATTTGAAATATACGAGGGTAGATCGAAATATTCGCGGCCTTACACATAAATACTTGAACTATTTTAATGTAACTGACCTCATTCGATTTGCTTACTCTCTGGTTGTCACATTGTAAAATTCTATCGCAATAGCATTATCTGTTTTTAAATTAGACTGAATTTTGTGAGCCTAAGTGCAGCGTTTTTAAAGAATGGAGAAAATTGAGCAACGTGCGGTAATCAAATACCTGTTTTAAAAAAAACTAACTCCAAAAGAGATTCACGAAGATATGTCAACAACATTGGGGGAATCTGCTCCGTCGTATAAGACTGTGAAAAAGTGGGTTGCAGAATTTAAACGCGGACGAGAGAGTATTGAAGATGACCCTCGCTCCGGCCGGCCTACGACGTCTACGACTGAAGAAAACATCGGGAAAATCTGTGATCTGATATTGGCAGATCGGAGATTGACCATCAGGGAGATTGCAGACACTATTGGCATCTCGTATGAACGAACACAAAACATCATAGTCAATGAACTTGGATTTTCTAAGGTTTCTGCGCGGTGGGTACCCAGATTGCTTTCAGTTGAACAAAAACGAATACGGCTCACGATTTCTTGCGACTGTTTGGAAATGTTTGAGGCTGATCCACAAGATTTTTTGGCCAGATTTGTGACAATGGATGAAACCTGGGTACACCACTATACTCCAGAGTCAAAACAGCAATCCAAGCAGTGGAAAAAACTTGATGAACCGACTCCAAAAAAAGCCAAAGCAATTTTGTCAGCTGGCAAGGTAATGGCGTCAGTTTTTTGGGATGCTAAGGGTGTCATCATGGTGGACTACCTTGCAAAAGGTCAAACGATAAACTCGGCTTATTACTGCACCCTTTTACGTCGTTTGCGTGAAACAATCAAAGAGAAAAGGCCAGGATTACTCAGCAAGAAAGTGTTGTTCCATCAGGATAATGCACGCGTTCACACGTCTGTTGAATCTATGGCTCAAATTCGTGATTGTGGCTTTGAATTACTGCCCCATCCCGCCTATTCCCCTGATTTGGCACCTTCCGACTTTCATTTATTCCCAAACCTAAAAAAACACCTTGGAGGTCAAAAATTTTCATCAAATGAGGAGGTCGAAGCTGCGGTGGATGACTTTTTTGAAGGCCTTGAAGAAACTTTTTTTATGACTGGCATACAGGCGTTGGAAACCAGATGGAAGAAGTGCATTGAGCTAAGTGGAGATTACGTGGAAAAATAAAATTACTTTTGTTTATATTTTATATTGTTTTCTTGCTGAGGCCGCGAACTTTTCAATCCATCCTCCTATCTTTACTTTTCTTCTGTAACTATTACTACTACGTCACGCGGTTACGGTTTTGAAACATTCTTACTTCAAGTTCTGCAACGTCAACCTACACGTTTCCACTTTCCTTCTATAAATACCCTTTCGTTTCAGAAGCCGGTGGCACAGAGACCGTGGCAACCGAGAGTGGTGTCGGCGAATCGCCATCAGTTGCTCAATTACAAAACAAAGTCAACCGGGATCAGCAATACTTGGCTGCCAGAGCGCAGCATCCTGCACCTCAACATCACTACAAACATGCATCTAATGGTAAGTCGCTATCATCTTCTAGTCTACTTAACCACATCTTATCTTTTATCCTTCATGTTTTTTATCAACTACAACTAAAAATTATAACTCTAACTACTACTAAAAATAATAATAACACGATAACGTCAGTTATTTTAAAATAGATATTTAAAATCACGTAACCAACTCTATCGGGGGACCAAAAAATCAAATTATATGTACCAGAAAATATTTACTAACAATCAAGAAGTCATCCAAATACAACAATTTTCGGATTTAGAATTATAATGACATAATTATTGACATATGTGCAATATTATGCCTCTGCTATCCAAATGAATATGATTTATATATTGTATAATTATATTTCTCACCAGAATACATCGAAGATATATGCCCATACGCGACGTTCCAACTGACGAAACCCACGGCGTATAGCGAGAGCAGTTACAGCGGCAACGTCTACAGCGGACCTTATCATTCTGTGCGAGGATCCTTCGTTTATCATGATCTAAAGCAGAATGACAAATATAAGGTGATATTTCTTTTTGAGATTTTTTAGAATTTCTAATTTATTTATGTACAGTTATAATTGTAAAAGACAATAAATAACATCGCTGATTTCAAAGCTTTCTAATCAGTCCAATAAAAAAAGGAAGAATTAATATTTAACTTAAAAAATTTAATTGTTTGTGGAGAAGTTGCTGCCAGATCAAATACTGAATTAATACTGTTTCAGGGCAAAGAACCAGAATACACAAAAGTAAGAAGAAAAGGAAACCGGCTCCGAGATCCACATTCAGAGAGTCAAGGTAAAGATATATCTTTCACATCCGTAATATAATCTAACAGCGCTTGTCTAACGTAGTTAGCTACATTAGTTTTGTTGAGTAGTCCGCACCTTCTATGGAATTGACTTTACTTTTATCCCATTACTGATCAAATTTGACGATATATCGCCTTTTATGCAACCTGATGGAAGCGTAAATGTAATTTGTAAAGGTAAGCATGCACACCGTATGTATTATCACATACCTGAATGTCATTTTGGTTTCGCTTTTCCATTGTCATGATGTCTTAGAGCTTTTCGATTCATCGCTTCGAACCCTGTATTTGTCGATGTTCCATTAGATGCTGAGAATGTGAAGGGACACACTTCATGAAACATATCACTTGCTTATCGCTGCGAAGATATTGTTATGGAAACAAAAATATATTTTCATTGAATTTATATAGTTAATGCGCAAATCAGACTATAAAAAAAATTGATTTTGAAGACTTTTTATATAATATGAATATATCAATCGAAAAATTATCGAAAAATCCTGGTCGCCCGCACATATATTACGAATATATAACGCTATAGTCAAAATCTGATGTTATTATAATTTTTCCAATAGCATAATCAATTATCACATTTATTACAAACACCGTCTATCTTCATTAATTTGTGGATAATATTATTGAAATCATAAGATTTTCTGGATATTCAATCCTAAACTATTGCAAAACGACGAAAAATGTCGATAATCTTACAAATGCTAACAAACAAGATAGTTTTAATCAAACAAGTTGTTTCCAAGGCAAATCCGCAGCTTCATCACCCCATAGACATGTTGTACTCGCGCTGACATGGCAGTGGTGTTGCAGAGTCGGACAACTTGGGCTCGACGGACTCGGAGGTGAAGAAGATACTAACGCTGCACCTGCCCATTACAGAGTACGAGGACGACGCCAGCGACGACGCGAGCGCCCCGCACTCCGACAGCGAACGCGCCGCGCGGCTGCGGCCCGCGCATCCCACTTCTTGTTAGTACTAGTTAGCACGGGCTGCTAGGACATAAATACTTATTCCAAACGTGTTGCGGCCCGCGCATCCCACTTCTTGTTAGTACTAGTTAGCACGGGCTGCTAGGACATAAATACTTATTCCAAACGTGTTGCGGCCCGCGCATCCCACTTCTTGTTAGTACTAGTTAGCACAGGCTGCTAGGACATAAATACTTATTCCAAACGTGCTGCGGCCCGCGCATCCCACTTCTTGTTAGTACTAGTTAGCACGGGCTGCTAGGACATAAATACTTATTCCAAACGTGTTGCGGCCCGCGCATCCCACTTCTTGTTAGTACTAGTTAGCACGGGCTGCTAGGACATAAATACTTATTCCAAACGTGTTGCGGCCCGCGCATCCCACTTCTTGTTAGTACTAGTTAGCACAGGCTGCTAGGACATAAATACTTATTCCAAACGTGCTGCGGCCCGCGCATCCCACTTCTTGTTATTACTAGTTAGCACGGGCTGCTAGGACATAAATACTTATTCCAAACGTGCTGCGGCCCGCGCATCCCACTTCTTGTTAGTACTAGTTAGCACGGGCTGCTAGGACATAAATACTTATTCCAAACGTGCTGCGGCCCGCGCATCCCACTTCTTGTTAGTACTAGTTAGCACGGGCTTCTAGGACATAAATACTTATTCCAAACGTGCTGCGGCCCGCGCATCCCACTTCTTGTTAGTACAAGTTAGCACAGGCTGCTAGGACATAAATACTTATTCCAAACGTACTGCGGCCCGCGCATCCCACTTCTTGTTAGTACTAGTTAGCATGGGCTGCTAGGATATAAATACTTATTCCAAACGTGCTGCGGCCCGCGCATCCCACTTCTTGTTAGACTAGTTAGCACGGGCTGCTAGGGCAGAAATACTTATTACAAACGTGCTGCGGCCCGCGCATCCCACTTCTTGTTAGTACTAGTTAGTACGGGCTGCTAGGACATAAATACTTATTCCAAACATCACCAGATATATCTCTCTCATCTCAGCGCATTTCCGGTTGCGTCTTTTTTTTTTAATTTAAAATCGTAGTGATTATGGCAAATAATAATTGTTCGATATCGAACGAAAATCAATAGTCACCAGTTTTGCGCAAGTTATACTTTTCAAAAATAGGGCTCTAGATTCTCTAACCCGGTAGTGAGTTAGGAAGACGAAAAATATATATTTGATTCAACCCAAACCCTATCTAACCTCATGAACATTTTTAGAGACTTTCTTTGGACGAGCCCCATGGCGTAGATAACAATTAAACTGATTTTTCAGTGTAAGCGAGGGTGTATTGGATTGCAGGATTGGGCATTCTTTTTACGATCGCTGACCTTCCTGGCCTCGACCTTGGGATTACAGTTTTATTTGGAATCGGTTACAGGAAAACTATTTTGTTCTCAATTTCAAAAGAAGAGTTGAGATTTTCTTTTTAGTCATTTATACATACACACGACTAATATTGTGATAATTTATTTCCACCCCTGAAAAAGCATAATCAAATAAGTCTTTAAGTAGCATTTGACGATTTGGTAAATATCGAGTAGCCCTTGCTATAACCCCACTTAAATTACTGAATACAATGATAAAAGAACCATACCATTTCCTTATTATTTGTGTCCCGCTAATGTTAATAAAAAATAATTAAAAACTCACCAGACCCATCAGTTGAGCGCGAAGAATCATCGTCTTCATCAGAGAATTCAGTGGGTGGCGTCGTTCGAAAGGCCTTCCCGTCTCGAAAGGGCAAGGCAGGCGCTTTGGGCAAGAGACATGTTCGGTCTTCCAGTGGATACAGCAGTCACAACGATGAAACCACTTTTAGGTATGTACCTTTTAAAATAAACTTTGTAGGCTGATATACAAAGTCGATCTTGCAGCAGGAGACGGCATTATGAAGAAACACAATTAATTTTCTTTTCACTGTGACTCCATTTTGTAGCCTCAGTTTTGGCCTAAATATTCACCCCACAGAGGCGGCCTTTGGGAGGGCTGACTAATGTAACTTAATTTGTCATGTTTTTGTTGTATATGCTTATGACCATAAAGCTACTAGACTTAGTGACGCCATTGTTTATTTCGTTCGCTTAGCTAACTTTTTTTGAAACAGCCTGTGTAGATAGTATACATACAGGTTGTTTCTAAATCGCAAACAACTTGTATAATACTTTTATACAGGTTTTTTTACTTGAATTTTAGTAATTACTTTGTGTATGAACCTAATCAACACCTGTAAATGTGCATTATTCGAGGTGTTTCTCTATTTTTAGGACCTGTATAAAAGTTATTATACAGGATGTTTCATTTGCATGGCATAGAAACATTCTGTATATTTCTTTGAAATTTTCTGAAGCACCATTTATAATGAACATTATACAGAATGTTTCGAATATATTTTTTTAAGTCGCGAAATGGAAGGGCGGCGCTCAGGACAAGCGGCACGAGCGTTTCTCGAGCGGGTAAAGCAGCCACAGCGAAACGACTATTAGGTACCTATTAATTTTTCGATACCCTCTCCCTCGTAAGCATTTCCTCCTTGTACCCTTCATAAACCTTAATTAACATCCCTAACATAAATTTACATAGCCTTATGTAAGATCTAAGAAATAGCACATAAAACTAACTTTCTCAGCCCAAACTACGCATCTTCCATTTTTTGGCAAGTTATATAGTATAGTTGTTTGACAATAAATAAAGTCATGTGAATTATGCCCTTAAAATACTTTCTTTTGTAATAGTTCGCAATTAAAATATTCGTTGTAAGCAAATTTTAAACAAATCATGAGCAAGCCAATTATGAAACTACATGTTATAAACTTCAATTGAAAATGCAAATGTTAATTTCAGTATATCAAACTACCCGTCATTCAACGAACACATCCACCCTCCGTCGCGGTTCTCCGACGACACGGAATGCGAGGGCCACCACCGGCGCAAGCGAGGCTCTCACTCCCACTCACAACATCCCGACGGAAAAATCACTAGAGAAGCATTCCAAATCAACGTTTGAATATCAAATTGTGATTAAATGAACATTACTCACAATTCAATTGAAATTACCGAATTATCTAGAGAATAAAACACTTAGTTTTCTTCTCTAGATGTGTGAATATATCAAATTTCGAAGTATTTCAGATACCATAAAAAAGAATTTAAAAAATAACGGTCGATAATATCCCGCTTTTTAAATGTGAAATGAAAGAGTAATTTGATAGATACGTATAAAAGGCAAATCATGCAGAAAAAAATAAAAAAAATATCGATGTTGAAATGAGATGAGAATTAGTTCTGTATAGGAATATATGAGATTCATCATTCTTGCCTTCTTTTAATCTGTTTTCTACACTAAACTCTTCAAATAATTTTTACAAAAGAAAATAAGAAAATAAATATCTGATTAAAAAATCTCTATCATAGGTAATATTAAGGAACGATTTGACATCCTTAATGTGGTAAATACTTTGTATTAAGTGGACCGCATGCCTACTTAGTAGTTTAAAGAAACACTACAAGTACACTCATCTTATGAATATCCAAATAACGTAAGAAACTCACCTAATTTCTAAACTGATCAATGACAAACAAATAACGAACATAGTTTCTAATAATAGGTAATCAACCAACTGTGATACAGTTGGCTATCAAAATAGTTGAATTAAGCACTTTGTAACGCTTGAAGACATAGATTTTCTATAACTGTTGCCAAATTCTAATAAACTTCTGTACTGTACATATAGTTGTAGATAGATAGGTAGGTATAGCCAAAATAAATAATGATTACTCTTAGTGCCATACTATAACCAGTTTTGTACTCCAAAATCGAGTATTTTAATAATTAAAAGGGCAAGTTAAGACATACTTAGATATGAAAGATAAGATTCTATGACTGAACCAAACAAATGCATTTCTTTTTCAACAAATCTAATTTCACTGGACTATGAATCAAAAATTACCCCTATTATTAACTTACAAATTTTTTGTAACAAACATTTCCAGGTCGAAAAGCAAACAGTTTTGTTTGGACCTCTCGTAGTAATGCCCAGTGTTATGTAAATACTATGTAATTACATGTACTTTCGACTATCGAATATAAATAAGGAGAACAATAATTAAAATATAAAAATATATTTTAAACTTAATGCCTTATTGACCAAAGTCTTAAAACTAGTTACGGATGTAATTTGAGACATTATATCCCATATTTAATACAAATTGTTTGATTAATGTAAAGTTTAAGAAAACTATTCGTTTTCATCGATTTAAATCTTATCATCTATGACGTAAACAAATTACAAGAAATTTCATTACCTATTGTATATTATAGTGAACTTTAATAAAACGTTTGTAAAAGTGCCAACATTTAAAATGCGCATTAAAATTTTAAACATATTATATGTGTCACTAATGGATAATAATAAAATTGAAAATCACATTTGTGTAATTGTGAAAATAATATTGATCTCGATCGAACTTTTGTACATTTCCATATAAAATAACATCGTTATTTCAATGTTACATAAAGATATAACATTTACATTAGTGGAGCTATGTAAATATTTCGTAACAAAATAGGTGAAATTGTTATAATATTTCAATTGATGGAAAATGTTTTCATCAAAATGTTTTGAGTTTGACAATTTTTAAACGTGTTACATTGTCTCAATCTATCTACAATATTTAAACAAAGCCTGTCGACTACTACTATTATTCCTAAAAATATCTATCAATTGCAAAGAATACTTATCAATTGTCCACCTGGTGAAACCTAGTGCGAAAAAAAGGACAAGGTTTTCATAATTGAATCCAGCAAATCATGACAACAGTTGTCATTCTAAACGTCATCATCTTTTTAACACAGCAGTAGTAGATAAGCTTTTAACGTATTTCTAGACACCATATCGCGCTTTACGAGAAATAATCGATGTAAAATAAATAATCGAATACATATTAGCATATATGATCCTCAGTAAACAGTAACACAAGACAATACACTTATATAATAGTTTGGTGAATACGGCAGAAAGTTAAATTTGTATGTACATGGTCTGTAACTGTAGCATAGTCTATGAGTGTTGAACACTTAGCCCTTGGTCATAGTGGTTAGGCGGGAGCGAGAAATCAATAAGTATCTCCTGTAAGACGCCAAAAAAATGTATCATTGTACACATAAACCGAAGAATTCGTGCTATCTCCCTCATAACAACAACAACCAATAGTGTACAGGAGATTTTTATAGCGCTCAATGATTGGCTACATAGATCTCGAAAAAAATCTAAATGTATGATTTGCCCAGATATTCTTCGCACTTTTCATTGCAGGTTCGGTTCAACTTCGGCAATCTTATGAGCAAATTTTTGCAATGCAGATCCATTAATGCTAAATGGTTTCAATCGGATCTAGTTAACATAATAACCATAAGAGTTTGAGTATTACAATATGACCGCGCCCTCTTAACTAGCCTGACCAAGCCTTACGTGACGTTTTGTATTCAATATAACACATTTTAAATGAGTTGTGTGAATTTTTAATAATTTACAATCGTTTACGTTGACTCTCTTTAGTAACTCCAACGAAGACTGCCCTATATTTAATTGAGATCTATTTTATATATACTACACACAAATACCTAATGCTAGTCAACCGGAGATCAAATACCTAGTTTAGTCATTCATTACGAAATGTGATAATCTTTATGAAAAAGGAAGTTACGATTTCATTCATTTTGCACCAATTCGCATCCGTCGTCTTTTGTATTGAGAAAAATAGTGGTTGTCTATATGAATTGCCATTGCCATATCTTTTTCAATAAAGAAAACTGATGTAAAAGTAACGTGAACTCAATGAATCGTAAGGAATTTTTATGTAGATTTTCACAAACAATTATTTAAATATTATTCTAACTTTAAGTTAATCGAAATGCGATTGCAATGTTTAATTGACTACGAATTTTGAATATTATCATTTAATTCTAGTCATTTGACATCTAGTCGACATACCATATCATTTTTGGGAATTTTGTTAATATACATCTAATATTTGAATATTGTAAAAGTTAGTTATCATGTTGTTATAATATGTTTTTATAAAGCAAACAAATAAGTTATTAGGACAGTATGATGTGAACGAAAATAAAAAAATACATTTACTGTGGTGTTTGTTTATTTTCACTTAGTTTTAGAAATTAATTTCAAACTATAGAGAGTTGAGAGAAACATCGTTTTAAAACTTGTATTACAGTCAATATACAAAAATAAAAAACCCGACTGATAACTTTAAAAAATAAAATATTTTTTCCACTTATACTGATGCTATTTTTATCACGGAGTAATAACAAAGAGATGGCGTATCGAGAGCTTCCTTACAAAAATTGTGTGAGGGGAGCGCGGTTTTCCCGTGGCTCCGCCCCTATTGACGATCCCCTCTACTAACCAATAGATGCCGCTAGAAAATCGAATATTTCAACATAAAATATATTTGTTTTTCTTTATATTACAGATATTTTGAACATTATATACAGAGGCATATTTTGTGTAACACTAAATCAATCAAATAAATTCGAAAATATGTTATTTACTTACGTTTATTGTAATCCCATATCAGCAGTACAGCAAACACTTTAAATGGTTTTAAATATTTTACAAAATATTCTAAGGTAAAACGAAACGTAAATTAGAAAAATAAGAAAAACATTAGAGCTCGCTCCTCGTCACGCATCTTTCATCACAGTTGAACGAAAAATGACGTAAGCCAAGCCCACTTCCGACGTCACTGCGCCAATGACTGAATGAGTAACGGTGCACCAGTCGATAACGCCGTCTCCTCTTTATATTTAGTCCACGATTTTTACAGCGGGTCAATCACGCACGATCAAACAGTTTAATTATTTTACCATTTATCTATCTAGGATATACGGAGGGTTGAAAATGAACTTGTAGAGTCAATGACTATTTCTCTTAGTCTTTGCACCGCAACACTAGCGCCATCTACAAAATCGAAATACTATATGTCTTTTCATTCTCTATATTTTCTAAATCAAACTTCACTAAACAAAATCATTCAGTCACTATCACTGTCCTCTTCTGCAGTGAAGTCAAACGGTTTGTACTTCTCTCTAAAATTGGCCACGTGTGACATCTCTTCGTCTTTGTCTAGCAGACATTGCCGCCAGTCCGATTTGTCCTCGCAATTTAATATCGGCACGCTAGATAGCACGTCCCTGAAGCAAATAATTATTCATTCAATCATCCGTTTATTGTTGTGGATATAACTAATACTCGTAGGATACCTATATGGCACACTTGGTCAAGTAGCACTAAGCACTAATTGGGCACGATAAGATATATTATTTTTTACTTATTGTTCCCAAGGTTAGACATTTTAATTTAATATGACACGCCCCGCCTTTAGTCTACGCTGAATGATAATTTCAGATGGATCTACGGTTAGTGTACCTAATACAAGAAATTTTAGACCTGCTTAGCCATTAATTGTCTTTTACAACTTCCACGAGAAGATAGGGGATTGATTTATTCTTCGTCTTGAAATATAGTTAGTTGTTCCGAAGAATCTCTACAAACAAACTTAACAAGCACATCTTTATAACATTGTTTCTGATGGAGGACTTTTGACAGGAAGTTGCGAAGATCACGGTCGTAAAATCCATTACTAAAAATCTCTGATGGCCGCCTTGTCGTGATTTTATTGCTTGTTGCCAAAAGCTCCTAGAAATCGCTAAGTGCAATGCAATTTTTCTACCACTTCAGTTAGCCTGATTTTTCTGATTTGACTTAACTATTGACTTTACTTAGACTTGCTTGACTAATCAACTTTAATATTTTTTACTTGTTACTGGTTAAATACGTCAAGTAAAAGCCATATTTAAAACAAAAAAAGGTCCTCATACCTGCCAAATTGCAAAGGAAAGTGTTTCGGCGTCTTCGCGTAGATCTGTTCGCCAGAAGGCAGCTCGGCATGGAAGTACGGCGCGCCCGGCAACGTCACCTGGTTGATATCAGCGTACGGCGGCAACACTTCCATTTGTATAGTGTTGATGCCCGCTTCATCCTACGGAAAATTACTATTTTATATTTTGCTACTTACCCAATTTTTTTTTCACTACCGACTCGGTGTCAGACCATTTTGTCACCAGTGGCACATTGAATTCTAGATGCGGGATGACTAAGAAATTTTTAATGAAGCATGTTGCAGTTATTTTTTGTACACTTTTTGACGAAGCGTGTTGAGGATCGTAAGATGTGAAATTACTTTTTATACTATTGAAGGTTTCCTGCGAGACATTCCACTTTTATCACCTTTTGGATTTTTTTAAATATTACAACAAACAACTTTATTGTAATATTTGTAATGTTTCAAAATATGTTCTGGTGCATTAATTAAACTATTTTAATACGGTTTTATCGCGTGTATTACTTATTTGCTGCCTGCGACCATGAACGCTGTAAAGTGTTTGAAACGTCAGGTGTAAATAAATAAGTAATAAACGCGATAAAACCGTATTAAAATAGTTTAATTTAATGAATAACAATCGCGAAAACATAAGAAATCATTATGTCCTGGTGCAATGAAAAATTATTAAAAAAATAAGAGCTGGATGCCAAGCTACTTCCATTCGGTCATTTTGTAAATCTTTGAAGGAGGCCTATGTCCAGCGGAGGACTTCGGCTGCAGCTTCACTAATTCATATCTAGTAAATTACATGGTCGATCGACTCTGCACACCCTAGCCAAGACCAAGCTAAACATATCCATATGGATTGAGATGTCACATCAGTTTTCTTTCGGATCCCTTTCGTTGACATAATGTATTTATTCCTAAAATGTTTTGGCACAACTAATTTGGCATACTTTTTTTTGGCATAATATTACTTGGGCATAATTGATTTTTAGAAGTATATGTACTGTTGCATAATTATATTTAGGCCTAATATATTTATGCATAGTTATAATTTGCACAATGTTTTTAGGCATAGTGTATAGTTAAACAAAGGAAAGTTAGAAAAGACTTGCTACCAGAAAAGTAGGTTAGATTATAATATTACGCCTTTATAAAGTTATGCTTGTAATTTTAGGCTTAAATATGATTATGCTGATTTTATTTATGATTAAGACAATTATGCTAAATTTGTTGTGGTTAAAAAATTATGCGTAAATATCATTAGTTTAAATTACCATATGCCAACATATTTTATGGTAATTTTTTTTATGCAAATGGATAGTGAACCAAAATAAACAAGCTTTCAGTTAAAGTTACGTTTTATTTGTGAAAGAAAAGAGTAAAAATAAAAATATATTAATTTACCTGAAAAACTTCCAATATTTGATTGGCGCTGGCTCTAGGCACCGGCACGCATTGTATCTGCATATGCGACGTTTTGAAGTTCCTCTCGAAGAAAACCACCAGCTGATTCATTGACAAGTAGAACTGCTTCAGAGCAGATTTGAACTTCTTTATCTCGTTCACCACTTCGTCTGGGGACTGAAATTATTTTATATTTAAATATTAAACTACCCTACGTCTGCCAGAACCGGATATAGATTTTAAGCATAAAATGACGATATACCTACTGCGTTTGCAAAACATGATGGTATCTTTCTAAATCTCAGCGACTTGTCCTTTCCATATGTCTATTATTTCTACTACTCATCTTAGCGCCTTCCCGGTTACATCCTGTTCTGATTGCCTCGGATTCTATCATGTCTAATATTTCATTTACTAACATTAGCTGCGGCAGCCTTATTTTTGAAATGAAATACATATTGAATGAAAATCGTTCGATATCGAATGATTTTTGTTCTAAAATTATTCGATATCAAACAAAAATCATTCGACTCGCCGATTTTGCGTGAGTCACACTTTTCGGAAATAGCACTCCTGATTAGCAGAAAAAGAAGTAAAGATGCATAAATTACCCTCGTTATAGACTGGTGATGAGCGATCGGCAGTATCAACACGTGGAAAGGTACGAGGGGTCCTTTGGCTAATGCCAGGTAACAGTGTGTGCCCACACATATGACTAGATGCTTCTCCACTGAAGGCGAGGCAAGGCAGAACCAGCATGTGTCTGAAAAATAAAAAAACATTCATTAATATCGAGTGGGTTACATGATCAATTAGCCATGGACACCCTGGTGACAGAGTTTTACATAAGGCAGCCGAGACCAAAGAATCAAACCAAATAATCAAAGGATCAAAGGAAAGGTATCAAAGGATTAAATGATTGTTTTTGAGCTTGAAAACTGTATGGTGTTTCAAACTAAAGGCTTTTAGTATGTATTTACTTAAAGCAATTATTATAATATAATTAATAATAATGCTTTTTTCTAAATAAAAAAAATACCTATCAATAATCTTATATTAAAAAAATATTAGTTTATAATTAGTGGCTTAATAAATTGCAGCAATTCTAAGAATTATAGGGTAAAAGCCCCTTAAAAACCTTTTATATTAACGTATATATAAAATTATTTGGTCTTACAATATAACTACTTATATGCATACCTTGATCAATATCTTTTCGTTTCCTCTCTGGATTATCGCCAGACTTGCGTTTCCTCTTACCCTGGTCATCTTGTGCGTCCATGTTGAAGAAAAACTGACCGTTGCCTGAAAACTGAATAAATGGACAAGTAATGACCAGTTAATAGGTCCACCATTTGAATCAATTGTTGTTGTTCATTGGAGAGCTCTCTTAAAATAAAAAAGAGTCTACCCTCATAAGTTTCAAAAACATTATGAACTGAATGAATAAAATAATTTTGATAAATGTTTTATTCATTCAGTTACCTATATCCCTTATTTCTAGTTTTACCTATTAAAATAATAAGGAATAATTGGACGCCGATGAAGGACAGGACCCTACTTCTGCTTGCCTGCCTGCTTGCCTTAGTCGGCCGGCCAGAGTGGAGTCGCAAGAGCTATATGCTGGGTGGAAGTGTATTGCACGTAATGGCGTAATAACGGGGAGACCCGCTCATGAGGAAACTCGCGATGGCGAAACCGGAGCCGCACCTTTAATCACCCTTAGCCGCTCATTCCAATGTTGCCCCTCTGTTGCCAAACGCGGAGACTATTTGGGGGGCTCATTCACTGAGTGGCAAGTCCCCGCCTGCCACTAATAGTCAGTAATCATAATTATGGCAGGTGTCCGATTTCTATTGCAATAGCCCACTTTAAATTCATCCAAACTTCATAACCATAACCTATTTTATTCTTTTCACTCATTAGAAATAATTCCTCCTCATGCCTAGACCTGTTCATGGAAATGTCATGTATTGATATAGTCGTGGACGGGTTTGGGCAGGAGCACCACATGCCATATCCCCGCGCTAGCCTCTCAAAGGACCGGAGCAACCCGTGAACCCCAAGCGGAGGAATAATTTTAATGTTAAAATAAATTTGTCGAAAACACATAGAGAAGGAGAATATTTACAAAAGAAAACAACAGTCAGCTGTCAGGAAGGCTGGTTCCGAACGTCAGATAGTGTTAAGGTACGTTCATCAGGATGGATGATCCGAACATCAGATTGTGGGCAATGAACAGTTTTCATGAACAGGGTATCTTTACATAACATCACAGAGTTCAAGCGAGGGCATAATGTCCCGACAGGGGGACGCGTCTCTTATTAATGGTTACAGCAGACGCCCAAGACTCCACGCGTCATGCGATGATCCACAACCACTAATCTACCTGGATCTCTCCCATGCCAACCAGATAAACCAACCAATAGGCAAACAAGGGTCAAGGGTTACTACAATCACTGGCGCATCTCAGCGCCTCTCTGAACTCAAGGAACAAAGCACATTGGATAACAAGGGTTAGCTAGCTTTTAGGACATGACTATGACTAGTCACACGCACGGATTTAACGTAAATCATTATCACGATACAAATTAGCGACCGCGCCCCATCTCGCCTAAATTCTAAGTCCATCTTCTCGATTGTCAACGCCATGACATTTGCTTTTCTTCTTGATACGTCAACTACAAAATATGGCCAATCTCTTTACGGAAATCAAGTGAAATGAAAACCATTGAAAAAATAACTAAAACTGAAAAACATACCTTCACAACTTTCCCAGGTTGATGTTGTTTCAATAGTTCAGGGTCATACGGGCATGCTGTCTCATCAGTAGTCCCTTGCAGTAAGTCCGTCATTCTCATCTTTGTGATTGGCTGTAGAGAACATGCATAGATCCACTTCTCTTTGGATTTGTTGCCCACTGGAGCTAAAGCTATGAAACGTGTCGCGCCTTCTCGGTAGTCCTGATGTACACTCTGATTTCTAAAATGTTGGAAATATTTATTATAAACTAGCTGATCCGGCAAACTTCGTACCGCCGCCAATAAAAGTTGCATGTTAAAATCATTCTTCTATCACCTAACTCTTGCCATCGATTAGGACATTCGTCCGACATTGCAGACGCCTATAGGCTACGGTGACCGCTTACCATCAGAACGCCAAATACTCTTTTGTTTACTAAATAGTTGTTGTAAAAAATAAAACTGTTTTCACTTTCTTTGCAATTTCAACACAGTACCTACTACAGAATAGACACCT
The DNA here is from genome assembly GCA_947363495.1 of Euzophera pinguis. NCBI lineage: Eukaryota > Metazoa > Arthropoda > Insecta > Lepidoptera > Pyralidae > Euzophera > Euzophera pinguis. The sequence continues at coordinate 8,723,762 of OX376171.1, forward strand.
ATCCAGTGTACAGAACGCCAAATACTCTTTTGTTTACTAAATAGTTGTTGTAAAAAATAAAACTGTTTTCACTTTCTTTGCAATTTCAACACAGTACCTACTACAGAATAGACACCTATCCAGTGTACCATTTTCAAACACTATCATCTACAGTGATGCAAAATTACGGAATTATCAAATTAATCACAGATCAATTATTTGCAGCAAAATAATATAAATACAGCTTAATGAAGAACCTAACTATACATTTTAGAAAGTCGGTTGAAATATCTGAAATTAATTTATGAATGCTGAGTTTGACAATCATAAATATTTATTATTTATTTCTGACTTGAAAAAAGTAAAACTTTTAATTCTTAAAACCTTTTACCTTCGCACTTCTCGTCATCAACAGGGAATTCATCCTTCTTTATGTATATCATCCTAAACAAAGGAGGGGTATCAGATCCTTTTTATTAGGATGATATAATATGATCCTAATACAAATCGCATACAGTGCACTTTAAGAGAAACTTTCTACCACGTTCGTACGCTGAGACTATGGAATGAGCTCCATAACATGGTTTTCCCGAGAGATTGGGTTTTTCAAAAAGGGCGTAAAAGTATTTGTAAAGGGCCGGCAAGGCGCAAGTGATGCTCCTGGTGGCGTCCATGGCTGTGGTGGCAGCTTATCATCAGGTGGGCCGCATGCCTTTTTGCCTACCTTTAATTGTTTAAAAACTACCTAAAGAATATTAAAAAATAAGGAATGACTCATATTTAGGGCCGTAAAACGTATAAAAAATCTAGCCAATTCTTGCTTGCACAAAAAAATAAATCGCTCCAAAAATAACAAACATTATACAGTAACAACAAAGTGTTTCGAACGTTATTGTCTACTTAAAATTAATTTCTCATGTAAGTGACGTTTGTGTCTTAATGAGTTCTTTAACCTTAACATCATTTAAAATTACACCCGAGCTAAGAACATAATCTTCTGTTTTTAAAGTTAGTTAAAAATAAACAGATTTCTGAATGCAGAGTTCGACAATCATAGGTACTTAACTATTATTTTTGACTCGATAGATGAAAAAATAAACAAAAGCTTTATAAGACTTATAAACTTGTAAAAAAAATTTGGACTCTCCCCCAATTTTCAAATTTTTTCTATGGTATATCCAGTTTGTATGGAAAAATAATATTGTTGTGTTTACTACTTTCCCTGCAATTTCTTAATATTTTGTAAAAACGTGAACCTTCTGTTAGCTTCTACAAATATATCAAAACTTAATATTAGCCAAATCGGTTCAGCCGTTCCTGAGTTTTAACATGCCTAACATTTACAATTAATTTTATATATATATATATAAATATAGTAAACCATATAGATTAATAATTGGTCTCGCGCGCTCGACTAGATACCGCGCTGTAAAGAAAAATCAGTTTCCAGAATGCGGCCACTTAATAGGAAAGTGTGTGTAAGACAATGTGCAAAGACGCACACTAGCGTCGATTATGGTGTTGCCAGCTACTTGACTGGTGCCCGACCAATGGGAAAATTATTAATTGCTGCGGTCTTGTTACGTGTTATAAAAAGTAGCTCAGAAAAACGTTTGATATGAAATTAAAATAAAACTGGCCAAGTGTGAGTCGGCTCGCATGTTCTGTACTATTTTTTATTTTTCTCCATTTGGACCTCCTAAACAAATTTAATATTATCTCATAGGTTTTCCTGTAATTTATGAATCGAAATTCTGAAATCGATAGTTTCGGAGATAAGGTAGGGGAAATGGTTAGGTTTTGTCTACTTTATTTTATAATTCTAATATAGAATCCTAAAATTGCAAAAAAACTTTCTTTTGATTTATTATTACACAGTACAGTATGTTAAACGTTACTTTAATTTTCTATTTAGCTTGGAGCTAATTGATTACTGACCTCTTTTTAGTTGTAACCCGGGTTTAAAAACAGATAAATAAATAGACATACACATCCTATTAATATTATAAACGCGAAAGTTTGTAAGTATGGATGGCTGTTTGTTACTCTTTCACAACTAAATCGCTGAATTGATTTTCATGAAATTTGGTACGGATATAGTTCAAGACCCGGAATCAAACATAGGCTACCTTTTGACGCAGGCGGAGCTGCGGTAAACATCTTGTACATACGAGTACATTACACATCGAATAATAATCGATTCTTTGATAGTTGAAAATATAATCTAAGGTATCGATAGTGATCATATATCGATATTGATACTATTGATTATATATTTCTGTAATTTTTTTCTGTATGAGTTGAATGACGATGATTTGTGTTGTGCCCGCTGTACATCCCGTCGCCGAGTTCCGGTATATGTGTATAGTATCGGTGCCTGAAATACTTGGTATTGTTGTTAATCCATTAATCGATTATTTTTCATAAATTCTCAAAAATCAATACTACAGATTAGATTATATCGATACCACAGATACATAATCGATTAATAACCATTGATATAAACGATTTCCTTTGTTGATTAAATCGATATAATTTATATCATTCCATTTCTATAATCGACTAATTCTTTGATATTGCAGTTAATAATCGATTAATTGTCAAAAATCGATTAAATTTATTATATCAATACTTTCGATATCCTAGATTATTTAAAAAAAAAAACCAAATTCGATTAATCAATTATCCGGCAACAATACCTTACGGGGTACCAACTACCTAAAGGCCATATTTAGAATATTGGTGGGCGTAAAGTGGAAATGGGATCAAAATAGTGATAGGTTGCTAGTCGCATCGCCTACTGATAGGTATGGTTCTTCGATTTTCGCCCACTTCCTCGGCCGGCTTATATGGTCTGCGCGGGAAGAGAAGCAGTAGTACATTCCACGTATTTACTTTTCTCCCAGATCAGCATTAAAGAAATAAGATGTTAAAGACAGACAAAATTGTCAGAAAAAGTCAAAATTACAACATCCCTCTTTTGGAGTCGTGATTTAAAAAACAAAATATCTAAATAATAAAAATTGAAACCTCGGGGAATTTGGGATTATTTAATACATGGCAACATTGAGCACCGAGCGGTACTTCGCGCCATATTTTAGGGTTATATTATTTTCGTGAGTAATTTATGTCCATATTTCGAAATAATACAATACTTATTGATGGTATGTAATACCAGTATCTTCTTTATTTATTTTAGTATTATTCTTACACAGTTTGACTACGCAAACTGCACATTTTGCGTCTACTTTTACATTACATTTTATATTTATCTAGACATCCAACTCACTCATCGGTCGCGGCATGACTGATGCGGGTATGCCGCAACCATGCCGATTTCGGCATGGTTTTAGTTGCGAATTTATGTAGTATGCCGACGGTATCTAGTCGTAGCGCAGCGGAGACCAATTATTAATCTATGATATATATATATATATATATATACATACATGACTTTTTGGTACTATGGTTGAAATTCATGAATTCAAAATTATTTATTTGCAGGTAAGAATTACAATTAAATGTCATCTCCTATTAAATCTTAATTTATCTTTAATCTTCTTTTCCGATTTATTTGATTCGTAAAAACCTATACGTTGTTTCTAATCAAGAAAATGCTAAGATAAACCAAAGATTTCAATTGATCTAATTCTTGATATAATTGAAACAATCAAGTAGCAGTATAGTTTATAATAGAGACACAAACAACGTCAGCATATATTTTACCTGTAAGGCTGCCTTTCATAATATTTATCCTTTGAAGGAACAAAGTGATATCTTGGTTTTACATGTATTGCCAGCCAGGCCATCAGATCAGAAACACTTTCTTGTTCAACATCTACCTGAAAGAGAGTAAAAAGTTTTACCCAGGTCCATTAATGTAATAAGGACAACAAGTGTTCACCCTAGCTTTATTATGTCAATTATATTATAAATTCCTACTTTAATTACTATTACTATTTACTATTTATTATTGTACCTGTACAGAAGAAAAAGTAAAAAAAATGCTTAAACTTCTTAAAAAAGTCTTATATTTTTAATACCCACATGACGATATCTGTTTAACCCAAAGGTTGACTGTTAGATAATGCTTTTAGCATTAAGTTCGCCTATTGTGCTATACAATTGTATTATGTACAATAAAGTTTAAATAAATAAATAAAAAATACAATACTAATAAAATTGTTTTGGCTCACATATGTCACTTAAGATATCACAAAATATAAATTACCTCTCCATACAAATCATCATTTCAGCCGCAGTCAGTCCACTGCTGGACATAGGCCTCTACCAATGATTGCCAAAATGATCAGTTGGCAATATATATATTATAAATGCGAAAGTCTGTCTGTCCATCTGTTACACTTTCACAGCCAAACCGCTGAATGGATTTTCATGAAATTTGGTATGAATTTGAAAACCCAGGGTCAAATAACAAAAAACAGCTAGTATGTAATATAATTATCCTTTTTATCTATGGCTGGTTGACAGTAAGAGAACACTCAATGGGATAAGAACACCATTGCAATTATTTTTTTAAATTTATTTTGAATATATTTGTATACAATAAAGTTTATACCTTTTGTGTCTCGTCTTGTTGTATTCCCGTTGGCCACAAAGTAGTGATAAGTACATCGACTCCTCTATACTCGCTTTGCCCTCTGAAACAAGCATCTCTCACTGCACTGCAATCGCTTGGCTCAAATGTGCACATTGGAATCTCTTTGCCAAGCTCTCTGCGAGATAGACCTGTGAGATAAGCTATTTTCACATCTGAACTTGTCGAAAATATGCCCCTTTTGCCTAAAAAACAAAAATACAGTTGCATCACAAAATAAAAATCTTTTCTTCACCTGCATGGAAACCATATTTGATTCTTAACAATAGAATTTTTATTGTTATTAGGGTGTAATCAAAACAACTTTCTTTCTTATTATTTTTTCCATATTTTTTATTTATTATTTAGCCAGCTGAAACTGAATGTTTGAATTATTTTTTTTATTTAATTACATAATTTATAATCTTAGTTAAGCTTAGTTAGAATACAGAGATAATCCACATATTGGTCTCAAATTAATATTACTCAGTTTTAAACTAGTAAATGGGCTTACCCATATAAATAATGTTTGGTGCAATCTCTGATCCTTCTTCACAATAGAATTCCACATGTTCACTGTTGGAAGGCCCAAAAACATAGGTTGTTACAGGTACTGAAAAAGAGGTGTTTGTAATGATGACAAAGGGTATTTTGTGATTAAAATGAACACATTGTACCTAAATCAATTAATATAGCTCTTAGACAGTGAGTTGGAGTTCTCCTTCATTAAATAATATTAAAGAGTATTAGAAAATATATATAGAAATACATTCCTACAATCAGTTACCTGTTCTAGTACGCATTTTATAAGCGTCCAGCTGAGAATTATCAGCACCGAAGAAGTTTCCAACACATAGCAAAACATCAAATGCGCCCGACTTCCTTACGATTGACTCAACGCGCGAAAACAATGCATTAAAGTTTCCACTTACATCGCCGCATATCAGTCTAAAATAAAGGTATCACAAAAGAAAGTAATTAAATTAAGTCTTTACAGTGATCGGTAATTTGCAGAAATTGCTTGTTACCGAGTTACTTACGTTTTTTGTTTATCAGTCATTTTGCGATTTATAAACACTAAAATATTTTTCTGATTTATGCTTATAATATATATAAAATAACAAAAGTACAATTGTGATTGTTATTCAGGTAAAAAATAGGTATTTTCAATAGATTTTTTTCGATGTTTGGAATTAACTAAACTCAACCATGAACTCAACAAACCACCATGGATTAACTTATCCAAGATTATTCTACCGATTTGACATTGACGGTAAGAAAGTTCTTTTAGGGTTCTATATCAAGAAAGGAAAAAACGGAACCCATAAAGAATCACTTTGTTGTCCATCCGTCGCGTCAGTCTGTCTGTCAAGACCTTTTTTCAGAAACGCGTGGAGGTATCAAGCTAGAATTATACCAGCGCAATCAAAAGATACAGCCGTTTATGCCGCAAATTTCCGCAAATTTACGACACTCGCAAGGGAATCAAAACCTACAAGTAGAGATGGGCCTTCTCGGAAAATACCCCGAATTTTTTTTAAATAAATGGGAATACCTCTTGAATTTCTTCCCGCTGCCCATCTACCACCTACAAAGTACTTCCTGTGAACTCAGAATCTTGAAATTTGGTAGGAAGCAACGTCTTATAGCACAGATAAAGGAAAAATTGCGAAAGCCGTAAATTTTTTGGTACACCATACAATAAAATATTTTTAATGATTTCAAACTTACTTCCCCTTTCCTCGTAAACGCGATACCTACAGATTTATACGGAACCCTCGGTGCGCGAGTTCGTCTCGCACTTGGCCGGTATTTTTCTTCTTTGTATGGCTTTTTCTAGATGTATTTAGCTCCTTTTTCGCTATTAGCCTACATTGCAAAATAAAAAAGTTAATCTTAGAATTTATTTATTTATATCTTTCATAAACCGGCTGCAATCGTAAAGCCACACGTAAAGATGGATAACGGGATTAAAATCCTTAATTTACTTACTACATTGTCTCAGCGACCCGAAACGGATTTTAGCCTCCGACACAAGATTTCTCCACTTCCACTGTTCCCTATACTGCGCGATTGATACCCATATTCCAGGCTAAGCAGCCTGTGCTATGTCTAGTCTAGGGTAAGATGTTTACGATAATGCTTCCCGTGATTTCAAGAAATGTGTGAATTTTGTGTGGAGTGCATGATCTGAGACCATTTATACGGTATTCTACTCTAATAATTTTGGTATTCACCTATCCAACAAAGTAGCTTACAAAATGGCATCACGGCCAAAAATTGCCACGCTTTGCATAATATCTATTTGTGAGTGAATGTTGCTACAAGTGTAAAAAGAGATATCGCCTTATAGATTCGAAACGTGAGAAAAGGATAACAACAATTATTTGCTACGTATAACTATTAACTTATGTTCCGTCTCCATAGACGGAACATAAGTTCCTCAATATATTTAACAGGACTGAGCTCTTTGACCTAAAGCCCAAGCAGAAAAAGATAGAAATAGTGGAGGAATCTGTCTCTTTTTAATAGGGTAACCATGATAGTGTTCTTAATTGGGACAATCTAAGAAACAATTTTAAACTTCGTAAATACTGCACGTAAGTAAATAGCTTAGCGGGAAGTGATTTTTGGTGCCTTGGAGTGGACAACACTTGGCATATTACGTTCAGCCTTTAGTACTGCTTGTCTAGTGAAGCCAAGGACACTAGTAAAGTTTCCTTGTCTTCCCCAAGGGAGCCAATAGGGGGGACATGTCTACAAAACGTTATTTTCGACAAGACTCCAATTTCTGTAAAGTCTGCACAGAACAATAACTTGTGAGGTTAGCTAGCACCTCCGCACTCGGAACATTTTAATGTGTCTGTAAAAAAATCTGCATAAAGCATGTACCACCTTTCCCCTTTTTTTCTAGAGTAGCGTGGTTACCCTATTTGCACAAGTACCAACGTGATAAAGCTTGTATTTGCTAGAAAGAGACAGGTCCACCACTATTTCTATCTCGCTTGGCTCGGTCTTGCCTCTATGCAAATTTGCAGAAGTACTCAGTCCTGCAGGTCTAAAATGGCCACTTTGAGCAATTCATCAAAACGAATCATTTCGTGAATTGCGAAGCTTAGCAATTCTGCAAATTTTGACATTGACGTTTCAACTCTAATTCAATTCATTTCGTGATTCATTTCTTGAATCACTTCTCGTTTAAGTATTGCTATATTAATAAAATATAAATAGATTTTAAAATTTTAATATTTTTATTGATATTTATAATTCTACAGTAAATTAATGATGGTAAATCAACATTATTGGTTAGAAAAACTTATTTAACTAATAAAGTCGTAAAAGTACGCACGCTATGCAAAAATAAAAATTATTTTTACGCCTGGCAATAAGGTAAAGCAATTCACAAGCAATTTACGAAAATAAGCCATTTTGCAACTTTCCGTCAAACAGCAGTATTGCCATGAAATGATTCATTTCATGAACTGCCAAAATGTGGCAATTTTAAGATTTGCAATGATTCATAATATGATCATATTGTAATTCGTGCAAAGTGGCCATTTTAGATCCACTGTTTAAAATACTAATTCCATGGTTCCGTCTGTTTACGTCTTATATGTCTGTGTTTAGACTTGCCTGACTGAACAACTTTGTTGTATGATATTTACTTGTTACTGGCTAAATACGAAAGTAAAAGCCATATAAAAATGGAAAAAAAACAATTATGTCAGTATGACAGTGACGTATGTTATGTTTGCATATCGTCAAGGGACTTTTGGCGGGAAGCTGTGAAGAGCAGTATCGGCGCTGTATTTTAATTTCCAAAATTTGTGTTTTTTTGAGTGTTTGTGCATAATAATGGTGGATTATTATCCCCTGTGTTCAAAACAAGCGTGAGTGTTGGGAAGTGATACAGTGTTTGATTTATGTGATTTTCATGCTTGTTGCCTTGGTCCTAGTAATCGCTAAGTGCAGTTTTTCTACCACTTCACTTAGCCTGATTCTTCACACACTTTACACTTGACTACCGACTAGACTTTTGGACTTGACTAGGACTTGACGAAACCACACTGTAGGACTGAAGTAGATAGAAAAAATAAGAAGGGCTATAAAGGACTTGTATCCATGGCCGTAAACCCCATTATTAAAAAAAAAACATATCGTCAACGTCAAACAAAATACAAAGCAATGAAAAAAAGGTGTTTTTGTTGATTTTTGTGCTGTGATATTATTTTTATGCTATAAAATAATCAAATATCACTTAATGTTTGTCACATAATCGTATTATCACAACTCTCCTTAGTTATGGCGTCGACAAGCAAACTACCTGGGACGGGTTTGGAAGAAGTAGGGGTACCAGGTCAATCTTTTTTACGCGACGCTCTCACAAGTTGTACTGACCCGTTGAAAGCGATAGAAGAATTTCAACTAGAAAACGGAATTCTACTTCCTTCTTTGAGACCCATGCTGCCGCTGCTCGATCTGCATGGTGTTCGTCGTCTCGACTTTCATACATCTGTGTTGGAAGAACTCAGGGACAAACTGATTGCCCACATCAACGAACTTGGGTCGAAAGACAGCAAAGAACATGACAAGAAACTTAAAGAGCTCCTGTCAAAAAGCTTTTCTGTCGTAAGGGTAAAAGCTCTTAGACCAGTTATAATGAGTATTTTAAAAAACACACCACACATTGACGACAAATATCTCAAAGTATTGGTGCGAGATCGAGAGCTCTATAATGACACTGACACTGAGGTGAAGAGACAGATATGGCAAGATAACCAATCATTATTTGGTGATGAAGTATCTCCATTACTTAGTCAGTATATTAGAGAAAAAGAAAATGTATTATTTGATCATGAGAATCTCACTAATTTGTTCTTTTCACCATCACCTAAAGTAAGACGGCAAGGAGCTGTTGTTCAGAAATTGGCACACATGATTGGTACCAGTGTTAAATTATATGACATGGTGTTACAGTTCCTAAGAACTTTGTTTTTGAGAACTAGAAATGTACATTATTGCACACTCAGAGCAGAATTGTTAATGGCTTTACATGATTTAGAAATCCAAGATATCATATCTGTTGACCCCTGTCACAAGTTTACATGGTGTTTGGATGCCTGTATTAGAGAAAGGAATGTTGATATAAAGAGGTCAAGAGAACTGCAGGGCTTCCTTGACAGCATCAAAAGAGGCCAAGAACAAGTGCTTGGTGACTTATCTATGACATTATGTGATCCTTACGCCATTAACTTCTTAGCTACATCTGCCATCAAAATACTGCAGCATTTAATCAATACAGAGGGGCTTCCAAGAGATAACACAATCTTAATACTTTTATTGAGAATGTTGGCACTAGGTTTAAGTGCTTGGGTGATGATTGATTCACAAGAGTTCAAGGAACCCAAACTTGACAGCCAAGTAGTCACCAAATATTTACCAGCGCTAATGTCTTTGATGGTTGACGATCAAGTGAGAGCATTGCACAACAAGCTGCCTCCTGATGAAAGGGAGTCTGCAATTACAACTATAGAACATTCAGGGCCTCCGCCAGATGCCTGCGAGGCTTACATGAGAGAAAGCTCTGTTTGTGGAGTCCTTGCAATGTATTACACTCTGCATGCAGCCAAACTAAGGGATCGTGGGGCATTACTTCGTATTTTAAGCATACTCGGCAGCTGCAAAGATGGCCGGGCTTACGAAGATCCATTCCTTCATGCCCTAGTTGCGTTACTGATACAACTACCTGATGAATTCCAAGGAGAAGACTTCAGTACAGTATTATTTGATGAGTTTTTCTTTGCTGGTCTATCCAAAGACAATGTAACAAGACATCTCTTAAAGTTACTCTGGTATATTCATCCGAAGTTACCGGATACAAGAGTACAGATGGTTATGAAAGCCTTGCAGCCAGGTACTCAGCATAACGAGTCTGTACACAAGTTACACGAGGCCTTGTCTCAAAAGATGACTACTCAGGTGGAACCCGTGCCTAGTACTAGTGAAATGGAATATTTGGATTCCCCTCTTATGAGTGTACCCACTCCAGCGCCTTATCATATGTAGTATAAAGGTATATTATATTTAAGAATTATTAAATTAAGACTATTAACATTAAAGGAAACATTATTGCATTTCAAATAATACTTTTTTTTAATACCAAATTTTTTTAATCTTCACAGCTAAATTTATCTGAAATATGTTCCTAGACATTAACCTTAAATTTAACGATTAAAAAACACATAAGAATCTCTGTAAATCTTTATTAGTATTGACTTAAATAATACTTTAAAATAAGTACAATCCGAAGTGGAAAATACTATTGTAAAAAATCTATGGACGGAATATCTGAGCAAGATTATGGCAGTTAATAATTAATTGCAAAGACATTTATTATTTTTATTTGCATAGTGTTAAAAAATAAGTTATAGTCTATGAACGGTGGTCGCGTCTTTCGGGTTTCATGTCCAGTGAATGTAAAGACCGGAGGGACCTGGAACGCTCGAAGAGGGACGGGTCAGTGTATATTGGCTCGCTTCCGTCGTCGAACGCGTTCGCCAGGCGGCCTGCCGATCCAGCCTCCTCTCCTACTTCGGCGAAGGTCCGGCCTAATCCACTGTAATTAAAAAGAAACTTTAAATTCTTTTGATGTGTAAAATACCTACATACTCCACCAAAATAACTATGATTTCCAAAGGAATGGCCGTAATAATTATGGAGTGATGCATGTACAGGTATGCCAAATCTAGCTGTGCCACATCCATTTATGGCATGTGGCGATCATATTAAAGCGACCATGTTTAATATTGATGTACTTGAGGTTTGTGGTGTTCTACAGCCTCTCTCTGTCATCTAAATTTAATATTTTTGCATAAATGTTTGGAACGATATCAAGTTTTTTATCTATTGTAAACACATTAGGTTTACATGAATATTTACGGAACGCCTAATAGCTTTATTTTAACTGTATTCCGAGTTGACGATAAGATAACCTTTCCATACTATCACGCACTTTCATCAGAAATCATCGTGCACTGCATTCTTAATCACGTGATAATTAATTAATTTACATAATGGTTCTTATCAAAGTATTTTTGATGTCATAAATCAGTTTATAATCTAGTTGTAACCAACCAGAAGTTAACTACCTAGTTAGTATTGTCATTATCATCATTCGAGCGTATTTCCCAGTTGCATTCTCTGCTTACAGTGACATCTGGCTAAGTTATGCAATACGTTTTACAGGGAAACCACTTAAATAGGAATATTCGGCTGTCCCTGCCTCTTAGATTTTTCAGGGAACATGAGGGCCTGACGACTGACACTTAGTGGTAAAAGTCAGGTAAAGCCGGAGAAAGTACAAGATAGAATTGCTACTAGTGGCGACCAATCCAGGTCCTAATGTTGCTTATTACTAACTTAAAGGTCAAGTGTGCCCAGTTAAGATGGGTACTGTCCATAGGCACTTAAGAAAAGTTTATATTTAGGCACTACGTAACCATATAAATGTACTATAATATAAAATCTGTCTATAACTTATTTACTTAGACAGTTTTTTTAAAACAATTTTCGCCATGAGCAATACTTGCCTCAATGAAAACGGTTTGTGCAAATGTGAGGCGGAGAACAGCGAAGGCCTCGTGGGGCGCGGGCCCGGGGTCACGGGGCGCAGCGCCGGCGCCGGGCTCGACGCCTGGATGTTCTTACGCAGCACTCGCCAGTAGCGTCTGTAATGTGAAGTTTTAGATGTAGGTTGGTACCTAACCTTTGTCTACAAAATTCTTGCCCTTGACCACCCGGCCAAATACCAAACCTACCAAAGTCAGAGATGCACTTCCTCAGAATGTACCAACAAATGTAGCTTTAAGGGTTCTATAATGATCGAATCAAAACCGGATCAACTGCACTTTACCGGCGCTGGCACAATAGAAGCGGTCACCTAACATACTTAAATGGCGACTCCAACCATTGAATTTGTAAAAACACTATAAGATACTGAATAAAAATATTTTTCCTTTTTAAATCGGCGACGAATCTACTGGTCCGTTTTTCTCTAAAAGTGTTTTAGGTACATCAATTTATTTAGAGCTCACTTGTAAATATACAGCTCAGCAGTGAACATAGCCAACAACAGCGACAGCAGGACACACAACGCGAACAGCAAAGCGCGGTAGTAGTATGGGGACACACACACCCCAGCGGCTGACACTACCGGTGACGAATCTGCTATATCCCGTTCACTTATAGAGAGAAGTTATACACATTCGGCTTTAGAACTTACTTGTTACTATACTAACTATACAGCGCAGCAGTCAACATAGCCAACAACAGCGACAGGAGGACACACGCTACCAGCAAAGCGCGGTAGTGGTATTTTATTTGATTTATTTATTAGAAAGACCAACAGCTTCTTTTGTATGGAGACACAGAAACTCCAGCGGCCGACACTACCGGTGACGAATCTGTTGTATCCCGTTCCAGTATAGAGAGAAGTTATACACATTCTGCGTTAGAACTTACTTGTAAATATACAGCGCAGCAGTCAACATAGCCAACAACAGGGACAGTAGAACACACAACGCTACCAGCAAAGCGCGGTAGTGGTATGGGGACACACACACTCCAGCGGCCGACACTACCGGTGACGAATCTGCTGGTCCATTCTCTTCTAGAAGCTCGTTGCGATTGTCGAATACCTGGAGAATGTTTTTAACATAGGTATAGTACTTATAGACAACTACATATACTCTGTTAATTTATGAAGAAATGAAGGAGAGTGAATATAGCGGACCTTGAAATGAAATGGAGGGGATTAACATGCAGAGCTTAATCTTCGGAACAATAGATTCTAAAACGTTGATTGCCTTATTATAGAAATGGCATGGGGTTAGCAATGTCGCTACGTAGTAAGATGGAATGGTAATAGTATTTTACCAGCAACCTGCGTACACTTAGGTTTTTCAACTTTTAGGTCAATCTCTTTCCCTCCCCAAAGACTTTGGATTAATGTCATAATGCCTTGAGCTACTTCTGTTGTAGGTAAGTAAAAGTATCTGTGTTTGTTCTCTAGTACTCTTGGGGTTCTATAAGTAAATCTGTATTTTATACTTATTTTCTAACAACATCGTTCTTGCGTCAGTGTCTGGCAACATATTGATCGTACTTGCAAACAGGTATGACATGATGTTTGTTAATATTTATTTTATTTGCACTCGCCTTGGTAACTACTCGTATAATCATCGACTTTATTGGCAAAGTAAATGTTTATACGCGTTTAGAAACTTTGATACACTTATTTCAACAAAAAATGTTCTTATCTAGGCTTAGCATTAGTTACTGTAGATTTAATACGAGTATATATTTTTCTTTTGAGTCTTTCTTTTAGTATTAAGTTCGCCAATTATGCCATAAAGTTGTATTTTGTTAAAGTTTAAATAAATAAACTTTATAAGGTAGTAAAATCTTGTAGCACCAATATTTTATCAAAAGTTTAAGTAGGTATCTATTCATAATTTATGAGAACAAAAGCACCAAATGAAATTCTTAGTACTTAGTTTGTATTAATTCAAAATAAGTGGATGCCCGAATGAATTTATGCTTATAGATGTCTTCATCATTTATCGTAAAAGAGAAACTCAAGAGTTACTTAAGTAAATACATAATACTGTATTTATATGTATGTATACTTACTTCAATCATCTTCCTAACATGGCTCGGGGTTTCCACTTCGTCCTTCAGGTATTTATCGACACCAGCCTCTTCATACGACACCTTATACACGTTTCCATCATTTTTGTCGTCTGCCTTATTAGTGTTGTTGCTGTCATTAGGTTGTATTTCAACGGTGTCGTTGGTTTCAACTGATACAGTAGAGTTGACGTCTCTTCTGCGTCGGCCGAAAGAGGGTTCAGATCGGCCTGTGTGACTGGGACAGTATGCCTGTGAAAAATATAATAATAATTGGTACTTAAGACAATTTTACCGAAATCTTGGTCATATTGTTTGTCTTTTGCATTGAAGGAGAATTTCCGACTTTGACTGGTGTCTGGAGGTATTTTGGTTGCCTTTTGGTCTTCTGGGACTTTATGGTCATCTTCAAAAAATGTGACACCTGTAAACCCCACAGGGTCGATTGACCATGTAACTCACTCGATATGATGATGATGGTCATCTTAAAAGATCCAGTTTGGTTTCCATGAATTAAATTTAAAATTTCTATTGACACATGATTGAATAAAAATGTATGAGTAAATAAGTATTGTATATACAAAATTAATAAAACTACGAGTACCTAGATATTTGACAGAGTTCGTTGCACTAAGAACCCCCTTTCATATCCACCTATTGTGCTTTACAAATTGTATTTGTACAAAGTTTAATTATATAAATAAATAAAATCTCTTCGATTTTGCGTGAGTTATGCATTTCAAAAATAGGGCTCTTGAGGGTACTTGATATTAGGTGGAGATTAAACCTATGCACAGAATCTAATTTATGTACTTGTCGGAAATTTTGTGGCTATATGATGTAACTTTAACAGATGAATGAAGTTTATTTCCTTAAATAGTTCTTTACAAAGACAGGCTTATCTAATCTAAGGCACTGATAAAACGTCAATAACTGATAGGTTAATGCATTAGATAACCACTGAACTGGATCGCGTGATGCCGATAACCCAAATATGACCCCAATAGCATAATAAATAAATTATTTTGCACTCATTGACGTAATTCCTTGTTTGTGATGACTCTTGACTGCAAATAGGTAGATACAGATCAGAGATAATTATATCGAATGGGTAATGTAAGATGCCTTTTACCCATTCACTCAAAATTACATGTTAAATATCATTTATTTATGTAATGTACTAATTAAAATGAAAAAAAATAATACAATTCCTTGAAATCGAATCGTTTTCGCCAACTAGAAAGTAACCTATTTATAACGCTAAAATTAAAATCTTAAGTGTCTCAAAACTTATGGCATAAAATTAAATTACAGATTTTCCACAATCCGAAGTATTCATGCAACCAGGAGTGCTATTTTTCAAAAGTGTGACTCATCCAAAATCGGCGAATCGAGTTTTCATTCGACGTATATGTCATACTTTTCAACTACTGAATAACATTTAGATGACGATATTTTTTCACCATTTCTTTGGTAAACAAAACACGACCCGTTAAAGAAGAGTACACGGTTATACTTTTGTCGAAATCAAAAAAATTACAAACCGGTTGACAGCCCTCGCGGCAAGTCCGCACTGTAGCTTCGAAGACGAGGAAGTTAGACTCTGGAATCTTGAAGGCGTTGAACCTTGCTTCCAGGGAATCACTGTTGCGACCCTTATCCAACTCTGGGAATACGTCTGGATCAACAGGACATCTAAAACAAAAGGATATAAGTCAATCAAATGTACACAGTTACATTTATACCTAAAGTTATTTTATTATTCTGTGGTCTACTAATCGAAAATTTTTAATGAAATAAAGTTGCACTCATACTAACAATCATAAATTGTAACCTACAATACTATAATACGGATAAATTTAGAATGTTTGAATGAAAAAAATATCTCTTACAAGAATTTCATTATTAGGGCCCGTTGATATCTTTTACACTTCACAAAAAAATAAATAAGAGAAAAATAAAAGTCGAATGCCTGAAATAAGTATGAAATAGGAAAAAAAACAAAGTTATTATTTTATTTTATTAAATGTTAATGTTGAACAGCGGCTCCGAGAATATTTTTCTCCGCTCTAAAGTGTTACATAAAATTCGTAAAAATGAATAAATAATTATATTCTTCAGTACTCACCCCACTCGATCAATCAGCTGCACAGATCTTCCCGAGTAAGGATCCCTTGCTATGACGTTAGTAGCAAAAATGTCCGTAGCATAGTTATATCCGTCCTGTGCCTCAAGCCTGAAGGTCAAAGGATCTCCCACTGCTATCGTGGTAGTCGGCCTGCCTTGGTACAGGATCATCAAACGAACCTTCGAGTTCAATGAACTCTCCTCAGGAAGGTACTCGATTGGTATCGGACTGCCTGACCTGTCAATTGAATCGTAACCCAACCTATTTTAGACTTGAAGTCGATTCTTTCAAATAAATGTTTAATGACTTTGAAAGAATTCAAAATTATTATTTATTATCTATCAATACCTACAATCATATTATATTTTAATCAAATTAATCACCGATCAATCGTCCACTTTAATTTAACGGATGGCGGACTTACGCCATTTAGTTGCTTTGTAATAATTTTTTTGTAATTATAACAGTAGGACATCATCGGCCATTGCATCACCTCTTTGTCACGTGGCACTATTAAAAGTCAACTTGTAAACTTTTTAACGAAGCCTGAGTTACGAATTCTTTCAAAATCTTTAGTTAGTAGCTGTTAGTGAGATAACAGCACTCAAAACCACACATCACGAAAAAGATAGAATTAAATATGTATTATTTATATAGCATACCAAACGCAAACAGGAAGCCAATCGCACTAATTTTAACATTACCAAAGCCAAACCACTACTAAGAGTGCTATAGATCTATATATCTCTAAAAGCCCGCGAGTCGAATGATTTTTGTTCGATACTGAATAATTTTCATTCGACATAAAAAACGGACGATTTTAATAACTCGTAGGTTTTGTATTCTCATAAATAGCACTCTCGGTCGTGGTTTAGTTTTTGGTAATAACGCTAAAATTAGCGCGATTAGCCTCCAGAAAGTAGGACGTTCCAAACGATATTTGGAAATCATGTTTAGCACACAGTAAAAAATTGAAAACAAACAAAAACTATCACACAAACACAGATAATCCCAAACGATGCCACCGTTATGCATGAACATACAAGTGGTTTCATCGATAAGTAAAAGGTCTGAAAATAATAAGGCGTATATTATGCGGAAGCACAAATTTTTCACGCGACGTTAACTGTTAATTTTACACGTATTTTTTTTTTCAGTTTGGAAAATATTGTCGATCTTGTATTCCAAATATGGTGATAACATTTGAAAATTGGTATTTATTTTTTATCTCTCTATGCGAAAGATGAATAAAATTCTACTCTGAAATAAGCATCAAGTCAAGTAAGAGATGTGTACACTTTTCATACTACCATTTTATTAAGAGCTAGTATAGTAACATCTTATTAGCAAATCTACACAGAAGTAGAGAGTGGGTTCTATGGTCAATCGATCATGCTCAACCAAGTGTAAGAGTTTCTTGGGCCGCCTTTCATATTTGGACGTGGTTCCTTTGACTACCACCAGATGACAGCCGTAGGAGGAAAAGTTGAAAATATAATTCATACAAAACCGACAATATTTTCCAACTAGCATATAAAAACTCAGTAGCTCACCCAGCCCCTATGTAGTTTGACGTCACTACTGCCTCGGCTGGACCTCTGAAGAGACAAGTCAGGTTGAACCGCTTGTCTCGAGATGTCTGGACATTATCGCTGAATTGGACCACCACGATGTTGGTCATTGTGTCTCCGTACTATAAAAAAATATTTTATCTTGAAAAAGACATTAATTACGGACGCAATATAATGTCATAAGTGCAGGTCACGTTTTGCTTCACTATTGAAAAAGGAACATTTATTTGATAGGCGGTTTGTTAGGTAAAGGTAAAAGTTATTTTTTTATAAAAACAAAATATATAGTTTAGACAAAAAAGTCGGAAACCGGCACGCGGCGTCATCCGATCGCCCGTGACGTGACTAGTCGCGTTGTGTGCAAATCTTTATGGGAATGTATGGACAAGTCACTCGTAGGTAATTTGAGTTTGTAGCCAGTATTTTTCAAGAGAGAAGGCTCTGAGGGTCAATCCTTGAAAGGAAATAAACATGGACACGGATCATTGATTAAGGAACAAGCCTTTAAAGGGAGAATGGAAAATCCATAATACTATGACATAGACGTATTTTTTTTTTTCGTGCAAAACTTTGCCTTTGCTTTCAGGAAAAAGGCTTGGCTAAAAAAGTACATATATCATAATAATAATAATATATATCATAATATTTGCAGCAACTCAAAATGCTGCAAAATAGCAAAGCAACGCTAATTGTTTTTTAAATAAATTAAATTGATACCAAATGAAGGTGTGTCTCATGGTTAAATAATAATTACGTCACATATCTATAATAATGAAACATGCACGATAAAATTTTCCGATTCGCGAAGTCGCGAAAACAAATTAATTTAATATCTTGAACAACTTATGGTCGTAGAATTTTCTTTGCGAATCGACTATGATAATATTTGTAGGGAACAAAACTTCTACTATCAAAGCATTGTCAGTAGTTTCGTATATTTTACGGTGGCTGGGTACGCAGAGCAAGCCAAAATAACTATGTCCGTCTCAAAATTACTTTAATAGAATAGCGCAAAAACTTATCAATAGTAAGGCGCAGGATTCCGATAATGTAAGTACTAACCCGCTGTGTACCACATTCAGGATACCCATGAGCTCCTGTGATACGCAACACGTTGTTTACCCCGCCATTACCGCGGAAGAAGCAGCGGTCGTAGAAGCCATAGGTATACATGCGACCGTAGAACCCTTCAGGCAATCGAAGAGTGAACTCCATGCCGTCTTCGTTGCACACTTGAGATACTGAAAAATATTTAAGGTAAGACTTGTTTTCTTGTTCAGATAACTTCGATCGTATTAACGGTCGAACCATAGCGCATAAATAATGTTGCAAAATAAATAATACTGATTCTGGAAATCTCAATGGAAAATTGTTAGAACAAGAAGGCCCCCGTCGGAAATCTTTACATGTTCAGGAACATGTGAAAATTATATCAATAAAGCAAATTGTAAAAATGTTTACTTAGAAAAATGTAAGTACCATCCAAGCAATCATCAGCAATGCGACCCAGAGCTCGTTCGTAGAAATCATATTCGTTGGCTGTATTATCGAAATGTGCAGGATTAGCGGCATCCAACTCCCGAGTGTCTCTGTCACTAAGCTCACAATTATCTCTTGGTTCTCCTCCGTAAGGCGACTCCCTAGAGTTAAAATTAATATGAGTTATAATATTGCTAACATAAAAAGTTAGCCATCAGGGTCAGTTAAGAACATAAGCAAATAAAAGACCATTAATCACCTGAAGTTAAATGATCGACAAATGAAGTCACGAGCTTCAATACATTCTCTTTGGCAGTGAGCTAAGGATAGTGCTGTTGTAAATCGACGTACGAAACGCCTTTGCATGCGTTGTCTCCCAACTTGTCTGAAACTGTCTTCTTCACATCGAGATCCTTGCCACGGTCTATGTCCTACTGGAGGTCGGCCAACTGGTCCACCCAAAGGCCCACCTAAAGGACCTCCAATAGGAGCTCCTAATGGACCAATTGGTGCGCCTATAGGACCTCCTACGGGACCAATAGGGCCACCAACTGGTGCACCAGGACCGATTGGACCATCTTGATCATATCCACCGTAGCCGCCTCCACCTTCAAATAAAACCACACAATCGTTATAAACCAACAATATTACCGCTTAAAGATGATTATTAAAAGAAAATAAAAAAACAAACTTTACCTATACCGCCGGCAGGAGGATAACTCCCACGGTAGCCACCAGGTCTCTCTATAGGTCTCCTAATGCCAAAGCTTGGTCGGGGTTCTGCTGGATATCTATAAAGAATTAAAAGCATAATAATTGTGATATCATTTTATCCTTTCTTCTGTAGATTACGTCTGGAAAAGTAAGTATCTCATGAATATCAGTTCTATTGTAAGCTAAGCTTGCTGACGCCGTAGGTGACAAGAGGGCTGGCTCATTACTAGCGCAAAAAATTGCAATTGCAATTCAACGCGGGAATGCAGCCAGTGTTCTTGGCACCATGCCACATGGATATTGCTTAGATTTTAATTTTTAGTATTTATTTTTTTTATTTTAAGTTTTTACTTTCAGTTAGTTTTGTTAAGTTTTTAGGTTAATTTGTTTGTATAATAAAATTTCTGTAAATAAAAATTAAGTTCTTGATTTCATTCTATTGTCACATTAGGCCTTAAAGTTAATTACCAATGTAACAACTACACCATTTTTCGACTCGATAAGAAAGAGAAGAATACTACACCATAACATTAGTTTTTGTCTCACCTTTCTGGAGTCGGGCGGATTCCTCTATCTGGGATGGGATAACGGTCTGTTGGAGGATAATCAGAGCCATAGTAGCCACCTCTTCCATAGCCTGATGAAGAAAGTTTATTGAGCTAGTATTCATTTCAGAGAAATCACAAAAACATTATCGAATAGATTTTTGTGACTTGAATATGTTAATGTTAAGTAGGTATCTCAGTTGATCTTTAACTTAATCTTCTAGAACCAGTATTTAAGAAACAGAATGTGCTTAAATTGGTCGTGCAGTTGTCATTATTATTAAATATACCTAAATAAAAACATTTTTTAAAATTAGTAGTAAAGTGCTTACCAGGGAATGACGATCCAGTCGGTGGATATTTGTCATACAAATCTGGGTATCGGTCTCCTCCGAGTGGTATTGGGTCTCTGTTTACACCCACAGGGTACCGGCTGAAGGGATAACGGCCCCAGTCACTGGATCCAGGATTGCGGTCCTGATCGTATCTGTCAGGATAGCGGCTGGGGTACCAAGGTCTTGCTGGGTATCGCCCACCGCCGCGGATAGGGAATCTTTCAGGGTATCTATCAGGATATACATCTATAGGATATCTACTGATGGGGTACCGGTCAGCGGCAGGATATCTTCCGATATCATTTGAAGGGTAGTCGTAAAGGGGGTAACGTCCGCTATCCACAGGATATCGATCCCTATCACCAGGGAATCTGTTGTTTGTTGGATATGGAATTCCTGGAGGATACCTATCA
Organism: Euzophera pinguis; assembly: GCA_947363495.1. Lineage (NCBI taxonomy): Eukaryota > Metazoa > Arthropoda > Insecta > Lepidoptera > Pyralidae > Euzophera > Euzophera pinguis. The sequence goes on from OX376171.1 coordinate 8,745,210, forward strand.
ATAGGTGTAGGATAGCGGTCGATGCCGGGTGGATATCTATCAGCGGGGGAGTAAGCTGGATAGCGGTCGAGTCCTACGCCAGCGGGGTATCGGTCATCGGGGTATCTGTCATAGGGATCGGGTCCGGCCGGGTACCGGTCATCGGGATATCGGTCGGGTCTGCCGCCGTATCGGTCGTCGTCGGAATACCGATCGTCGTCGGGGTAGCGGTCGCGGTCGCGGTCGCGGTCGCGGTCTGCGCCTGGTGGGTAGCGGTCCCGGTCGCGGTCTCGGTCGCGATCTCCGTTACCACCTTGGGGGTTAGAGTTAAAGTATTAGTTACGGGTTTTTTGCTAGGATACCATTCATTGTTTTCAAAAATGAATAATAACTTCATTTAAATAAGTAATGTCTTTGTGTTTGACTTTTGTTCTAAAACCAGACTTATATCTAGTTTGCTTTAAGAATAAGTACGTTAGTAACAGAGAACTTGAACGTGTCCGTAAGGATTGAGGAGCCAGATCCACATCAGATTTTTAATTGAACATATTGCGCTATTTAGTACGCAATGAAATAATTATGTAGCCGTAATTTTGGAATTTGTAGTAAAATATATAAGACCCACAGACCTGACGTCAGAACGGTGGAGCCACCTGGAAACGCATGAAGGGGCATGATCTCAGTTCAGTACGATCGATTATTTATTTGTGGTCTACAAATAGTCAGGATTGAGGAGCCACAATCAAACCTTCACATCTTTTTTATTTTGGCAAATACATATTTAGACTTTTTTGTAGATTCCTAAAAAAATCTACTAAATGATACAAATAAATCTAAAACATCCATTGACCCATTCATATGTTTCTAGGGTTGCTCCTCAACATCTTACGTCAAAACAGAGGAGCCACAATCAAACCTTCGTATCTTTTTTTGTTTTAGCAGTACAGAATTCAGATTTTTCGTAGGATCTTGAAAAAAGTACTAAAAAATGATACAAAAAAATCAAAAACATTCATTAACCCCTTCATGCGTTTCGAGGTGGCTCCTCAGTTCTGACGTCAGGTCTGAGGAGCCACCTTTAAATGGCCATAACTTTTTATATATTTTACTACAAATTCCAAAATTACGGCTGCATAATTATTCCATCACCTACTAAATAGCGTAATATGTTTGAATTAAAATCTGATGTGACTCCTCAATCCTTACGGACGTACTTAAACTGAGTGTTTTAATATTTCACTAAAGTAATCTCAACTGGACAATGATTATACTTAGTTACTTATACTCACTTTTGAAATCAATCAATGGTTATATTTTAAAAGTTTTTTTTTTAATTAATTAGGTTCATGCAACTACAGACTACTTAGGTTCCATCTACTTAAAATACTTCTATCTACTATGTGGCATGCAATTACTTACCCTGGTAACACATAATAAACTACTATCTTATAATTATATCTTGACAATGTGTAATTTATTATCTTACATAATCAAAAATATAGGTATAATATTAAGATAAATATATAAACGTAATGTCCTTCTATTATTAAAAATTACGAGTAGGTATCTACATTGAAAATAAACTACTACAAAACCATAGAGCCAATTTAAATACATCATTTTTGTTTAAAAATAAATAAGCCAGAGTTAACACATTATAGATACTAAAATACAATTTTAGGTCATAGCATTGAATATAATACTCATTTGTTTATGCCCTTTAAGATAAGCGTCAGCTTTTGCCTACTTACTTCAAAATAAAAACATTATTTAAGTGAACAAAAGCTCTTCGTCCAAACTTCCTTCAAGTTTTATTACCCTTCAAGTTTTTACAAACCGGATCGGCTAACACCAATGGTATTTTAATTCTTTTTTTTAAATTTAGTTTTCAGCAGGGATAACTGAGTTTGGAAATATGGAAAGTCTGCTGAATACTGGACGGACTTAAAGATATAGGTCAAAAATTGACGCAAAATCTAATTTATAACAAATGAACATTTAAACCATGTCCTTTTCTACCATGCACCGAACCTGAAGTAGAAGGCCGGCCCCAGGGTCGATCCTGGGATCCACTCCCCGCACCCGCCTCTCCTTCCGCGTTCACTAGCTGATCTGTGTCCCCAAATTTTGAATAGCCAACGTCAAAATGTATGCCAGATTTAATTTGAATATGTATAAAGCCAAATAAAATTAATCGATATGTGTGTAATGAATTCAGTTGGTTGTAAAGAATGAAAAAATGCCGATTGCAAAGTTATCGAAATATGAATCTAGCAAATCACATGAAATAATGTAAGTACGCTTATTTTTTTGCGTACATTAAGTACATTCTATCAATCACGCTCAATACCAAATACGAAAGTAGATGTTAAGAATAAACCTTTGACCATTTAAATAGGATTACAAATAGGTACCTACAATTTGTAATCCTATCTAAATACAGTAATAGTAGCGCTCTATATCTGGAGCAGCGGGTTCAATGTCGACCGCTCTCTACAATTGGCTACAATAAAACACTCGGCATATGAACAGGAAAATAGGTACTAAGTGTGTTTCTACTACTAAGTTTTTATTTTATTTAAAGAGCCAAAGATGCTATGATGATTTACGTCAAATATTTCTTTTCTTTATTTTTGATTTTTAAATTGTTAATGAAAAGACCTTTCCTAGATAATAAATTTAATATAACTCGTCACAACTAATAGTAGACCTCTTAAAATATAATTAAATATGTTTATTTCTAAAGAGATTGTGCAATTTCTTCTTCCATTTATTAGTTTACCTGTTTTAGGTTATTCTAGTTTTAACTATTAAAAAAATAGAAAAACAGAATAACATATTCTTTAAATTTGTACTTAAAATGTAAAATTCTTCCAAATTTTGCTGATGAGTCCCATTATCACAACCTACTAAATAATAAAAGACGAATTAAGCAAAAAAAATGTTACAATATTTTTTTTGCTGCCCGTGTATTACTATGAAGCCAATTGTAGAGTCAATTTCAATAGTACTTAGCATATCATATGATTGAACTCTTCCTGTGTTCCGATGTCACATGAGCTTTGATTTAAATATTCTGAATTTTTAAACATATCTATGTATCATATTATTCTAAATATATAAAGTAGATAACGTATTTAAAATTAATTAAATTCTAATATTTTTTTATAGTTATGATGTCGTACCAGGTTTTGAAACAGGCAAATTTTTGGTTGGAACCATTGAGAAAGGAACTTTTTACTCGTGCTCTTTAGTTAGAATTTATAAAGAGTCTATGCCTAATAATTGTTTGTCAATCTTATTGATTTTTAGACATATTTTGTAATAAAGACAGAAGTTACTCATTTAGTCTTTGATTGAAAGTAATTTGATTTTGTTAAAAACTGTTAACATAAAATGTCAGACCTATTTTCAATTCGTGTGAAGAACATCGTAAATACTAGGTATTTCAATCGTTAAAGTTGTATTTACTGCGAGAAAGTAATGAACTTGCATTATGGAGTCTATAAATAAATACCAAGAACAAATATTATACATCGCCAGAATGTAGGTTAACGCTAGATTTACGTACTTGCTATATTTATGGCTCTGTTTTGAACAAAACAAAGATATTTTGTTGTATGTTTGCGTATCATGCTTCAAAGTATGCTAATGTTCCAGTATATTTGTCTGATCCTTAGTATATGTGTAAGCAACAAATGAATTTTTAAATTATGTCTACGTTTATTCAAATTAAATTAAAGGCAGAGCAATTAGTTTTTATCTTCTTTTTCTTGTAGTAGTATAATAAAGTCATTAAGGACTTCACACGTAAGTGTGTTAGCAAATCACGGAGTTAGAAAAAGCGTCTGAACTTTTATCATAGACAACATGATTTACGATTCATTGTGCGTAAATATTTTTTTCAGCTTTTTAGGTCCTACTGCTCTCTATTCAATGACCATATCTTTTTCAAAATCTCCTGTTCATGTCTTTCCAAATTTGCCCCTTTTCCTTCGCTCTTCCGGAGTCCACTTCGTAGCAACATATCCTTAAATATTACATTTTTTTTTTTTGCTTTATTTATTAGTTAATACTTACGCATTAAATTTTCATAGTAATCGAAGTCAGGGTCATAGAGCAGCCTCATGCCATCTTTCTGATTGTACCTGCTGAGCCTACAGGTCCTTGCTCTATCACTATACACAGCTGACCTAAAACATATTTTTTTATATATATTGTATACTTTAATTTTTGTATCGGGAACAAACATAGATTTTGATTATGGTTGACTAGTAAAAAAAAAAAAATATTTTGAATTTCTTCAATAAAGTTTAAATAATTCAGTAGATAGGTAAAGATGAACGACAGACGCACTAAATTTTCAAAAATTTGAATACATTTAAGGTTATTAAATAAATGAATGAATAAAAATTGTTTTTTAAAGAAACACGGTCACAAAGTTGTTATTTTATGGTAAAAGAAAAAACAATAGACGACATAGTTAAAGGTGAAAATCTCCATTAATTTATGTGAAATACTCGTATGTCATTCGTTTGATACTCCGCCCTGTGAACAACTGTTCGATGAAAACTAGTATTTGAAGACGAATTGATCTAGAGACTGTTCAGCCTGTCTATGTGAAAATGTGTAGTAACAAAACTGGTACCTACGTCTTATTATTCTGGCTAGTTACTTAATATCAAAAAAAAATATCGAATGATTACTACTAGTAATCGCAATCAAAAGTGATAAAGTATACTTGCTAAAAATTACAAAAATCAGAAATATAGTACAGAATTGACTGTGCATGTTTTTATCATAAGTAGGAATCGTACGAGGTCATCAAAATAAGAACGTATCTTTCAGTATCGTGCAACGAACTGTTTGGCATACAAACACAGTTCATATTGATGTTTGGCGCTTAGTTTGCGATTACCATGTTATTTATATCGTTTTATCTTGTTGGCCTGTTGGCTAATATTAAAATAGTGTTAGGGATTGATTATTTGTATTTTAATTTCATCCCTCAGTTTATGGCGACAACAATTTGTATCATTCTTCTTTCTGCTTGCCACCTTCCCAGGTAATCAGAGATCGGGCCTCCTAATTTGAATGTTACTCACATATTAAAGCTATTATTATGATTTTTATATTGTTTTTATAATAGTGTAACTCGCGGTTTCTCTTCCCTTGGGGTATAATACCTACCGCTTACCGCTTTAACCTATAGCTTATCTCCAGAACAAGGCCATTTAAACAAACTCAGATGCATAATATCTGGAGCTCTATTTTTAAAATATATGACTCATATCTCGATTTATTATTCTCTATTTATTTCTATTTTATTTATTTAAACTTTATTACAAAGAATGTAAATGGCGGACTTAAAGCCGTGGGCTTTTTCTACCAGTCAACCAACAGGTGGTGTTGAGAGACAAAAGTAAATGTTTCTCTATTCTCCTATTTCTTTGCATTTTTTTTTTTTTGCCGTATAAAAGCTTAATATTCTTTGGCATCTCACCTGCACTGAAAGCTAGTCTGCCTCAAGCATTCATCCAAACATTCGCTGAGCGAGCGACCTGTGATCTCCGAATGGAACTCCCCAGTGATCCTGCTGTTCCTGTACCTCTGGAAGGCCGTGTCCGGTCTCCTCCCGGGGGAGAACAGGTGTGACGTCACGCTATTATCCGGGTACTCCGTGCCACGAGCTGCCCGATGAGAAACTGATCATAATTATGAAAAAAACCTTATTTAGGCTTCATGCATCGTCAGTACATGTTAGTTGACAAGGTACATATATTTTAATCAGAAGAAACGATTTGACTTATTCTAATATTAAGTTGAAAAATAAAACAAAGCTAATTGATTTATTAGCTACTGTTAGTTGTAATGTTATTCATATTTAAGTAAAGCAAATAAACTCTGAGTTTAATGACAAAGATAACACTCACGATTGTCTAAGCAAACAAGGTCGTAGAAATGATGTGTGGGTGACGCGCTCACTGTCACATCGTCTTTTTGTGAGACGGAGTCCTCTTCCGAGAGGACACACTGTTTTGTCATCATGTCGTGTTCGATTGACCGACAGAAATATCTAAAACAACAATAGATTTTTAAGATAAGAAATAGCGGGACCAATCCAGAGTCTTGATTCAACTGTTGAATCATGGGCGACTATACATTTATTTGTTTGCTATAATTTCTCTTGTTCTATATTCGGCCCTGTGCATCTGGTGTCTGAGTTTTCCGAAAGAGACAGATCCGAAAAATTAGTATAATAAATAATTGGGACGAGAAAATAAGTACGATCAGCCGCTTAAACTGCGCTCGCCAACCCGCCTGCTAAGCTTGGCGAGTATGGCCACAACCTCTCAATTTGGGAAGGCCTATGTTTGCAGTGGACTGACTGCGGCTGAAATGATGATGAATAAGTGAGACAGTTCATGAACTTACTTTTCGGCGCGGACGCACATGGATTGACATTCTTCAAGGGTCATATTAGAAAATACATCGGCTTCGAAAGGTCCTCCGAGCCGCTTGTTTTCTTCTTTGATAAACACTGCCAAGCCGTCACACCTCCTTTCAGCTGGAAAACATCAAGTTTTTACTAATTCACGAAATTAGAATTATGTACAGTATGCGGTAATAAATAATACACGACGACATTTCAGCTTTGTAGATTTTGAGAGAATTACCAATGCGCAATATTTACCGCCGGGTTCTGTACCCGTAATTTCAAATAATATCTCGAAATGCGTACCGTTTAGACAGGTATTTTCCAGATAGTCAGCATTATGATCATCTTCTAACAATTCCGGATGAGTCCTTCTTGTGAATCTACTCAAAGAGCAAGTTCGCAACGCAGAGTCGTATGTAGCAGATCGACATACAAAGCTGAATTCCTGTAAGCACTTGTCTTCGCACTCTGTACGGTTAGCCACCATGATTTCTTTAAGATCTGAAGGTGGTAGCTTTAAGCGTTTACGTGCATGGCGTTCGAATACATATCTGCGAGATGGGCATTCTCTTTCTGGTCGATTGGCTGAAAATTGTTAAAAAAATATTTAGCTGAAATCTTGCACATTAGTTGTATTGAACTTATTACCCTAAATAATACTTACATGTAAGGCAGATTTCATTAAAATGCACACTGTTAGGTACAATCATTAGAGAACCGATTCCTTCCGGCATAGCCTGTTCTCTCGATAGAAAGCAAGTGGATTCTTCATATTCAGGTTCAGGGCTGAAAGCAGCTATGCGCGCTCCTGGTTGGAAGTCAATGGAGTTACAAGTCCTCACCAAACTATTGACTGAACGATCTCTTAAGCAGAGGTCTTGACATTTTTCCAGAACGCGGAAAGGGGGTGCTGTCTCACGCACCTGCAAAATATTTTTTTATGGAATCATTCATACATTAATCTTTATTCCACCATTTTCGCAACTTAAAAGACTTTAATCATCAATATCGTGGTTTATCAAAAATGACGAAATACACGATAAATTGAACATGAATACGGTCAAGGAAGAGATTCTATTGACGGTTTAAGGATATCGAAAAAAACTGGAGCGATACTCCAATCAGATGGCTGCCAAGCTGATAACGTGCGATTACCGGAAGAGACTTAAAAGAAAACATAATTAGTAGCTGAAAAAGAGTAGAGGTCCTCAATGGAGGGCACACTCTAAAAAAAAACATTCATCTTGCAACTTATCTGCTTTTAGCTTTATACATAGCTGATTGCAGATAAAATTATTAAAAAAAAAATGTCATCAATAAATCTTTTATGTATTATAACTACAGGCATAACTATTTTATTTCATTGTGTAAAATTTTCGATACCTATGTACAATTTCAGCTGCTATTTGTCACAAAAACTTAACCTTCTTTTGTTTTTTGACCTTTTACCGGCGTCATGAAGTAAACTGTTTTAATTATTCAGTATTGTTTCATACTCACGACATCGTCGTCAAATCCGTGTAGCTGTTGATTCGGTAATCTCTCATACATTACTCTTCCCATGCCTTGATTACAAGTAGTTTGGGCTGAAAAAAAACAAATGATGGTAATTTATCGAACAGTTTTGAAATGTAGGATAATGTATCTGATGCCTAATGTAAAAACTAAACTAAAATAAAACCAGCCAAATGCACGCGCAATGTAGGTATAGGTATACTGGGTATACATCCAAAGTATGTCATCTAGCCGAATTTTCAAGATCAAGAATGCAATTTGAAAAATAAATGTGGATTGGAACAATACTTTAAATTTGAAATGTCCTAGATGTATTTTTATACAACTAAGTAGGCAAACAGGCGTACGGCCCACCTGATGGTAAGTAGTAATGGTAATTGAAAGTTTTATAATATTTTTATATGTTCATAAACCATTAAATGGAACTTGAAATCAGGACATCGACTCCATTGATACGGTGCCATGAATCTGTTAAATTTTTACAGTTTCAACTATCGAGTACATTCCGACCGGATCACCGAAATTACGGTGACATTTCGATATGCATTACCATAGCTCAATAGGTGAAAGTATGTCAAAGTTATACAAAAGGGATCACAGAAGATTGATTAGTCTGTGCAGATAACATGAGAGATAGAGAGGGATAAAGCTTCGAAAAAAATTACAAATATCTATGACTCTAGTAGAAATTGGTGAGTCGAACGATTTTTATTCGACTCGTCGGTTTTGAGTGAGTCATAGATTTTAAAAATAACACTCTTGGTGTTGCTTTAGTTTTGATAATAACGTTAAAAACAGCGCGATGAGCCTCACTAAACCAATAAATTTGAGCTATATTTTAGTTTGATTTTTTTCCTTAACGAGCTTGCTAGTGGCAATAACTAATGTCAGAATTTTAGAAAATGCTTAAAAGCATCCGAATACCATCTCTAACATTTTAGATTACTTATTTGGAGTACTGTCTGTCAATGCTTACCATTCGCCATGGTCAACATAGTAAGCGCAGTAAAGGCGTGCATGACGCTCGCCCCCCGCGGCTTCATCTTCCGGGCTGTGGGTATGCTGGCACGTCACCGACCGGTCATGTGGTCACCTGCGAAAGAAAGGATAATATATATATACAAGCTCATAAATATATATATATATATAGCTGGCTTGACATCGTAAAGCAGGATATGCGTGCAAACGGACTTTCTGCCAAGGATGCTGAAGACCGGGCGAAGTGGGGACGTAAAACTAGGAAAGCAGACCCTGGACTCCGAAGCAAACAGCGGAAGATACAACCGGGATAACGCTAGGATGATGATGAAGCTCATAAAAATATATGCGATGATGGAGAATGAGCAGGAGCGGGTGCTGGTCTACGAAGCAATAATGATAGAAGATCACTGTTCTTGTCATTGGGGTATAAATTTTTCTTTGTAATACTTTGCTAATACTTAATACCGAATCTTATTAATATTTTAATACGTAATGAGGGAAACAAACTAGTAATCATGTTAAGCTGACATGACTGCCCGGAAGCACTATTCCGTACTCAGGTAGTAGGTACTACCGGGCTCTGAAGCCTGCTTTGGTATTCTATCGGGATTCCTAAGTTTAGACCGTGTTGTTGTTAAAAAAGTTGATGTTAGAAACAAAGAAAGATGTAACAAAAAAAACCTCTGTTTTGGAGCGTCGCAAGCGATTTGCAATATGCTCCCCGGTTGGTTGCACCAGATGAATAGCAGATGTCAATGAGAGCAAGGTTACATGTCACAAATATTATACAAGCATTTTATGAGCTAGCTTTTCATGCATCGGCCTTCAGCTGAAATTATGGCACTTTACATACATTGGAAGGTCGTAGATAAAACCTAATTGATATGCCTAGGACCCATTGTGACAACGAACTGTGTAAATTCCATTTAACTCTACTATCTTTAGGCATCTATTTCTAGGTTTCTACCGTGTCCATGGCCACATCATCATGGGTGTTTCCCCTGTTAAGTCTTGAACTCAAACTTCGGAGCCAAAAATTGCATTTTTGGCAACGTCACTACCAGCCGCATCACCAGTAGTAGCAAAATGCTGAGTTAGGCCCTTGTTTAGAATCATAAACTTTTTTAATGTAAATATTTCCATAATGATGTTTTTTGCGTTTCTAAAATAAATTGTCGTCTTTCTTTCTTTTTAGTGTTGTAGTCAAGCCTAAACCGGTAGTCTCGTTTATTAATAAGAACACTACTGACAATGTCTCCACAAGGTCAAATGTTTTAAAATATACACTTTGACGGTTATAAAGATAGAGGAAGACTAAAGATAAGGTGGATGGATTTTATAAAGACTGATTTTTAAAAGGGAGGTAAGTGATGAAATGAAGACAGTATTAAATGGAAGAAGCTGACTTGCTCTGCTAACCTCAAATGATAACGGGACAGGACCAGGAACAAGACAAAGAAGAGAATTAAGTCGAGAGTATAAGGTCTAATCTATTGACTGGAATCACGCAAAATATCACTGCAAACATTTAGATCAACCGTTATTTTTGTACATATTTCAATTCTAATTACGTGTAATAAAAAATAGTCGTTTATGAGAATGTACTTACTCATTGCAATGATCCTACTGATTAGTTGGTTGCTTTCAATAAACCTGAGCACAAACTATGCTAGTTATTTAATACAATTGGTAGAGGATCGCCTAACTACAGTGTAACAGTACAGGGCTATTGACAGTGCCGACATATTGAAATGTATCCAATGGTGCCGTTACCTGCCGCAGACCCGTGAAATTATTGCAATTAATTCTTTATTGTAGCACCACCATTGTACGGTATCCGGCTTAAGAATAGAACACTCCCTCTCTTTCCATAGATGTCCCATAGATTTAAGAGATCTCAAACCCTCTGCTACCGGAAGGAGCATTAGCATTCCCATAACTTTACGCGGCAAGTGGCTGCCGCTAGCGTCTTGAAGCGGTAAAGAAGAAACAGTGGATCCCTATTAATGAATTAATGACTCATATTGAATGAAAATCATTCGACTCACCGATATTACGTGAGTCACACTTTTCAAAATAGCACATCTTAAAGATTTTTCTTGTATCTCTGTCCGATTTATTACATCAACAACAGTTTTTATAGAGTGGCTTGACGTCAAGCAAGTAGCTGGTAATAAACATATAGTTTGCTCTTTGCTTTGCTCCCAGCTGGAGATGGGTCTTCTCGAATAATAGAGTGGAGAGGCCCTATTTAGTGACGTGTATTTTTTTATTGCACAATACATACTGTAATCTATACATATAAATATATAAAAATCAATGCCACTTTTCGTTGTAATTTTATAACTCAAGAACGGGCTCACCTATCCAAACCAAATGTTTAGGCTTTGTTCGGACTAGTTAGTAGATGGTTTAAGTGAAGTTTGCACAAAATCGGTCGAGCGGTTCTTCATTTATCACTTTATACGTAGCGAAGCACGTACCGGGCCGCTAGTTGTATTATATTATAAGGTAAGTAATCGTCTAATACATTTGAATATCTAAATTATAAGACGATCGCTCACCTAAAAAACGTTAAAGTCCTTAGACTTTTTCTGTTGCCTATTTAATCATACTACCACGATTCGTGAATACAGTCTGTTCATCTCTTGAATAAGTTCAAATTTAAGACAGGTAAGACTTTTATCAGCGAAATATTTGGAAGTACTTACTGAGCAGTAGTCATACTGCGATTACCCTAATGCTGTTATACCAAACTAAACATAATGACATAAGCAAGGCAATTTATCTAATCTAATAGGAGATTAGAACAATTTCTAATATTTACCGGATAATCAGTTTTTAAATTTGCTAACCGCTATTTTCTATGCAAGCCTTGTAACTGTTGGCCTCACTTTCTCCTAATAGATGTCGTAAAAACAATGTGTTTATTTTGTGTTTATAACCACTAGTGATTCAACTAAAGAGTAATTTAAGTAAATCTTTATGGTTCTGATAGTACCTAAATAGTATCAGTGTTCAGCACGTGTTGAGTCTCTCCCTTATGAGTTTTTGCAAGATACGATCTCTATACACAAAGGGGCGCTAAAGAATAATACAAAATTGATTTACAGACTCTAGCGATACTTAAAAAAATTATACATCATACATGGCAGATACATTAATTGTTGTTTAAAACTCACTTAAATATAACTTTGTTAACCAAATTGTACATGCTACAACAACAACAACGCAAAAAGTATATCCCTAGTACTAAACATTAATAACGCTTAATCTACATGACAAAGCAGCCTAAGGTTACATCTATGAAAATTTTGGCGCTTCCAAAAATTGTGCCGATGGAAAGCGGATGCGGGCTTCCTGTGTATTGTGAACGAGCAATGTCCTCCAGCCTACAATGACGTAGAAACAAATTTTGGTACAGTTATCTGTGGCGGGAAATCGCCGTCTGATTCGCGAATATTTTAATTGCTAGCTGCTTTTAAAAAAAATTAACAGCTGTAAGAAAAAGTAACTTAAGAGAAGATTTGAATATTGAATTTTAAGAGACTTTTGGCGGGAAGCTGTGAAGATCAATATCGGCGCTGTATTTTATTTTCCAAAATTTCAGTATTTTTTTTCTGTTTGTGGTTAATAATGGTGGATTATTATTCGCAAAGTGTTCGATAACAAACGTGAGTGTTAGGAAATGATACAGTGGTTGATTTATGTGATTTTCATGCTTTTTTCCAAAAGCTCCTAGTAATCGCTAAGTGCAGTACTTCACCTAGCCTGATTCTTCTGACTAGACTTAACTACCGACTAGACTTTTAGACTTGACAAGAACTTGACGAAACCACATTGTAGGACCGAAGAAAATATAAAAATTAAGAAGGGCTTTAAAGGACTTGTATCCATAGCCGTATAACCCAATACTAAAAAGAACTGAATTTTAAGATGAGATTTCACGTACATATAGAAATTAAACGTTGAGTCTACGGTTTGCTTTAAAAATAGATTGAGGACTCCTCCCTCTCTTCCCACAGGCACTTAATTATTAATAGTCTACGTAATAAAGAACTATCTAAATCAATTTGTAGAGTTACGTTACGTTTATACGTAACAAAACATTAAATATATAAAAAAACTTATGTTAAAAAATTTGTTTTGATGTCAATAAAACCATATTTGTAGAGTCCTACAAAAATTCTTAATTTATGAATCCGACTGTGCCGTTTCGACGAACAACTGTAATTCTTTTCTTAAAGTACTTATGCGACAATACCGGTTTTTTTGCAAATTTTCATGAAATTTTTATCAAAATCCTACAAACCAGTACAAGTGGGAAATATAAATAGAGTTAACTTATAATTGTAAAAAAATGTTTACGACGTTTGAAGTATGAATTATATAGGTAAGTACTCGTTGTTATACCTTATTGCTGTCATAAAACATTCATGTTTTTTTATCCTTATCATTCTCAGATATAGCTGGATTGACATGGTGCGGAGGGATCTACTCGAGCTGCACGCAAGCCGATAACTGGCAAGAGGTGGCGCAGGATAGATTGAATTGGTGATCCTTATTATCGGAGGCCAAGATTTACTTTGGATCGTCGCATTTTAGTAGTTATCATTCGCACTCAAAGCATGGTTGGACAAAAACATTTCAAGAGTTTAGTTTATAAGCCTTTCCTACTAAATAAAAAAATACCAGGGAAATACACAAAAGGAGCAAACAAACTTTTTTAAGATCTTGTTATTGTAGGTAGGTACTATTGACATGTAAGTACATCAGATAACGTAGTATCGCATTGTTAACGTTAATTGCTCATTTAATTAATCTGTTTTACCTACTATGCAGTTACTTCCTGTTATTTAGTTACAATCTTAGTACCTATTTACATTAGTTAATAAACTATAGTCGTAGGTTACAAAAATACCGATTGCTACAACGCAGTTAAAAAAATCATACTAGTTGTTTTCTACAAATGCGACAAATACGTACATTTTATGTGTTTTTATTCAACCTGTCACTCCTGATTACAGCCTTGAGGGTTGGCTTTTGAATGTAGCCTATTTTCACCATAGGTATATTAAATCCATATTCAATTTCACTAAAATCGGATAAGCCGTGAAAGGCACTCGAAATGGCAAATAAATTCATGGGCCTCACAATAAAAAAATGTCGTTTGTTTTTTAAAACTTTACGAACCTCAGACCAATAACTTTCATCGGTTGGTTAAACGATACAAAAAGCCTTCGGATTATAACATGTTATGCAAAACTTTAACTAGTACTTCTGTGAACAGTAGACTTCGCGAATTACCTCCAAACACGAGATTTACATTAAACGCTGCTATCAACTTACCCCATTTACCCCCCTTTTTTGAGTGTTTTTACAGTACTTGAAGGGAACCCGATATGATGCTGGTATTAAATAAAATATTAATTCAGTAAGTAACATATTTACAATAGATAGTAGTTGGAGTCCACTTTTAAGTAAGAAGATACTTGTGCCAGTGGATTCATGGATCATGTGTGCCAAGTTTTGTAAGAATCAGTTTAAAATGAGACCTCTAACCCGGAACATAAAATTTTCCGTACAAAGGCAAAATTGCCCAGACTCGAAATGAAGACTTCGCTTACGCTCAGTCAATAAATAAAAGAGCCAAATGCGGAAACATTCCATCGCTCCCATAGTAACAGGACTTTTCATGATAACCACTGGGGCGTGGCGTGAAATCTGTTTGTCTTCTATTGAAGGAACGTAGGATGGGCTTGGGAGTGCCCGTGGGAAAGGGTCAGACCATGGATCCCATGTGCTTTGGTTTCGTCATAGAGGAGGTTGCTTCATTGGTTTCCAAAATAATACAGATATTTTACTGTTTAGGACCATTCACAAAGCTTGAAAATGAGAATCGTATTAGGTACTTGAACCTGAACTTTCACACAGTATAAATCAGCCATTTTTATGGTTCCATTAAAAAATATTACAATACGATACCTTTACATTTAAACAGGTTTTTTAATGGGTTTTACGGCCGTGGTACAAGTTATTTAAAGCCCTTCTTAATTTTTCTATATTCTTCAGTCCTACACTAAAGTATGGCTTCGTCAAGTCCTAGTCAATCTAAAAGTCTAGTCGGTAGTCAAGTCTAGTCAGAAGAATCAGGCTAATAATTCAAACACTGTATCACTTTCCAATACTCACGCTTATTCTAGAACACTTTGCGAATAATAATCTACCATTAATAATTATGGTTGTAAAAGTGCCGTAATAAATGATTTATTATTATTATTATGTATCTCCGCTTGGGATTCACGGGTTGCCCCGGTCCTTTGAGAGGCTTGAGCGGGGATATTGATCCAATGCGTAGAGGCGTAGGTAGCCCTTTGGAGAAGTTGATGTCATGTGCTCGTGCCAAAACCCGTTCTCGACTATATCAATAGTTGACATTTCCGTGAACAGGTCTCGGCAGGAGGAGGAACTATTTCTAGTTAGTTGAGTGAAAAGAATAAATGGGCTTTGGTGACGAAGTTTGGGTGGTTTAAATCTGGGTTACTGTCATAGAAATTCGGGCACCTGCCATAATCATGAATACTGACTATTAGTGGCAGGCGGTGAGTCGCCACTCAGTCAAAAGGCCTCCCAAATAGTCGTCGCCTTTGGCAACAGAAGGGCAACATTGGAATGAGCGTCTAAGGGTGCCGAGAGGTGCGGCTCCTGTTTCGCCATCGCGAGTTGCCTCGTGAGCGGGTTTCCCCGTTATTACGCCATTACGTGCAATACACTTCCACCCTCGAGCATATAGCTCTTGCGACTCCACTCTGGCCAGCCGGGTAAAGCAAGCCAGAGGTAGGGGTCCTGTTCCTCATCGCCGTCCACTCCGACCTTGGCGAAGGAAGGTCGGCACTCAGGTCCGCCGCGGTGTCGCCACTCACCACAAGCTGCCCTGTGGAGACCGACTGCACTGGGAAGGGAACCCAGTGGGTGATGGGGTAGTCACATCCTTACGCCTTTATTATTATTATCTCCTTTGTGGATCACGGGTTAAGGCCAGTCTTTTGAGAAGCTTGCGCGGGGATATTGATCTAACGCGTAGAAGAGGAGAAGTTGATGTTATGTGGTGCTCCTGCCAAAACTCGTCCTCGCCTATATCAATAGATGACATATCCATGAACAGGTCTCGGCAGGAGTAAGAACTGTTTCTAATGAATGGAAAGAATATTATGGGATATAGTGATGAAGTTTCGTGGAGATGAAACTGGGCTATTGTAATAGAAATTCGGACACCTGCCATAATTAATTACTATTTACGTAATAAGTAATTAGTTACTATTTGTTTTTTGTATGGCACCACCCTTTATTTCCTTCTCTTGATGGTCCTAAGGTTTGACTGGCAGAGAATGCCTTAAGACATTAAGTCCACCTTTTGTATATTTTGTATGAAGTGCAATAAAGATTAAATAAATAAATAAATAATCATGATTACTGACTATTAGTGGCAGGCGGTGACTCGCCACTCAGTGAATGGGCCTTGGCACAGTATACAATATAATACCTTCAATTTTGAAAAATTCTGTGACCGCAGGAAATAACATTTCAAGTGTTTTTTTTTATTACATGATGTAAAATATATTCTACTATTTCAAATAAAAATGCCGTGAGAACTACTTGCATAACTAAATTACTAGTAGCACGTCAGATGGCAACTCGAATGTATGCGAGGTTTCAACGTAAGTTAAGAAATATAATTTTTTTACTCAACTTTCTATTTTTTTTAACAAATCTTATTGATATCATTTAGTTGACAATATAGTTTATCTATTTATACTGTTATAATGTTTATTACAGAATAACAACAACTAGCAATCGATGATTTTTTTCAAGTGACACAATAAGTTTGATACATTGCTAGGGTGGATGAAAAGGTGGTGAAATGATATCGGAATCCAATAAAAGAGACATGCATAGAATTTTTTAAAGTTCGTTTGACATCAAAATTGGTTTGTAGTTTTTGAAATATTTGCATTAAAGTAAAAACAAATATTTCTTAATAATTCCAAAGACGTTGGTCGGATTTTGCCGATATTCAGAATATATGTAAAAAACGTTGAAATACATCTGGTGAAAAAATAGTTTTAGTAGTTTTTAACAGACTTTCAAAAATATGAGGTTTTGATGTTTATTTTATATTTGTAATTTAATAACATCGTAGTTCTTAACCCGATTTTGAAAATTGATTTTATATTGAAATGCGTACACTTTCAGTTTATTCTTCTGAATTTTTTAATGTAATCTGTTCAGTAGTTTATTTATAAAATAAAAATAACTGAAAAAATACCTAGATGATGATGCAGTCGTCTAAGTAACCAAATAATCATTTTTTATTCAAAAAACAAGAAAGCTTTTTCTATTCTTTTACTGGGACCAACTTGAAGATATTTTGAAGTCGTGAAGTTACTCTGCACGGGTGGCGGTGTCAATACCAGGGCCAGCATCATTTCGGCTAATCCTAGGTGTAGCCGTTGACTAAACTAAACAGTTGCAAAATAATATTTAAAGGATATGTATATTCAAACTTTCTCAACATGTTAAGTATTATTATAACACTAGTTTGAAACTTTGTTACTAATAATCTATTCGATTTGTAAATATGGAAGTATTTCTTTATTTAGTGGATATAATCTCTGGTAACAATTAGTTTAACTTGTTTGATTTGATGAAGACGATAGCAGACTAATTAAGCCATAATGCTTACAAGTTTGGGCTAGTTGTGCGGTTCGTCCAATATTTACTTGGCTTGTTAGAATAGAATAGAATATAATTTATTGAAACGTTTATCAATATAAAAATTATTTACAAAAATGATTGATAAACTACAATATATGCATGACAGACGTCTCAATAGGTGGCGGCTCAGTATTACGCTAGACATGCCAGCATGACTAGCACTGGTTTTTAGCCGCCGCCTTCTGAGGAGTCACGGTGCCCCAACATATCTATTAGGTGCGCGCACCAAAAAATCCCTAAATCTATGTTGGTACCACAGCTATTATTTATTTAATTGGTACTACAAATTGTCATTGCTGTGGTACCTAGCAGGTACCGCACGTGCTCGGCACGCTACTGTTGCATCACGTCACACAACGGTGCGCGCGCGCAGCCGCCGCCCCAGGAGTGTTATTTTGAAAAGTATGACTCACGCAAAATTGGTGAGTCGAATAATTTTTGTTCGATATCGAATGATTTTCGTGCCTTAACGAACGATTTTTGTTCGACATAATGTCATACATTTTAAAAATAGGGCTTCAGCTCATAGTATAAATGATACGCAACGATGGATAGAAAGCATCAACTTAAATACTTTGTGGCCAATTAGGGTCACATCTTAAATGCTATTTATCTAAACATTTCATATCGAATGCGTTACATGGTCAAACGACCCTGTGTACCCTGGTGTCAGAGATTTTCGGAATCGCCTTTCGGCCTTTGACGTAGTTCCTTTAACAACTACCTAATGGCAGCCGGGACCAACGGCTTTTGTCAATTTGTCAAGTAGGAACATGGAAGTAATTCCACGAGTAGGAATGACTTGAAGAAATTGAAAAATGCTGTGATCTTGAACGATTTTTTAAAACGGGTAGGTCAGCATAATTATATTGTTTATTGACAATCATGGCCACATCTAAGTCAATAATATGCTATTCATTGTAGAGAAATGGTGTTAAATGATAAGGAAATTTATTTTTTTAAACGGAAAGTTAATAGATAAACTTAGGTACATCATTTATGGACAATGCTACATCTTGAATGTTGAAATGTTTAAAGAAATATTTCCCCATTTTTTTAAACGGTTTTAAAGTAAAATTAATTAAAATTAAATATTATAATCGGAGGCCAAGACTCACTTTGGGTCGGTGCGCCTTCTTAGTAATTAATATTGCCAGAAAATCCCGATATTAGACTAACGGAAAAACGGTGGATGGTTAATATAATTACCTAGTGTTTTTTACCGTTTGATTGCTGAATCAAATGACTTTATTGATATTTGTTCAGCATAAATAAGGTTACTTACATAAAATTTCATTTTTTTCTAAGTACTAACAGTATAAACTAATCAAAAACAAAAAATATCTATGTAACAAGAAATCTTAACTCCGCCCAGAACGTCGTAGGCGGCGTAGCACTTACTTGAGCTTTCATAAGACAGCCTCTACGAACCGCGTAGACGCTCGTAGCCCGTAGCACGTAGTCACTTAAAGTCACACACACACACACGTCCCAAAAATAGTTCACGACCACACGAGTGCACAACTGGACAGCCAAAACCAAATTGTGGACATTTCTACTCCATAATTCAGTTAAATCACATTAAGAGGGGGACCACAATGGGGAGCACCGATGTGGACGAATCACACCATCGACACGCTTCGCCAATTCTCCATGGACGTCGGTGACCCAACGAAAATCATTATACTTCATGTATGTATTGTTGGAAAATCAGTGCGAGCGACCTGATGCGTCATTAAAACTATTGCACCAGTTTGTTTTATTTTTTAAAGGTACAGTCAACAGCACAAAAATTGGCTGCTATTACCGTGAAATGCCCTCAAATCCTGTGGTTGTCGAAAGCGGCGATGTAGGAAAAACATTTTACTGTACAACTGTTCAATTGGTGGTCGACATTCAATCAAAAAGAATCCAAACCGAAAGTTGACAGATCTCAAAGCATTAAATAATTGACCGAAATGGTATGAAATGCCAAATCTTATTTAGCGAGGCTTAAAGATGACATGGCTGGTATATAATAATGATGAAGACACAGAGCTCATATTTATAGGTTTTATTACTTTACTTTTGTATTTCTTTGAAAAGCAGCGTTTGTTTTTTCTCCATGATGAACTAAGACGCTCTTGAAAATAAACTAAAACAATTTTTTATGACCATACACTTAACCGATGAGAATCTTCTTTGAAAATGCTGTCATCAGAGGAATCCACCACCAAGGTAAAAGGGAGTTTAGTACTTTAAATAATTATTTCGGACCCAGAGATCCATATGACCTTTGTTTCTGGTTAGTTAAGTTTCAAGACATCTACTTAGATGGGAAAAAGGTATTAACAGAGCTAAACAGAGCTGAAAATCACAATATCATAATAGCAAATCTTAGGTCAGACATAGACACAAAATTAAATCCATTCAGTGACCCTTGTCGACTTTTCCGGAAACGAGGACAATGGCGGCTCACATGTCGCTCGGAACAGCTATCGATGCGACACCAGCCTGGAGTGCTATTTTTGAAAAGTGTGACAAATATGCTGAACAAAAATCCTTCGTTATCGAACAAAAATCATTCGTTAATGAACGTAAATTATTCGACGCGCCGATTTTGCGTCAGTCACACTTTTCAAAAATAGCACGCTTGCTCTGTCTGTATAGTCGGGAAACTCAGATTGTCATTAACGCACAATTACGACCGTGCGATTAGTCGCAGAGTCTGAATTTGCTTCTACCATAAAATCCCTATGTAAATAATGGTAGTAGTACTAACTTCTACGACAAATTGGATTAAGTATGTGTATACACTTACTTAACTACTTACAACTTCCACAGGCGCTACATACCCTTATGGGATTTGATCCACAGTTTTTCTCCAGTTATCAAGATCACGAACCTCCCTTCGCCAGTTGATAAACTTTCCCATTTTCTGAAGGTCTACTTCCTTTGTTCCACACAGTTAATCCACCGCTTTGTTGGCTGCCTTTTGACAAATAATACTTGCTGTATGTAAACAGTGCCCAATGTTAAAATAATGATGATTTGTGTTTAGCTTATGTATTCATCTTCATAGCTATATACTGCACTATCGCCTTCTAATCCTTAAGTTCACTAATCCTATGTTCATTAAGGTTGACTGGAAGAGATTGTCCGCCTTTGTGTCTCACTGTATTTGTTATAATATGTTTCTGTATTGTTTTCTTATTTGGTGCAATATGATTGTATTGTATTTACGAAATTTTTACTGTTGTTCACACAAGTAAATGTGACTACGAGAAAAATGAGATCTTCGTTGGGTCACCAGTTTATCAAAACGGAGTTATGATATTTCTAAGATATCTGTAGCATACCCATCTATACTGATAGGATACCCAACTCCTCAGAAACTGACAGTAGATGTAGCCGGTTTAGGCCATATGCACGGTCTCCATGTAATGTGTAGTTGTATATCTGTTCCGTACCTATATATCTTGGGTTTCTGTTTCAATTGACTGAGCATAAGCGAAGTTTTCCTTGTTTTTTTTTTTATCGAGAGCTTGTATCATTGGGAGAAAAGTAGGAGCAAGAAGGGCGAAAGTTTGGTGTAACATTATTTAACGAATTTCACCCATACTTAAGTGATAACATCATCGTTGTCCGGTTCTCTACAACTTCTGCAAAAAGCTCAAAAAAGAGTATAAATGTGGGAAGTTCATAGCAGCGTTTTATGAAAAAATCTGGTATTTGAAGGTAGTTCGCGAAGCCTACTGATCCCAGAACTACTAGTTTAGGTATATTTGTCCCTTTCGCAATGGTAGAATACTAGAATTAGACCGAATTTGCCATTCGGCGACTGTTCCACTTTCGGATCTCTATGTGCTACAGGCGTAATCGAAAATGTGCGCACTAATTCATTAATTATAGAATACACATTTGTTTCATAGCATGACCTTGGCGAGGTTACCTCTACGGTCATCTCTCATAATCGCTGATGGCTAACCACGATTGCCGGTCGCATGCCGGGTCAGGGGATTCGCTAAATGAGCTCACACAAGAGACGGCCCTTCCGTCCTGATGTCCAATCAGGAAATCCGATTGTATTCCCATTTTCTCATGACCTTCGGAATTAACATTTTTTGCCAGGAATTTAATGGTATTTGATTACTAATTACCAGTATCTATGAAGCTATAATTCTTTATTGTGGCATAAAACATTGAGTTTATTTGTGTATTTATTTACTATTTTAATATAACCTTAATTATGACCATCATTAAAAGGTTATTTATTTTAAATCTGTTTATTGAATGTTTTGATTACATATATAAAACTCATATTCTGGGTTTTAAATCTTAGCATTATTGTTTATGTGGTATCAACATGTTATGATTTGTTCTGTATTTTTTTAAATTTATTGCAAAGCTAGAAGCTCACTAAATGAGCTAGCAAAAAGTATCTAGAACAGAGACTCTTTCTTAGTAAGGACTAGAGAGCAAAAACTCGAATCCTTGAAATATTCTCTCCGCGACATAGTTATAAACCTGACCTTCGTTTTCATCATTTTCGATATCTTTATAAGTATAATATTTTTTAGGTATTTATTGTAATACATTTCTATTTTACAAACAATCGCCGTAGTGATTGATTGAAAATGATAACTGCCTAAAAAACGTAGCTTCATTTTTCAGTTTCAAAACTTAATTACTTATGACTTTTTATCTCCACTTCGATCACGTGACCTACACTCTTTATATTCTGCATCTGCAACCTTCACCTGACATTGTGGCCAAGTACTTATCATTCGCATAATTACCTAGGTCTTACTGCAATCATAATTCACACTACACCAGCCTCTGTAGATACCGGTATGTACATAAATGGCTGTTTATGTAACCTCTTTACATTTTATGTGTGCACAATTGGTAAGATTTTTCGGGTTTTCTCATCGTTGACAATAATATTTACTGATCTGATCTGAATATTTTTTTTCCAATCAATTTCAGTTTTTTATTTACAGAAATGTTATTATACTTACAAAAAAATTAACCTAAAAACTTAAAAAACTAACTGAAAGTAAAAACTTAAAATTAAAAAAATAAATACTAAAAATTAAAATCTAAGCAATATCCGTGTGGCATGGTGCCAAGAACACTGGCTGCATTCCCGCGTTGAATTGCAATTGCAATTCTTTGCGCTAGGAATGAGCCAGCCCTCTTGTCACTTACGGCGTCAGCAAACTTAGGAGAAATTTCCTTTCTTCAAGTAAGGACCCCATGGCCCTAATGTTTCGACACCAAGCGGCACAAATATGTACTCACTATTCAGAGAAACATATTTGCGTCGCTTGGCATCTTCTGCAGCCTCCGCCGCGGCTCCAGCCCTATGGACCGTTCCCCCGAGGCGAGAAGGGGCCACTGTGTCGATGCAGGTTGCGGTCACACGAGAGCCCTCCCCCGCGCTCAGGGGACCAAGGTCAAACCTTCTGGCCGCTTGTCATCATCGCGCGCAATACCTGCTGGTTCTAAAATACTAGGTATGTCGATGGTGGCAAGCGCCTTTTTGATTATGTCGTTGAGGGAGCCGTGACGGGAGTATCTTCCTGCGCTGCGTTGACAATGTAGTCCATGGAGCCCATTTCTGCTAACGCCGTCACCACACGGACATTGATGGTGTTCGACAATGGCAGCACCCAGCCTAAGACCGACTGCGATTCGGAAGCTGTCATTGTCGAATATTGTTCCGAGGTTTGCGTGCTCTGATACAGCGAGAAGCCTCGCACGGTCAATATCACTGACAGAATTTTGGATCAAATAGTTATGCTCTCTCTTCACCAATGAAGCATCCCAGAGTTTTTATAGATTTGGTGCCTTTGAATATTATTTATAAAACAGAATTGTTATCAGTAAATATGAAACTTCGGACCCTGGGCTCTAAAGCAAGCTGATGATGCAACGCCTAAAAAGCTAGAACAAAGAAGATAATAAGAAAATATTTAATTAAATTTTTGTATTGTGACTGTGTTAACTGACTTACGATGTTATCAACTTATCTAGTGGGTTACATGCTCAATCGACCTTGTACACCCTTGTGTCAGAGTTTTTTGGGGCCGCTAGTCGGCCTCTGATATGGCCATCTTTTAACAACCACCAAATGACAGCAGTGAATAACTAGGTTCTAAAGGGTCAATTTACCTTTCGATTTCAAGTCCATCGTTGCCGCCTCATAAAATTTCACTAAATTAATTAAAACCTAGAATAGATAGATAAATAAAAGTCAACACACACAACACATTATATTAATTTATTTAAACTTTATTGTATACTAGCTGTTTCCTGCAGCTCCATCTGCGGTTTATAGCCTATGTTACTCAGGGTGAATGTAGCTTTAGAATGGTGAAAGAATTTTTGAAATCGGCACAGTAGTTTTTGAGTTTATTCATTACAAACATACACACAAAAATACAAATCTTTCCTTTTTATAATATTAGTGTAGATAATACAGTTGTATAGCACAGTAGGCGAACAGTTTTGTTCGCCTACTGTGCTATACAGTATAAGTAGTATATGAATCTACTAAGTACATGTAGAAGTACACAGAATGAAGAAGACCTATCTGGCATTAACATCATTAAGACACAGAATACTTAGACTGTGTTATTCCCTGTAGCTTCTACAACAACCACAAAAAGACAGTGGTTTGTTTATTCTATTCCAAAGAGATGGTAAATCAAAACCAAGTTAAAGTAGTCGAAGAATGATCGACAATTCAAAATATTGGTACAGCAATCGTAACATAACAGAAATTGTTTACAAAACAGATTACGTTGTGATATGTTATATGTGACATTTACAATTTGGTTTGTCATAAGATATATAGATAATACCTTTCGTGTAAATACCTACTATTAACTACTTCCTATGTTTTCGCGGTTGTCTCACATTAAATTAAACTAATAAGTAATAAACGCGATAAAAACCGTATTAAAATAGTTTAATTTTATATTTAACATATCTAATATTGCGTGTGTGTGTCATCATAGCGCATAAACGAATAAGCTGACTCAAAATGTCTAAGCTATAATTTTTATGGGTCTGATGATATATTTAAGCCACTTGAAGATAATAAGCTTTTTTCCTACTGTCCCTCAGCAATTTCCTTCAAAAAACTCGTTAAAAATGCGTAAAATAATTTTGCATCCTACTGGTAGCCCATATAATCGCATACCTACAAACAAACTCTTAAATTGTTATTAAACTTAGTCTAGATTACTCCATTCCCTGCACATTAAATATGGCCTTGGCAATCAAGATTGCATACCTACTTCGTCTCACGCGCACGCCTCGGTAACATGATCAGCAATTTGAATAATGGTTTTTATTATGACTAAAATAGAAATGGTCGCAAACGAGCCATGACAGGAACCAGTTTTAATCACAAATACATAAGTATAAATGTTTGTTATAAAAACAAACACAAACTTCAAAGTATCAAAGTAAACTTTGATTAGAAGCTAGCTCTTGAATTTTTTCACTTTATATTTAAATAAAACGTAGTGTGTATTTTTCGTGTCCTCTTTTTTCAAAAAATAATAATAATAAAGTTTTTTTAAAGCTGAGTATAAAGAAAAGATAGCTTATAATTTTTTTAAATTTGGTGCACGAAGCATTACACATCACACAACCTTATACGAGTATATGCCGATGCAAGATGTGAATCTGTCTGTCCTAATTCCCAATCCAAACCCAAGTGAGTTTTGATGCTTGATTCGTATCTCAAGTGCAGTTTCCTTGAATTTCCACCGCGAGAGCGATTTCAGTGAGTGAAATCAACCAGCATTGCATAAAGTTGCATAAACTGTTGCAAAACATCCGAATGTTTCTTTGACCAAGTATTTCTTCCATGAAACTGTCCAATATTCTGTGTGTCCAGTTTTCTATTAAGTAGTTTCGTAAATGAGGTTACTTATTTCAAAATGTCTATGCTATAAGGCTCTAGATTGATCTTATATTTTTGCGATTCTATTCTTTATTCGATCCCAGCAAGTTTTTTTCTTTCTTTATTTGGGACAAAATACAACAGTACTTACAATATTTGTCTTAATCTAGTTAACAGTTCTGTTAGAATATATAATTATACGTCAACCACACGTTGTAAGTAGATACAAATCTTTAATTAGGTCAATAAAAACGAAATGATTGATAGATTGGCCATGTTGTACAACAACGATCTTATCTTTATCATGATTTTCATTCAATTTCGCTTGATTCAAATGTCATGACGATGACACGTGTAAAAACCATAGCGTTGATATAGGCACTTACGAATAATCTTTGATATTAGCACGTGGTGGTAGCATGGTGATTACCTAATAAGGTGATGCTATGTATCACCAACCAAATCTAATTGTACATTTAATTGGAATTTCTGTAATGACTCCATAAATGTGACATTTTCTTTTGGAATAAATAGGCTCGTCGACGACTTAATTAAGACAGATTTACTTAATTAAAACTTAACAAATTAAAATTGACAGGTTACTTGCTTATGTCAATTAAATAAAAATAAAACAACCAAAAACGTTGTTTATTGACACACAGTTACAAGTTTTTACAATTAGGTACAATAAACATACAAAAGAAGAAAGAAATAAAGAAAATAATAATAAAGACAAAATATAAAAAGCGTGTAGCAAAGGAATGCCTCAGCTTGTGTTGCCCTAGCCTCGACTGGCGTTACGCTGTTTCTCAGGCATCCCCACTCCCTGAGGTTCAAGTATAGGAGATATAGATGTGAAGATGACCTTAGATATATACATATAAAAAATAAACATTAGATATGTATAAAAATAAAAAGAAGTATAAATCCTTATTATCCATCTTATTGGCATAATTGTTAAAATCCTTAATTATTCTATTGACAATTAGTACAAATTCCTATCTATCCTAATAACTTAAGTACATAGAATTATATCTATTAAAGTTCGAGGTGTATGTGTGATGTGTATGTGTGAATTGTATTTTATGGAATTGTATTTTGGTGAAGAAGGTTATGGCGTAGGAATAGAACACTCCACTCTTTCCTGTGGATATGAGGAAAGAGGACTAAAAGAATACCAATTCGCAAATTTCTACTCACTTTCCAACAAGTTAGAAAGACAACAGTAAAGTAATGGAAAGGTAAAATTACGACAAAAAGGTACTTGACAAGTGAGCACTAAAACCGTCAGATGATGATGAGAGAGAGAACCCTCACGCACACGAACTTTAATTAAATGAGTTAATTTATACTTCAATATTTATTTGGTACCTATAGACCTATCTAGCAGTAGTACGTTAAGAGAAACACCCAAAGGTCATTTTTAATCGTTCTGTCAACAATAGATGTGTTAATAACAACGTCTGTGTCTGTTACAACTTGCTATTTATTTAAATTAAGACCGGCCGGTAGCCATAACCAGCGTTTGTTTACATTATTAAGCAAATCAGGTGCTTAATATTCTCAGTTTGGTAGACATTACGCATCAACTAAATGTTTTGAACTTCTGACGGATATCTTTTGATTTTATTCCAATGTTTTTATCTCAACTTAACTTATTGAATTACGATTGATCATTCTAATCCATTTATATTTTGTTTTTAGTAGAGCTTTCAAGCCATCCATGTGAAGTGATAATTATGAACTCTGGTATGAACGTAGAGAACGATATCATTTAAATACATCAAATTGGGTTACTAATCAACAGCTGTACTGAATGTGCTGAAATTTTATTGACGGGTGGGATTGATCGGGAATAACACATAAGCTGCTTCTTGTCCCTGAATTTTTGTGTTTTTAAGCGCTATAATTGGCCTACCACCACACCACATACCACACTTATAAGCTAAATAAAATGATTTGAGTTGATTTGATTACCAAAACCGATAAGGATTTATCAAAAAATGCCACCATGCACCAGCCGTCAGCGAATTCAACCCATCTGATTAGAAAGCTGCAAAGAGGTCACAAGGGAGGGGGGGCGAAGCGCCGGGCGCACGCTCCGTTGTCTCCGGGCGGCTTGCGGTGCCTACGTGACGTCGCCCGCGTGGCGCGGCACCCGGAGTGGGGGCAGCCGGTTTGTTTTGCTGCCTGCGCATCGATAATAAGGATGACCTGATGATATATCGAGAATCGAGAAATATTAAATTAATAATTTTGATTTCATTGATGACTTCATAGTCATCTATAAAATCCATTCCAAGTTCATACTTGGAGATATGTGTGCTAATAAACTCACTACTAGGAATGCCGAAACTGAGTAAAACAGAGAAGTAAACATAGAAAAACGGACAATGACTGGTAAGCAGTCAGCTGAGGATGCAGCCGGGAAAGCAGCAGAATAAAGAAGGGACGAACATAACAATAAACCTGTAAATTTATTTAATGGAAACCATAAAACAACTGTAGCACATTCGTATATGACAAAGAATTGGAAACACCTACATACTGTTCTGAATTTAGTAAGTTTAGTTAGTTAAAGTATCAAACAGCAGTAATATAAATTTCTTAATAAGTTCCCTGGCTAAGTGCAGAATTACTTATTAAATTTTATCGTCTGGTAAACATGGACAAGCCTGACCACTGCAGGACACGGCCTACTCGATTCACAAAAAAAAACAGAAACAATAAATACAGACTCATAAATCGTTAGGCAAGAAAGCGCGCGCAACACACGATAAAAATTGGAATGCGTGACTGGTTCCACATACCAGCATATACAACAATACAAAAAAAGGTGAATTGTGATAAGTACATCGATATCGATGAAGCAAATGTAAACAGTGTAGTCGTCACTGTGCTTATTTTGAGTCGTAGTACAGGCAAGAAGGCAAACACAACAAAGAATCAGTCGGTCATACGTTCTCGTACTGATCAGACGGTGCCCTAATCGTTTTAACGACCAAGTATATTGCAATTGTATAAAAACTATTTAACGCAGCGAAATTATATCATTCTATTCCAAGGACGTAAAGGACAACAGTCAAAATGTTTTCAACGAAGAAGAGTTTGGAAAAGATATTGCAAATCTACAAGAAGGAGATAAGCCGGCAAATTAGCAAGACGACCAGTGTTACGAACTCCGATGCCATGGCCCCCAGGCTGGACCTGTCGGTGAGCAAGCCGCAGCCCCACGAAGACACAAGCATTCCGAAGAAGTTGCTGAAGTTGCAGAAATATCACAGGTCAGTGAACTCTGTAACCGGAGCGACATAAACTTTGCGTAACGTCGAAGCCGTATCATGCACAATGGTCATGTTAAATAATTAAAAGTACATTATCAGTAGCTTTATTTCAATTTTATTACTTTGATATGTATGGATTTCCTATAATTTTGAGCAGCTTCTGCATAGAAACACTTATCAGGAAACGCCTTATTGGATACGTTACTATTAGAGTTAATTTGTTCACTTCGACGGACCATGGAATGTGATCTAGTCTATTAGTAGTTGCTACTGTATAAACCAGAATAGGTTCCTACAATTCATATGGCTGGCTAGCTTACATTTATTTTAGTAGGATGTGAGTCTCGATGTTATATATGTTACGAGTATATTTACATTAAGTAAGTTTTTGTTAAGATGTTCGACCTCGAACGAATCGGGTCCGCCGAGATTTTTTAGTTTTTTTTTTTCCTACTGTTATTTTTCAAGACGCATTTTGCACTTGTCAAACAGGGGCGTAAATACACATATTTGGGAT